>CM040105.1:9751006-10351006 GCA_022496805.1 Pohlia nutans
TGAAAAAGTCAACTCATCAAATTAAGCAACCAAAAAATTCCAAAAATCACTATACTTAGAGTATTGCAATTCAACCTATCACAACAAATTTCATCTACAAATTGTCAATATCTTATTTGTAATCAAATTACAAAATAATTTTGAATTTTAAGTTTCAAATTCAATACATGAATATTGATGATAGCAATTGAAGATCTAGCCGTATGAATAGAATCTAAAATTCATATTGTAAAACTTTTATTCATATATCAAGTTTAAAATATCCCTCTTGGTTGCATTTAATAATACATCTTTGCAAAACTGCTCAATTTGGACAGGA
Organism: Pohlia nutans; assembly: GCA_022496805.1. Lineage (NCBI taxonomy): Eukaryota > Viridiplantae > Streptophyta > Bryopsida > Bryales > Mniaceae > Pohlia > Pohlia nutans. The sequence goes on from CM040105.1 coordinate 9,751,326, forward strand.
GTGAGGACATTTAGGGGTTAAGATACGTTCCCACTTAGTGTTAAAAATAATCTGAATCTAATCAAAAAGTGTACATCAGTAAAAACAGGGGGCATCATTTTGATGTGAAAATGGTATGAAACTCGCATGGACCATGACATTGAAATCACACAAGATCTAGCATGGACCTTGACACTGAAATAACACGAGATCTACAGTTGCCAGAGTTTACATTAGAATGATGGCACGATTTCTATGTTAATACGACACAAATCATAAAAATGATTAGTGCTCAACTCTTTTGTGTCAATAAAAAAAAAAAAAGCAAATTGTGCTTGCCAATACAACATTAGCCTCATGTTACAGAATGCATGAGCTTTGTATGAGATCAATGTCAGAATGATGTTAAATGATTTGCACATGGAAATTACATGAGAACTACCTACCCAAAGTTTACTAATTTACCTAAATTCATTCCTAAAATTCTCACTAACACCTTTCTAAATATCAAGTGAGAACATACCTTGACTACCCTCATTTTATTTTAAAAGGGAGTGTCATTTTCAACTTTGTTCTTTATTGTAAGTCAGTTTCAACATTGCTCCATACGTTACCACTTTCTCAGTGGTTGCTCTTGACACTCAGCTCCATTCTTTCATTCGCTCAAGTATCAAAAATCAAGTATGAATTTGTACCAATGGTACGTATGGTTTTACAATCTTTGTCGTTGTTCCAATCTTATTAATTATTATAAACTTTACGATCTTCTTCGAATTCCAGTGGCCACTTGAAGATGAACACGCCACTTGATTAGACGGTCACATGTGGTCCATCCGCTTACGATCTTTTTGTTGTCGTAGTTGTTCGAACTCCACATTCGTTTTTATAGTACAACACACTGAATATCTGAGAAGCCTGGCATCCAGAATATGCGTGGCCGCCTCACCGCTAAGTTGCAATATGAACAGAATGTAGTGCATGTCATTTCTCAGTACGTACTTAACAAACTCGTTCAAAGGAATTAACTTCAGTACTCACTGGGAGATTTTTCCTGTGCACTGTACTTTTTAAAAATAACAATAGATGGAAATACCCGTACATTCCATTTTTAGTATACAAAACAATAATAAAGAAATTTGTAATATTCACCGAATTCGCACAAGATGGTCATGAGTAGTCTGAGTACAAAGTGGCCGAGTCCAAGATACACTGATACAGTAGTCAAACTATATTAGAGAGACAATCGCCACTACTAATCATGGCTTATCCAATGATTAGCACATGATCTACTAACAATTAGTGTGGGCTTCTAAACAATGTGCATAAAATTAGACTTTTTCTTAAATTACTGGGCTCCAAGAACTCCAAAAACAAATCAAACTTGGTCAACTGAATTAACCCCTAATGCATGCAACAACCTCGATATGCTCTACCGAGAAATGTACAGGAAATTCTTTTGCGATCTTCCGCACAAGAAAAAAATTAATTTTTTTCGTAGCAAACATGTCTTGTAGTTCTTATAAGGTTGACAAAAAATTCGGCCCCGTAGGACACATTGTGCTACAATAAACACCACCTGTATGCAAATGTTTTTCCATGTATGCGCATTGTATGAACATTGGCAATCTCATTTAGGGGTTAATTATATTTCTAAGAAGTAGATCTCATCTCTATGAGAAGAAATGTATTTTTCGGACCTTTTGTTTGTTGAAGGTGCCTCTCAAAGCCCACATATGATGCTATGGTGACTTTGTATTTTTCTCTCTGCAATTGATTCTTTCAACTTGTGCCCAAAAAATCAAACAAACAAACAAATGGTAACTCTTCTTGATTTATTTCTAATGTCATGGTGGAATAAATCCTTAATTCATACCACCAAAGGTAACACTCTCTATATGTGCCCACATCCAGTACATTACTTTTTGCAAATAGTGAGGTAGGGTTTAAAGTGAGGGAGGATAATTACCAAAGGTGACACTAAAATGTAAAATCAATGCGAAATGAAGATTTCAGCCACTCAGTAAAAATTTCAGCCCTCGCCAATTTCACGATTTTGCAAAATAAAGCGTGTCTTTGGAATTAGTACCAACACGCACTATTAGCAAAAAGTAGTGTAATTAGTAGAACTACCTTCAAAAGATTCTTCATCTAGAATCATAGTATTTCTTCTGTTTTTAAGCTCTTTCACAATACTTTTAACCTGCCATGACTTATTCCGTTTTTAAGAGGAAAGAGGTTTACAATGCTATTGTAAAAACATCATTTTTACTACTGAAGAATCACGATGCTTCACTGGAAAAAAAGAGACCAAACCAAGGCAACTCAAGAATGTTAGGTCTCAAAAAGAGATGGAAGTTGTTCCTACTCTTTTGGAAATTGTTCTTATTCTTTTGGAAATTGTTCTTATTCTTTGAAAATTGTTCTTATTCTTTAGGAAATTGTTCTTATTCTTGAGGAAATAGTGTGGGCCACGCTAATGGCACGGTCTTGTCGTTTGTGGGGTGAAGAAATAATAAATTAAAAAAAATGGGTCAATGATGAAATAATATTGAGCGGAAGTTGGAATGCAAGAGCCTCTGGACTGGGTGAGGAAGAATAAAAAGAAAGGCACTGGTGCACATGGAAGGCAGAATTGGAGTCACAAGGGCAAGATTCCTGTAATCAAGTTGGATCCAATCCACTTTGTCCTACACTTGAGGCTGCAATCCCAACCTCCAACCCCAACTTGACTACAAGACCCCACACTAATTTTTTTTTAAAAATAGAATAATAAAAGAGAGGGTAGCCTATAGTAATGAATCTAAATAATTAAATAAATATTTATAATAAGGGGGACCCAAAGAGGACCCCACCCAATTGCCAGCCCGCCTCGGCCGCCGCTCGCCGCTTCCCCGGCACGCTGCGGCATCTTCTGGAGGAGAATAGATGGCGTGTGCCGCTCACTCACGCCAGGTCACGTCTGCGGCAGATTACGTCAGCTTGCGGTAGTGACCTCGAGAATAGGTGGACATTCTCTACCGCGCGTCGGCGTCGGCGTCTGTTTGCGCCTTCTCCGGAATGTTTGCGTGTTGCTCCGACGGGGGCTGTTTGCGTGTTGCTCCGACGGGGGCATCGCGGAGCTCACGTCGTTTTTCAAGGCAAGTGAATGTAATGTGTGTGAGTTATGTCACGAACCTCGGGAATGTCGCGAACGTTTTTGGTTCTGTTTTCGAGGGTTTGTGGAGATCGTTGTTGCGTTTGAGAACGAAGAGATGGTTGGTTGCTTTTAGTTTTCTTTCGCTGTTTCTCGCGAGCCGCAGGTGATTGCGTCGGATTACCTTACCTTGCGTCGGCTCTTTTTCGGTTTCGTTTCTCCCCTGAAACAGAACCCTGTTTGACGAGAGGCGCACCCTCAGTTGCAGAGACGATGAGTTTCTTCCGTGCCTTCTTTTTTTTTGGCCGACTCTGAAGGTCTTATTGCCGTTGTTTTTTTTTTTGCTTTTTGCAGGACTCATGTTGAGGTGTTTGCGGAAGAGGAGCAGGGTAGAACAGCACTGGAGCTTTTGGTCAGCAGTTGTGGAGCCTCGGAGGTTGCTTGAGATTGAAGGGAACAACGGCCCTGTAAGTATTGGAGCTTCCAGTTTTGTGCGTGGTTTTTGTTACCGACAACAAACTGGACAGTCTATTTGACAAACTCGACAGTCTAATTAGCGCGCCCCTTGTTCATCTGATCGACGCGGCTTGAAGCGTTTCCTGCGTTGCTGCTTAGGATCGTCTTTAGGTGATCATATTAGGGTTTGTTAACGAATTGCAGGCATTTGGAACGAACCTGTCTGTAGTCTGAACTCATAACCCTGTGATAGTAGGTTTTCATGGTTTAGTATTCAGTCGAATTTTCCATCGTAAAGATCGTGCTGCTTAGGTGACACCACCCCCTGAAATCTACGCCTCGGGTACATTCTCTCCATGGAACGTACACCGGGTGTCTCCTGAACAGCACTCCGTCCACGAAATGTTTTGTTGCATCAACATTGATGACACTTTTGGAATTCTCTGCTTTTGTAGGAATGAAATTGTCTTTAGTCTGAACTCATAACCCTGTGATATACGCCTGAGTAGGTTTTCATGGTTTAGTATTCAGTCGATTTTTCCATCTTTAAGATCGTGCTGCTTAGGTGACACCACCTCCTGAAATCTACGCCTCGGGTACATTCTCTCCATAGAACAAACACCGGGTGTCTCCTGAACAGCACTCCATCCATAGAATGTTTTTGTTGCATCAACATTAATGTCTCAGTGAATGAACCTGTCTTTAGTCTGAACTCATAACCCTGTGATATAGGTTTTCATGGTTTAGTATTCATTCGAATTTGTCATCTTAAAGAGTGTGGCTAATCGTGCTGCTTAGGTGACACCACCCCCAGAAATCTACACCTCGGGTACATTCTTTCCATGGAACATACATTGGGTGTCTCCTGAACAGCACGCCATCCATAGAATGTTTTGTTGCATCAACATTGATGTCAGTGTTTCTGACATTTTTTGGAATTCTCTGCTTTTGTAGGTGGCCAGTGCGTGGCTTTCATAATGGCAAGATCGAGTTCCGATGGTTTTGGACAGAACCGGTATTCAGAGAGGGAAAGAGGAGGCGGCAGCAGCAGCAGCAGCAGGGCAGGCAAGCTCTTGGGGTACTCGTCGTATAATGCTGTCCATGATAATACAGATGATGTGAGTGAATTGAACGAGGAAGACGTGTGGGACTTAGGAACCGACGGTGACGAAGCCCCAAGCAACAGAGCTGAAAGCTCAGACCCGTATGGGTATGTGAATGCTGGGAGGAGGTGGGTGGGGATTGAGAAGGAGCCAGGCTTGTCTGCGGCGTTTGCGGAGAGTAGCCGACCGTACGGACTGTCACCTCACAAGCTGGTGGGGGGATATGCAAACAACTACTCAGGGCAGAGTGCGAGCCGTGGTGACAGGTCTACAGCCGTGAGGATGATCCCTCCCATTGCACAAATACGCGAAAACAGTAGTCCCCGGCCTATGATGCATCAATCCGCGCCAGTGAATGTCCCAGACTGGTCGAAAATTTTGGGTGCAGAGAGGAAGAACAAATTCTCGGATGATCTAGATAGTGACAAGGAAGATGCTGAAGAAGAGAGGCTCCCTCCCCACTTGCAAATCCAACGAGAGTACGCGCAGAGCACCACATTCTCTGTGTGTGAAGGGGCAGGCCGGACTCTGAAAGGAAGGGATTTGAGCCGAGTGCGTAATGCTGTGCTCAGGCAGACTGGCTTCTTTGACGGCTGAAAAAAAAGCCCATTCTTCTTCATGGTAGCCGCGGATATGGTACTGTTTTTTTCTTTTCTGTATGTGGAGGTCACTGCTCGTAACCATTTTTCAGTAGCAATGTCAAGTGAATTGCCGTTACTAGCTCAAGCTGGTGGTGTTGCTTTTTGTGTTCACTTGGTTGTACGTCTGGTTCTCGACGGTTTTGAAAAAACCCAGGGCACTAGTTGTGGTTAGGCTGAGTAGCTCCCGGTTGGTTGGTTGGCTCTATGTGGAGCTGATATGTACATTGACATCGTCACCATGCAAGATATGTGTGAGATGTCTACTGCCACGGAAAGCGTGAAAAAAAAAGTTGTATCAGTGAATCAGCGCTGAGCATTTTTTTCATCATCTTTCTCTTGGAGCCAACGGATGCATTTTGTTTTGGTGAGGTATGAGTACTCAGGAGTAGGGAATCAATTGGTTTCGTTGTCCATACGCCCTGTTATTATCCGCAGATTTGGGGACACTATGTATTCATCAGTTAATCGAGGGACTGTAAATTTTGGCTATTGAATGGAATCCATATCAGGGATTTTATTGAGACAGGATTATACGAGGATGGGGCACTCCACTCCCATATCTCTGCTTTGTGAATGCTATTTTTATTTTTTATTTCATGTTGAATTAATAGTTGAGAGGAGTGCTATTGATTTTTAGTTTTATTGACCCTTTAACCATTATGTGGCTGGAGTGCCTGAGTGAGGTCACCTTGCCGGTTGATCCTACAATTTTGACCTGAAAGTGAGCGTGATCTCTTGTGCACACCAATCAACCCAATGAAGCTTAACCCCTATGTGCCCAGGGCTTCTGAAACTTTTTTAAGTCTCAACTTCAAAGAACAATTGTAAGAGCATGGCCTCCTAGAAGTAGATGAAAAGTGCCAAGGGCTTTTCAAGAATGCCTCTTGACTCTCAATCCTAGTGTGTTAAGAAATGGCCCTTCAAATCACTATTTAGTTGACTACATCCCACATTCTACTCGTGATTGGTTCAATGACTATTTGATGTGCAGTTTTGATGTGTGGGGGGTGTGCAAGGGTGGGGGAGTGTAAGTGCAAAGGCTCTTCAAATGTAGATGAATAATTTTAGCGAGTTAGCTCTAGCGTGCATGAGTGTGAATGTTCTAAGGCATGTTAGTTTTGTGACTAGAGTCTACCCTCAAAGAGGGTATCAAGGGTAGCATGTGCCATCTTGGTCCTGGTGGCCAAGTCGGTAGCACTTCTCCAAATGGACTCTTCATTCATGATGGCCCTTTGGGCCAGAGTTACTCTCTCTCTAAGGCATGTTGATTAGAAGACATGTATAGTCATGTTTTTGAAAAAATATAAATGATTATTTTTCAATTGAATTTACAAGTTTTTCATTGGAAATTCACCGAAATTACATTTTGATACTTTAAACTTGAAATTCTTTATAATTGGTTAAAATCATGATGTTTCAAAAGTGATGAATTTGTTCACTTTAGTGCTATTATACTTTTGTAAAGGTGTCTTGAATTTTTTCGAAAAGTGATTAAAAGATGTAGTAATAGATAATGATAGTATTATTTTAATTCAATGTTGTTGATTATACTCTTTTGGTCAATCACTCCGAAATTCATTAAAAAATGAGTTATTTTGTATTTTTAAATGTAATTATATAGATGAAATTTTCAAAAATATAATTTATATACATTTTGATATAAACATTGATAAAACTATACAAATGTCAGCCAAGTTTCATCATCTACAGCTTTCATTTGTATGAATTTTGTATACTTTTTATGGTAAATTTTCACAGTTGTTTAAAATAAATAGTAAAAGATAAAGACATTCAAAATGTGTTTTAAAATAAATTAAAATTTATTCAATGAATTGAAACAAGATTTTATGAAGTGAACAAAATTTCCAATCGGGGGGAAAAAAACCTAAACCCCAAAGGGACATGCAGAGTAGTCACTTGAAAATTACAACTGACCATATATGGTCGATGCAGCAGTTGGCGGATAAGGAAGACTACCTTATTTATGCCTATTTGTATCACTTTGTTTTACATTTAAAAATACATATATGTACACTATTGGTACATAGTGGCACAAATAGGGTGACTTTTGGATTGTGGCATAAACAAGGCCAGGTGGCTTACCTTATGTATTTTGAACCTTATTCAAAGATGTTTTATTTTGCACTTGCTAGGATCTTAATCCCTAAATGCCTAACCATCCATCAATAGACAATGAATGTTTTTTAACCCTTATGGACCAAGATTGTTTTTGAGAAAACGAGAGGTTATTAGGGCCTCTTTGGGAATGTATGCCACTACAATTAGATTTCAAATGTAGAATAGTAAGTATGCTTGGTGGGCTTGTCCTCTCCAAGAAAATCAAAATCCCATGGTAGACATTGTCATACACTGAGGGTGATTGCAAGCTACAGTCTACCAAGTGGGGAGTGCAGCTTGTGCAACTAAAGGCCATGCAGCTCGTGCACTAGCGTAGTAATGCGCACCTCTCAACTTTCAATTAGATCAAAAATTTCACCATCCCAAATAGGGTTTATGCTAATACTTTCACTTTAGCAATTGTTAAGTTAATTTCAAGTCTTTGGGCATTACTCAATAGCCTTTTGTGTTTTTTACCAAGTAAGGGTAATTAGAGCCTTTTTTACATAACATCCTTAGCTAGGTTTTATGAAAAATGCATTTCATATCCCACCTCTGAAATTGAACCATTATTTCATTTCCAAAAAAAAAATCCAAAAAAAAGTTTTAAGTGCACGAAAATCTTAAAAAACAAAAACATCACCAAACAATTAATTAAAAAATAAGTAAGCGTAGTACCCAAAAAAATAAAATATGGTACCTTTGTACACACTTGTGGTATGTTGCTATAAATTTTTGAAGTTCAATTTTGACCCCCTTCTAGCATTTCCCATAAAATAGGTGCACTTTTGACAAGCGACACGCTACCAAATCTAAGTAGAAATGCTTAATTTGGATAGAAAGATTGAAAATTTGCAAACTTTATTGTGGTAGACATCTTAACTTTAGAATTCTAGAAACAATGCAATTTGTTTCGTCACAAAATTCCATTCCAATATTTATTGATGATTTTCCAAAGATTGGGTAAGTGCACAAATTTGCATGCCGCGACAAAAAGTTTGGGTGACCGTAGCTTGCAACCACCCCTGACTCAAAATACTGAGTCAATGTTTCAGTTAGTTTCATTAGATCTACAATGCCATGAGAACAAATGAACAAATTGAAAAACTTTGTATACAAAAGTTGTAAAGCATAAAGTAATAAACAACATCTAAGTGAAAAAACACAAATTAAATTGATAGATTCCAAGATATGGAATTTGGAAATTAGATATATACATTGACTTGGTTTTTTGAGCACTTTTTAGAATACACTCAAAAATTTGTCTAACTTCCTTTTGATTCCAAAACAGTTACAATTCGAGCAGGCATGCTAGCATACAGCTTCCTACACTGATAGAAGCATAAACCTCTTCAGTACAAGTCCACAATTCATGAAGATTCCTTGGAGTAGTGGAATAATAATTCAATCTCCGTTTCACAGAAGCCCATATACATGTTCAATGGGATTCAGGTCGGGAGACTGAGCAGGCCACTTCATAACATCATATGGTTGCTCCCAAAACCATTATTGAACAATCTTAGCCGTGTGCACAGGAGCATTGTCTTGTTGAAAAATAACTTCATCGAGATCAAAGTCAAAATCTACCAATGTAGTGTATAATTCCTCCTGTAACAACTCAAGATAATTTGTAGCATTCATCCTCCCATGTATCTTGTACACATTACCTACTCCTTTTGAAGTTAAACAACTCTAAAACCAAACTGAACCTCCTCCATGTTTCACAGTTTGTTTGACAACATGATTTGGAAGGTTCTTTTTATCACGAATCTAACACCAAGTCCTTCCATCGGAATTAAAACGATTGACTCTTATTTCATCACTAGAAACGATCCTCTTCCAATCATTAAGTGTCCAATATTTGTATGTTTCAGCAAAAACCAATCTTTCTTTCACATTCTTGGCAGACAAAGCTGGCTTGGAAACCTTCTTTGTTGCCCCTAAACCTGCGTCTCTTAAGGCATTTCTCACTGTTTCAACACAAACATCCACTCTTGTCTCAGTCTTGAGTGCTCTCGTTGCTTGAACTGCATTTTCCAACCTACCTACAATCATTGAACGTACAACAAATCTCTTCTCATAAGTGTTGAGAGCCTTTGGACGCCCTCCTTTTGACATGTCTGTCAATGTTCTCAAAGCATTTCTTTCTAATCCTATTCACCATAGACTGCAACAATCCCACTGCTTGTGCTACTTTTCTACTGCTGAAATTCTTCTGCAAAAACACAACTATGTTCAACTCTTTTTCATTTGAAATTGGCCTCATCGTGCCTCACAACTTCTCTAGACACACTAGAAACCTTGTATGCTCTCAAATGAACACCACCCACAAAAAATTTCACTCAAAACTGATCAAAATTGACAAAGTTACACTCATCACAAGTTGCTTCAAAACTGCTCAAAAAATTGAGTCTATAAAGGCCGCCTCTCTTTCTGCTCTCTCTCTCTCTCTCAAATTCAACCACCTATAGTGAGATTAGGGTTATGTGGCATGAATCTACATAAAAATATCTTCAAATTATCACAATTTCTAAAATTAAATAGCTTCTAGAATAGCTCTCTAAAGTTGACAAACTAAAACATTGACTCAGTATTTTGAGTCAGTGTATATGTTGTGTATTGTAAGGCATATGATGAGAATTTTTGCTCACACTTGCAAAACTGTCAACTATTTGAACTCCCTCGTGCAAGATTTGTGCACATTTCCTATCAAACCAAGTGTGGATGTTATACTAGATTACCCATGCTTTTCATATATAATTATTGCACTTTTTTTGGAATTGTCTTTTATTTTAAATGAAATTTCAAAGTTGGAGAACCATGTTCTTATACTCCCTCTCTCCCACTAAAAAGTCATGATTTCATTGATACTTTGGGATTAAGCCTCCACGCCGCATGATAAAAATTTGCGCGAAAATCAAAGTTATGTGCACCACAAAACCACATTTGAAATTTCTAGGATTATGGTTGCCTGCAACGCTAAAATACTTGGAGTTGAAGATAGTCATTTCAGAGTTGTTTCCAATTGCCATAGGTAGCATTCATTTGAAAACTACTTGGTTCTTGGTCTAATGTCATATGCACAAGCTCAATCTTCCTATTACATACCATCCAAAAAAATTCATAACCAAGAACCATATGTCATACCCAAAAAAATCAATTGTTGTTGTTGACCAAATGATATCAAGACATTGTGAATGCAATGCTTGAGTTCACAAACTGTGAAATTAGGGGAATGATCAAAGACATGGAAGTTGAAATCATAGTGTATAATTGTGATCTAGGCCATACATGTATGCGGGGATATATGCAGTGCTCATTTAGATGGTGAGCAATACTCATAGTTATACTCCTTTGTCCCAAAAATCACAACTTTAATTTGGGACAGATTTTAAGTCCAAATCACGACTTTTTAGTGGGATGGAAGGAGTATAATTCACATTTTAGTTTTATACATAAATTAAAAATTTCAAAATTCCACATAACAATGATTAACACACATAGGGCTATTTGAAGGATGCCTTGAATCATTGTATTTGGAGAACCGTTTGATGTTTGATTTATGATTAGGTTTTTTGCATTACATTTCTCTTCTCATTCCCCAAATTTGCCTTGATTTAGTCTAAATCATATTCCAAACAAATTAAAAGCTATTTGAATTTTTTTCACCTCAAATGATCAAAATTTGGCTTCCTAATCCCTAATGGATTAAAAATTCACTTTGTTCAATTGATGTTCATTAAACGAGTTTCAAAGAAGATTGTGTGATACATCAATAGAAAGAAAAAAAAATCTCTATATAAACCAATAGCAAAGATATTTTGAAACATTTTATTATTTATTGTGATGTTTTAGTTGTTATTATTATCTTAGGGGTCACTTAGGAAAATTAGTAAACATGGTGAGTTAAAATATAGGGTGTGTTTTATTCATTGGGAGATAAACTTTCTTCCTAATTAGAAATTTTTAATGTAATATAAAGAATATACCTAGAATATTCTAAATATGTGATAGCCCCATTTAACTACCCTATTAATGCACGTATTTACGTTAATTTCAATAGAATGACCCCCGCCCGCAATGGTCATTGCATTCTTTTGAAATAGACACAATATTTTTTTTAAACATTTACAAAATCAAGGCACTAAAATGGCAATGGTTTTGGATGGTTTTGCAATAAGTCACTCATAAATTGTTATTAAACATATGTACATAGAGCTAATTAAAACATGCAATTTTCTATTTTCGCACTTCCCCAAGCGCATTAAAAAATTTGTCTAAAAATTCTTTAAAAACAATGATTTTTGTCTTTTTACAATCCCTACATTGTAAACAAACAATTCTTTTATTTATTTATTTATCCTTATCTTTATTTTATCTTTTATCTTTTCTTTCTTGTCATCTTTTTTGTCTTCCTCTTGTCTTCCTTCTTGTTTTCCTTTTTGTCTTTTTTTTTTGTCTTCTTCTTTTTCTTCTCTTTCCATTTTTGGCTCTTCTTGTACAATCGCGGATCCCACACTTGCACCAAGGCCAAATTTTTAATTTATTTATTTTTCCCTTCTTCTTTTTTCTTTGTTAGAGTTCAGCTTGCCATTTGTGGCACTGAGCCCTATAAAAAAATTAAAAATTAAAAATTAGGATGGGTACAGCCGCTGGCTGAACCCTAAATGGCGGCACAAAGGGAACTTTTTTTTTAAATGCTTTTTTTGGCGGTGGAGTGCGTGGCCGCACACCCTATATTACTCTCCCTTCCCTCCCCTCTCCCCTATATATATATATATATATATATATATATATATATATATATCTGTGTGTGTGTGTGTGTGCAGAGGAGAGAGAGATGGAGAATGACATAGGGTGTGTGGCCATGCACCCCACGGTCGAACAAAGAAAATAATAATAATAATTGTTTTTATTTTTGGTAGGGTTCAGTGCCACAAATGGTAAACTGGACTCTAACAAAGAAAAAGAAAAAGAAACCTTGGTGCAAAAATGGGATCTGCGACCGCACAAGAAGAGCCAAAAATGAAAAGAAAAGAATGAAGAAAAAATAGAAGAAAAAAAAAAAAAAAAAAACAAGAATTAAAAAGATAAAGATGAGGATAAAACATTAATAAAATAATTGTTTGTTTACAATGTAAGTGATTGTAGAAAGACGAAAATCGTTGTTTTTTAGAGAACTTTTTAAACGCACTTAAAAATTCTGAAATTTCCATTGTATTTGCATGTTATAGTATTATAAAAGATATTGAATCAAATTTTATTCTTTGATTCATAAACCTTCAATTTCCTTTATTATTGGCCAAAACTCAAAATAAAAATAGAACCAAGACTTTTCCTATTGCCAGATACAAATGCATTGTAGCAATTACAATTAAAGTAACTACACCTTAAACAAGGTCCTAATATAAACACCATATTGAAATTGTGCTTTATAAAAACTTTTAAAAGAAATTAGAAGATTAATTTGAACTTTTATTTTTTAAACTAAACTAAACTAAACTAAATTCTAAAAATAATCAAATAATAATAAATATATATAATTTGATATTAATAATTTTCATTTATACTTACCATTAATTTTGGGGTTTTTGGAAATGTAGTCAAATAGATACGAGTTTGTAAAGAATTTGTTCTTGTGAGAGATATAAAAAACACATTTTTACTCCATGAATTTTGGACACAATATGTGTGCCATTATATTGATTACTGAATCCATCAAGACAGCATGTGAACAAAATACTAAATGGAAAAACATCTTTTTTGCACCTTTTAAGCATTAAAGTGAAAAAATAAATTGCACCTTTTAAGCACTAAAATTTGACCATCTAAAAGCCACCAACTTGTCACGTGTTTAGAGATCAACCTTGGAGAGTAAAGATAATGTATCTTTTAAAAATACATAATCAACTCAAGTTTATAAATTGAAAAAATAATTTTTTTAATTCACTTTAAAAATAATTAAATAAATAACTTTATCAATGGTATATGTAGGGCAGTAGATGAAACCGTGTTAGTTTTTAGGGTTTTTAAAAAGAATTATTCAGTGGATTTCAACTCTCTTTTTTAACCCCTAAAGGACATGGGCAATTTTCCTTCAAAATCACTCCAATGCTACCATTTCTACTCCTAAGTGCAAATATTCCAAAAGGATGTTTTTTATTTTATTTTATTTTTAACCTTTCAACCATAAGATCTTGTCTCTAAACCACTTGAATACCATCCACAATTAATTTCATTGAATTCGACCGCATGGATTGCAAGATAATTGCATTTGATGGAAAATAAACACCCGCGTGAAAATTTTAGCTGCGTTTGGCTGTGGTTACATCAAAATTTTCCTACTACTGAAACTTGACACACTTCACTTTTACATTTTGTATGGTGTTATTTACTTATTTAGTTGTATATCAATTTTTGTTGCATTTAGAGATGCTTAGGATGTTGAATAAAATCTTGCACTTGTTGGGAGTCTCAAAGTTTATAAAAGACTTTTTTTTTTTGGAATTGTGATGTATTAGATTTTCATTTCCTAGCAGTGAAACTTAAATATGTTCCATCCTCTATAGAATGGCAAAAAAATTTGGAAAGCAAAAATCTCCAAGTTTTAGAAGACATTTAGCATATATTCTAGGAATTTTGGAGGTTAGGGGAGAAATAAAGGGTGGAGGAGGGGAATCCAAGTGCCACCTCACCCAACCCGTTCCAAAGCCTATGACCCCCATCAACTTCCAAGAGTGGAGGTATCGAAGACCCTCAAGGTGAATTGCGACATAGCAGTCCCGCATTGGAGGAAAAATTATATATTAAAAAAAATTTAAAATTAAAAGATTAAAATTTAAAATTTAAAATAATTTAAGAGAAAGGAGGTCAAGGGCCGGCTTTAAGGCCAGCCCATGGCCTCCCTAGACCTCGCCACCGCGGTAGTCAGGAGTCTTTTGGTGGTGGGGGGTTTTAAATGCCAGCGGATACTGCTACCCCCGTCCAAAAAAAAAGTCAAACACGTGCTCGAGTTGCCCTTTCTCCCAAAGTAAACATGTTTACCCCCATAACTTCTCGCGTAATTTCCACCTACCGTATCCGATTTATATATATATATATATATATATATATATATATATATATATATATATATATATATATATATATATATATATATATATATATATATATCCCCATTCTCATGGAACATTGGGGAATTCACCATTAAATTTTCGACAAATTTTGATTAAAATTATGTCCATCAGAACCCACACGGTTTTGTAAATGTCCTAGTTAGGACACTGGGTCCTTTCGGGGTTAAACTAAAAACAACATATCAAGTACGGAGTAGCGTGTTTTGATATGTTTGGCTTTTTATTCCTTAAATTCACATTTGGCCTTAAAAAATTATTCCACTGCATTTGTCGTAAAGCAAAAAAACGAAACTTACAACATACTACTTGTATTAACTTTGAAAATTCGAAAAGGTTCTTAAATTTAATATTTCGTTTCATTTTGAAATTTAAGTGGTACAACTATTTCAATCTTTTGATTGTCCATAGAATGATACAAAAGAATGTTTAACTCTGATTCCTTTTACATGGAAATTAAATTCACCCTTTGGGAATTAAGACAATGCTTGGATTTTGAGACTTTTATTGTAACTATATTAAATATATTAAATTGTTTAAAATTATTTTAGATTATTTATGTCTTATATTGCAACAACAAGCACCCTTAATTTGCATTGTTTATAAGGCACCTAAATTTAAATTAAGTGTGCAATCTTGAATTTTTTTAAATGATAAAAATAGATGATTAATCTTTTTCAAACCGAAAAAAACAAATCAACACCACAAATTTATTATAAGATGTAAGATAGAATGCATATTAGAAATTATGTATTACAAATCACAAATTAAAAATCTTCTAGCATTACATTTTAAAAACATATAAAAAATGACATACACATAATTTATTTTTATATTTCAATATTTTATCAATATTTTGATTATTTGATCTAATTTGACTTTGATGATTTGTTGATGAAAAAACAATTTTAAAAAATCACCAAAAATAATACTATTAAACTAAAAGAATTTATAATCAGCACAATTTTGATTTATATCATATTGCAAAAAGATATTGAAATGCTTCTACTATAAAAAAATTGAAATATTAAACACAACCAAAACTATAAACACAATATATACAAAGCCTAAAAATGTCATTGTTTCTATAATAGGAATAATTCAAATGATTTCATTCCTAAATATCTTTGTTACATTTTATACAAACCTTTTTTTTTTTAATTCAACTTTTTATCAATTAAAAATGACTAAAAATATAGAGAAACTAATACAATTTCAAATCATAAACTACTTTTTTAAAATTATCTTTTACCACCAATTGTTAATATACACACTGTACAACTCCATATAACCTTAAATAAAACAATCTAATCAACAAATAATATAGATTTTTTTTATTCTCTCCCTTGAGCCCACATCATTTTTGCTTCAGACATTTGTCGTTGTTTTTGAATATCTTTTCTTGTTTGAAGTAAATCACGTATTCTTTCAGTAGCCTTTTCAATATGACTCAATAATTGTCTTCTATGAAGAGCTTGTCAATTTAAATTTTGATTTGAGTTTATTACAAAAGAAGTATTTGATTCTTTGTACTTTAAATATGTTCATAATTTTGAACAATCAATAAATTTTAAAATATGCACGTTAAGAAAATGACATTAATGATGTTTTCCTACAATTTCATTATTTTTTTACATTTGATGTAAAGCATTTGATATATTTGGGAAAAATCACTTATAGCTACATGTAAATATTCTTTGGGCTAATGCTTGAATTTTTGTAAAGTCAAGTTGTAAATTTCATAATCTATTAATAATAATAATAAACACAAATAAATGTATCAATTAATTTATGTATTTTTAATTATCATTATTTACCTGTTTTCGAGTGGTTTGATTTACTATATTCATTGCTTTTGTGTATTCAAGATTCATTTGAACATTCTTTCGTCGACGTTCTGCCTCTTGTTTAGCTAGGTATTCTTTCAACAATTTTTTTTTATGATCCGTTTTTGTTTGGATATCCTAAATTAAAATAAACATGACAATGAAATTAAATATAATATCATGTACAAAATATGTATTTTGGCTTAGGTTGCAAGTAACTGGTTTTAAAGAAAAAACATTGTTTATGTAGTATTAATATTCTTAAAAGAATTTACAATAAACTCTACAAAAAAACATTTTTTGTGCTAATGATTTTAACGAATAAAAAAATATAGTTTTATCAAAAATATTTTTTCATTTATATTTACGTGAATACGCTTCTCTCTCCTTGCATATGCTTGTTCCAATGTTCGAAGCCTATCTTTTTCTTTCTTTTCTTGCATCATAATCTTTTCTCGAATTTGTTTATCTATTTCAACTTGTTTTTCTGCCCTTCGAACTGCTAATGCCTGCGACCATCAAATATTTTTATACACTTGTTATACATGTTATTTACATCATTGACTCACTATATACATTTATATATTATTGTTTTATTAATTCTTTATGCATGGAAATTATCAAGCAATGTTTCAATCAAATAATCATTACAACTTTATTTATTTGCTATGGTACTATTCAATAATCTAATTATTTAAAGAGATACTTACTGCATTCTTTGCATCAAAGTCATCCCTCTTCTTTTGAAGCATATCATAATAAGCTTGTAGAGCGGCACCTTAGCGTTTTTCGGCCTCTGCTCGTGCCAAAGCATTTTGTTTTTTAATTTCTTCATTTTTAATTGCTTGAAGCCTTTTTCTCTCAGCATCTTTTGCTGCTAATTCTTTATTTCTTTGCATAGCTTGCTATATTGCTTCAACAATATACAAATTAAGTAACATGTAATGAATTTTAATTTTAAATTAATTTATTAAAAATTATGAATATATTTTATTTTGATTTTTGGTTTTTTTCTTTTCTTTTTCAGTTTGAACAATAGATTTTAGTTAGTAGCTTCTTCTTTTTAAAAAAAGATTAGAAATGAAATTTTTTAAGGTACCTGTAATACAGCTTCTTGCATTTTTTCAATTTCTTTTCTAAATGCTTCTTGTTTTTCTGCCCTTTCTTTAGCTGCTGCAAGTGCTGCTTTTTTGGCTTTTTTCTATTTTAAATGAAATAAAATTTAAGCAATTCTACAAATAGTTTTATACAAGTCCAAATTTGACAACTAGAATATAATAGTAAAATTAGGATCGTAAATTATTTTTACAATGACTAACATTAGTAAAATAAAATAGAATTTTACCGCAGCTATTTCCCTTTCTTTTTGTAATTTCAATTCTTCTTCATATTGTTTTTTAGCCAATGCATTTGCTGCTCTTTCCAATTCTTCTTCCTACTACATAAAAATTTAGAAAAATAATAATTTAACTAACATTAAATTGATCTAAAATGACTAATTTTAGAAAATACTTACTAAATAATTTATCACTTGAATTTTAATATATTTTACTCTACCGCCCTCTTAATATGTATTTCATTCAAACACATGACATAATAATCACCTCCTCATGTCTTCTTGCTTCATTTGCTGCTTGTGTTGCAGCAAACTCTTTATCTTTTTTTATTTTCAATGCTTTCTGTCATAATAATATGTTCACATAAGTATAATTTTTTAAACTTTTATATGTATGGTTTTGACAAACACAAGTTTTGCAAATTTCATTTGTATAATTTTCTTAAGATTTAAAAAAATTTGATTAAAATGAAAAAAATTAACATATAATCATTAAACAATAATCATTACATGTTCAGCTTCTTTTTTCAATTGCATTGCAGCAACTCGAGCAGCATCTTCTTGCATTTTCTGACACGTTTCTGATATTTAGATCTATTGAATTGCAAATAAATAAGTGCAGATTAGGATGCATCAAATTTCTTCTTTTACAATTCAATATTATGCTTTCAAATTCATTTGGTTTTGAATTCATTAGCAAAATTGTTAAGTCTTGAACATCAAATCTTAAGATTAATTTGAACGTACTTTAGTTGCTTCTTCATTTGCTTTTTTCTTTTCCCTTTCTTTTTCAACACGCCTCTTAGCCACTTCAGCTGCTTGAAGAGCCTATTTAAAATCACAAATATTGAAGACGTATTATAAATTAAAATGATGATGATTATTATTATTATTGTTATTATTGTTATAAATGTAAGTCATTACAATTAATTTTCATTGCAACATAATTGTTAAAATACTAAAACTGAGCTTATGTTTTATTATATGATTTGATTTTAATTTTAAAATTGTTTGAATTTTTATTGACAAATTTAATCACATAATATGATATTTATACTACAATAACATTGGAGTGATTTATATGGGATAAAATATTATAGAATATGCAAAAATAGTAAATTCATATTTCAAACTAAAATTTATACATTATATCAAAATAAACCTTTGCAGCAGAATCACTAGGCTTGGCTGCTTCACCAGATTTTGTTGACCCGACGATTTTTCCATCTGCAATTAATATACTTCATGTATCACGTTCAGCTATAATCCGATTTCTTTCTGCAATTAATCGGTCCACTTTCTCTACACATTGTATATTCATCAATTTTAGTTCATATAAATGGTATCGTACATATTTTTTTAATTGATGTTTTAAGTGTCAGAAATACATATTTTATAACAAGGGGAATCACTACAAAGGCTACTTTCAACGAACTCGTTGGAAGTTGTGAAGTGGCATGAAAGAAAGTAACAACATTGAGTTTCATTCTTTACACACCACTTCACAACTTCCAACAAGTTTGATGAAAGCCGCCCTAGTACTGACTTCCCCTAATGTACACTATGAATAAATAAATGAATTTATAATATCATGTTAATAGATATTTAAACCACTTATACCCAAAGTTCTTTCAAAATATATGACCTTTTCTTTCCTTTTCGTGGTATTGAAATTTCATTGCTTGGAATTCTTTTGACAACCCTCTTTCTGTAAAGTAGGCGAAGTCTCTAAAAATTCAAAAATATGTAAAATAAGATTCAATTAATTGTTATGTTGATATTGTTTTAGAATCGGTTTGACATTTTTCACATTGTAATGGTGAAACACTTGTTGCTTGTATCATACAAATTTTTATTGGATATTGACTTTGTAATTTTATAATAATTTATTAAAATAAATGAATACAAAGTTTCAATTATAATTTGATTTTGACCATAAAACATTAGTTTATGTTTTACCGGTATTGAATTTCTTCTGGATCGATGCCAAGGAGAAGACATGCTTGTAATGATCTTGGTGTATTTACAAGCTCACCTGGTTCTGCCTTATCTGTTAATAAAATAAAAAGACAATTGAATTAGTTTTTAAAACTAACATTTTTCTAACGACAATAATAGTCAATTTCATAAATGCCAATACTAAGAATTAAGATAGATTTAAAAAATAAGATTCTTTCACTTGTATTTAATAATACATGATTATGTAGTCATTAATCATAATATAAAAGATTGTCACTACTAGAAATTCAATTTGTTGATATATGGAAAAAATGTTATTAAAGCAAAGTAATATTGGAATTTGATGTCCTACTATTACATTCTCATTATATTTACACATAGTATACAAAATTTAATAATGTTACAAAATTTACCAATATCAGTAAGTGACAAGTCTCTTTTTGCTACTCCTACTCCTTTATGATATGTAGCAACCTAGATATAATAAAATAAAATATACAAAATTGTGAGCATATACTATAAACATCTAAATTCCTACACAGTAATAATTGAATAATTGAGTGATTGAATTGCAATTCTTATTTTACGATTGAATATTGAAAAATGAGTGTGGTAACATTAGATATAGATATGTTGAGATTTTGATATGAAACATGATTTTAAAATAAATAAATTCATCAACAAAATTATTAAATAACCTTCCAAGCTTTGAGCATTTGATCATCCCATTTATCTGGATGGACCGGTTCGTGGGTCCATCCTCCTGGTGGAGCCACGTGAACCATTGTTTATAGTTTAAATTGATTTAGTGAAAGGATATTTAATCTGCATTTAAAACCATTTCAACAAATTCTTTGTTAATAGTTACAAAAGTTATTTTTAAAATTTGAATCAATTATATATATATATATATATTCAACTGGTGTAATTCAATTTAATATATATCATAATGTTAATTCATAAATCTCATATAAAGATATATAAATGAAACTCTATAAAAAATAAATATTAGGATTTAAAATGATTGTATGTTTTATTTTAACACGGTTCATGTTAAAGAAAGTAAAAAAATCTAAATTTTAAATTGCCAATAGTTTCATTCAAATGGATTGTGGGCACATATTGTATGGGTTCATTCAAATTATAATTTATATGATTATGATGAATGATGTCTCTTATTGAAATTAATCAAACTAATGTCATTTTTTAGTAGATTCAATAAGATCCAAATACATTCAAACATCTATTAGTATTGAATGTATTGTGAGGTTATATAATTATAAAGTAGAATAAAATGTGATAATGATTCATAACCTATGCAATTGAAGATAAATTAGGGGTTTGAATTTACATCTTAGTATTACTTGAAATTATCAAGATATGGCATAAAAATATAAAAGTTCAATGTACTTTAAAAATTATTAGATGGATACCTAAAAATTTTGTTTAAAATTTGTCATGAATTTACGTAAATAATTTATGATTCCATATATTATACTTATTATACGACGTTGAGTATGCATTGATTCCAGCAAACATGATAAATTATACAATTATAAATTATTATGTTTCAAGCTTTATATATGTTTATATTCAACCACATACCTACGTAAATTTTATATCAATCTTATATTGATAATTGAAGTATATTTTCAGGAATAATCTTTGTAATAACCACACATTTTTATTTGCTTTGAAGTTGTATTGTTGAATTAATAAATCACATTTTGTCTTGAATAATATTTCTTATAAGGTAAGATATATATGAGATGATGTAATGACCTAATTTTAATTCATAATGAAAAAAAAAAATTCACTTTGTATTAAAAATTGTATTTTGAATGCTAAATTTATGCAATTTAAAAAGTTGTATCTTATCAAACCGCAACCTTACAAAGTCTTATAGTTTTATAAGAAATTTAAAATACTCATGTATTTGTTATTATGATTAAATTTAAATTTTGTATATCTCTATTTAATATATATATATATATATATATATATATATATATATATATTCTAGTAATGGTGTTTAAATTGGATCTCATTTAAGCCTTCCCTTATAGGATTCACTTTTCAATATTTTTGCCATTATGGGGCCATTTTGTCGTTCATCTACGACACTCCTAAACTTTTTTTTCCTACATGAATAGATACTAAGTAAGTGGATCATTGGATGTGGTAAGGAAAAATGGCAAATAAATTTAGGATATCTCATCTTGAAAGGGCAAATGAACAAGTGAATAAACAAATAAAATACAATAATATAACAATGAATACAATAATAGGTTAAAATGTAAAAATTTAGAACTAAAATATTTAGACTTGTAAAATCTTGAAAATATTTTAAAATCTTTTTAATATGATTTTAAAAATAAAAATAAAAATAAAAATTGAAATTAAAACTGAAATTTGGATTAGAGAATACTATAAGTATTAACTTCGAATACTGAAAATAGTACATGAAACTTTTAGATACAAAAGAACTTAAAAAAAAAAAATGAGCAATTTAAGAATTGAAATTTTCAAATAGTTTTTGTTCTGAGAAAATATGAAACGTAGAAAAAAATTAGCCAAAATTTAAAAAACTAAGCTGAAATATTATTAAGTTTTTGATAGATTATTTTTAAAAATTAAAATTGAAAAATATATGTATTAAAAAATAAAAACTTAATTTACCGATGCACTCAAAGAACTTTAAGTATGAATGCGAAATCTTAAATAAATACCAATTGAATTATTGTTTTTTAATTATGATTTTTTGTATAATTTTTAATATTATAATATAATGAAATAATTTAAATAATTTGAATAATTTGAATGATTGTATATTTTACACTTCTTTTTATTGTATGCTAAAGTTTTACTATTCTCTATACTATTAGTAACAATTGAATTTTAGATTTGTGGTTTTCTATATGATATATGCCAAAATCAAGCATTTAGGCAATGTAATTTAGTTTATTTTCTTTATTTTTTGTGAAGGAAAAATTCACAAATTAAATTTATAGCCTTCATTCTTTTAACCTGTAAACAACCACAACCATTTTCAATGATGTAGTTGTACAAGAAAGGGAAGTCGGGAGATCTATTGCTATTGAAAGGTTATGAGGTTGTTTGTGAATTCACCGTTGAATCCTGATGTCGTGTTTAATGTGATGAACTATGAATAATTTTAGTTCCATCAACAATATGGATGCAAAGATTACGATGATCAAATGCATACCTTCTTATGTTATTTTTGTGGGTTTCCAACAAGTCGATTAGTTGAAGATTTATGTGAAATTCAAATTTTGTTCGGGGATGTGAAAATTTGGAGGAATGATAGCTCGCTGATACACATTAAACATGTATGCAAATCTTATACACTTGATGCATACAACATGACTTGTTGGAATTCAAACTAATAGGTCCTTCAGGCAGTTTTTGGACCAAACCAACCGTTTATTTATACTAGCAACTCATTTCCAGCATTTGTTTGTCATAGTATCTCCAAGTGCAAATCACAAGAAGAGACGACAATATCATATTCTCATAACATCCAAACCCTAAACAAACAACATACATTGCGTTAAAGAAACTGGACAACTTTACTTGTACAATTTGTTGTTGAACTAGGTCTTGAGCTAACCAAAGTGGAAGATCCACCACTAATCCTCGTGCCATCTGAAACAAATTCATACAACCCTAATTACTACTATTCACCAATCTGATGCATACACTAATCCGGTTTATTATCACAATCTAGGCATGATCCAATATGCACATGATTATACAAAGCTCTTTAACCCTTAACTGCCTAAGTGTCCATTTTTAGGAAGATGTACACATTTCATCCATGTATTCTCATCCGTCATGCACTTTTTGCAGCATGGATTTTTTATTGTAGATTTTATAGGAAGTTAGCTTCATGCATGTATGAACCTATTAGAAAATATGAGATTTGTGTAATTTTTATGCTTCAGTTCATGTTGGAGTGATTCACCAAAAGTTTCTAAGATGGCTTAGTTAAAAACAAATCAAAAGTGCTCTTGAAAAAGTCAACTCATAAAAGTCACCAACCAAAAAATCTCCAAAAATCACTACACTTAGAGTATTACATTTCAACCAATTCCAACAAATTTCGTCCACAAATTGTCAATATCTTATCGGTAACGTAATTACAAAAGAATTTTGAATTTTGAGTTTCAAATTTTATACAAAATATTGGTGATAGCAATCACAGATCTAACCGTATGTGTAGAATTTAAAATTCATAATGTACAACTTTTATTCATATATCAAGTTAAAAATATCCCTCTTAGTTACATTTTATAATGCATCTTTGTAATTCTTCAAATCTGGAGAAGGCTATAGGCATTTAGGGGTTAACAATGTAACAATCAATAGACTATAATACAAAGCTCTCTAACAATGAATAGTGTTGCATGTAAAAGTGAGATTAAAGGAGTCACTTGGTTACTAAATATATTTTTGGACACAATGCGTCCTCATGGGCGTTTAGGGATTAAGGAATATCATGTCGTAGAAAGTACAAGATTGAAGTAAAATATAAAATGCTCATAACATGAACATGGAATTAAAAACATGTCAATTTTTAGTTGTTTCTAAAGTAAAATATAACTTCAAATCCTTCATAACTTTTGCAATACTTATCATAATCTTAAAAACAAAGTCTCATGTGCATAATACAAACTATAGAAGTTATCATTATAATCTCAAAAAGCTATTAAAAACTATGAATTCACTAAAGCATGCCATAAGTAAATAAAATTTGAAGTTAATTTTTTATCATCATCCATTTTTAAAGTGTTTATTTTATAGTAGTAAATATAAAGTTCAAACACATTTGAGATATCAAATTTTATCATTAATGAAAGTCCTAACATTTTCTATAATGCGCTACTATACAATCCATTTCCATTTGAGTTATCATCACTTTAAAATTTTAATGTCCATTAAATTGTTATGTAAAGCCCTTTTGAAATTTGAATCCTATCTACACTCTTTTTTTCTTGTTAACCCTTAACTCCTAAAGGACCGAGGGGGTGTTGAACTTAGCTCTTGTTTTCTTGACTAGTTCTTGTAACAAGCTCAATTCCTCACTGGAGTGAGATAATTTTGACGATCGGCACCGTTGAAATCAAAGAAGACTTACGCAGCTTTTGTATGAAAAAGATCATCAAAATCCCACAATTTTTGAGAAAATGCCACCATTGAGAAGATTGATGGAAGTCGTTCGAGGTATTTTGTACATATGTTGAAATCGGATTGTCCAAAAGTGCTTCAAAAATTCTAAATTTTTTATTGTGCGTAGAGAGCATCATTTTAAACATGTGCAAAAAAAATTCACGTAATTTGGAGGTGTGAGGAGGAAGATATGAGGGTCTGTAGTGATGCCTAGAGAGCCTTTTGCAACTCAAAAAAATCACCAAAAACTGCACACTTTATGAATTTCCGATCAGGAAGTACATACAAATTCATCTTTTAAAAAGAGACAGGGTCTCTTTGTTGCTCATTCTACAATTCAAAGCTCAAGAACTTGAATTTCCTCATTTTCTAGTTCCAGAAGCCGCGTGGGGGCCTTATAGTCCTTTAGGAGTTAAGCATGCAAGGGTGGAGCCATGTTTGGTTGTTTTTTAGCCAAACGCTGATTTTCACTTAATTTCTAATTTCAAATGAAATGGTCCCAACTAAAAAAGTGTAGGGGCTATCTTCTACATTCTAGTTCAATTTACCATTCTTTGAAATTATTAAAATTGCGTTTTTTACAGGACTTTAAAGCTCAAAGCCCTAAAATTCCAATATACACTCCATAAAAAGTTTTTCTATTGAGTTTTTTTTTATGTAAGCTCAAGAAGCATGCCACCTACACCTTATTGTTCATCACTATTATTTACTTTTTTCCTAAATTTCAATACTATTCTAAGCACTTTTGTAATTACTATGATTTTTACAAGAAAAAACTTTGAAAAAACTTTGAAAGATCTTATAAATTTCAATTATGTTTACATAATTATGAAAAAATTAGAGTAAATCGGTTTAAAAATAACTTATATGAGATAAATACCAAAAAAATAATATATTTTAAAATGTGAGGAATTGATGAGGCTTGACTAGGTAAATGTAGTGTAGATGCTTAAGGGTTAACCTATAAAGGGTGCTTTCACAGTAGGGCATCCAAAATGTGTAGTGTAACATTGCATAACAAGCAATATGTGGCGGTAAACATTTTCTACCGGTCATTGAAATTAGTTTTTTGGCATAAAGTTAATCACAGTGAAAAGGTATAATTCTAGGATTTTATTATATTAATAATTAAAAAATAAAATAAAATATTATTTGGACAGAAATGTAATACATTGCATTGGGTTACATTGTAGTATAAATACTTTATTGCCTTAATTGATATGTTTCATTGAAAATATAGTGATGGCAATAATTTTCCTCAATTCCTATAGTACAAAGGTATCGTATTCAAAAATATTCCAAAAGATTTTGTGAGTGAGGTGGATATTAGAGGTTTATAACGACAATTTTTGTTCCTTTACATTAAATGCCCCTGGAAATTGGAAATTTCCAAAAAAAATCTTGCGAGTTTGGTTGGTTAATTAAAACAGAGCCTGTAGTGTGGCTGGAATATGCATTCAACGTGGTTTGCAAGCAAATTAAATGATATCAACAGGAATATTCTAAAAATATTGTGAGAACATTCCATAAGATTCTAGAAATAATATAAAAGATTTTGAAAAGATTCCAAAAGAATCCATTGTACTATATTAAAATGTTTTTGGTATTTTTCCTATTTATTATATTACGTCATTAATGCAAATGCTTTACAACTGTAGAAACTTTTTTTTGTTGAGAATTATGACGCCCATCACAAACTTGGCAAGTCATGTTTTTGCAATGTTTTACGTATGTTGTTGAGATGAACAGGGGTGATTATGTTCAACATATGTTTATCGTATAAAAAATGTAGGAAAGACATTACAAACATGGAAAAACACATCATGATAAAATTTACATGTTTGTAATATGTCCTTGGTACTTTTTTTCTACGATAAACATACGTAAAACGTATGTCGAATGTAATCACCGCTTTCATCTCAACAACATACGTAAAACATTGCAAAAACATGACTTCCTAAGTTTGTGATGCCCTAGCGTGACAACACCTTAAAAAACATAGGGGTATAAGGGGGACAATCCCAAGGAATATGAGCTAGAATTTAGACGTAGGCATCCCTCTATGCGTTGCCTTCCTTGATTGCAGGCATCGATGTGAAAGCAGATTTGGGAGGAGAACCTATAATAATAATTACCCATAATGCAACTTGTGCATTAGAGGATATTTGGACTCTCAAGAGGATCTCCAAAGGAGGGGGTTGGAGGGCCTCTTTTGCATTAATATTTGTACTTCCAAAATATAGTACCAAGAGTAATAGGCTACATTCTGGAAAATGTGATGATGGGGAAGAGGATTCTGATTGGCCGGGTTAGAAGGCACTCATGTTGCCCGATAAGAGACTAGTACAGGTTAATATTTAAATTAAAATGAAGTCAATTATGAATAATTTGATTTTCATTAGAAATCCTTGTACAAAAACTTATGTTGAAAATATGATGGGCAATTTTCGTATTATCTCAAATTTTCATTAGTGAACATTTGACATAATAGGAAAATTTCCCATCATATTTCCCATACGAGCTTTTTTATTTTCAGGAAATCAATTTCTAATGAAAGTCAAATGAGTTATAATTGAGTTCATTCAAACTAAATTTAAGTTGTCAACAAAGCTAATTTTGTGAAACATCAAATCAAGACAATCTCAAAAATACTTTCTACTCCTTTTGCACACAAGTGGTATATACTCCAAATGTTTTTTCAATTTGATGAATGAATTCTTTACACTAGCCAAGTCGCACTTAGACTAACACTTTGTGGTCTATATTATATTATTATTATTATTATTATTATTATTGTATTTTCACATCTGAATTTAGACCATTGTCACTTTGTATAATTCAAAGCAACAAAAATTTAGCCTTTATTTGCGAAAGAATTAGTAACTCAAAATGATGTAGATTTAGATTTTAAATTGCTTTCATCCTTGAAAGTGACAATTTTGAAATATTTACAAATATAATGGAATTGACATAACTTATGAAAATATGATATAATAGGAAAAATTCCCATCATATTTCTTTGTATGAAATAATGTATGAAACACTTGTAGTCTTTGTTGCATTTGGGGGTAGTATTCGGAGTACTATGAGGTTTTAGAAAAATACCCTAAAATCATATTAAATTATTAAAAATGATTAGAACATCAAAAATATTGAATTTTCAAAAATTTAGGCTTCTAAATTTGTTTCTCCAAAATTATGCACAAAACAAGTTAAATGATTTTTAAAATAAAAATTAGATACTTTGATGTTTAAATTGTTAAAAAATAATGAAAATATTTTAAAATTAATATAAAAATAGGCTATTTTTTATAACTTAATGGAGATGAGATTTTACAAAAAAATGATGGAAGAATGTTTCTAAATGTCTAGAAATGTGTGCGCAAAAGAGCCTTCTTTGTAGCCAAGTGGAGAACATGGAATTTTCTATTTTAAAATGCTCCTCGTACAATAGATATAGGAAAGAAAACGAAGTGTGGTGCACTTGCTCAAGCGCCCCGATTTTTTTTTTCCTTTCTAAACATTTTTAGAATTCAATTCACTTCTTTTAAAAGAAACTAATCAATTGGTGACAACCAATTTGAAATCTCAACATACTCTTTATTCACATGTTACAAAATTACCATAATGAGTTCTTTAATGACATGAACCATTTAAAAACTTAGAATACTCTCTCTTTTGTATAGAGCTTTTAGAAACAATTCTTTTTCTTTTCTCAACATTTGAACAACACACACCTCACACACGTTATTTAACTAGCTACACCAAAAAGAAAAATAGGGGAAGAAAAAGAGAAGTGAAAATGAAGCATCGCTCACTTGCTCATGCGCCTCGAGGTTTTCTTTCTAAAATTTCTAGAATTTAATTCAATTTAAAAAAAAAATTAATCACTTAATGACAACCAATTTAGAATCCCAACAGACCCTTTATTCATATATATTACAAAATTATCCTAATAAATTCTTTAATGACATGGACCATTAAAATTTTAGAGTACTCTTCTCCTTCCTCTAGAAGCTTCTAGAAAGAATGCTTTTTCTTTTCTTTTCTCAACATTTCAACAACATGCACTTCACCCACATTATTCACTCACCCAAGTGGCAAACTTCTATGTATGGTAGGGACATTATTTCTCCTTACCTTTGAAAGAAGAGTGGTAAAAAAAAACATCAATTCTCATTGTGGTAAAAGACATCAACTCTCATTGCACACTAAACCACAATTTTAGTGTATTCTTCTCCTTTGACTGGAAGCTTCTAGAAATGACAGTAGGGATATTGTTTCCCCTCACCTTTGAAGCAAAGTTGGTAAAAAACATCAAAAGTGAAGTTAAAATTCACGTCGACATGATTTTAACGAGCTATTGGGATCTTAATTTAGAACTTTCTATTTACAACAAATGTCAAATACGCGCCAACGTATTTACTATCCCCAACATCCCTTTAAGGGTTAATGACAGTTGTAGGGACACTGTTTCTAGTCACTTTTGAAGCAAAGTTGGTAAAAATCATCAATTATGGTTGGACACTAAATTACAATCTTAGCGTACTCTTCTCCTTCGTCTTGAAGCTTCTTTAATGCCAACTCATGCCACTCTCATCACCTGAAAATGACAACTGTAGGGACAGTGTCTCTCCTCACTATTGAACCACCTTTGGTAAAAAACACACAATTATGGCTTCCTCACCTTTGAACCAGTTGTGGTAAAAAAAACACACAATTATGGCTAAACACTAAATTAAAATTTTAGTGTACTCATCTCCTTCATCTAAAAGCTTCTAGAAACAATTCTTTTTTTGGTTTCTCAACATTTGAACAACACACCTCACCCACATTATTTACCCACTCCAGTGACAACTTTATAGCATGCCAACTCATATCACTCGAAGGAACATGACAATCTCAATGCAAGTGGGAATGACAAGTGGTAAAAGAAACTAAATCACTTCATCTAGAGATGAAATTCTTTATTCGTTTCTCAACAAACATTCTCTCAACACATACCTCACCCAGATTATTTAAGTGGCCACACTAAAAGGGGGTCTCTCGTCTCCCGGAAACCAAAGCATCAAGAGATTGATTGTTGGCATTTCGTTTCATTTCATTGTCTATTGTGTGTGCATGAGCTCTCGTCGTGTGGCGATGGCATTAGGGTTTTGAGCAGTTGGTGCATGGTTTCTCCCCTCCGTGCATCGCAGGGGCGTGCCCGCGCTCTCTCTGCGCCGGGCCATCACACGCACCTTCTTTTCTTATTCTTCCTCATTTTTTTCTTCTTTTTTTCCGCTTCCTTTTGCTCTTTTTTTCGTTCGAAACAGCCGCGTGTGGAGAAAGATGGAGGACGACGCGGGGATTGTTACCAAAGCGCGCTCGGCGTACACATGGCTGGACAAGCTCCGGTTCCTCAAGGGTTTGACGGACGACTCCGTTTTCTGTAAGCGTTTTCTTAACCCCTAAGCGTATTTATTTTCTGTAGCGTAGGAAAATTGGACAAATCATCTGTTGATCTTGTAGTGTAGAACAAGAGCTTTAAAATGATGTATTGCAATCAGAAAACCAAAGTCAAATGAGAAAATGCCACTGTTCCAAAGTTCCGTGATGCAGATGGCCATATTAGACGCTTAGGGGTTAACAAAATGCAAACACAAGCTATTGTCCGGTATAGAATAGATTTATTATTGCATTGACAATCTTGAAAATGTTGCAGTTAATATTTCTTCTGTTGCGGTGACTGCAGTGTGAATTTTCTGTAGCGTAGGAAAACTGGACCCTCTACTGCAAATGAGTGTCGATCTTATAGTGTAGAACACGAGCTTTAAAATGATGTAGTGCAATCAGAAAACCGAGGTATAATGAGAAAGTGCAAAGTTCCGTGATGCAGATGGCCATATTGAGCGTTTTAGACGCTTAGGGGTTAACAAATGCAAACCTAAGCTCCGGTGTAGAATAGATTTATTGCATTGACAATCTTGGAAATGTTGCAGTTAATATTTCTTGTGTTGCGGTGACTGCAGTGGTGAATGATCAAGATTCGAATCAATGCTCGGACGTGAGAATCTTGGAGGAGACGTGCAAGGTGCTGTTCAATGCCAAGGAGAGGCTCGGGGCGCGAAACAAGTCCAGGAAGCTCTGCTTTGTGCCAACGAAGGCGACGGAGCATATTTTCAAGCAGTATAACAATACTACAACAGAGGAAAACGGGAATGCCAGGGTGGAGCTGTGGGCGGACGAAGAAACTGCGGTGGGAAGTATGAACGGTGTGACTGTGGAGGAAGACCTGTTCTGGACGTCAGGAAATTCCGAAAGGTCTGAGGAGGCTCTGTCGCCGAAGAAACCTTTAATGGTTGAGCAAAATGGCGGAAAGCAACAACCAAATGGGAGAGCCTCTCGTTTGCTGGATTCTTTTGCAAGTGAACCGCCGCTTGCTCGTAATAAAGCTGCTGCCGTCACAAGGAATCGACGAAGCGTCTCTGACCTCGCAGCAAACGTGAGATTTCTGACGTTTTCGTTGAGTGTTTTTTTTTTAAATAAATGATTTCTGTGGTATTTTGTTTGTTGTGATTGATTTCTTTTAGGCTCCGGATGCCCTGTCATGTCCTCTGTCCAAATTTTCGAGGGAGTGAAAACGAGAAAAAGTTGGTGTGTTCATTGATACGCTTGATTCATGAGTTCTTTTTGGCTCCGGATCCCCTGTCCTGTTATTATCGAGGGACTTAAACGTGAAAAAGGTGGTTTGTTTCACTTGTCGCAAAACAGTTTGGAACGAAGACCCAGATGCTATACAAGTTTGAGGAGACGAGGGTAGTTGCGCAAGAGCACAGGCAGCAGAGGTAAGGAGAGTTCGTCTTTATTACATTTAAACGCTTCTAGTTTGGACGCTGCAAGTTTTCTCTTGAATGAAAGGAACGAGAATAATGAATGCTATTTGTTCACTGTCTTATGTTTTCAAAAGAAGTCTTCAATAATTCACGTGTGTACGGACGTAACAGTCATTATCAATGTTACGATAGCCTACGATAACAAGAAACCGAACTTCATATATACAAAAAAGCACTATGCTAGGGTAATTCACCTAATAATTATGTGCTCAGAAAGTAGGGTTTTTTAGGGATCTCAACCAATCAAGACGTGACATGTGTTACATTTTCTACCAAAAAATCCTTTTTTCCTTAAAGTTTGTAAATTCAACTGGTCAATCTGTAACTAGAGGTTGGTTCTCCTTGTTCATTGAACTCTCAACATACAATTGAAGAGGCGGAAGTCAGGAGGTAGCATTGCGAGTTTATTTTTCAGGTTGCTAATAGGTCTGTGGTTGTTGTTGTTGTTGGAAGGTCGGGTTTGAAAAGAAGACAAAGCTCTGAGGAAAATGGTATGGTTATTGGGACCCGAGATTTTCATTGTTCTCTTTGTATCTCAGCCTGTTGCTAGGATATTATATCACATGGAGAGTACTTGATCCGCTTAGAAGACCTCAAGCTGACTGATTTCCTGCCCACTTTTCATATTGCTTAGAAGAAACTTCTTGACATTGATACATCCAAACATTTTGGAAGATGCTCAAGGTCTTGTAGTACCGGTTTGTACTAGGGAGAGTTCATTGTTCATTAGGGGTTACTGGAAATCTTGTGTTGAATTCTCTGTTTAATATATAGTGCTCGTGAACTCCATCAAGCAGGTAAGACCAAGCGGCAACCAACTCCGTCAGTGCCGGAGCCAGCTGTTACAAAGCCATCACCAATGCCGGTCTTAGAACTAGCATCTGATCATCCCAGTAAAAGACCAGCGGACAGCCTGGTGTACATCACCTACCAAGTGTTTCTGCAAGCGGGAAGAGGGGGGCTGACAGCTCGAGAAGCTGCATCTCGGATAGAGGATGCGGGGCTGGGTGCCGTCTTTCAAGGCCTGGTGAAACCTCGCATTAAGATTGGTAAAATCATCCGGAATAATCCGTATTACTTCCAAGCGGGGGAAGGCAGATACATTTTGTGTGAAGCCATTGTTGGGGTGACTCAACCCACGCCATCTCCGTTGCCGCAGTTCCCACCTGAAACCAATGTACAGGACACACCACCATCAGTGAAACTGGATAGCAGGAAAGAAGCTGCGGCCATGGCTCGAAGAGAAGGCACAGCAAGGTACTGGGCCCAAATGAATGCGAGTGGGCGGACCCGAGTAGCGAAGAACCGACATCATTCCAAGCCTGGTGGAAGTAGTAGGTCCAAGTTGCAAGCACCGGTGCGTTGGAAAAGCACTGACGAGAGTTTCAATGTCACTCAAAGGAAAGAGCCTGGCGATGAATCTGATTTGGCGGTCGTTCAAGCACACGCAAAACCCCGATTAAAAGGCATGTACAAAACTGCTGTTGGTGGGAAACCGTGCAAGAGGTCAGATGGGAAGAATTGGCAATGCCCACTCATGGCGCCGCCGAACTCCAACTACTGCGAACACCACCAGAAGAGGATGATGAAGGACACAGTGGAAGCGTCCTAGCAGATTCATCAATTGTGAAGATAACATTCATTGGAATAGTTGTGAACTCCCAGGTCTACTACTGTTCCCTGTACTAGAGTAAGTAAACAGGTGGAAGCTATCTGCGCAAGATCATGCAGGCTATTTAATTTTCGGTGGATCTTCTACAACAACAACATTCAAGTCTACGCATCCAGTACGTGTCAAGGAGTCGGAATGGAGCGAAGGGACTGTGTACTTCTGATGATGTGGTGTAGCATTCTTGATTCCTTCTGATATCAGCAAGGAATGTTTGTGCAGTGAACTCTTGAAAACATTAGGACATTACATACATTAACCCCTGAATTAATGCTGGGGGAGATTTTCACAAAATGGATAGAAAAAAACAGTGCCATCACTTCGTGAGTTGAGGGTTGCTCTTAAATTGTGTCTTAGAATCGTAAAGGTTTCCAGTAACTTGCATTTTTGAGGAGTCGTACCCCAGCCAGATTGGTTTCTGTATGATCGAACGTTGGCTCCTCAGGTACGTTATTGTTTTGTCTAAACTTACTTATGGGTGAGGATTTTTTGTGGCAATTTTTACAACTTGAAAGAGACAATCGAAGATGATGAGAGTTTTTTCAGGATAAAAACTCAGTTGCTACTTGAAAGTACTTGTGGCCTTTATGTTTTTGAAATGATTAATTTTGGATTTGACTCCGTCTGGAGAAGGATATCTATTTTCTGCAGTAAGATTGTCTTTCAAATTGCTTAGGTTGCTGTCTTTTGGAAATTGCTCTTATTGATAAAATTGCTCGTAACCAGGGGCTTAGTTTTTAGTTTTGATCTTGTTGACAATAATGAACCTTTCTCCAATTCGTGAGCCTTGTGTCCAGCAGAGAGTTAATGAGTGCTGCATTAAGGTACAGGCACATTTTTTTTTAACTGTATGTTGGAACGTCCTTTTAAGTTCATGTGTTCACAAAATTGAGTACACTAACTTTCAATAATGACTTCTTCACTTTTGTTTGGTTTGTTTGTTCTTCACCTATTCAACTACTAGGGGTGTTGACTTACTTTTTGCTAGGAAAATGTGTGTTGATTTCATCATTGAACAAAACATTGCTCCTTGTTTACAACATTAGCAAATGCATGCCAAATCCCTCAACACCACAGTTCAAGGTGCCTCTTCCTTAGCTACATTGGTTGTGGTGAAATAACCCTTAAACGTCAAGAGGCCCTGGGCGGGGCAGCCCGGAAGGCATCTAAATTTTCGGAGGGAAAAAAAAAAACGAAAAAAATGAAAAAACGGCTCTGCTGGCCACTGTTGGCCAACACTATAGCACTGCGGCACTTTTCAAGAAACGACCTCAGCTGCCCCAACCTCAACTTTTGTTCATTTTGATAACTTTGATTGCTTGCCAATGTTTCCACAATCTCCCAAATGAGGCGCAAATTTGGAATCTAGATCGCTTTTTCAGTAGCTTTCCAACGCACCAATCCTCGCTTGATTTGATTGAGAAAATTCACTTTTTTCTTCATTATTCTCTCATAAATAAGCCCATGGGGCTTACTTTGAAGTTTAAGGGATAATGTAGAAGCACCCATAACGGAGAATACACCCAAAACCAATGTGTAGATTGATCCATAATGGTTAACCCCTAAACGTCCTCACCCCTCTCTAGATTTGTAGAATTTCAAAGATATCTTATAAAATGCCACTCAGAGGTATATTTCTAACTTGACGTACAGACAAAAGCTGTACATTATGAATTTTAGATTCTATTTATACAGTTAGATCTGTGATTGCAATCACCAATATTTTTGTACAAAATTTGAAACTTAACCCCTAAAGGATCGTGGCTATGTTCTCTCCAAACACTCCAAAGTTGCCTAAAATTATCCCTTTTCAAAGAAAGGCAAATAGTTTTTGATCTAAAACCTTTTTGATCGATCCAATTGTAGGACATTTCAATCAACTTGAATTTCTTAGCACTTATAATTTTCAATTGTTCAACATTCCTCAATAGTAAGATCATAAGCTACAAAGTTGGCTATACCTTTTTTTTGGCCCCTTGCCCGAGTTTGAAACTTTCTAAAAAGCTCAAAATGCAAAGTTCAGTCTTAGATCTGGTAAAACGGATTTGGTAGTTGTGTGTATGGGGGTGTTAGCTCAATGTGTGCAAAGTTCATATGATTTTTTTACCTTTGCATGACTGTATCTTTCGATCTATACGTCACCTGAATATGCAAATTACCATTCCATTTTCGTTAGAAAGAGTAGAATCACCACAACAAATATGAAAAATTTAGGATCAAAACTCATTCCACACTGAGCTCACCCAACTTGAAAAATCAGCCTTGGTCCTTCAAGGGTTAAAATTCAAAATTCTTTTGTAATTTGATTACAAATAAGACATTGACAATATGTGGATGAAATTTGTTGTGATGGACTAAATGTAATACTCTAAGTGTTGTGATTTTTGGAGATTTTTCAGTTGCTTAATTTTATGAGTTGACTTTTTCAAGAGCACTTTTACACTGAAATCTTAGAAATTTTTGATGAATCACTGAAACATGAAATGAGGCATAAAAATTTCACAAATTATCCCCTTTCTAATTGGTTCAAACATGCATGAAGCTAACTTCTCATAAAATCTATAGTAAAAAATCCACACTGCAAAAAGTGCATGATAGATGAGAAAACGGAGGTTGATTTTGTTCATTATCCAGAAAATGGATGGTTGGACGTTTGGAGGTTAACCCTCTAAACGTCCTCACTTGTTTTGTGAAAGTCAAAGCCTTACAATTTGCACACTTGAAATATCACATTGCATGATTTATGATATTTCATAGATAGTCATCAACATTGTGGAGATATGACAAAAAATTCAACATGATTGAATGATATCTAAAATAATTTCACAAATTTTATCATATATACAAGATAAAAATACCAAATAAATATATTTTTGACAAATTCAATATTGAAAATTATAATTAAGTTAGATAAAAGTTATGTTTACAAGTAGTTAAAATATGAAAGTGAAGAAATTAAAAGAGATGCATGATCAGGGCATCCTCAAAAAGCCCTTTGTATTTTGAACACTCAAATTTCAAATTTCTTGACGGTGTAAAATCTTCAAATGAAGATTACTCTCCAATCCCAACGGTCAAAAGATGTATCATAACTCAACTTAAACATTTAATGAAAACACCAACTCCAACAAAGCTAAAACACATGATTTTTTGGGCCTTTGACCAAAACCATTCAGAAAATGAATGCTTGGTCTTTTAGGAGTTAATAGCCAAACTCAATGCCACTTGTGTAGAAATTCTTGTCGACCAATCAACTTCTTGCACTATTTCCTATATTAGTCAATATCAAGAAGCAACTTGGCCGGTTGTAGAATCATATGTTCAAAGATTTCAGATAGTCTACAATAAATGGCGTATTCAATGTCCGAGGAGAATTGATGTCTTTTACCACAATTTGTTCAAAGGTGAAGAGAAATAGTGTCCCTTGACACTACATAAGAGTTTGCCACTTGTCATTCTCACTTTCATTGAGAGTGTCACTTGTTCTTTTCCAATAATGAGAGTGACATGAGGTGGCATGCCATATTTATTATAAAGTTGTCATATGTCATTGGAACACTACATTCATTTTTCTCTTACGAGGACACAATATCTCCCTAAAATTAAATAGTGTCCAAGTTTAGAAATATTGTCCCGGGACAATAATACGCCATTCAGTGTCATTATTGGTTTTGGATGATGAATAACTTTTCATTTTGAAAATTTGTAGAAATTTCATTTTTTAGGATAAAATCATGAAAAAAATTGCATGCTATGAAGGGAAAATACTATTCGCCTTCTATTCCAACCGCATGTAGGCTAGAAAGCTTGAGTTATTGGTTATGGGTGTCTCTACCTTCATGACGTCCTCTAAGGTAATTTCACCTAAAAGATAAAGTATCTTTAATGTGTCACCTACATTTAGCACTAAAAAGAGGGATTTACATCTTGCTTGCAATCCCTAAATCTAGAAAATTTCGCTACAAAAGGTTTTGTTCATTCTCACATGTAGCCATATATGCTCTCGTTAGCTTTTAAATAAGTGTATCTATCTATACATTAAAGAAGGTACTACACGCAATTCGCTATTTATGCACTTGGCCAAGTGCGCTCATTTCATAAACATACTTGACTTTAAAAAAAATTGGTTAAAAAGTTCTCTAAAAACATCAATGTTGTCATTCTACAATCACTTAAATTGTAAATAAATAATTATTTTAATTATTTTTTATTCTTATCTTTATCTTATCTTTATCTTTTCTTTTATCTTTTCTTCTTTATCTTGATTTCTTTCTTGTCTCCCTCTTGTCTTTCTTTTGTCTTTCTTCTTGTCTTCCTTGTCTTTTTTTTCTTCTACTTTTTCTTCAGTTGTGGCTGCTGAACCTTAAACAATGGGAGCAAACCCAAAAACAAAAAAAAACAAAAAAAAAAAATCTTCTTTTGGTTGGCCGTGGGGTGCTGCTGAACCCTAAATGGTAGCCGCCCAAAAAAATAAAATTTAAATTTAAAAATAATAATAATAAAAATAAAATTTTTTATGGGGTTTTTTTTTTAATTTTCTATTTTTAGCCTCAAGTGCGCGGCCGCGCACCCTAAGGGCCGCTTCACACTATGGCCGTCCAAGTCGAGAGGCCGTGGGATTGAGAGTCCAAACTTTGTTGAGAGTCCAAAGAAATCTAATGAAAATAGGCATAAAATATAGTTTTTATTTTTTATGAAAAGAAATCGACGGCCTCTCGACCATAGTGACGGGTCTTGCAAAATGTAGGATCCAAACTTTCTCTCGAGAGGCCTTCACCTTGGTCAAAAAGTGTTGCCATGTAAGCATTTTGAAGGTCCACGGCCTTTGGACTTTGGCCTCTAGTGTGAAGGGTCGAGAGGCCGAAACTATGGTTTTTTGCAATTTGATTGGTGAAAATCGACGGCCTCTCGACCTTTGGCCATAGTGTGAAGCGGCCCTAAGACCCTCCCATATCTCTTCTCCCTCTTCCCTCTCCTCATATATATAGGGGAGAGGAGAGGGGAGGGAGAGGAGAGGGGAGGGAGAGGGAGTGGGAGAGTGAATGGGAGAGACCCTCTCCTCTCCCCTATATATATGAGGAGAGGGGAGGGAGATGGAAAGGAGATAAACATAGAGAGGGAGATGGAAAGGAGATAAACATAGAGAGGGAGATGAAGATGGAAAGGGAGATGAAGAGGGAGATGAAGATGGAAATGAGGGAGATGGGAGGGTCTTAGGGTGCGCGGCCGCACACCCCATCGGCTAAAAATAGAAAATTTTCAAAAAAAACCTTTTTTTTTTTTTTTTTTTTTTTTGGCGGCCGCCATTTAGGGTTCAGCAGCACCCCATGGCCAACCTTTAAAAAAGAAAAAAGGAAAAAAAAAAGAAAAAAAAAGAAAAAAAAGAAAAAAGAAAAAAGAATTAAAAATAAAATAATAATAATAAAAATAATGAGTTTGCTTCCATTGTTTAGGGTTCAGCAGCCACAACTGAAGAAAAAGTAGAAGAAAAAAAAGACAAGGAAGACAAAAAGGAAAACAAAAGAAAGACAAGAAGAAAGACAAGAGGGAGACAAGAAAGAAGACAAGAAAGAAGACAAGAAAGAAATCAAGATAAAAAAGAAAAGATAAAAGAAAAGATAAAGATAAGAATAAAAAATAATTAAAATAATTATTTGTTTACAATGTAAGGGATTGAAGAAAGACAATAATCGTCGTGTTTTTAAAAAAAAGTTTAAAAAAAAAAAATTATGCGCTTGGGGACCAAGTGCATGATTATATGGCCAAGTGCGTAAATAGCGAATTGTGTGTTGTAGTTTCTCTGTTTGTTTGTTTTGTTTTGTTTTGTTTTGTTTTGTTTGTATGTTATGTTGAAATCTCCCGGACCGTGCGCCCGTTGACTCCATTCTTTGTACTGTCGGAAAGCTCTAGATGAGAAGGAGTGCACCAAAGTTATTTCGTGGCTTATAGACCTACATTGTGAAAGTTATGAATTTTAAATCAATTTTTGTCACCATAAATTGATGAAATAATTTTTTTTTTTTTAAAAGATGGCTAACATGAGATCATGGAGAACATTGGGTCAACATTAGAGGATATGCAAGAAGTATATGAGAGTCTTCATTTACTTTCCTTGTCGATCTTTGATAGGTCCAGTGCTTTGTAGAGGACCATCTTACTCTTCCCTCCAACTTCATTTCTCATTAATTAGTTGGAAAAAACAAGAGTTTCACAAAAAAATAAATTAAATGGGATTGGCTCTCGCTACCTTTTATTACTTTGTGGCACATAAATTATCTTCATATACGTTCGACTCTACTTAACTAAAGAGTTTTCTACTACATGCATCTCTTTAAACACATATCATGTGGATACTTGTAGGTTTTCCCTCTTTACACCTTTAAAGCATTGAAATTTCCTCCCACATGGAGAGTATAAGAAACACGGAAGAAGTTCATTTCTTTATTTCACTTGCTTGAGGCTTCAAGGCAAAGTAGTAAATAGAAGGGATGCATGTTGACCATGCCAACCTGTACTTTTTGTTTTATAATAAAGGGGACTATGTACAACATTAATTAATTAATGCATCATGCACCACACTCTTCCTCCATGAATCACACAATGGTGCCCTGCCAATAAAGGAGGTGAGTTTTGAGGGCCACAAACTAGGGTCTAGTTGAACATTATTCATAATTATCCACTACTCATTGTTGGAATGCAATCTTTTGGGCCTTGACGTTACTATAGAGACAACTTTGCATGCAACAAGCTTTGACTACTACTTTAGGGAATCAAATTAGAACTTTACCAAAGATGGAACACCAAAAGTAGAAATAAAGTCCTAGACTATGTTGATAGTCATCTCTGTTATAAGATTGAGGTCAGAGGTGAGAGACTCTCTTTGAGTGGTAGTAGCGTACCCTTAGGACTTGTACTTTTTTTTTAAATTTTTTTAATAATAAAGGTCCAAATACGGAAGGTTAAAGATGCATCTTTTTCTATTTTTACAGCACGTCAAGTGAACCAAGAACATTAATTAATACCTCCCTCATTACACTCTCCTCACATCACAAATGTTTATGCAACTTGTTGGTCTCTTCTCGAATTCAATTTCCTTGATTAGGAGACTGCTATTCTAATTTTGCTGTGAAATGCCATAGGACGCCATGGATTCTATAAGTTGGGGAGATCATGGAACGGGTGCTCTCGTTCTTGTCCGTGCCCGTTTTGTGCAGAATGTTGTCGGTGTGCAAGACATGGAACGAGCTCATTGGCATGCCAAGCCACTGGTAGAAGACTTGTCGTTTTTCACTCCCCATTTCGTGGGAGCAATGAACAGTGGCTGAATATTATGCTTATATTTCTATCTTCTTGTGACCAAAACCACTCACCAGCACTGACACAGCCCATGTGTCTGGCGCGGTTTCATTCCTTTTTCATTTATAGTAAGTGAAAAACGACACATTTCCTACTAGTGAGGTTTTTTGACATGTGTGACTGAAACGTGAGAAATGATCTCGATCTACTTGTACATGAGGACAGAAGATTGGTGCACATGTTCGGGTGGTTTAGCACCTGGTATCCGAGGAACAGTTAACCCTTAAAGGTCTAGAGAGCCCTTTCCGACTAGTATTATACACCAATATTCCATTGTATTTGGAATAGTTCCACACCTCATATGGGTTTAAGGTCAAAAGTGAAGTTAAAATTCACGTCGGCATGATTTTAATGAGCTATTGGGGTCTCACTTTGGAACTTTCTATTTACTCAAATGTCAAATATACGCCACCGTATATACTATCCCCATAGGTCCATTAAGGGTTAAAATACCATTTTTCGACGGTGACGTAGGGCAATGGTATTCAATCCAAGCAACAAAGTTTCTTAGGGTATGTGATAGTGAAAGTAGTGATATTGAGCGGTTGATGACTGGTTGACGGCCAAGTTTGTGAGCTGAGATTGCGGAACGTGTTAGTACAATACCGATGACCTGCTGCGAGAAGGATGCCATTTTTACTACCAACAATCTCAAGTGTGACTGGTGAGTTGCATTGTGAGTTTTAACCCCTAAAGGACCAGGGGGTTTTTGAGCTTAGCTCTTGTTTTCTTGACTAGCTCTTGTAATAAGCTCAATTCCTTATTGGTGGGGGGTGATTTTGACGATCGGTACCGTTTAAACTAAATAAAACTTATGTAGCTATCGTATGAAAAAATGATAAAGGAAATCGCACAATTTTTGAGAAAATGCCACCGTTGAGAAGATTGATGGAACTCGTTCGAGGTATTTTGTATAGTACATATGTTGAAATCAGATTGTTCAAAAGTGCTCCAAAAATTCTGAAATTTTTACCATGCATAGAGATCATCATTTTGAACATGTACAAAAAGTTTCACATAATTTGGAGGTGTAAAGAAGAAGATATGAGGGTTTAAAATGACGTCAAGATAACCTCCATGCAGTTCAAAAAAATCATCAAAAATCACACACTTCATGAATTTCCAATCAAGAAGTACCCACGGAATTAGCTCTCAAAAAGAATCGGGGTCTCTTTGTTGCTCACCCTACATTTCACGACCCAACCATTCAAATTTCCTCACTTTCTAGTTCCAAAAGCCGCGTGGTGGCCTTATGGTCATTTAAGGGTTAAGTTGTGCACATGATTTCCAAAGGAAACATCAAGTTATTGAATATTTTTCTGCTAGTTGTAATTAGCATGATTTTTTTGCATCCCTGAACCCCTAAACGATAGAGGGGTAAGGGCAAAACCTAGATGTGTTATAAAATGTTACTTTTGCAACTTTGATGAGGTTTGGTCCAAAACAGAAAATGAGAAGCATGATGTTTAGTAATTATCCATACAGTCAAACTTTCAAAAAATGTTTTAAATTCTCATTTAATGAATTTAGAAGCATTTATCATTGAATATTCACCAAAATTACAAATTTTATTTTTAGAATTTAAAATTTGGTATGATTGGTTAAAACTAAACTCTTTATTCTAAAATGGTCGATGAAAAAAAATTCAAAGGAGAGAACATCATTACTTTCTTGAAATAGTAAGTTTTAT
This sequence comes from Pohlia nutans, assembly GCA_022496805.1. Classification (NCBI taxonomy): domain Eukaryota; kingdom Viridiplantae; phylum Streptophyta; class Bryopsida; order Bryales; family Mniaceae; genus Pohlia; species Pohlia nutans. The sequence goes on from CM040105.1 coordinate 9,793,790, forward strand.
AACACTATGACAATGTTGAGGTGTTTGTCTTTGAAAAATTCTCTTCCATGGAGTTTTACTTGGCTTGACATGATTCAAATCGGGTTGGAAAGTACACTTGATTTCCTATTTGAAATTATTTTTTATTTGTTATAAAAAAAAACATTTTTCATCTTGGGCAGCCCGTATAAAATGGGCAGCGACCATAAAATGACCAAGTGACCAAACGACAAAGTGACTAAACGACCAAGTGACCAAACGACCATTTTATAGTCGCTGCCCATTTTTGACGGGTTGCCAAAGATGAAAAATGTTTTTTTTATGACGAGTAAAAAATATTTTCAAAATAGAAAATCAAGTCTACTTTCCAACCCAGTTTGAATCATGTCAATCCAAGTAAAACTCCATGGTAGAGAATTTTTCAAAGACAATCACCTCAACATTGTCCTAGTGTTATAAAACTTACTGTTTCTAAAAAGGAAGAAAAGAGGGTTGTGGATGGAATTTTTAGCTATAAATTTTTCCAATCTTCAAATATATAAAGAAAAATATCTTTCAATTTTTTCGATTTAAAAAAAAATTAAATGCATTAATCTTTGAATTCTTTTATAAATTATAATTTTCACTTTTAGTGTTTAAAATTTGTTTATCTATTGTAAACTTCAAAAAAACAGAAGAAATGATGGAGGGTAAATAGCAAATAGCAAATTTTAGAACACTGAGACAATGTTGAGGTGATCCACTTTGAAAATTTCTCCCAAGTGGAGTTTAACTTGGATTGACATAATTTTTTATTTTTTTTTGAAACACATGGATAATTTCCATTGATAGAGGAAAAAATACAAGGAACCTGAGGAGCCAGTCCCCGGCGAAGATTTTTTAATTTTTCCAAAACAAGCAACCACACCAGGTTGCAACTAAAAACCACCAAGAGGAGTCACAGCAGCTCAGGATTGACATAATTTCATACTCCGTTGAAAAGTAGATTTTAGATGTAGTATTTTAAAATATATTTTGTTTCTTCACAAAAAAAAAAAAAAAAAAAAAAAATTGTTTCAGGCTGCCCGTTTTTAACCAAAAAATGGTCTCTTGGGGGCTTAAGGGTTATGGCTTCTCACTTACATTGAAATGATCTAATGACTACAAAATACTATCAATCTACCAATGTGTATGTCCACCCTTTGCCTTGATCACTGCTTCCAATCTAAAAGGCATAGATTAACATCGAATTTGAGAAGATTTTTTAGCTTTGTTTGCAAAAACAACCATATTCAAAATTCAAAACATTCCAAATAAATCCAACATTTTAATATTAAAAATTTCACAGTTGAAATTCACATGGTAAAAAAATTCATTAGAATTTTATTTTTTTTAGGAAAATATAGAGAGTAAAAGTGCTATAGAATATAACAAGATTTTGACCCACAAGACTTGTAAATGCAATAGAATGCACAATATTTAGATTTTTTTTAATTTTAAGAGTAGACTATAAACTAGAGTTGATGAGCTTCACTTATGAAAAAATCCTATTGAGAGATCTTGAATGATCATGAAGATATATTGTTTTGTTTTAGTACCAAATTTATAGGTATGTAGAGAGGTGACAATGTTTTCTTAGGGGCACTGTATTGTACATACTTCGAAATGTTTGATGACATTTTTTTTCTCTCTCCCTCTTTCTTGGGCTTGGCTGGATCTGACTAGGTCCTGGTTGTATTTGTATCTTCTTTTTGCAGTAAAGGTCACCCTTTATTTGTGACCAAAAGAAAAAAAGAAAAAAAAGAAGAAGCTTAATGACAAGATATTAGAGTTATCCTTAAAGTCACCTTGTGTTTGAATAAGATACCGTGAATTTTGCATTAATGTACTTTTATTTGTTCACCCCAAATAGTTAAAAGGTAGGTAAGAGCTTAGTGGTCTCTCATTATTAGGTGTGTAAGAGCTTGGTGGTCTTTAAACTCATGGAAAACTAGTTTAGCTATCTTTCTTGACGGCTAAACTAGTTTCCCTTGAGTTTAGAGACCACCAAGCTCTTACGCACCTAACAATGATAGACCACCAAGCTTTTCCATACTTTTTAACTATTTGGGGTGAACAAATAAGAGTACATTAAAGCAAAATTCACGGTATCTTATTCAAACACAAGGTGACTTTAAGGATAACTCTATTAGTTACTCCAAGTACTACATGTTGATCCATTTAGCAAATGTCAAGGTTGAAAACTTCAAATAGATTTTTATCATGAATTTATTTCCACAAAGAGCCACTCCTTTGAGAGGTAACATTATCAACATAAAGACAACTTTTTGAGTATGGATAGGACTTCTATTGCCAAAAATAGGGTTAAGTTGATTTAAGAAAATAAAATAGGACAGTTATTTCCAGACAGAGGGAGTATTATTATTATTATTAGATGTGACCAAATTTTATGTTGCCAGAATCAAACTAGAAGAGCAGTCATTGCCTGTGCATGTCACAAATTAACAGGAGACCCTTTTTTTGGTCTTGGTAAACAAACACTCAGGCCATGGTTCAAACTTACTAAATTCAGTTGGTTCTGCATTAGCAGATTTATTTATTTATTTTTGCATGAACAGATTTTGAAAGTTGAAAGCCACACAAATTTGGGAGGGGTCCTTTAGACCCAAAAATTAACAGAGTCAAGTCCACTGCCTTATTTCTTTCCCTTTTGATTTTATGAATATTTTTTCAACAGTGGGCAATGATTCTGGTATTGCACTAACCAGCAGGCGCCTATGATCACTTTCCTGCAATTTTTTCTTCAGGGTTGTGAAGAGCTACCAAAAGCTGGCCTCAAGTTTCAAAAAATTTGACTGCCATAAGAGTACTACAGTCTACCTTCAGTAATGTGACAGCTACTGCCACAGCCAAATTTAGTCTCAAAACATGCCACATCATGAATTTTATATATATGAATGTTTAATCAACCAGTGCAGCCAATTTTTATTTTATTTCGGTGGGTTGTAGCCAGGTCAGGAAAAAATGGATAGAGTCATTCATTTATTGATAAATAATCTATTATAAGGCACTCTCATTCAAATAGTGGCAATTTTAATATATTTTTAGAAGATTTTGATGATTTTGTCCACTTTTTTGGCCATTTTTTCTATTGTAATAGTAGCCTCTCGTAAGATTGAAATGTAGGCTTTCAACGAGTACATGTTTTCGGGCATTTCTATAGTGCCATGTACATGAAGTGAGCCAAAGAAGGACATTTTTCTTTCATGCACGTCGAGCAACATGATCCCAATGTCAATGAATCGGTACTCAAGTTCGCATGCAATCAATCAACTCGTGGGTGTTGGGTGATCCTACCATATCATTTTTTCTTTTTCTTTTTTTTTTTAGGAAAAAACAGGACGCTTTACCATATCATTCTTTAGCAGTCCCATTGTTCACCTTTGGGAATCAGCATCACATGCGAGAATTGTTGCAAGAATCATAATCTTTTGGAGAATCAAAGCCATCTTTAGCTAAAGTTGGCTAGGCAACTCAACAAACATTTGTTTTTCAATAGTTTCTACATGTTCCACATCATTAATTCCTTGTTGAGATGTTGATTCTCTGCACAAGCAAAAGGGTGTGTTGCAATACTAGTTAAAGAATGTTATGACAGTCTCTAAGCTTTACGTCCCCTTTTTTTAATATAAGGTTGTCCTATTTAATACTTCTTGTATCTGGATAGGACTTACATTTGAGGTATAAAACATAGGACGATAATTTTGGGAAAAAAATGCCAGAAACTATGGCAATTATTTCCGGAGTATCTTGCTAGTAGAAAAGGGGAAATTTTGACAATTTTTGCTAGGGGGACAAGGAGCTTTTGGGATTTTTTTTAAAAATTAATTGTTTTTTATTCTTGAATTTCTACTAGAAAACAAGGCCCAAAGAAACATAACACACATGAATCAACATAATTTTTTTGAAAACGTCCAAGTCGAGTTGTCCAAAGCAAGTGAAAAGTGTTGATACATGCCTTATTTCATAATTGTTCCTAGGAAACAACAATATAACAATGGAATTCAAACAACAATGTTGCTAATAAAGTTTATTTTGATGCAATGTCTTTGAACTAGTACATTGAAATCTTGAGTAATAGTAGTATAGTAAATTTTGAAAAAAATCCAACTAAAATTTATTCAAAACAAAGTTATGCTAATACAAATCAAAGAAAATCAACAAAATTAAAAAAATTGATGTGAAGACAATATGAAGACAATGGATCATTAACCCCTAACCGTCCAGACGTTCATATTTTGGACGCTTTTTGGGGTACATTCACCTTCAAAGAGCTGTAACTTTTGCAAACAGTGTCCGGTTTGAATGAAATTTTGGAAAAATAAACCGCATGATGTATGGAATAAGTCATAAAATTTTCAAGTTAATCCGAGATGTATTGAATTTTTGGTGATCATTTGAAAATAGGGACCTTTTTTTTGGACAGTTTTTGTGCATTTTGAGGGCTGCAACTTCGGGGGCTTGTATCTCCTTCATCCCATGTCCATTTTCATAATAAAAAAAATTATTGGGTTGGATTTCCCTTGAAGTGTAGTTATCATGGTAAAATTTTCATTTCAATCCATGTTGTTTTGAATGTTTGGGAGTCATTTTAGTGCACGGGTCTCTTTTTAACACTTTTTTGCTTTTTGGGTCAAATGGGTCACTTTCGGGCTACTTTTTGACATTGCAAGGCCATTTTAGGGCATATTAAATTATTTTCATGAGTTTTTTTTTGGTACCGATGTGTTTATATGATGATTTTGAACTACTTTATAGTTCAAAGTTTTTTCATTTGAGTAATTTTGAAAACGAATTTCACCTCTAACTGTGTTGCTAGGAAAATTTCAGCATTATTTTTTTACACTAAAACACTATGATCTTGCAATCTATATGGCCAAATGACTCCAAATTCGATTCACATCATCTACAATATGTATATTACAAGATTGTATAGTTGAGATTTCTATGCCTCACTTACATTTAGACCTATAACACATCAAAAGCGATGATGTTTTTAAGCCCAAGAAAGCTAGGGACGCTTAGGGGTTAACTTGAGGTATTCTCACTTTTTAAAATTGAGTTAAATTTCAAAAACATGAAATCAAGGATTCCTTTTCATGACAATTTACAAAGTGCTCGATAAGGTTTTATTTCTCTATTCTTTTAATGATATGTAAATTAGGTATTTGCAAATATTATTCTAAATTGTGCTCTTGTGATAATAGACTCAAAAATTTGATGACTACGAGCTCTCTCTTTTGTTTAATATATTTCCAAGCTATCAAAAGATGAGATGCTCTTAGTAGGTTTTTGCTGATAGGTTCATCGTGTCTTTTAGTAAAGAAGCTATAATGCATTCAAATTAAATAAAAGTTTTCAAAAATCAATATTATAAGTAAACATAATTATTTTTTGCTGACAAAGAATGAATATACCTCTTCTAAAATCAACAATTTCAATTAATAATATGTGTTACAAAGACATGTACGTTGAGAGAGAGCTCGTAGTCATCAAAATTTTGAGTGGTATAGCAATTCACAATTTAGAATGAAGGGATGTACAGAGAAATAGATACCATCAATCAATTATGCACTCTTATCCACAACATTGTCCATTATTGAAAAATCATCCAAATTTTGGCAAATCGTGTATTTTCAAAAGAAGGTTTTCATGATTCTATTCATTTTTAAATTTGTGTCTAGTGTATAAATAGCCAATACCAAAATGAAGTAAGATTTTGGCAATAATAATTGCAATTACTACTTGCCAAAGAATATGTTTCTTTGAAAAGAGGTAGGCTTTGATTCCAAACGGCCAAAGGGAGCCAAACTGATCTTTTAGTTTTCTTAATATTTTTAAATTTTAAATTTTTGACACAAATGAAATTTGTTTCATTGCAAGAGTAAAAGGACACAAATCATCCACCCAAGAATGGGTTGGATAGGAGCACAATAAGCCCAACTTTCATGTATGGGTGGTCGGTCTTCAAAAGGTAAAAGTTCCACCAAAATGGATGAATGAGGAGTATCGAGGAGTATGTTTCTCATTTCTACCAAAATGGGTGGAGTATGAGTGATTCTTGAGACCTCATTTCTTGTCTTCTAGTGCCTTTCACCCAATTGATCTTCACATGGAAGCCTGCCCTAAGGGCCTCTTTCCATGTAGAGTTGGGCAGGTCCTTGAATCTTGCTCTTTACCAATAAAAATAGTGCAGAGCACTTCCATGCACTCCTCGGTAGAACAATCCAGTAGATATAATTAAAAACTTTTTACAAAGCAACCAATCACGTGGTCCACCGATAGGAGTGAGACTCGGTGAAATGCATACTCCGCTTTCAATGCTCACCGAGCATGTGTGAAAGTTGAGACCTCATTTTTTTTTCCCTTTCACCAATAGAAAAGGTGGTATTGCCGAGGGAGTTGGTGCCCAATTCCACGCATGCACAATGATTTTGCATTGGCATCTCCCTGGGGAGCGTCACCTTTTCTACTAGTGTTTAGCTATATCAACCACCCCAATGTTCACATAGAAGCCCGCTCTAAGGGCCCACTTCCATGTATGGGTGGTCAATCCACAAAAAGTGGAAGCTCTACCGAAATGGGTGAACAGAGCAGAATTCAAGAGTATAATTTTTATTTCTACCGAAATGGGTGGAGTATGGGTGGTTCTTGAGACCTCGTTTCTTGTCTTGTAGTGCCTTTCACCCAACCGATCCTCACATGGAAGCCTGTCCTAAGTGGTCAGCAAATTAGCAATGTTAGAGAAATACAATTAATAGTTTAATAATAATAATAATAATAATAATACTAATAATAATAATATCTATGGACACCATCAGCTTTCAAAAAGAAGAAAAAAGATTTATATAAATGGGTTTCTCTAGAACCTCTGGTGGTCTTGAATGAATGGGGACAAAAGTGCCCCCTATTTTTGTCTGGTTGGGACCCCACCTAAAAAAACAACCCCCTCCTCCAATGGTTTTTATTCCCAAATAGGTCCCCTTACGGTAGTTTGGGGCCTACGGCCCCAAATTATCAAAAACATTTGCCAAAAAAAGCACCAAAGGTGCTCAAAATGGAAATTCCAGAAAAAGGAGGGGTGGATGAATAGTGCCCGCATTCAAGACCACTGGGGATTTAGAGACGGGGTATATAAATGGGTTGTAGGTGCTCCTACAGTCAGTTCTACCTCATCAGACCAGGGTTAACTTATGCTTCTCATCAGTTGGATAATTTGTCAAAAAATAAATAATAATAATAATAATAATAATAATAATATCAAAAATAAAAAAATCAGTTGGATAATTTAGCTAAAATCTGAATGGCCATGATATAAAGGGGTTAACCCCTAAAGGTCCCTAGCTTTTTTGGGCTTAAAATCATCATCGCTTTTGATGTGTTATAGGTCTAAATGTAAGTGAGGTATAGAAATCTCAACCGCACAATCTTGTAACATACATGTTGTAGATCATGTGGATCAATTTTGGGGTCATTTGACCATATAGATTGCAAGATCATAGTGTTTTAGTGCTAAAAAAGGATGCTGAAATTTTCCTAGCAACACAGTTAGAGGTGAAATTCGTTTTCAAAATTACTCAAATGAAAAAACGTTGAACTAAAAAGTTGTTCAAAATCATCATATAAACACATTAGTACCAAAAAAGCCTCATGAAAAAAATTTAATGTGCCCTAAAATGGCCTTGCAATGTCAAAAAGTAGCCCGAAAAGTGACCCATTTGAACCAAAAAGCAAAAAGTGTCCAAACTAGACCCGTGCACTAAAATGACTCCCAAACATTCATAACAACATGGATTGACCTGAAAATTTTACCATGATAACTAGACTTCAAGGGGAATTCAACCCAACAAGTGTTATTGAAAACGGACTTAGGATGAAGGAGATACAAGCCCCCGAAGTTACTGCCATCAAAATTCACAGAACTGTCCAAAAAAAAAACATACCTACTTTCAAATGATCACCAAAAATTCAATTCATCTCGGATTGATCTGAAATTTTTACCACACATTCCATACATTATCCGGGGAGTTTTTTCAAAATTTCAGCAAAATCGGACACGTTTTGCAAAAGTTACAGCTCTTCGAAGGTGACTGTACCCCCAAAAACGTCCATAATATGGACGCCGGGACGCTTAGGGGTTAATGGATTTGACTGATGAGGTGACTCAGTCAGGCATCACATGCCAAGAATCGTGGAGAAACCACCTGACTCCCCCTATAAATAGACTACCTTACTGGAGTCCACGGGCTTCCTAATTGGGTCAATATGCTTGGACCTACCTTTTCAAAAGAATTGAACCGATTCTACGCAAAGTCCGTCACTGGAAACTCTGTCCCCAGTCGGGATTAGGAATCCCATTGAATTTCTGGGAGCCCATTGTCCTCTTTCTGCTCTAGTACTACAACGAGTAACTTAGTCTATACTAACTTACTTCACTTTCTGCTGGCCTGGACGGAGGAGCCTTTCAACTGACTCAGCTTCTAAAAGAGACAGTCAGAGGTTAGTCACAAGGGCCAATGACTAAAGTGGGAGTCCATGGCATTAGCTGCCTACCCAAGAAAATACACTTGAGAAAGGCTGAAAGGAGGCTTGGTGGGCTGCTCGGTAGACCTCGCCTTAGACTTATGCATGTCATGGTCGAAAGACTCTAAATCCCCCCTCGGACGTTAACCCTTAAACGTCAAAAAAGCCCCGCGGGCCTTTTCAGAAAGGAACATTTGAGAAAAAAGTAGTTTTTCTCAACCAAATCAAGCGAGGATTGGTGCGTTGGAAAGCTGCTGAAAAAGCGATCTAGATTCCAAATTTGCGCCTCATTTGAGAGATTGTGGAATCGTTGGTAAGCAATCAAAGTTATCAAATTGAACAGGTTTTGAAGTTGGGGCAGCTCAGGTTCAGCATTGCTACAGTGCCGCAGTGCTACAGTGCTGGCCAGGAGTGCCCAACAGAGCCGATTTTGCATTTTTTATTTAATTTTTAAATTAATTTTAATTTTAATTTTTTTCCTCCAAAAATTTAGATGCCTTCTGGGCTGCCCCGCCCAGGCCCTCTTGACGTTTAAGGATTAATGCAAGAGGACAAAAACTGCCCCCTATTTTGAACATGTAGGGGCCCACCTTAAAAAATAATCCCCTCTTTTAAGGGTTTAAAATTCCCAACAGGGTCCCCCTAAACCAAACTTAGGCCATAAACCCCAAATTTGCAAAAAAAAATTGCCAAAAAAAGACCCTAGGGTGCCGCAAAATGGAAATTTCAAAAAATGGGGCCCATGGGTGAACATTGGCCGCATTAACGTTCGGGGGGGGGGGGGGGGGGGGGAGGTGGGGAGGTGGGCGGGGATTTGGAGTCGGGGTGTCATGGTCTAAGAAGAGATATTAACGCACTGGTAGCATCTACATAACATTCAGTAGCATTCAGTCACTCTGCCTTTTCATCCATCATGTGATTTATAGTGCATCATATAAATTCCATCCATGTAGTGCATTAACCCTTTAAGGGTCCAGAGAGCCTTTTCCGACCAGTATTATACAGCAGTATTCCATTGTATTTGACATGGTTCCACACCTCCTATGGGTTTAAGATCAAAAGTGAAGTTAAAATTCACGTCGAAGTGATTTTAATGAGATATTGGGGTCTCAATTTAGAACTTTCTATTTACAAAAAACATCAAATATACGCCAGCGTATCTACTATCCCCATCAGTCCTTTAAGGGTTAAGTGAAACCCTTTATTTTTCATTTTTCAAAGAGTGGGGAGGGTGGGGAAGAAAGCAAGAATGTCATAAACCATTGTCACTAGAGGAAGTGGCGCAATGTTCAAGGAATTTTTTACTCATGTTGCCCATTTTCTATTGGTTAGCTATGTACCATAACATTCTTGGATTAAAGTATTATTAATGTCGTTCTCTTTAAAAGTGAGGGACATGTGGGGACGTGTTAGCAAAGACTATGCATTGTTACCTTCCCTTCTAGTTTTCCAAAACCTCCATCTGTGAGAAAACATGGGTAGCTATTGATTGTTTTTGGATGATAATTCAGAATATGCTGTACATTCTCCTCAAGAGCAAAGCAGAGACCAGTGAAGGCTATTGAATGTTATGTGGCTCGCTAGATGGAAGTTAAATCCTCCTCTCATTGTCCTCCTACCCCTCCCTTAGAACCCGGGCTGATATTTTTTCCCTCCTTTCTACACCTAATTCCATGGTTTCCATCTTGCAAAGAAAAAGAAAGAAAAAAAGGAAGTAATGTAGGTTTTACTTACACCTACGTGAATCAAAAAGTATGTTGGAGGCAGTTTTCATTTAGTTCCTAATTTCAAATGAAAATTGTCTCAACTTAACAAGTGTGGGGGCTATCTTCTACTTTCTAGTCCAATTTACCATTCTACAAATTGTTAAAGTTCTGTTTTTTATAGCACTTTAACCCCTAAACGTACCAGGGTGTCCCTGGAATTGACAATTTGAGAAAAATCATCATAAACTACTATTTAGAAGAATATTTTGGAATTGGTATACAAATGAAAGTTTTAGATTTTGAATTTTAGATTCCATCCGTACAGTTCGATTCACTAATACTATCACCAATATTTCATTATAAAATTTGAAAGTTAAAATTAAAAATTCCTTCTAAATTCGATTACAGACAAAATTTTAATATTTTTTTAGTAAAATTTGTTGGAATGAATTTGAAATGAGATACTATTAAACGTGGTGATTCTTTGAAATTTTTGTGTTTCTTCAATCTATGACCTCATTTGTGCAAGGCCACTTTTGAACTATAGTCAATGCAATTTTGGCTTGGTCAACAACTTGACATACTTCTACATTCGTAATTTTAGAAAAATATGTAATCAAATATGACTAAATCCAACCATTAGATAAGACAACAACTTGGTGAAGAATCTCCAAAAAATTGGACGAATTTCATCCAAGCATTGATGAGAACGTCTTAACGGTTTGAATCTGTTAGTCGTCCACTTTCTGGACGCTGTGACGTTTAGGGGTTAAAGCTCAAACCCTAAAATTCCACTATACAATGCAGAAAACGTTTTTCTATCGCATTTCTTTTTATGTAAGTTCAAGAAGCATGCCACCTACACCTTATTGTTCATTGCTATTATTTACACTTTCCCTAAAAAATTCATACTATTTTAAGTATTTTGTAATTACTGTGATTTTACAAGAGAAAAACTTTGAAAAATCTTATAAAATTCATTTTTATTTATATAATTATGGAAAAAATCAATGTAACTTGGTTTAACTATAACTTATATGAGAAAAATACCAATTATATATATATATGAGGAATTGATGAAGTTTGACCATGCAACTATAGTGTAGACGTTTAACCCTTTAACGTCCCGATTCAACATTGTTTTCAAAGAAGCGCTATAAAATGCTTGATGAAAACCAAAAATGGAGTTCATGATCAAAGCAAAGTTGTAAATGTCAATGTGAAGATCACATTTGTATGGTTGGATTTATTATATTTTTGTTTAATATTTTTAAATTAATTTTGCAAGGTTTTCTTTTGAAATTCAATTTAAAATCCAAAATTAGCACAAAAAATTTAAAAATATGGTAATGAAATTGAAATAACATGCACTACGAGATGGTATGATTTCCATTATTTGATTCTACTTATTTTGAAAAATCATATTTAAGGTCCCACTTTTTGAACTAAGAATGAAACTTGACATAACCAATTCTATTGTTTTTCTAAAAATCATAATAACCTTTTTTGAAGATCCAAACCGTACAAAGGATAGTCAACTTGCTCAAGAACTAAGAGAAATTTTGGCGGATGAAAACTGTCCGATTTGGATGAGAATCGAGCAGTTTCAATCTGTGCGTCGTCCACTATGTGGACGCTGGCGCGTTAAAGGGTTAAGGGTTAACATACACTGAGACGTTGAAGCAATTCAACACCAAACATTTCAACTTATAATGTTTGCATCAACAACATAACACTCTTTAGCAGCCTCAATATTCACCCTCGGAAATCAACATCGCATGCTAGAATCGTTGCAAGAATCAAAGACATCTTTAGCTAAAGATGGTTTGACAGCTCAACAATCTTCTGTTTTTTAATAGTTTTCACGTGTTCCACATCATCAATTCCATGTTTAGATGTTGATTCTCTGCACAATCAAAATGGTGTGTTCCAGTACTAGCTAAAGAATGTTATGAGTTTTTCACCATTTTCCCTTATTTTCTTTTGATTTTCTTTGCTAACTTTGACTTCATGTTTATACTGTCAATTTCCATTAATAGTGTCCAAGGATGGAAATTATGATACATTTCCATATGGCATACTCAGGTGGAAGTAAAATTGTGATGGTAAGGGGCGGAGACGCTCTAAATCAACCCATGTTATAAAACTAACCAAGCTGGCTGTGGAGGGGTTTTTCTTTTTTCTCAAACAAAGGGAACCCTTTGCTGCACAGAGAGAAAGAGGAACATACGAACCCACCAAGCCAGGTCCGGCAAGACCGGTAGACACCTAAACCTCGCTAATCGAGCTAAACCTAAGGCCACTAATGTGCCAGCAGGGTTGAATGCCATCCCACTTGGCAAACAATCTCTTCTTGCACCAAAAGGTCGTGAACTAAAGAAGAAGTTGGGCCACTTTCTCAGGTTTTTCCCTGTTCTTTTGTATCTCTAATTGGCTGTGGTTTCAAATGTAGGACTTCGGTCAACCATGTTAAGGTGGAGGAACCTACAACCGCCCATTTAAGATATTGTGCTTGGAATTTTTTGAAAATAAAATTGGAACTATTTTTGAATGATAAACAAAGAAGATTCATGAATAAAAGTGAACAAAATTTTTAAAATTTTAAAATTAAAATTAAAAATTTTAAACACAAAATTTTTAAATTTAAATACTAAATCAAAATGTAGTTCATATGAGTTCATATGAATTTTGAGAGTGAAAAGTTAGTCATACCCCATTGATACCATGTAGGTGGTGGTTTTCCAACACAAAAAGTATCATGAATTACATTCTAAATGTTCATGACATTCAATAGCCTTCGAGAAGATTGCCTGTTAGTTTCATCCACCTTTATGTATAGTGACTAGTGATCTCTAATTGAATGGGCTATTGAATGAAATAAACAATTATAGGACACTATGGAATTGTGACTAAGTGAGTGCTTTCGATTATTGTTCACCATGGTTAGTTGCTCTTGTTTAATGCCACCTGCCCCCATAGCTACTGATGTAATGTGGAATATCCCACATCATTTCATTGGGGGGATGAAATGATATGAGATATTTCACATCATTTTGTTGGGAGAAGGCAGCAGTCACAGAAGCTACTGAATGTTATGTTCCAATTCCTCCCACTTGTAAAAAGCCTTTTGATTGAATGACAAGTAATCAGTTTTTAAGTTATTTGGGGATGATAAGTGATCTGATTTAGGTTCCTTGGGTGGTGGTCCGTGGGCGGTTTAAGGTGCCTCCACCTCACTAGTTTTAAAAAAAATTATTTCTCATTTGGTTTCTTGAAGTTAGAAACCACCAGCGTCATGGCACAATCATGGTGGTTTAAATCCTCCATTATTTGCATGGTATACTGCTACAATGCAAAAATAAGTGACCCTGTCATGCTACAGATTCACAATGGTATAATATAATGTACAATTTGTAAACATGTCGGTCTCTACACGTCCACAGATGCTGGGGGTAAACAAGGGCGAGTAGTCCACTATGATTACCATGCATGGTCAACCCTGGAGCCATGTCTCATGTTTTTTTTTTAATTTTTTTTTTTTTTTTAACACAAATAAAGGGGACCCTCTACTGCACAAAGAGGAAAGAAAAAATACAAACCAGCCCCGCCAAGACCGGTGAGGCCGGTGGACTCCTAAATTGAGCTAATCGAGCTAATCCATGGTGGTGCTTTTTTCAAATAACAGAAAAGAAATGCATTTTTAGCAACTTTGTTGAGAACTATGGATTTGCGTATTGAATATGCAACTTTCAATGAAATAAGTAATTTTTTTAACTGGACTATAAATTAGATGTAATGGGATGTCTTTGGGCGGACTTACGTATAAGAATACTCTAAAATGTGACTATAGGACAAGAGTGACTTCCATTGATGATCGGTGATCGCGGAAATCGGTTTGTGAGTTCCACTGATATCAGTATAGTATTCACTATAGAAGGCACAAGAAAGTGCTTTTCAGATTCCAACATTGGGGAACTCACCCACCCACCCACCGATACATGTAAGGAGGTTTTTTTTTTGGGGGGGGGAGACATGTCGGTTCTTCTTAATGGTACCTAGTGGTAGGCTTAGAACATCTCCAATGGTGGCTTGTTAAACTTGAACGACCCTTCAAAATATTTCAAAATATAGAGAGCCTAAAATAAAAGTGCCCCACCTACATCGACTTCCTACGTTTTTCATCCCTTTCCATCAAGACACACGGTTCTAAAAAATAATATTGCATTTCATCTCTTTCAACATGGGCTCTATTTCTATCTTAAATCTCAATTCTCAATTTTTTTTGCAAAGTGGACTCTTATAATGAAATGGAGGGAGTAGTAAATTTAGTGATTAAGTTATGAGTTTAGTAAATTTTGTAACAAATTTCAGCTACTTATAACTTATTCATACAATAGAGTTAACTCAAAAAAGTGTGTCAAAACTAGTCTATGGTGAGTTGAAGAATAATTTAAAGCAAGTCCTTACACCATTGTGGGGTATGAAACTCATGACCTCCCCAATGCTAGAAGAGAGTTCCCACACGTTCCCTCAAGCCTAATAGAGTCAATCAAGGAATTGTTTATGAACAATGCTTTTCAGAAATTGTAGTTATAGGGAGCAAATTCCACTTGAACTCCACTCGTACACTGCTACTATTTTCGGACAATTATAATATTTAAATAATATACATATGAGTTTTTAAAATTCCTTAAAAAAATAACAATCATACTTGCATCATAAAGTTACACAAGGAACTACTCAAAAACACCTCAAAATCAGTTCCCTACCTAAACCTAATTATCATGCATGATCAACCTTCCATTATTACAACATCCATACTTTGAACCATGGATGAATTTAAAAATGTCATCTACAAAGAAACACTTGCTACATTCGTTCACCAATTGTTTATGAAATTATTGTCTTAGTTTTATAACATTTATACCATACATATTTCTATTTTTTAATTTTGCATTTATTTTCCCAAATATCTACATTTTAAAAAACACAAGTATGTTTCACCTCCAAAATCAACTTCCTACTTCAAAAGATGACTTTTCAAAAATGACTTCAATAAACAAGCAATTAATTTAAAAAATAAATAACATAATTAGAATCTTACATTTCAAACATCGATATCCAACTATATGAATACGATTTATAGGATCACTTGTTACTTTTTATTAATTCATATTATAAATCTTACTAGAAATGACATTGACCACATGTAACATACATATCCATTACCACTCAATTCGGCCCTCATGTAACGATGGCATACATTCATATATTTATGGTACATGAAGGCGGAATTGTTGAGTGGATGGTACATGAGGGTGGAATTGTTGACCTTGATTACTAAAACCATCCTCAACAATCTCTTAATTCAAACCGACATGACTCTTGTTCTTTGCTTTGTAGGTCAGTTTACAACTTTTGTTTGAAAGACATGACACTTTAGAAGGACGGAGGCCAAAGACAGACTAACCCGGGTCAACTAACCCTGGTCAAGCCTAATGTTAGGCAGTACGGAAGCAGTAACCAGGGGCCGAGAGCTAATTGACCAGATGATCATCTCCTCCGAAATAGGAAGAATAGAATTGATTCCCGCTGTCATTTTGTATCATTTTGCATTCCGAGTCAAATTATTATTACTGTTCAGAAGAAGGCGCGTCCATAGCTGCTTGCTTGCCATAGCTGAACAGCAATACTATTGCCACAATTAAGTAAGCTTACCCTTGATGTCAGTTCTTGTCTGTCCCTCGATCATCGCCGACACTGCAGGAGTACTTGCAATATCAATCTCAAAGCGGGAGTCGATCATTTACAATTGATCGAATTTCGCAAGCCACAGCAATCGCGGACTTGGAGACCGGACGAACTCATTCTCCCCTGCCGTTGAACGGTTGATCTGTAGGAAATTTAGAACGATTGATTGTTTTCCATGTTTAGCAATTGAAAGAAAGCTCTGTCTGTTTTTTCGAGGTTTCTTGAAGAACGTGTTTAATTGACTGAGAGAGGAACTTTCGATTGATTGCGCTCGTTTCAGTAGACAAATCATTATCGCGTGGTTTTGAAGTCTTTCCTCCTATCTTTTTCCTTTTTCTTTGAAAGACTGGTAACCATATTCATTGAGTGCAGAAAAGAGGAGAAAACAAATCAGTCCGGAGTCTTTCTTCCTATCACTATTGTTGTCTTGTAAAACGATTTGGACTTGCTGCACCTTTCTTTTGCTGCATCGTTCTTGATGTGCACGTCTGAGAGTTCTTGACTTTTTCTTTTTCTTTTATAGTAACATTGTGGAGAGCGTTTGGATTATCCTCTTAGTTTTGGAAGAGTGTCTGCTTTGCTTTTGAAGAAGAGCGTTTTTAATTGACTGAGAGCAACTGACTGATAGCCTGGAAAAGGTTGCTGTCGCTTTAGAAGACATTCAATCAGAAAGAAACTTGTCATTGTCGCGTGCTTTTGATATTTGAGCGTTAATTTTTACAGTCTTTCCAGTGTTGTCGTATACGAGATTTGAACGTCGCTGCACGTTTCCTTTGCTGCATTGCTCTTGTGATTTTACAGAGCTTGAGAGCTGTTTTTTGTTTTTTTTGTTCTTGTTTTTTTTTCCGTCACGACATTGTGGAGAGCATTCAGATCAAGTTCTTAAAGACGCGCAACGAACAGTGAGCAGTGATTATTTATCCTTCACAATGTCTTCGGAATCGTCTCTTCTGACCACGGCGGCGAGCGACACGTCCAGTTCCGCGGACAGTCGTTATTGCAGCAGCCGTGCTCGCAGCAGCAGTCGTGCTCCCGGGGAAGCAACATCGAAACCTGCGCGGAGGAGATCCTACAACTTGAAAGCGCGCGGGGTCGTGATTGCCAAACCGGCATCAAGTGGCGGTAACCAGAAGGTGTTGTGCGTGTGCAAGGTTTGCAAAGGGCAAAGACTGGTGAGCAAGTCGACTTGCTACCGGCACTTACGAGTCGAGGCCGAAATCGCAGAAGACGATGTCAAATGTGAAGCTCAATGGAATCCCGACGCTCACAGGCAAGCACTTCGAATGTATCAATTGTTTCACCTCGCAGCTGGCATTCGTCTCGGCTTCGTGCAGTGAAGACGTTACCTCACCGTCCACGAATTTCTTTCAAGCCTTCCAGTGAGTTCTCTTCCACAGACCGGGCCATGGCCGAATGCAGGTCACGAAGCCATTTTTGAGATTGCTCTAATGCAGGATACTATAACTAGTACTGAGACTGAGCTCGAGTGTACCATACCTAGTTCACTGATTGGAAACACATTGTTTCATTCTTTGGTAGCCCGGACTCACCGGAGGCAGCATTTGAGTACAACTAACTTAGATGTACGCCAAGGATTTTTATTCTATCCCTTACCCTGAGCATAGCAGCATTTGTAGCTAGAGATTAAGTCAGATCTCCACTTCTGCGGCAATTTGCTTTGTACATGATCATTTATTCGGTCGTGAAAGGAGTGGACTTCACCGTCCCCGTGTTTCGACGCTTATATTTTGTCATCGGATTTTTTAATTATAACCATTTGAGAACAACCTACTTCACATCGATTTGCTTTGCTCTGTGAGTACACTCCTAACTGCCTAACCTAACCAGTTGTTTTTGACCTGATGTACAGAATTTAGTTTCGTTTTCTCATTCGTCATGCACTTTTTGCAAGTAAAAAAAATACTACAAAATTCTATGGCAAGATAGCTTCATGCATGTGCGATTCGATTAGAAGGGGATGATTTGTGAAAATTTCATCCTTCATTTCATGCCACTGATCTCCACCAAAATTTTCTAAGATCTTAGTTCAATATGAATCAAAAGTGCTGGAAAAAATCAACTCATTAAATTAAGCAACCAAAAAATCTCCAAAAATCATTACACTTAAGAGTATTACATTTCAACCCATCACAACAAATTTCATCCACAAATTGTCAATATCTTATTCATAATCAAATTAAAAAAGGATTTTCAATTTTATATTTCAAATTTAAAACAAAAATATTAGGGATTGCAATCATAAATCTAATCGCATGGGGGTGAAAGCATGGTAAACTGAACCACTTGTGATTCTTAAGAAAAAGCAACATTGCAAGGTCCAAAAATCTATTAAATTTTTATTTTTTGTGAATTTCTTTTTGTGGATAAAATAAAACATACAATGTTTAACAAAGTCTAACAAAAAAATTGAAAAAATCATGTTCAATAAGTATTTATGTGTGGTATAGTAAGGTTAAAGTGGTTAAAATTGGAAAAGTAGTTATGACTAAATTGAAAAGTAAATATAAAACATGTTGAAATTGCATTAAATATTTATTTTTTCAAGAATCTTTTCTTTAGAGCCCTCGAATGCACAATGAACTTATAGAATATATAATTTGATTCAATTCGTCAGATTTGCTCCCAAATTTTGTTTTAGACATCTATTTTGAAGCTTTACTTTTAGTAACCTTTTTTTGATATTTTAATTTGAAAATTTGGATTGAAATACCTAATAGAACTATGGAGGGCTCTACTAAATTAGAACTTAAATATATGAATTTTTAGTCATAATTTATGGCCTTTGACCAAAAAAATTGTAATTTCAGCACTAAAGATGACTTTAATGGTTTAGTTTACCGTGCTTTCATCCATGGATAGAATCTAAAATTCATAATGTACAACTTTTATTCATTCATCAAGTTCAAAATATCCCTCTTAGTTGCAATTGATAATGCATCTTTGCAATTCTTCAAATTTGAAGGGAGTTGTAGGCATTTAGGAGTTAATTCTTCTAACTCCTAATTGCCCAACTGTTCATTTTTTGGATGATGTACATATTTCATCCACGCACTTTTTGCAAGGAAAAAAACATAATACAAAATTTTATGGCAAGATAGCTTCATGCATGTGTGATCCAATTAGAAAGGGGATGATTTGTGAAAATTTTATGCCTCGTTTCATGTGGTAGTGATTCACCAAAACTTTAGAAGATTTTAGTCTTAATGTGCTCTTGAAAAAATAAACTCATAAAATGAAGCAACCAAAAAATCTTGAAAGATCACAACACTTAGAATATTACATTTCAACCCATCACAACAAATTTCATCCACGGATTGTCAAAATCTTATTCATAATTGAATTACAAAACAAGTTTGAATTTCAAGTTTCAAATTTTTATACAAAAATATTGATGATAGCAATTGCAAATCTGATCATATGGATAGAATCTAAAATTTATAATGTACAACTTTTATTCATACATCAAGTTTAAATGTTGCATTTTATAATGCATCTTTGCAAAACTGCCAAATTTAGAGAGGGATAAGGACGTTTAGGGGTTAATCTTATGTGACTTGGGATCTCATTTTTTTCACTATGACATAGTTTCAATGCATAACAAGTGTGTGACAATCAATGCTAGTGTAACAAGTGTGTAGAACATTTTACAATGTCATTTCATAATAAAGGGTTAGAATATATGTGAGCTTTCATGTTACTTGATTTGGCTTTGATTTGCTCTAAACAATTTTTTACTTTGTAAGATTTTCCAAGAAATGTCATGTCAATACTACACAAATTAATTCAATTATTGTGTCTGGCACTAATAATACTTACATTGATTTTAAAATTATATGAATTTGCAAAGTTCACTAATACAAAAGTCTGCAATATTTTAGGTGAAATCAATATTATATGATCAACATTTGTTTCATATTATTTCAAATAATGTGATTGTCATTTAACCTTCATCCAAATTGAATAATCTCATCTAGAGGTTCATACAAATTTGATCAAATTCATTTAAAATTCATCCAAATTAGTACAATGGCTAATTGCACTATTTAAACTCTCGCACTACATTGATGGCCAACCTTTCAAATTGTAAAAGTAACATTTTTGGAAGAAAGTAAGCTTGCACACATGAGGCTAATGCTAGTCCCGCTTTGATGTTGAATGGTTGGTGGCGAGCCCCACTGATGTATGACAAACCATGATGGTATACATTTTCCTTGCCTAAGCCCATTTACCTGCAAAAAGTTGAAATAGGGAGGCATATCTCCATTACATAGACTTCCAACCATACTTTTGATAATTGAAATAATGGGCAATTACTTCCTCCCAATGAATGACCTTTAATGGACTCTTGATTCATGATGATCTTTTGACCAACTGTAAGATTATTATTACTCCCTCTGTCCGTCTTATTTTATTTGGCATTTTTTTGTTGTGAGATAATTGTCCTATACTTTATACTTTTTTCTTTTTAAAACAAATGAACATTTTATTCCACTGTGAAGCAAAACATATATCAAACCAAGGGAAAGATCTCTTAGGCTTTATACTTCAAATGTGAGCCCTGACCACTTCAAACGAGGTAGACCATTTTGCTTTTGAAGGTTAGATTAGAATGCCAAAGCCTCACACAAACACTTGGAATGCATAGGAAAGAGATGATCTTTACTCATGGGCTGCCCCTCTTAAGTAGCACACCCAAGGGAGTCCCCTTGGCAAACCATATGGGACATCAGCCCATACTCCACTCCTAGTACACTAGGATCAGCCCATATCACTTGGGAGACCCAATTCTCATTACTTCTAACTAGTACCACTTCTCTAGTTGCAAGTCTAGCTCATTCGCATCATCTACTCTAGCTAATGCGCATGGCTATGAGCAACTTCAGCCCACGCAATCATCCTACTTCAACACTCTCACTTTGCGAATAGCCAAAGCCTTGGAGCCCAAATGCCACCACTAGTCTTTGATGTCGATCTCTCGCAAGAGCCTTTGTGAGCACGTTCGCCACCATGTGCTCCGTTGGACAATACTTCAACTCTATCACCTTCATCTCTAACTTCTCTCGAATGAAGTGATATTGCACATCAATGTGCTTTGTACGTGAGTGATGCGTTGGATTCTTCGCCAATGACATACTCCCTTGGTTGTCACACATGATTGTTGTAGCCTCCTCTTGAGTGCATCTCACATCCGCCATTAGTTGCCTCAACCAAATGGCCTCCTTCGTACCGTGGCTCGTCGCCATGTACTCCGCCTCAACCGTTGACGTGGCCGTGGTTTGTTGGCGCTTGCTATTCCATGAAACGGCCCCCGATCCAACTTTGAACATGTACCCCGTGGTGGATCTACGATCATTGGTATCACCCGCATAATCCGCATCACAATACCCACTCAACACAATGTTGTCACCTCCAAGACACAACCTCACATCACTTGTGCCTTTCAAGTACCGCATGATCCTCTTGACCGCAACCCAATGACTTGAACCCGGTCTTGCCATGTGTTGACTCACAACGCTGATTGGATACGCAAGGTCCGGCCTTGTTGCAATCATAGCATACATCAATGACCCTACAGCTTGCTTGTATGGCACATCCACCATAGATTGAGCCTGTAATGCATACTCCTCATCCGTGAGCTTCACGAGTTTGGAATTCACATCCAATGGAGTGCCAACCGGTTTGCAATCCTCCATGCCAAAGCGTTTGAGCACATCCATAACATACTTGCTTTGATTCATTGTTATGGTGCGTGTTGCTCTATCTCGCACAAACTCAACTCCTAGACAAAAGTGCAACTCACCGAGATCACTCATCTCGTACTCGTTCTCAAGCATTGCCTTCAATGCCTTCAATGAGCTCATACAACTTGCAAGGATGATCAAATCATCCACATATATGATCACGATGACCACATGTTGCCCCTTTTGCATGAAATACAAGCTGTGATCAGCGATGCTCCTTGTGAACCCGATATGAACAAGAAACGTATCAATCTTTTGATACCATGCGCGTGGAGATTGCTTCAACCCATACAATGACTTGTTCAACTTGCAAACAAGGTTCTCATTACCTCGTTGCTCAAATCCTTCGGGTTGCACCATGTAGATGTCCTCGTCCAACTCGCCGTTCAAGAACGCCGTCTTCACATCCATTTGATGCATTTCCAAATCCATGGCAGCCCCGATGGCCAAAATGCATCGAATAGTGGTGAATTTCGCCACCGGTGCAAAGGTCTCATGAAAATCAACACCTTCGATTTGTGAAAAGCCCTTTGCCACCAATCTTGCCTTATAACGAACTACATCACCCGTTGCATCTCTCTTTGCACGAAATACCCACTTACAACCGATAGCATTGCGATTCTTGGGGAGCGGAGTCAATTCCCAAGTGCCATTGTCCATCAACGAATTGTACTCCTTTTGCATGGCTTGCTCCCACTTGTTTGCATCATCACAACTCAACGCTTCACGAATCGTCAATGGAGCATCTAAAAGTGCAACGTTTGCATGCTCCTCCTCACCTTGAGGGAGAATATGATTCTTCCACCACTCGCCAAGTGGTCTACGATTTCTCTCTGGATAACGACGATCGCTCGAGGATGCATTGTCTTCAACCGCCGTTGCTTGTGCCTTCTTCTCGCCATTCTTCGTCTTCAAAGGTGGCTCCTCAATATGTTCCTCATAACCTCCATCTTCGTCATCTTCGTCTTCATCAACAATATCAATAACGGGAGATTTGGAAGATTGGTCCACAATGGCCGGTTTATCGCCACTTCTCCCACTTGGACCATCGTCCAAATTGTCTTCAACCTTGGAATTCTCGCAAAATGTCACATCACGAGCTCGAATGATCTTCTTGGTCTCGAGCGACATGAGCCTATACGCCTTGGTACCTTCACAATATCCAAGAAACACACATTTTGTTGCCTTGGCCTCAAGTTTGGTTCTTTGAGAATCGGGTACCTTTGCAAATGCGATGCATCCAAATGTGCGCATGTGCTCCACGCGGGGTGGCCTCCCACTCCACGCTTGCTCCGGTGTCATGTTTTGAACCGCACTCGTCGGGCATCGGTTGCGTGTGTACACCGCAGTCACCACCGCTTCCGCCCAAAGGTCCAAACCCAAATTTTGTGCATGCAACATACTCCTTGCCATTTCCACAATTGTTCGATTTGCACGCTCTGCAACTCCGTTTTGTTGTGGTGTATATGGCGTTGTGGTTTGTCTAGCAATGCCTTCTTTCTTCAATAACTCTCCAAATTGGTTGGACATGAACTCGCCGCCATTATCAAATCGAAACACCTTGATCTTGTGCTCGGATTGCTTCTCAACCAACGCCTTGAACTCTTTGAACTTCTCAAAACACTCGCTCTTTGCTTTGATCGGATACAACCATATCTTCCTCGAAAAATCATCAATGAACGTCACAAAATACTTGCAACCCCCAATAGACGTGGTCTTCATCGGACCACACACGTCGGAATGCACAATCTCAAGAACCTTGGTTGCACGAGTTGCCCCATCAACTGGAAACGGTGAGCGTTGTTGCTTGCCTTCAATACAACCCTCACATGTGAATGAACTAGGCACGACGTGTGATTGTGCAAGATCCATGCCACTTACCATTCCACGCAGTGCTTTCACACTCTTGACATTCAAATGCCCGAGACGACGATGCCACAACGCCAACTTGTCTTCGTTTGAACTCGATTGCACCAACGTTGCGGATTCCGCCGCGTGCATCTTGGAAAACTTGATTTGGTACAAGCCGTTGACTTCGTGTATAATGGCCACCTCCTCACGACTTGGAGACAACACAAAACACCCTTGGTCGCTAAATTCCACTCGCAAATGCTTCATCACCAAATGTCGCACCGATAAAAGATTTGCCTTCAACTTGGGAACGTGGAGGACATCATGGATGGTAATTGTCTTCACACGACCCTTCACCTCGGTGTCTACGACGATGGATCCTTTACCCACGGCTTGAAGAACCGTATCATCACCCAAAATGACATTCTTTGGAGATATGACGTGATATGATTGGAAACAAGTCCTAATGGGCGCCATGTGACTCGAGGCTCCCGAATCAACAATCCAATCGATCACACTACCATTGCATGACACATCACTTGCCATCATGGCATACTCGTCCCCGTCATCACTACAAGAAGAGACGCTAGTCATAAATGCGTACTCATCACCTGCATCGTTGACCTTTGTATTGTTGGCACTTTCCTCTCTCTTGCGTTTGTAGCAAAATTTTGCCAAGTGGCCCTTCTTACCGCAATAGTAGCATACCTTGTCTGTAGAGCTCCCACTCGCACCGCTCTTGGATTGCTTCGCCATAAGCGCCGCGCTATCGCCACAAGTCTCGTTCTCTTTGCGCCGCGAGAGTTCATGCAACAACCGTGATGTCACATAATCAAGAGTGAGCTCGCTAATGGGCCTACTCTCCATAGCAACGATAAGATACTCGTACGACGGCGGCAAACTCTCGAGGAGCGTCATAACGATATCACCGTCGGTAATGTTGACGTCTGCGCCGTTGAGCTGATCCGCAAGAGCCTTGACTTTGTTGATGTGCGCCAACATGTCGTCGTTTTCTTCCATCTTGATGGTGAAAAACTTGCGCCTCAAAAACAAGATATTGACCAAGCTTTTTGCCTCATGAATATTGCAAAGCTTGGCCCATGCCTCGGCGGGAGTTTTGCACGACCGAATATGAGAAAGCTGGGAATCAGAAAGATTAAGAGCCAAAATCGCAAAGGCCTTTTTCTCTCGCCGAGTGTACGCAGTTCGTACCCTAGCCTCGGCGTCGGACGAAGGCGGTTCCTCACTACCCTCAACTATCTCCCACAATTCTTTTTCGGCCATGACCATTTCCATCTTGAATTTCCACAAGTGGAAGTTGACGCCATCGAACTTGTCTACAACCTTAGCACCTTCACCCTCAAATGTAGCCATATCCTTGATTGAAGGACGTACGCTCACAAAATTCAGCCCCTAGAAAGCTAAGAAAAATTGTTTTTATGATTTTTGACAATTTTGTGATTTGTGAAGCAAATTGCACACGTATGTGCTTCTAATGCCTCCAAACTAATTCCAAACACTAAATCAGCACCTTTGTGCTACACATCAACCTCACAACACTCAATCGTGATGGTTCTTAGTGAATTTGCACAAGATCATACCACAACACCCTAACTAGGAGAATTGCGCACTCGTTGGCTCAAATCCACTCAAATCAGCACCCTTGTGCTTCACAACATGTAATGCACCCTATGGACACCCTTGTGCCTTCCAAGGACTCTCAATCAATGCAAATTCAGCCCCTTCAAGTCCTAATTGCATTGAAATTCATCAAATCAGCCCCGTTGTGCATTCACTAACCCAAACTCTAATTTTGAGCACTCCAAGGGCATAACTCACATTCCAAACCCTTGTGCAAGAATTGCAATACCAAAATCAGATTGTAGACTCACCCCAAGAGCCTCAAAGCAAAAAAATGCCTTGCAACAACACAAGTGCACAAATTGAGCACAAATTGAGCCAATAAGCTCCAATAAGCTCCAATCAGCTCCAATCAGCTCCAATATACTCCAACAAGCACAAATAAGTTCCAAAGCTCCAATTCAGCCCTTGTAGACGTGCATAAACTCCAAAAGTGCTCCAAAGTGCTCCAAAAGCTCCGAATCACCAATTGAATGCTCCAAAGTGCCAATTCAGCCCTCCAACACGTAGATCAAAGGTAGGAAGATTGTAATACCTCCCAATGTCGAAATCAGCCCACCAAAGCTCGAAATCAGCCCACCAAAGCTCGAATTCAGCCCTCCAAAGCTCCAAATCAGCGCTCCAATACCCCAAAATCAGCGCTCCAACGCACGACCTCCACACAATGAGCAATCTAATCTTACACTCACGCAAAGCACATGAGTGGGCCCATAACCTTTTGAAGGTTAGATTAGAATGCCAAAGCCTCACACAAACACTTGGAATGCATAGGAAAGAGATGATCTTTACTCATGGGCTGCCCCTCTTAAGTAGCACACCCAAGGGAGTCCCCTTGGCAAACCATATGGGACATCAGCCCATACTCCACTCCTAGTACACTAGGATCAGCCCATATCACTTGGGAGACCCAATTCTCATTACTTCTAACTAGTACCACTTCTCTAGTTGCAAGTCTAGCTCATTCGCATCATCTACTCTAGCTAATGCGCATGGCTATGAGCAACTTCAGCCCACGCAATCATCCTACTTCAACATTTGCAACATGTTCACTATGTTGGATGGCAAGGTACTACATACTTTAACCCTTAAACGTAAAGAGGGCCTGGGCGGGGCAGCCCGGAAGGCATCTAAATTTTCGGAGGGAAAAAAAAAAAAAAAAAAAAAAAACGAAAAAAATGCAAAAACGGCTCTACGGGACACTGCTGGCCAGCACTGTAGCACTGTAGCACTGCGGCATCTCAGCTACCCCAACCTCAAAAACTTGTTCAATTTCATAACTTTGATTGCTTACCAACGATGCCACAATCTCTCAAATTAGGCGCAAATTTGCAATCTAGATCGCTTTTTCAGTAGCTTTCCAACGCACCAATCCACGCTTGATTTGGTTGAGAAAATCTACTTTTTTTCTTGATTATTCTCTTTGACGTTTAAGGGTTAAAAGCTTGATGACAAGATATTACTTACTCCGAGTACTACATGTTCCTCGTAAGATTGAAAACTTCAAATGGGTTTGATTCAAAAAAAACTTCAAATGGGTTATCTCATGAATTTTTTTCCACAAAGGGCCACTCCTTCAAGAGGTAACATTATTAACATAAAGGCAACTTTTTGAGTATCGATAGGACTTCTCTTGGCAAAAAATAGGGTTAAGTTGATTTTAAGAAAATAAGATAGGACAGTTATTTGACTTATTTTCAGACAGAGGGATTATTATTATTATTATTATTATTATTATTATTATTATTAGATGAGATCAATCAGGGAGAACATTGCCTGTGCAGGTCACAAATTAGCAGGAGACCTTTTTCTGGTTTTTTTTTGGGGGCACAAATTGAACAGAATCAATTGCAAAGAGAGGAAAAATACAAAGCCACCACGGCAGAGGCCACCACGGGGCAGGAAAAGGATTTTCTGGTCTTGGCAAACAAACACTCAGAGCCTCTCCCCATGGGCCGCCCGTCCCCGCTCTTGGAGATAATAGACAACCGGTTCACTGTTCAACCTTCTCTGATTCTTCTCTAATAAAAGTGAGAGCGGGTCTCTAAAAGACAGCGGCCTTGGTTTGAGGAAGTGCCAAGCCCGTCCTATCGCTCTAGCACCCGTCCTCTAATCCAAAGCAGGAGCTAAAATTGGTTTATTCTCTCTGCAGAGAGTGGGCACGGGTGGCCCATGGGGACTCGCCCTCAGGCCATGGTTCAAACTTACTAAATTCAGTTGGTTCTGCATTAGCAGATTTATTTATTTATTTATTTTTGCATTAACAGATTTGAAAGTTGAAAGCCACACAAATTTGGGAGGGGTCCTTTAGACCCAAAAATTAAAAGAGTCAAGTCCACTGCCTTATTTCTTTCCCTTTTGAATTTTTGAATATTTTTTCAACAGTAGGCAATGATTCTGGTATTGCACTAACCAGCAGGCACCTATGATCACTTTCCTGCAATTTTTTCTTCAGGGTTGTGAAGAGCTACCAAAAGCTGGCCTCAAGTTTCAAAACATTTGACTGCCATAAGAGTACTACGGTCTACCTGACAGCTACTGCCACAGCCAAATTTTGTCCCAAAACATGACATCATGAATTTTATATATATATATATATATATATATATATATATATATATATATATATATATATATATATATATATATATATATAATCAATGCAGCCAATTTATTTTGCTTTTCTGTTGATAGACTGGTAGAGCGATATGCGCCTGGAATGTAGTCCTTTTAGAGGCACCCATCAAATGTGTGCTAATTTAACCCTTAAACGACAATTCCTTTCCTGATACCACACCCAAAATCTCCTCTTAAATTCCATTTTAAGCACGATTCTGTGTTTAATTTGCTTTAGCTTTATTCTAAAGAAGTATAGATCTCTCTAAGGTGCTCGGTTTGGAATTTTAAAAACCCCATTTGGTGCAATGGTGTAGAAGTTATGAGCAAGATTCTCCCAAACTAAAACCAAGCCCGTGGGGCTGGCATTGTCGTTTAAGGGTTAAAGGGGCCTTCCAAAAAAGCTAAAGAGGGCCCTTTAAGCCCAAAACAAAGCAAAACAGGCCACATTTGTTGTGTCCTTGGCCCTTTAAGAAAATTTTACACTAGATTTAAAGGATCTTTAATTTTTTGGCGGTTAGCTAATTTTTAATGGGGTGTATATTGGTCATTCAATGTCCAAATCAAGTTATTTTTTTTGTCTATTATACATATTTTTAAAATTTGATTATAATATAATAATTTAGCTTTCTAATTCCATTTATATGAAAATATATATTTTTAGAAGCCCTATTGTTTAAAGGCCCCATTGAGGTTGCTCTAAGGAAAAAAATGGATAGAGTCATCTATACATACATATATAATTTGTTATAAGGCACGCTCATTCAAATAGTGGCAATTTTAGTAATTTTTGAGAAGACTTTGTTCATTTCGTCCAATTTTTTTTTCTCATTTTTTCTAGTGTAAAGTAGCTAAACCCCCTTGTATTTTTATCATTGCGCAAATCAATTGACCCCTAAGCGTCCCTAGTTTTTTTGGGCTTAAAATCATCATTGCTTTTGATGTGTTATAGGTCTAAACGTAAGTGAGGTATAGGAATCTGAACCGTACAATTTTGTAATATACATAGAGTCATTTGGCCATATAGATTGCAAGATCATAGTGTTTTAGTGTAAAAAAAAATGCTGAAATTTTCCTAGCAACACAGTTAGAGGTGAGATTCGTTTTCAAAATTACTCAAATGAAAAAACTTTGAACTATAAAGTAGTTCAAAATCATCATATAAACACATTGGTACCAAAAAAGCCTCATGAAAAAAAATTAATGTGCCCTAAAATGGCCTTGCAATGTCAAAAAGTAGCCCGAAAAGTGACCCATTTGAACCAAAAAGCAAAAAGTGTTCAAACTAGACCCGTGCACTAAAATGACTCCCAAACATTCATAACAACATGGATTGACCTGAAAATTTTACCATGATAACTAGACTTCAAGGGGAATCCAACCCAATATTTTATTTTTTTGTTGAAAACAGATATGGGATGAAGGAGATACAAGCCCCCGAAGTTGCAGCCATCAAAATGCACTAAAACCGTCCAAAAAAAAAACCCCTACTTTCAAATGATCACCAAACATTAGGGGAAAATTGGGGTCTCCAAAAGGCCTTGTAAGACAGCCCGGGTTAGGTGACTTGTCTGCCCAAACACCCCTCCAATGGTAAAAATGTGAGTTCCCGTCGCTGCCCGCAGAGTTAATTGTATGAGCTGACACTGTTGGCAGCGAATTGCGTGGACAACGGGGGGCCTTGTTGGCACCGACATATCGACGGTGTTTGGCAAACGACCTTTTCATTGTATTTATTGCTCTGCACCAGCAATAAAGGATCTTGGCATAGTGAGTTACTAAGTGGAAGATTAGATTCTTGTTAGTCCACTTAGAATTGAACTTGGGAAGGAAGTTCGCTGACACAACGGTAAGTTCGCTGGCACAACAATAAGTTCGTTGGAACTGAAGCGTGACTCTTAATTGCAAATGATCCTGCCACCACTCAAAAGTGCTTGGGGTTTGTGCGCAGCATGTGCATTCTTGTCAGCCCCGACAACATCTCTCTCGAGGCACACACGCCCTTCTTCACAATGATTGGGTCGACCCATCTCCCCACAGTGCTGGCAGCGTCGTGGCACCATTGGTGCCAGCATCAAAAAGTGATGGGCATACCCCAAAATTTGTGGCACGTGAGAAACCTTAGGGCCTTTTAGAGACCCCAAATTTCTCCTAATGAATTCAATACATCTTGGATTGATCTGAATTGTTTACCACTCATTCCATACATCATGGGTGGGTGGGGGGAAAAATTTCATTAAAACCGGACACTTTTTGCAAAAGTTACAGCTCTTCGAAGGTGAATGTACCCCAAAAAAGCATCCAAAATATGGACGTCGGGACGGTTAGGGATTAATGTTCACAGTTAATGCACACAATCTTAGTACCAAAAAATTAAAAAGAAATTTAAAAAATGAGGTTAGATTCATTTTGGTTTTTGGGCTGCTTCACTATTTTGAAATGTCGATTTTCATCTTAGAAAATTAAAAATTCTCTTACCAAGGCTTATTGCTCTTGGTTCACTCTGATGTTCATAACATTCAGTAGCTATGGGGGCACGTGGCATTAAGCAAGAGCAATCAACCATGGTGAACAGTAATCTAAAGCACTCACTCAATCACAATTCAACAGTGTTTTGTGATTGTTTATTTGATTCAATCACTATTCAACAGTGTTTTGTAATTGTTTATTTGATTCATTCACAATTCAACAGTGTTTTGTGATTGTTTATTTGATTCATTCACAATTCAACAGTGTTTTGTGATTGTTTATTTGATCCAATAGTTCATTCAATTAGAAATCACTGGTCACTCCATATATAAAGGTGGATGAAACTAAAAGGCAGTCTCTTCGAAGGCTACTGAATGTTATGTTTCTTTCTTTCAGTGGAATAAAGCGTCCTGTTGTTTAAAATGATAATAGAAAAACGCGTGTTTTCGGTTTTCAAGGAGTACGTGTTTTTGGGCTTTTCTATAATGCCATGTACATGAAGTGAGCCAGAGAGGACATTTTTCTTTCATGCAGGTAAAGCAACATGATCCCAATATCAATGGAGGTTTCCTGGATGTACTCAAGTTTGTACTCAAGTTACATAACGTTCTTAACCCTTTAGTGGTTTCGGAGAAACTACAGTTTTTTTGGTGATATTTAAAAAAAATGTTTTTTTGTTGAAATTAGGGATACCATATAAATGGAAGCATAGGTTAATGAAACAAGTGTCTATTAAATCTTGGTATGATCGGACCGTTGGATTGGAAGATTATAATATGTTTTTGAACCATATAATGCACACTCAAAAACGAGATTTTGAGGGGTGTGTGACTTCAAAGTTAAATAAAATTTGGGTTACATTTTCAAAAATGAAAGTAAAGATGTTTAGCAATGACATGTGTCAAGAACGGATTCACATAATTATTGTGAATTTTATAAGTGAGAGTGACTTATCCATATATGGTTTAGGATAATAATTTATACGTTAACCCCTAAATGTCACAGTGTCCAGTTTCTGAACGACTAACAGATTCAAATCCACCCTACGTTCTTATTAATGTTTGGATGAGAGTCATCCAATTTTTTGTAGATACTTCACTGAGTTGTTGTTCTATCTAATGGTTGGATTTAGTCATACTTGAGTACATATTTTTCTAAAATTACAAATGTAGAAGTATGTCAAGTCGTTGACCAAGCCAAAATTGCATTAACTGTAGTTCAAAAGTGGCTTTGCAAAAACGAGGTCATAGATTTAAAAAACACAAAAATTTCAAAGAATCACCACCTTTAAGAGTATCTTATTTCAAACTCATTCCAACAAATTTTACTAAAAAAATATTAAAATTTTGATTGTAATCGAATTTAGAAGGAATTTTTGATTTGAACTTTCAAATTTTATAATTAAATATTGGTGATAGTAATAGTGAATCGAACCGTACGGATGGAATCTAAAATTCAAAATCTAGAACTTTCATTTGTATATCAATTCCAAAATATTCTTCTAAATAGTAGTTTATGATGATTTTTCTCAAATTGTCAATTCCAGGGACACCCTGGTACGTTTAGGGGTTAAAATAAGAAAAGAGTTGGTGCATTGATCAAGATCGGAATACATACACTTATGGAACATGAAGAAGAGAACACAATCCAAAAAATATACAAGATAACAAACTTCCAAACACAAGAAATACCGCATAGTACATGTGTTGTATTTGTAAGTATTTACTGTATTTTAGAGCATTTGCAGTATTTTGGCTTTTTTACATAGGTATTTGAATATTTAAGAAAGTCAGATTCCAAATTTTCAAAACATCTGCATAATCAAAAGTTACACATCTGAACTTCAAACATAGGGATTGAGATGGTTCACAAATTTTACACCATTTCAGTTTTTGGTGATCTAGTGACCACTTACCGATTACCTGTGCATTACCGGTTTGTTGGGCCAAACAACAAAGGTTGGAAAGTTGAATTATTTTATTAGTACATTTACACTATAGCAACACTGTAGAGAAAGGTGTGGTCCTGCAAGGATAGAAGAACGTTATATAGTATGCAATCAATTAACCCTTTAACGCGCCAGCGTCCACTATGTCGACGACGCACAAATTGAAACTGCTAGATTCTCATCCAAATTGGACAGTTTTCATCCACCAAAGTTTCTTTTGGTTCTTGAGCAAGTTGAGTATCCTTTGTATGATTTAGATCTTCAAAATAGGTTATTATGATTTAAAAATATACAACATAATTGGTTTATGTCAAGTTTCATTCTTAGTTCAAAAAGTGGGACCTTAAATATGATTTTTCAAAATAAGTAGAATCAAATAATGAAAACCATACCATCTCATAGTGCATGTTATTCCAACTTCATTACCATATTAAAAAAAAAATTGTGCTACTTTGGGATTTTAAATTGAATTTCAAGAGAAAACCTTGCAAAATTAATTTTAAAATATTAAATAAAAATAAAATAAATCCAACCGTACAAATGTGATCTTCACATTGACATTTACAGCTTTGCTTTGGCCATCAACCTCATTTTTGGTTTTCATCAAACATTTTATAACGCTTATTTGAAAACAATGTTGAATCGGACGTTAAAGGGTTAACTCAAGGATATTGGGTGATTCAAGACCTGGCCATCAAGGTTGGCAAAAAAATTGTAAAGAGAGAAGCCCCCATTTTTAGGAAACTATTTTTTCAAAAAAATCTATTTTCTATGATGAAAAAGAGAATCTTAAAAATATATATAGCATTTGGGCAAAAAATAAATAAATTCAGCATGAGTTGCCGACCTTGACAGTCAGGTATGGTATTCAAACTCTTGCATTACACTTTTATCATACGTCATGTTAACCCCTAAACGTCAGAGCGTCCAGAAAGTGGACGACTAACAGATTCAAACCCTTCTCACGTTCTCATCAATGCTTGGATGAAAATCATCCAATTTTTTGGAGATTCTTCATCAAGTTGTCCTATCTAATGGTTGGATTTAGTCATACTTGATTACATATTTTTCTAAAATTACAAATGTAGAAGTACGTCAAGTCGTTGACCAAGCCAAAATTGCATTGACTGTAGTTCAAAAGTGGCTTTGCAAAAATGAGGTCATAGATTTAAGAAACACAAAAATTTCAAAGAATCAGCACATTTAAGAGTATCTCATTTCAAATGCATTCCAACAAATTTTACTAAAAAAATATTAAAATTTTGTCTGTAATCGAATTTAGAAGGAATTTTTAATTGTAACTTTCAAATTTTATAATTAAATATTGGTGAGAGTATTAGTGAATCGAACCGTACGGATGGAATCTAAAATTCAAAATCTAGAACTTTCATTTGTATATCAATTCCAAAATATTCTTCTAAATAGTAGTTTATAATGCTTTTTCTCAAATTGTCAATTCCAAGGACACCCTGGTACGTTTAGGGGTTAATTTTGAAGATTGTAGACCACATGAATTTAAAATCTTCATGTTATAAAAGGCATTTTAAGCTTTTGGAGATATTTAACCCTTTAACGCGCCAGCGTCCACATAGTGGATGACGCACAGATTGAAACTGCTCGATTCTCATCCAAATCGGACAGTTTTCATCCACCAAAATTTCTCTTAGTTCTTGAGCAAGTTGACTATCCTTTGTAAGGTTTGGATCTTCAAAAAAGGTTATTATGATTTTTAGAAAAACAACAAAATTGGTTTATGTCAAGTTTCATTCTTAGTTCAAAAAGTGGGACCTTAAATATGATTTTTCAAAATAAGTAGAATCAAATAATGGAAATCATACCATCTCGTAGTGCATGTTATTTCAATTTCATTACCATATTTAAAAAAAAAAATTGTGCTAATTTTGGATTTTAAATTGAATTTCAAGAGAAAACATTGCAAAATTAATTTAAAAATATTAAATAAAAATAGAATAAATCCAACCATACATATGTGATCTTCACATTGACATTTACAACTTTGCTTTGACCATGAACCCCATTTTTGGTTTTCATCAAGCATTTTATAGCGCTTCTTTGAAAACAGTGTTGAATCGGGACGTTAAAGGGTTAAACCCACAGTATAACAATTGGCCACCACAAATTCCTACCCCACAATAATTGCATGGAAGATTGTAATTTGAATTAATTTGTGTACTCAAGAATGATAGCAAATGCACTGTGCATTCGATTCTGTACGGTAATCAATTTGGTCATCGTTGCAAAAGGTATTGTACAATTCAGGGCAACTTTGACCAAGTTTTATTTTAATCTTGCTCTACCTTCTCTTGAGTAAGCTTTCTGTGGGTATGGAAACTAAGTTTAGGGTTTTAGGGTTTAGGGTTTAGGGCTCAGAGCCAAACGAGAGCACAAAACGCAAGGACCAAACAGAAGGCACTATTACGAACGATGACAAAGAGGGTGGAAGCTTCGGAGGGAGGGGGCGGGGCCTCGGGTGCGGGTGCAGGAGCAGGGGTGGGACCCCCGCCGGGGAGCACCGCATTGCAGGTAATGCCACATTGACTTGGGCTCACCATGCGATAGGCTCCATTCACACCAAGCAAGTAAATGTCACCTTTTGCGTCCTCGCCGTAGGAGATGATCCCCTCCATGGAACTGTTGGCGCCGCACGGGATCGGCGTGGTGGGAGAGCACTGGTATGGTAAGGTAGTTCTGGTGTATTCTCCACTTTGCGGCGGATTCTCAAATGCGGACCACTGTGCCCCGCTCAAATCGCCGAAGACGTAACTGCCACACCATGTCTTGCATCGTTAGAAAAAAGCCGCAACGAATTCACAGCCCATTACACTAAAGTTGTGATTTTGGTGAATCGATGTCTTTTACCACAGTTCGTTCAAAGGTGAGGAGAAACAGTGTCCCTAGAGTACATAGGAGTTTGCCACTTGTCATTCCCACTTCCACTAAGAGTGCTTTGAGAGGTCAATTCTCCCCCACTGAACGGGGAGTTTTCCAAGGGAACCAGCTAAAATCCAATATTTTACAAAAGCAACCGGTTTCAGACAAGAACCCATCTGGTTATTACATACGTGTCACCTAGGTAGCACCCGAGTATCACAAAATTTATCTGGATTTTAGCCTAAAACTATGAGTTTCAACCGCTAATTTCGCAATTTCATTCGGGTGATTTTACACTAATTGCCGGATCTCCCCATACATTGTCCCCGTTCATTGAGGCAGAGTGAGCAAGTCAACGTACCTTCCATAAACACAAGCATCCTGTGTGGAATACGAAACGTAGCCGCCGCAGACAGAAATGCCAAACGAGTGGTTGTACTCCATGATGGGCATGATGGCATTGATGGAGCTTGCAGCCGTGACGCCACCGGGACTCTGATTTGGCTTGAACACGTTTGTACCCTCGTAAACACGCCAGCCATAGTTTCCACCCTTGGATATCAAGTCTACTTCTTCAATTGTACTCTGCAGAAACTAACCTCTTGTGTGAGAATGAGAGTCGAGAGCATTATTGGACATAATGCCAAGTCATTTTACACAATCAAGAACAATGCATTTTTTTAAGGGTAGTTGAGCTCCCAACTCTTCATAAGCATTACTCCCCTGTCCGGAAATAATTGTCCTAGCTTCTTAACGTTTTTGTTGCCAAAAAAAAATTGTCATAGTACTTGAAAAATGGTTTATTTTTAATAATAGTATGTATTTTTTGTGTCACTCTCATTGTCCATCCCGTTTGAAGTGAACAGGGCTCACATGTGAGGTATAAAACAAAGGACAAATATTGCAAAAAAAAAAAATACAAATGCCAAAATCTAGGACAATTATTTCTAGACATAGAGTACTTTTAAAGGAGAATATCAAAAGAATTTAGTTGAGATTCGCCAAAAAAAAAGAAAAAACATTGATAAAGAATGTTGAGACTTATAGTTTTTGGTTGATCCAAGCGCTTTAAATGAAGAGGAAGATTACGGATTATAATTTTCTTTTCATTCGCCAATGAGACAATGACACATTTGCCTTGAAACCAGACTTGGCATTTATGTGAAGGAATTAGGAAAGGGAAATGAATTGACCTGGCCAACATCTGCACAATAGAAGTAGGATGGCCGTTCTCGGTCGAAGCTGCAGCGCCATGGGTTTCGCAATCCGTAGGCCCAAATCTCCCCCCGCGTGTTGTTCACTCCGTAGAAGGGATTGTCGCGTGGGATGCTGTAATTTCCAAACAATCCCGTCGTACTTGCTGCCAATACCATAACACATGGATCATCACACTGCCATACAATCTAAGGTAATTATATCTCCAATTTTAATAATTGAAAAGACAACACTATTTCAACATTGTTTGCAAGGTTCTGATTTTTGTCTTTGGCATGATTCTCTAATTAGGAAGTGTTGAACTAATTGGCATGATTGGCATTTGAAAGGAATTACAATTCAGAATTAAAATTATTTTTGGGCGCACATATGTTATATCTAATCTTTTTATATTTAACTCCTTTTGCTATTTTTTTATTTTTTTGGGTAAGTCTTGTGTGATCATGACTTCAACCCACATAGTGACTAAAAAGAGCATCCCCCAAATTTAGTTTAAGATTCAATAGGAAAAGTCTAGAAGTGGCTTTTAATCTTCTAAACTTCATCTTAGAAGTTTTTCAAACTTAACTAAGTCCGGTAGGGTACTTCTACGAGTGCCCTACAACAACAAACTTGGTGATTTTGATTGAAGACACTAAAAGAAAACTCGGTTAAAAATTTAAAAAAAACTGCACAAGTTTTTCATGTGCACATTTTTAGACCACCTTGAATTGCAAATGAAAAATTTGTGCAAATAAATTTTACCAAGTTTTCTTAGCCCTAGAGGAGAAACATATGCACCGGAGTTAGATTAGTACCTGGAAAGTTATCAATGTCCAAGCGCATCATCTTCCCGAGCGGCATGTTTAAGTTTTGGGCATTGTTCCAAGGGTCATCCGCCAAGCCTCCATCGCCGAGAGGGTAATACAAGTACTTGTCTACGGGACCAAACCACAAGCCTCCCGCGTGATGATTCTCATATGGAAGTCCATATGTAAAGATTCTCCTGACTTCCTGCGGATTCGCTTGTGTTGCCTGCAAAAAAATTTAAAATGAAAAATCTCTCACCTACCATGATTAATCCTTAAAAGTTAACCCTAGCCCCTCGGGCTTGGTTTTCTCAGTTTTCAAACCACTTTGACCAATGAATTACTAATGTTGGAGAATTTTTTTTATGAATTTTTTTTCAGGCATCATTCATGACAAAGAATAGTATGTACCTACATTTTTAGAATGTAAATTACTTTTATATTTTGAGGTTAAAACTCAAAAATATTACTTTCTTTCTAAATTAGGAAATGACTTGGTATCCTAGCACAAGCACTTTTCAAAGTCAACTGAGAATTC
This sequence comes from Pohlia nutans, assembly GCA_022496805.1. Taxonomy (NCBI): domain Eukaryota; kingdom Viridiplantae; phylum Streptophyta; class Bryopsida; order Bryales; family Mniaceae; genus Pohlia; species Pohlia nutans. Next base: position 9,831,505 of record CM040105.1, read on the forward strand.
AGTGGTAGGGTGGGGATACTACGAGTTTGTGTACCGTGGAAGGCGTGACCCCAGTGGCATTAACGGTAAACTCGGCGACAATGGCAGAATACCGGCAAGCACCGGACCCCACCACAGTGAGATTACACCGATCAATACTACTACACCCACACGTTCCGATACAGTCAGCATGGACTTGGGTATCGCAATCGTACGATACAAAAAACCGGCCATTGTTGACAAAGTTGGGATGGAAGGCGATGCCCATGAACCCGAGCTCGCCTTTACTCAAGGTCCGTGCCGAGATGTTCAAAAAGGGGGCATTGTAGTCAATACCGAAAGGCTTGCCAGTACCGGGCTCCGACACGTTCACCAAAAACATGTGCCCATCTTGAGTGTTCACAAATACGCGGTCCGATCCGTCCGGGTGCGGCACCAGGTTTAAGTAATAGCCTTTCCCCTCCGTTGCATTATCCAGCCTTTCTAAACACATCCCGGTTGCCGGGGTGTGCGTTATTGGCGTCGGAACTACAAACGGTGTGCCGTTGAAACAAAAATTTCCGTCCGATGGCACTGGAGCTGCGCCTGCACCAATGAAATTTTTTGCACCAAGTTTAGCCACATGGCAAAAGGAGCTTTTGGAGGCAATTGGTTAACCCCTAAAGGACCAAGGATTCGTGGTTTTAAAATGACAGATTCAATCTATCATATTGTGAAAAATATAATTCACATGGGACCAAATTTTATATCACTCGAATCGTTACATGTGTTGGTCAAAAAACAAATAAATTTGAACAAAAGGAAGACCACTTGAGACCTACTCAAAATTGCTGAAAACAACATGAGGCCCAATTTGGGCTTCTTGGTCCTTTAGGGGTTAAAAAGTGCACAATAACTTTGGAGTGTTGTGGGAACAAGATGTTGGAGTACAAATCACGTTTCTATTTATTATAATCCCTAAAGGACCAAGGATTCATGGTTTTTAAATGACAAATCTAAACGATCACAGAGTGAAAAATCTAATTTAGATGGGACCAAATTCTTTTTATTAGAGAAGAGCGTTGCATATGTTGGTTTTCAAAAAACAAATAAATTTGAACCAAAAAAAGCCCACGTAAGACCTACTCAAAACTCGTAATATTATATTTTTCATGATGTGATAGTTTAGATTTGTCATTTTAAAACCATGATTCTTTAAGGGTTTCAAGGTTAAGATCTAACATGATGCGTAATATTCCGCCACAAGTCAAAATGCTCTTGCTTAACCCCGAAAGGATTGTTTTACGCTTTGGATATTGTTTTATTTTTTTCTTATACATGGTAGTTGAATAACATGATGAGTGCTAAAGTTGTGAAAACGTGATATTCTTCTTTCAATCTACATTTTTTCGTTTGTTCTTACATTGAATCCCTCATAGGTCTGGTAGGCAGAAAGGAAATTACAAAAGGCTCCTCAATCCTTACGGGTTCAAAATGTTATGTAGGATTTGCTACAAAAAAAATGCCAAAAATGAACCAATGGCTACAAAATTAATTGAAGAAGTTGGAATATTTTACCAAAAATGGGTGATTTTTAGAAAAAACATAACAACATCACTTGCCTGCACAGAAATCCGTGTTGTTGTTGTAGAAGCTGTTGAGAGTAGCAGAAGCTTTGGTGGTCCCGAGGCCGGGCTCAAATGGGGAGTTTGAGATGTTCACATTGGCACAAGCACTCCACACTTGGTTGCAGTAGCTGCCTGTGCCGTTGGTGCATAAGTAGGGCACGGGTCGAGCAGTGGACGTCATCAAGGCTCCATACAAATCGGCCGAGTACGCGTCACATTTCTGTCAACAAACAGTCACATCATGTAAGCACTCGTCGCCATCAATTCCTTCCTTACAATGGCACAATTCTCATTTTCCCAGACACCTAGAACCTCAGGCCTATGTCAATCTTAGATTTTAGAGTTGAGTGCACTTAAATGTCGCAATTTTTGTGTTTTAAAACATGTCATTTGATCATATAAGGGGAAAAAACGGATTTTAGAGAATTTGTTTTTGCCTAAATCTATTTTTAAAAATAATTAAATATTAGGCAAATAAAGCCTGCCGAACCTGCTAGTAAACTATGGTATCCTCAATCTGTACACGTTTAATTAGACAACTTTCAAATGTCAAGTTGCAAACACATGTGAGAGTGCATTTAGAAGCCCATTTGTCCCTTTCAGGCAATGTCTCTTAGTAACTGATCAAACAAATGATGTAGACTGATGTACAACTGTTTCTTCTGTGGTTCCTTACAAAAAAGGTATGCTACGGTAGAGAGTTACTATCAGCTAAGATTTGAGGAAAGGACATGTTTGGGGGCCTTGTGAATTGGCACCTGAACTGAGGAGTGGTACATGTAATAACTGTCAAAAGGGTACACAGTAAAACATTCTTCGCATGACCCTCAGCAACCTTAGGAGTTACCTATTAATTAGAATTATGAATTTATGACCCTCAGCAATCTTACAAGTTACCCCTTAACTAGGATTATGACCCTCGGCAACCTTACAAGTTACCCCTTAACTAGGATTATGACCCTCTGCAACCTTACAAGTTAGCCCTTAACTAGGATTATGACCCTCGGCAACCTTACAAGTTAGCCCTTAACTAGGATTATGACCCTCAGCAACCTTACAAGTTAGCCCTTAACTACCATAGTCGGTCTTCAGGATCGCCCAAAAATAATTATAATAAGAAGAGAAGCCCAAATCTTTAGGAATTTTTTTCACAAAAAAAGTCTATTTTGTATAATGAAAAGGAGAATCTTGAAGAATAATTCACATAATTTGGCATTTGTTAGAAATCCCGCAATTCACAGGTGCGAGCTTGCAATGGCTTAGTAAAAAAACACTAAATACTAAGTCTAGAGTTTTGTGGCAACTGTATCACTATTACTCCCTACTAAAAAAGTATGAATTTTTGAATTTGAGATTCAATGAAACAACTTGGCATTATGTCCAATAACTTTCTCAAGCCTCCTGGCTTTTGAAAGTTACTAGTCCTTAATCCCGAAAAGATCCATGAGTCCTTTTCTAGACGTGTACGTACCTTTTTGTATTTTCTTTAGTTGTCTATGAGAGATTCAATGTAAGAACAAAACAACAAAATGTAGATCAAAAGAAGAGTATCATGTTCATGTTAGCACTCGTAATGTCACTACCATGTATAAAGAGAAAAAAAATACCATACTCCAAAGAAAAATTACGGAGGACGTACCGAGCACAAGATCTCCTTCATGAGAGCTCCGCATGTGGCATCGGAGATGTTAAGAGCATCGTATGTCGCCTTGATTTGGGTATCGTCCGCAGAGCTGCAGCATCCCTTGGTTGTGTACTCGGGGGCTGAGCAGAAAGTGAGGTTTCTATTGGCTTTCCCAGGTGCCTCTGCACACAAAATGCCATGCAATAATACATTTAAAATTTAGATATATGTACAGTTGAGTACAACATGCTTACGAATTTTTTCAGGCCTGAAATTTCAGCATAGTATGTAGGAACTTTGAGGAGCTGCAAAAATGATTCAATTTTGAATCAGTAGAGGATTAGAGTAGGTATGTCCCTTTCAATTTGTAGGTCCATGGGTGCCATATCAAGCACATTACAATTTAGAGAAGGGACATCAAGGGACTCTGTTTTTATGAGGGAGGAGTCAACAATTCGTATACCTGACTGTACACTACTTAGGACCTCTTTACACTAGAGGCAAGAAGAGAAATTTCAGCCAATGAGAAATTGGTCTTCTCGGTTTCTAGGCCTCCCATTGGCTGAAATTTCTCTCCTTACGGCTTCTCGTCTCTAGTGTAAAGAGGCCCTTATACATAGTGATACAAATAGGGTGGCTTACTTTACTACAAAAATCAAGTTTTGCAACATTTCGACGGGCATTCTCCAGCTACATTCTAGTGAAATGGGACCTTTTTTTTGAGAACAGTGCCAACTAAGAGTTATTTGGAACAAAGGCAGAAAAGCAAAATTAACGTACTCTCATTGGTTTCAAAACAAGGTGTTAAGAATTTCCTTTTCGTGCAAATTCAGCAAGAAGTTTATGCTAATTAAGACTCCAAAAATTAGGGTAAATGATGAGTACCAAGGTTTGAGGCACAAAGAGGATAAGCTGTTGAGGAGATGGCCAAGCTGCAAGCCACAAAGAAGAGCACCAGAGCCACTCGAAAGCTCGACGTCATTTTTGCTCTACACAGAGAACACCATAGCCACCTGCAAGATCGAGCTCACCATCCATTGCAATCAGTAAATCCGATTCAAAAAAATGTGCACAGATTCAGAAAAGAATCCCATCTACAGGTGTCCATCAATTACAAAACGCAAAACTGGTTCAAGCTGTAAGAACAAAATCGCAAAAATGACGAGCTTAAATCACTAAAGAAATCTACGACAATCGGTTGTTCTTGCGCTTCTTTGAAAGAGCTTTCAACATCCTTCACGACTCTTTCTAGCGATTGATTCATTGCCCAGACGAGAACCCTCTCACACCATATCCAAATCTCTCGCTTCAAAAATCTCTCGTCTAATACAGAAAAAGAATCTATCAAATGCACAGAAAAGAATAAAAGTACTCAAAATTTGCAAAAGAAATCAAGACCATCAGTTGTTCTTGAGCTTCTTTGATACATTTGAAAGAGCAAGAATCATACTAGCGATTGATTCAGACGACAATTGTGTGCTCACCTCACACCACGATATCCGAATCTCTCGCTTCTTCTTCTCGTCTAACACAGAAAAAAGAATCAATCAAATGCACAGAAACGAATCAAAAGAAAGAATGGGTAAGTCCCGAACGCTTCAAATTCGTCGTTCCGATGAAAAAGTGGGGTCAACAGGACCATAGCGAGAAGAGGAGAAGAAAAAAAAACAGAAGACAGAGACAGAGACAGACAGCCTGGTGGACAGATGACTAAGTTCTTAGTCTTGCCTTTTGTTGCTCCCGGCCGGCGACAATCAGCAGCTTCTTCTGCTTCTTCTTCTTCTTGTACTCGTTGTTGTTGTTGTTGTTGTTGTTGTTGGATGGTTTGAAAAGTGGTGCCTGTGGTTTGGTAGAGGGCGGAGGTTTTGGTGGCAGCTGGGCATTTGCCGAGGTTCTCCAGGCATGCCAAGTGAAGAATGAAGACTCTGGCTTTGCTTTTTCTGGTGTTTTTCTTTAGGATTCGTGCACGAGAGAGGGAATCCGCATCATCATTCATAGCCTTCTTCATATAGCTTGGTTGGCTCCACATGACCGACGGATGCCTGACAATCATCGTCCTATCTGTCAGTAGTGCCACAGTGGCATTTTTTGTGCATTTACCATCGATAATAAACTGACACTTTTGATTTCAGGGGTGAGGTTTTTAGACGGTGACACGTGTCGTCTTGTGATTGGTCCGTGATGACGTGGATCTGACGTAGGAGTCCGGTTTGGTGTGTGGAATCTAACAGTAACCATGTTTCTTAGTTACAGCATGCCCAGCAGCAGCAATTTCCTTGACCCAACGTCAACATAAAGGGCAGTTGCTCCCTTGTTCACTCCAGCAACAGTGACGCCAACTCCAAGATGATGCTCAACGCCATTAAATTTGATTTCTTCACGCCAAATACTACTGTCTTGGCGGGTGCTTTTTCTTGCACTAAACTTAATTAAGAGTTGTGGGGGATCCAGTAGCCAGCAGTTGACTGACAGCATGATGGGGCGCAATTTACAATGCTCTGACAATAGGGAATAAGGTGTTGGCTACAACATAATATTGGGTGCTGCTAGGACAAGTATGCAGACCCTTCCCCCTATGCTCATGTTCCTCCAATTTAAAATGGCGTTAACCCATGAATTCATCAAAATTGTTGGGCTTGCTCTTATATGCCTCGAGATAGATGTAGGACTACTTGTGGACACTTTGACGACGTGGTATGGGCGCCACGTCGTCTGGTGGCGAAGTCCCGTGCCTTGTCTTCTATCTCGAGGCATTGGGAGTCTTCGTTGTCAGTGATCACCCGTGTTTGGCCTGCTCGACGGTTCAATTAAGCTATATGAAAGAGTTTGGAGAAATGGTGCGTGTGGGAAGTTTGTGGAGGATCACGACTGAGTTGGGCTGAGCACATGTGATCACAAACAACAAAGACTCCCGAATAGCAAAGACTACCTACACCTCGAGATAAAAGACGGGGGCACGAGACTTGACCACAAGACGATGTAGCGCCCATGCTACTTCGGCAAAGGGCCCACAAATAGTCCGGCGTATATCTTGAGGCTAGTTGTATCCCTAGGAGTAAGTTCAACACATGCTTGTTGAATCGGATTTAGTTTTTTTTGGTGTTTTTTCATAGGTTATAATCAATACGTGGTAAAATATCTATTTCAATTCACTAATTTTTATTTTTATTTTTATTTTTTTTGTTAAACTTGCTTTTGGGTTAGGATACATGATCTGAGAGCATCAATAGTTTTTTCTCTCCAAATTTACACACACAATTCTAAAATGTCAAAGCATACTTGAAACACTTTTACCTATTTGGCCTAATATCTCGCTTGCAGGGCCATAGATTTATAGATTTTTTATTTTGATTGTGAAAGTTTTTGACTTCGACTATGTGATCTTTGGCTATGACAACCTGACACTTGGCATCATAGTCTATATTGTGTGCAAATTTGTATTCCATGCACCAACTCTACCATTGTTCAATGGATCTTGGTGTGGGTTCTAAACAACATTGTTAAATTCAATATTCAAGAGGAGCCTTGTTCCAACTACTTTTTGTTTTGTTTATTTGTTTTGTTCCAATGGTCATATGTTCGATGGGCACAGGTCATTGACAATACAAACAAACACTTTACGCCGGCCTCGAAAGAGGACCGGAGTTTCTATCTATCTATCTTTTTTTTATTCCCGTTGGTAGAACGACACTCATCATGGAATGTAGCTAGGTAGGGAAAAAATGAATAGAATCATTCATAAAATTATCCATTATAATGCATTTCATCCAAATGATACTGATTTTAGAAGAAAAAATTTGAGAATTCTTTGACGATTTCATTTTAAAAAATTGCCCATTTTTTCTACTGTGAAAGTAGTCACTCCATAACATTCAATAGCCTTCATACCCACTGCCTTTCCTTCATGTACTTTGCTCATTGCCTTGAGCCTCCACCTGTCCATTTAGCTACTGATGAAGTATTGTTGGGTGTGGAATATTCCACACTATCTACTATAGAACCGAAGCAGGGATAGTGCATGCTATTGAATGTTAGAGCATGCCCAGCAGCAGGTGTTTTGGAGGGACCAACGCCAAGATTTGGTGTAATCATCTCCACTTGCTTCGAAGTTTGGCCCAACAACTACCCACTAACACTAAAAAATAGTTTTTGGAGCCAAAGTTTGAGGTTTCCCCGCCATCTACAGAAGCTTTGGCACAAGCAAATTTCTCACACCAAGCGAGCAAAGATGCTCAATCAACAATTAAATAACGAGCTTGAAGACTATTCACCGGCCCGTGCTTCAAGATCATCAAGTTACTTTCATAAAATCTTTGTTTTATAAGTTGCCTTGTTGTTGGGCTACTTCTTGTATAACATTCCTCTAAGTTAAAATGGCCCTCAAATTAATGTTTGGCGGACATATTTGTTCTGGAACTGTTGGGCTTGCTCTTAGAGCATGCCCAACAACTCCAGACCAAATATGTCCGCCAAACATTAAATTGAGGGCCATTTTTAACTTAGAGGAATGTTAAGCAAGAAGTGGCCCAACAACGCTCCTCGTGCGAACACCAAGGCAACTTATAAAACAAAGATTTTATGAAAGTAACTTGATGACCTGAAGCACGGGCCGGTGAATAGTCTTCAAGCTTGTTATTTAATTGTTGATTGAGGAAAGATGCTTGCATGGTGTGAGAAATTTGCCTGCGCCAAAGCTTCTGTAGATGGCAGGAAAACCTCAAACTTTGGCTCCAAAAACTATTTTTTAGCGTTAGTGGGTAGTTGCTGGGCCAAACTTCGAAGCAAGTGGAGATGACTACACCAAATCTTGGCGTTGGTCCCTCCAAAACACCTGCTGCTGGGCATGCTCTTATGTCCCAAACGAAATCAGGTAAGATTCTGGCGAGAAAAAATTGACTGGCTTGTCCTATTCGGTACTCTGTTACAACTACGGTGTACGTACTTATACAACATCATTTCCATGTATTCGGTCTAAACTCAGGCCTCTGTTGTACATAAAGTTGTTGACACGGGTTTGACTCTCCTTGCATAGGGGACAAAAAGATGGTGAACTGAACATATCAGGATCTCATGGTGGTTACTGGTTAGTGATATGACTGTTAGTATTTTATTTTCATTTTATTTAAAATAAAATAAAAACCTTGTTCAAATAAAAGAAAAGGGGTAATACAATCAGATACACTAGTAGAAAAGGTGGCATTGTCGAGGGAGTCATCAAAAAAGTTGGGCCTGACTATTTTGGTGCCATTTTGACACCAAAGGCTGCATATAGGTCATGTTAGTGTCATTTTATCCATACTAGGTTGGTATGGAGGTTGGCACCAAATTATCTTAATTGCATTCCAATGCACCATCATGGCACCATGTTCACATGCCTTGAAGTTCCTGATGGTTGCCCAGGCACATGGTGCCCAATTCCACGCATGAACAGTGATTTTGCCTTTGCATCTCCTTGGGGAGCGCCACCTTTTCTACTACTGTAGTACCATAGCTGGGTCGCAAAAAATAATTTAAAAAAATAAGAAATATAAAATATTTGAAATTATGAGAACCAAAAAATGAAAATAGAATAAATTATTTTTAGTTGTACTTTGCTACTTCTAAGCTATTTTGGACCATTTTTAATCATCTTTTGTTCAAATACAAAAACCAAGAAATTCATTTTTTTGAGGAACAAACTTTATTTTTCAAAAAATAGTAAATATTCGTTTGTGGGTGGCGACCCAGCTATGGTACTGCGGTAGTGGATAGTACACGTCTGTTTTTTCGCGAAGTACAACGCCCCACTCTTTCAAACATTTCCTTAGAAAGTACACCGAGAAAAGAGATGAGGTGTAGGACCAAGCAAGCCTTCAAAATAGCTTGAAACAGGATCTGTGCTTTTCCCCAAAGTCGTCCATGACATTATTGGAGTCAGAGTCAACCCCCAGTCAAACATTTCACACATCCATTTAACCCTTAAAGGACAATGCAAGCCCCACGGGCTTGGTAGTATTTTGGGAGAATCATGCTCATAACTTCTACTCCGTTGCACCAAATGGCGTTTTTTAAATGCCAAAACGGGCACTTTTGAGGGATCTATACTTTTTTTAAATAGAACCAAAATAAATTAAGAAGAGAATCATGCTTAAAATGGAGTTTAAAAGAGATTTTGGGTGTGGAAAAGCATATGTCCTTTAAGGGTTAACAATTTTGCCCTTATGTACCAGCATTGTACATTTGTGTTCCAAAATGTATGCCATCAGTACATGAGGGCGGAATGGAGTGTTGGGGTAGAAATGTGTATGTTCATCCATAACACCACCTGAAATGAATATTCCTCCGTCCCGCAAAAAGACCTTGTTTTCACTGAAATCCATGTATTAAGCTTAATCTCGTGATTACAAAGGAGACATGTTGATTGTGATGCAAATCCATGGATTAAGTGAGTCTAGAGGGAATATTTTGACTACCACTGAAAGTGTATACATGATCAAAATCCATGACAATTAGCCATCATCAACATGATCAAAATCCATGATCAATATGAGCAAAATCCATGGATTAAGTTGTCAGCATTGTTTGCAATATCCTAAAGCACTTGTCAAACGCGCAAGAAACTTAATCCCTAAATGATAGAGGGGGTTAAGGGCAAAACCTAAATGTGTTATTAAATGTTACTTTTGCAACATTGATGAAGTTTGGTCTAAAAGAGAATATGAGAAGCACTGTGCAATTGCATTACAAAGCCGCAAATAGAACCATGGCTCCTTTTTTGCGTTGCGTTCCTTTCTATCATGCATTAGAATAATTTCTAATTGCGTATTTAATATTTCTTGGTTGACAACAGATTCCCTCACTCAGAATTACCTGACGCATGCATGCATATGAGAATATTGGCCCATCAATCAACAAGAGCTGGATTCACAGCTGAACTTAGAGACGGTTTAAAAAGCAGTTTGTGGGATGATTTCAGAGTGCAAGAATGGGAACGCACACCGAAGCTAGCATACTCAAAATTTATCCATAGTAGCCAAAATTTCGGCATGGCCATTGCTGGAAGTGAGGGACAACTCAGCAAGAGGTGCCATGTGGCAACCATGTCAGCTGCCAACTGGCATTTGGGTGCTGCTGACTTTTGCCATGTTGGACCACCTCATCTACCCAGCGTGACTGGATTTGGTCTCTGGCACAATAAACTGAGTCAGTGTTTAGATTAATGTATTAACCCTTAAACGTCAAAAAAGCCCCATGGGCCTTTTCAGAAAGGAATATTTGAGAAAAAGTAGTTTTTCTCAACCAAATCAAGAGAGGATTGGTGCGTTGGAAAGCTACTGAAAAAGCGATCTAGATTCCAAATTTGCGCCTCATTTGAGAGATTGTGGAATCGTTGGTAAGCAATCAAATTGAACATGTTTTGAGGTTGGGACAGCTGAGGTTTAGCAGTGCTACAGTGCTGGCCAGCAGTGCCCAGCAGAGCCGTTTTTGCATTTTTTTCGTTTTTTTTTTTCTCCAAAAATTTAGATGCCTTCCGGGCTGCCCCGCCCAGGCCCTCTTGACGTTTAAGGGTTAACCCCTACCTGCCTGGGCAATCAAATATGGTCACCCCAAAATTTCAACGAGGGCAGTTTAATTCCCCTAACTGGTTTTAGAAAAAATTACGAGTAGTACTAAGAGTTGAATTTTAGATTTTGTTATTTTCAACCAAAAATGATTATTTTATTTTATTTTAGGGAGGCGCTCAAAGGCACTAATGTCCCAATTCCTAACTGCCTAATCAATCATATTTGGTCGATCCTATATTTTAAGGTTACCAAAATTTCAACCAACTTTAATGTCCATAACTTTTGCAAAAATAACAATTTTTGAGTGTGATTTTTTTCTCTTCTAGATATTGAAACAAATCAACCTTGTCAAAAACCAAACTTGAAGAAATACTTACTGATTTTCCTCTAAAGCCCTCAAAGTGACAGTATCTTAAAGTGTCACAAATTTGAAAATCTGCCTGGAATGAAATATTTAGGGGTTTTTATCAAATAAGATTAGCTCTTATATGAACAAGGTAACCGCCATATAAACCAATTTTTTAACCTATCATACTTGATTCAAAGTCAAAATGACTAAACGTGTATTTTTATGAATTTTCAAAGATAATTCTTATAAATTTATTATTTTTAAATTCATAGCATTTTCCAAAATTTATCCCTGTGGATGTTGTCTTATTGTTGTGCTCTACATATATTTAAGGCTTTGTAACTCATAAAGGTTGAGTACGATGAACCTTATGACACATCTAATTTCTTAAGAAAACCCTTAGGCACTTTGGAGTTAAGGGTCTCTTTATATGTTGGCCCCGGTGGACAACTGATCATGAGGAATCTCCTTCATATTCATTTCATTCTTGTCTTATATATGAAATTTCCACCCAACCAATCTACATATAAGGAGGGCCCTAGAATTAACCCAAAACAAAAGTGGTGTTCAAGTGGACTACACCCATTATCATCTTTAATTTGATTCGGACTAATAACAAAAACTCTGACTAATTGTGGAATTAGAAGAAAGTCCGAGTCGGAGTAATTGAGATAACTCGTAGTAATTGTGGTAAATAATGTAGGTATTATATGGCCTATACTAATTTTAAAATCCGAATTACTATGAATTTACCATGCCAAATATGAATAAAATATTATGAAAATACTATTTGTAGTTGTTTGAAAAATAAAATATTATAATATAAATGAAATAATAAAGTTTTATTATTATATCCTTGGACTAACTTAGATAGTACATACTGGAATTAGTCCAAAGTTTTGTAAAAAATTTCAGACTAATTGTTGCTCTCAGACTAAAGATGATAATAAGTATAGTTCAAGTTGAGTTTGCATCCCTATAATAGTAATGATTTCTAACAAGCTTTGTTCATCAATAATTCCTTGGTCGACCCTCTTAGGTTTGGGGGAACTTGTGGGAACTCTTTTCTAGCATTAGGGAGGTTACAAGTTTTATTCCCTCAAGCAATGCATGGCCTTGCTTTAGATTATTCTCTAACTCACTGTAGACTAGTTTTGCAGTCTTTTTGAACTGAAAACGAGTCTAAGGTGAGCACAAGGTGAGTTTGCACCTTTTCGGTTAACTCTATATTTATTGAAAGAATTATAGAATGATTGTGTGAATATAATTTTAAAAATGAAGCAGAAAAGGTTTAGTACTCCCTCTATTTCATAATAAGAGTCCACTTTGCAAAAGAAATTGAGACTTAAGATGGAAATAGAGCCCATGTTGAAATGGATGAAACGCAATGGCAACTTTTGGAACTGTGTATCTCGATAGAAAGGGATGAAAAACGTAGGAAGTCAATGTAGGAAGGCAACATGATGAATGAGTAGAAGTCAATGCAGGAAGGCAATCGACAATGAATGTGGACTCTTAAATTGACGCAAAAAATATGTGGTTTTGGACTCTTGTTATGAAATGGAGGAAGTATATAATAGAGTTAACCTTTAAACATCAAAGCAAGCCACATGGGCTTAATTATTTATGAGAAAATAATAGAGAAAAAGTGGATTTTCTCAACCAAATTTGAAATGGATTGGTGCTTTGAATAGGTGATGAAGAAGCGAGGCTAAATTTAGCAAATACGCCTAAATTAAACAATTGTGGAACAATCCACAATCAAATAAAGGAATCGAGGGAAGGAGGAAGCATGATCGGGTAGCAATTGTGGAGAGAGTCAAAACATTTTTTTAATTTAAAAACCAGCAAAAACGCTGGCCAATAGCGCCTACTGGCTAGCGCTGAAGGTAGGCTAGCATTTTTATTTTTTATTTTTTCATTTCAACTGTTGTAGACTTTTGGAAATGCTCGTCGGGCTATTTTCCAAGGACCCTCTTGACGTTTAAGGGTTAACTAAAAAGAAGACAATTGTATGTAAGGTGAGTTTGACCGGTATGAAAGGCAGCTGAGCCAACTAGTATGGTTTCCAAGGAATTCTAAAATAGAAGTGAGGGTAGACTAGCTTCGCCGTCACATAGGCAGCTATACTAAGTCTAAGGTAAGTTCGCAGAGAGCCAAGGCTTGCAGGCGGTGCCCCACCTCCAAATTGATGGCCCATTCACACCAAGCCCCTGCCGCACTTGCATCTTCGTGACCGAAATGGAGGAAGTTAAAACCGAGAAACAAAAAATATTCAAAGCTTTGTCTTTCTTATTGCAATTATTGTTCAAGCACTGTGCAACTGCATCACAATGCCGCAAGTAGAGCCAGGCTCCTTTTGTGCATTGCGTTCTCACCATGTGTTAGAATAATGTCTAATTGCGTATTTTATATTTCTTGGTTGACAACAGATTCCCTCAAAGTTACTTGACACATGCATGCATGCGGCAACATTGATTTCGGTTCCACTCTTTGACAACACAGACTCTCATTTCCTTGTATTTGGGGGATCAAAACATAAGTTCTGATTTTGGTTAACTCCAATGTGTGGCACAATTCCAAAAAAAAATTCAATCCAAAGAGAATTATTATTTGTAAATAGGGATATTCACAATGGATCTTCTGAACCAAAGGCCATGCAACGAAACTCATGCCATATCAAATTCATGTATTCCTCAAATATTTCATTCATACTAGCTCATATTTTAACCCCTAAACGTACCAGGGTGTCCCTGGAATTGATAATTTGAGAAAAAGCATCATAAACTACTATTTAGAAGAATATTTTGGAACTGATATACCAATGAAAGTTCTAGATTTTGAATTTTAGATTCCATCCGTACGGTTCGATTCACTAATACTATCACCAATATTTAATTATAAAATTTGAAAGTTAAAATTAAAAATTCCTTCTAAATTTGATTATAATCAAAATTTTAGTATTTTTTGAGTAAAATTTGTTGGAATGAATTTGAAATGAGATACTCTTAAACGTGGTGACTCTTTGAAATTTTTGTGTTTCTTAAATCTATGACCTCATTTTTTGCAAGGCCACTTTTGAACTACAGTCAATGCAATTTTGGCTTGATCAACGACTTGACATACTTCTACATTTGTAATTTTAGAAGAATATGTAATCAAGTATGACTAAATCCAACCGTTAGATAGGACAACAACTTGGTGAGGAATCTACAAAAAATTGGATGACTTTCATCCAAGCATTGATGAGAACGTGAGAAGGGTTTGAATCTGTTAGTCGTCCACTTTCTGGACGCTCTGACGTTTAGGGGTTAAGTCCTTTACAAAATTGTCAATCGGATGGTGGGAACATGGCTTAAACAAAACCTTGAGCCTTGAACCAAGTTAAATTTTGACAAGAGATTGCCAGTGATATTAATTCCTAAGTGACCAAATGACCATTTTATGGTCATTGCCCTTTTTTTTAATGGGCTGCCTAGGATGAAAAAATTAATTATAAAAATAAAAAAGGAAATGGAAGTCTACTTTCAAATAGGAAATGCAGTCTACTTTCCAATCCAATTTGAATCATGTCAATCTGAGTTAAACTTCACCGAGGATAATTTTTCAAAAACAAAGACTTCAATATTATCCTGATGTTATAAAATTTGCTATTTGGGAAAACTAATGATGTTCTCTCCTTAGAAAAAATTGTTTTTAAAAGTTATAGAATAGAATGTCTAGTTTTAACCAATCGTACCAAATTTCAAATTCTAAAAATAAAATTTGTAATTTTAAATCGAAAATGCTCCTAAATTCATTAAATGAGTATCTAAAACATTTTTTGAAAGTTTGACCGTATGGATGATTACTAAACATCATGCTTTTCATTTTCTCTTTTGGACCAAACTTCATCGACGTTGTAGAAGTAACATTTTATAACACATCTAAATTTATCTCTTGGGGGATAAAAAAAGAAAAATTAAGAATCGACATGTTTGACGCCGACCGTGGGGCTCGAACCCACGACCACGAGGTTAAAAGCCACGCGCTCTACCAACTGAGCTGAAAACCTGAAATCCGGGGTTAAAACGAGGCGAAAATCGCAAAAATACAAGGCCTCGCGGCAAAGGGAGCACTAAGCAACCTGAAAACCAAAAGAAAACAATGTCACTAGGACAAAGAGGGGGGAAAGAACCAAACACGGCAAAGAAAAGATCCAAACCGAAGAACCCATAAGGGCAAACCAGTCTCAAACAACAGGCCACAGGGCCAGTGAAAGAAACTGAAGAGAGAAACCAAAGAAAAACACAAACCAAAGCAACACTAGTTGAAGCCTAAGAACCGGGGAGCAGAAAGCAACCCAGAAAAAATGTCACTAAGACAAGACTGAAGACCCAAAAGGGTGAAAAAGTTCCAAGCCATAGGCTACAGGACCTACAAAAAGCAAAACGAGAACAAGAAGAGCCTAATCAGGCTCCCTAGGAAAGATCTTGTCAATGCTACTGTTACTGTGGCCTAAGCGAACAGAACTAAAGGAAAGAGAATGCGACGGTGGTCGCCATTGCTGAGCTTGCACGTGAGAATTCCGGCCATGAGCGAGAGAGTGATCCGTGTGGTCTAACTCAACAACAACGAGTTGCTCTCCTCGTACAACACTGCGATCAGGCCTTGTGAGCGACCGCACGCCTGCATGTTCTGAGCCTTGAAAAAACTCCGGAGTGAGAGTGTGCAGAGCAACTGTTGCTCTCGCCAAAACACCCGGGTCGGTCCTTGAATTAACCCTGTCGGGAGACTCCTGGTTCGGGGACAGAGAAGACGCTCGTAGTTGAGACGCCATCGGTGAAGACCCACAAGCTGGCTCCGGGGAAGACCAATTCGGAATGCAGGGAGTGGCTATGGCGTGATCAGCGCCTGCAGCCGAGGGTCCGAAAATCTGTGGAGGTGTGGGAGCTCCTCTCCCCGGAGCTAAGCACGTCCAGAACTCCGCTTGACTACGCAGCTCATCAGCGTCCTGCAACTCCTGAGGTAAGTTCTGAACCTGAAACTCTGTCTCATCTTGTAGAATTGGGGAAGACTCTCAGTGTGTAACCCCGTCCTGTCTCTCAACCTGATTTTGAGACGATTCCTGCTCAACCTCCGCCTCAAGCTCCTGTAAAATTCTCGCTAGAATTTCCTCCGCATTTCTCTCAATCTCTGCCGCCTGAGAGTTATTGAAAGAGTGAACCTGGTCAGACGGAGGTGAAGAGAGATCCCGGCTTTGCGAATTATCTGTTGCTGTATCCTGAGAGGGAGGTCTCGGTTGAGTAAGCCCTGAACGAAATCCTTTGTATCTGTTCGCCAAATCCTTGGGGAGGAATTCGTGGTGAGGGACAAGCTTCCAATGGATGCCATTGAGCTTGGAACAGAAAAGATTACCCCGCGTCCAAGTGTCCAAGAAGGTCGCTTCTTTTTGCAACTGATTCTCAGATTTCCCATTCGCGTTGTATTTGGTTAATTCGAGCCAGGCGCCCATTCCTGTTTGGACGGTGGTCTGCCAGGCACGAAATAAGGCAACACCAATGTGAAATTCTTCGTCTCGTAGATCATAAGCGACCTTCTGACACCACAAGTACCAAAGTAGACTACCCCGAAGCACTTCCCATGGTGTTTCATCAATCACCGCAGGGGGAGACCTAGCTCCCGAAATGATTGTAATATCTGGACCCTTATATAACGCTGCCTGTCCAGGTTTGCCAGGTGGATCATAAATGCCTGTTAAGGCCTCCCACCATCCGGAAATTCGAGGTGGAAGCTTAGCCAACTCTCGCATCCTCTTCACCTTTTCCCAAACCCCGTAGACTGCCGAGCATGAAAAGAAAGTGTGCTCTGGAGTCTCCTGATTCCCGGAGGTGCATAAGTTACAAACGCCCGAATGATGCATCCTCGTTCTCCAGGCTGCTAAGGGTAATCCTCGCTGACATGTCAGCCATAATATTGTAGAAATCTTTCTGGGGAACCAAGGATGCCAGAGTTCGTTGTAAAACTTTCTACACTGCGCAAAGGTGTAACCTTTGTTAAGCATGGTTGTAGTAAAGGGGGGAGTCTTTCCCTGCCTAGACATGATAATTTTATAACCTCGTTTAGTCGAATAATTAAAAAAGTTCCCCGCCTTTAAATGACCGATCTTTGGCCAATGCCACTCCTTTAAGTCCAAATCTAGGTCGATTATCCTGCCATGCTGAACAACGAAGATTTCACAATCTCCATCTGGAGCTTCCAAAGGATTAAATTTTGAAAATCCTTCTGATGGAGAGCGGAGGACTGTCCTCGCTCTAGTGAGATTCCACGTTGGCAAACATACCGGAGTTTTCCCGGAGATGTCGTCCAGCCTCTCAGTTCCATTCCTGCGGCGGTATACATTGACTGATAATCTGCCCAATTCCGAAATAGCCATGATCTGATAGAACTCCTCCGGCAAATCTCTCTCGGGTTCATTAAGTGTATACCAATCGCCAATTTGGGGTGGGTATTCCTTATCCATGCTCCACGAGACAGACTCAATCAGCTCCTTCCTTATGGTCGGTAAGTTCTGAGACCTGGTCAATCTGTAAAGATCCTGTGGGCCGAGCCAGGAATTATGAACCGGGTCCCAAAGATGCTTGAGTTTACGAATTCCCTTCTCCGACCACCTCCTGAAAATCCCTGCTCTAGGATCCTCATCATCTCCCTACATTGTGAAATCCGAATTCGTGAGAAAGGGATTAAGGTAGATCGATTGCCTATGAGCTTCCTCTGTATTGGAAGGGACAAATTTCTTCACTCCTGGTCGCACTTTGAGCCAGGAGGACCAGATTCCTCTCCAAAGAGGACTTCCCTGATCACACATTCGGGTCCCTGTTAGCAGCCACTCCTCGTCCGAACCCCAATCGCCCTGGTTCTTATTCTTTAGCTGCTTGATCCGATACTTCAATAACACCTTCCAAGGCTCCGGCCCCGGCTCCATGCCACGAGTTATCATTTTTGCTAATAGCGCCGCAGCCTGCGCATAAGGATCAAAGATCTTTATGCCTCCGTGGACCATGGGCAAAACCGCCGAATCCCAACGAACCCTTGCCCATGAATTTTTATTAGCACTCCCTCCCCAGATAAAGTTTCGCACCATGGTTCGGGCCTTCTGAAGCACGCTCTTCGCAAGATCCGCCCCACTGGCGATATACCAGATAGAAGCCAGAATCACTTGATTGGAGACAAGAATTCGTGCCGCCATGGACAGTTTTTGCGAACTCCATTGTGCTAACTTGTTACGAATTTGAGTCAAAACTTTCGCATTCTTCTCTTGTTGCGACATATTGTACCCAATTGGAAAGCCTAAATTGAGGGTTGTAGACCCTGAAGGGAGCCACCGGAGTCCCCTATCCTCGCCAAAGGACCAGTCCCGTTCCTCAGAGGAACACCAGATCGCAGTACTCTTTCCTAAGTTCATTCTCGCCCCACTGCCGGCACAAAATAAATCCAAAACTTGGAATACTCGCTCCATGTTGTCCCTCGTTCCCTTAAGGTAGATTGCCGAATCATCTGCAAAGAATGATTCTCGTAGAATTGATGAATCAGGCAGGACTAATCCCTCGATTGAAAAGGCTGGATCGCTCAACATATATCCTAACACGTCTTGTACAAACAGAAATAGATAGGGCGCCATCGGGCAGCCCTGTCTAACACCCCTCTCCAATTCGTATTCCTGTGTCTTCTCTCCATTGACCAGCACTGAGGACTTCGCACCCTCGTAAAAGGTCGCTGTCTGAGCAATCCATTCCTCGCAAAAGCCAAGTTTATGCATAGCTCCCTTGAGGAAGGTCCAATTGACGCGATCGTAAGCCTTTTCGAAATCGATCATAAGTAGCACTAGATTTTGCTCTACCAACTGAGCTAGGTCGGCCCGGTTGGTATCAACTGTTGATGCAAAATGCGCACCATCCAGCCATAATAAATTAATTTTATTTGCAGCAATTCCCAGTTTCTTGACTGTGTGCACAAGGTCACTCCGTACTCCGAAGAAGAGCGAAATTTGAAACTTTCTGCAAAATCTGCACTTTGGAATTATGGCTCAGGTTTGCCACGGAAAAAAAAAAAGAAAAAAAAAAAAGAGCACTGCTCGCAACACATTGGCAAACAATGTGCACAAGTATCCAGACCTGACAATCAATTCACATCATCCAAATTTTATTTTATTTTTTCATGGATAGAACGACATGCACCTTGGAATGTAGCGAGGTGAGAAATGGATAGAATCATCCACACACATATATATATATATGTATATGTATATGTGTGTATGCTCATCCATAAAATTATCGGTTATAAGGCACTTTCATATTGATTTTAGTACTTTTTTTTTTTAAGACTGACAATTTCATCCACTTTTTTGCCCATTTTTGCTAATGTAAAAGTAGCCATTCCCAAAGTCAGGTAAAATTCTGACGAAAATTCTCCATTTTTTTTTTTGGTAACCAACCCACTCATGAATGTTAGTGGGATGAACTGCTGGTATGAGAGAAAGACCGGGGATCTGGGAAGGTGGATCCTCCTTTATCATGGAGTGATATGATCTAATTTCAGTAAAAAAAAGGGACAACTCATATACGTTCCACTTTACAACTATATCTCTTACAAATCCAAATCTAAACTTGATTTTAAAAAACACTATAATTACACCTAATTGGAACCCTTGCCCAAAAACCCAAACATGAAAGCCTACAATCAATTTTGAGTACACCTATAATCAACACTTCGCAAAAACTGAAATTTATCCATATGGTGTTCAAAAAGTACATGCTAAGATATGTTGGAATCCTCTTTCAATTGTCAACAAGATCCAACAAAAACCAAGGAATTTTAATAATGGGAACCATGCTCAAATTCTTATCTGGACACTTCTAGGCGTAAATGCTTTAAGTGCAACCTCCTTCACAAAATAAAGACACTTGTTCATATTGGAAGTCAAAGATTACTTGGATGTTCGGTTAAAGAGAAAAGCTCCACACACTTGCCGTATTTGCCGAAAGAACCTTTACACTTCTCTTCCCAAGAGCCCGTGCTAAGTGCGTTGACAGATGTTGAATGAGTTGTCCAGGCAGGAGCCTACTTCCCAAATATTTCTTACTTGAGCACGCCCTCATGGCAAATCTTAGCAGATGCATAAATGCTTCTTAGATTGCTAAAGAAAGTGAAAAGAATTTCAATTGAATTTTATTTCCATCTATACTAAATCTCTTATTAAACATTTCAAAAGGTTTCAAAAATCGGCCAGGGAACTATGCCTCCATGAGATGCTTCAATATCTGCTCAAATCTCCAGCTCTGTTTTGGAACAATGCTGCAGCAAACAGAAAATGGTGAATTGAGAAGTAAATTTTTTTTGGTATAAGGTGAGCTGCTTCAAACAATATATAATCCCAACATCTGAGGAAGCTGTTATTCTACTTAAGTTGAAGATCTACAGTGCTACTGTACAGGAATTCTACAGTAATACTCTAGAAGAAGGACCTTCCCATGGACCCTCAAGAATGGAATGCTTCACAAAAACTAATAGGTAAGAAGTGCAAACACTAGATACCAGTACAAAATACTAGATGCAGTCAGATTTGATACTTTTAACACAAGTTGAAAGTGAGATTAAGAGGCGAAAACTACCTTGAGATATCTGCCGAGGAAAACAAGAGCAATGTGTCGGTGGCAGGCAGAGAGACTCTCAAGAAAGATAGTAAGCCCACTACAACTTTCACCAATCTGTATTAGTTCGCATCAGAACTGTCACTAAATTTATCATAAGTATCTTTGAACAAATTCACTCCATAACTTGCTGGCTGTTCATCAACAAAAACCATGTTCAAAAATCCACTTGACATGGATACCATTGAAGAACGTCAAGTAACATACGTTTTCTAGACAAGAGATGCAGGATCATTACGGAGTTTTTACCTAACCAAAATAAGAATATTAAACAACTTGGATTTCACCAATAAGACACTACCAAAAGAAACCTGAAGAACATGTCTAGAGCTTCAAATATATGCCTTCAATACTTATTGCATTAAACTTAAATCAAATGATGCTAATTAACAACCCACATAAAACTCTAGATATTTGACAACCGAGGAAATTCTAGAAACTTAAAATACTAGCATTTGTGGCATTAGAAACCCGCTTTTTTTGAGTAAAGGGATTGATAGTGTAAAACTCACCCTATACCATTGCCTCCTCGCTTGAATTGGTATACACCAAGGCACAAAAAGCATGCACCTGCGGCAAACTCGCCAAAATCCTTATGAAGCGGTTCTCGTCAGGATGTTCTAAGAGAGTAGATCCAGCTCCTGCAACAGGAGGAAGTAGCTTCGCAAGAGGGATGCCACTATCTGAGGATCCTCTGTAGAGTGTGTAAAGCTCCTCCATGACTCCATCCAACATGGCATCCAGACAGACAGCAAACACTTCGTGGAACTCGTTGCTGCTCAAAATATTCGAAAGTCACGAAGTAAGAAAATAACTAGAACAAGAATGGCACCATTTGCTTAAACTATGTATTACACCAAATTTTTACTCTCTCAAAAACAGTGTTACAGTGAAATATTACTGCGATTTAAAGTGACGTAATAGGTAATTAGAACGTATAGAGCCGTCTGTCTGGAAATCAGTGCAGCTATCTTTGGCTGGTAAGACTCTTGCCTGGTTTTTCAATACACACTAAACTATTGTTTGTGGTGACAGAAGATGCCTGGTTATATATTTTGGCATTCGTAATTAGTGAAGGTCAAACTAATGGAAAAATCAGCATTGATAAAGTAGATCAGTTTCTCAGAGTCCCGTACAAAGAAATGTTTACATGGTCCCTAGGCTCTTCAATGATAAATATATTCACAAAGCACAAAACCGAAATGGTACTTGCAAGAGCTGCAGGACTGATAAAAGTAGCTGTGTCAATTTAGAAATATAAAACAAGACGCGCAAAGTCCTACATCCAGCATGCATCTGAGTCATTACCTTGCCAGAACTGCTCTGGTTTCCTTCATGAGCTGGTCAAGCACCTCATTGTCATGAGCAGCCATGTCTGCAACTGGGTGTGATGCATCTCCAACTGAAGAAGAACCTGCTGCCAAGTCGTCTGGCAAAACGTTATCTGCTGGGAGAACATACTGCACCCAGGCTGATCTTTTGCTTTCCAAGGTTGCTCGAATTCTCATGAAGACATCCCTAAGATCGTCAAGTGTATAAGGCTCCTTCAGTTGTTTGCTGAAAAACCCCACATGAAGAAACGGTAAGGCTAGTTGGTAACACTTACTATCCATGTTTCCATCTATCTTTTGGTTCAAAACAATTGGCTCATTTAGTTTTACTATTGGTTCAGAACTACGACTAAAGTGTCACCTGACTGAGAGTTGAATAGAACAGTTACTCATTCCATCGATTACATTTCTAAGCTATGAACGATCTAGATCATTAACAGGTCGTTTACTTAGAAATACTTCAAAGTATGACATCTACAAGAAATTAGAGCATTCACGCTTGTAGCTAAATTCGACAAACACATACCCTCTCAGTACAAATTCTACCGCCTTATAAATATCTGCAACCAGAGTAGCTAAACCCTTGTGATGCAAGTATCCAGCAAAAAGAATGAACTTATGTTGGACGCTCATGGACAAAGGCACATGCGTATCCTGCAATGCATGGAAATGAAACATTAGTACAACCTCCCTCTCTGTTCACAAGTAATAAATTATGTTGAAGATGTCTAGCGTGACAAGAAATTGCTTAACAAGCCGAGGAGAGAACACCAACCGCCTTATAAAGACAACTGAGAGCTGCTTTAAATAATTGGTAGCGTTACTTCAAAGAATATACGACTGCATCGAATATATCCAAAATCTGTACCTCTGGATTCATCAAATCCCTGGCAGTGTCAAAATACACATGCCTCCCCAGAATATTTAGTTGAATGCGGATGAAGATGTCCAGCAGGCTGAGTGCTGACATTGCACATACTGTGCGGGTAAAGCCTACATACACAAATTCGAGTAGGAAAGACATAAGTCAATAGAATCCAGCACACTAGACTAATAAAACCAAAAAAATAAAAATACAGGCTAGAAACACGATCTGGAGAGCAATAATATCGCATTAAATTTCTCGAAACCACAAATTTTGAATCCTGAAGAAGTGCTCAGGACTACTGTCGAACACTAAGTTGAATGAGTGCAACACAACCATTGATAGAGTACAAGCAGTACAATTTAATGAAGGAGCAACCACCGACTAGTAAAGTTAATAACTCACTCAGGGTCTTCAATTCTTGCCATAGCTGCACCTTATCCCTCTGACTCAATAATTGTGGGTCGTCCTTGCCTAAAATCAACTTCTCAGTCAACCCTGATAGGTCAACCTTAGAAAACAGGCTAGCTTTCAACTGTGGTAACACTGATGGTAATGTTGTAGTATCCGATATCCTCTGAATGCTCTCAAAGTGGCTCTGCAACCTGGAACCAATCCAGTTCAGTGCTCAATTTCCACAAAGCATGAAAACTGCTATACCTGTAAAATTCAGCAGGCCATGATCAATTCACCTGTCACTTAGACCGTATCTATTCATCCACTTCTGCCAAGTACCAAGGAACACACATGACGCCTATATAACCTCGTTCAAATGGGAGAATTCAAACAAAGGCGTCCCAAACGAAGTGAGCATACTGAGCTTCAGCGCGATCTTCTGCTTCCCTCTGCAACAATGCAGCTCGTGCAGCCTCTCTTTCCTTGCGTGCTTGTGAAGTCAATCCAAAGTATCGGAATCCATAATAAACCGCCGTTCCTCCTCCCACCAGTCCAGCTGCGACTAGCAGCGATCGCCGATGTTTCTTGGCCCATGCTCTAAGCACGTCATACAAAATGAGGAGCAAGTCAGATTTCTATTGTGAACATTATTAAACCGAAAAAAATTCAATGACTTATCATTCCTAGAATAACAAGCATGTTCAATTGCTCAGGCAAGTGGACAGAATTTTCATGAGCACTGAATTTAAAATTTGACAGGGTTTATGCTACCTAGGTGCTCTGGCTTCTCTTCAACATCGGGGAACTACTGATACCAATTAACCTAGCTCATCGACAAATGGAAATAGAACAAATTATTTGAAATGGCATTCGAAGCCGTTCATCTATCTCTCGATTCTCCAGAGATTTCCAATAAATCTCTCAAAGCGCTCATTAACAAAAACCTCATGAAAAAAATTCCCTCGACAGCTCAAATTTGAAGGAACCCGATCATAAGGAGGTGAACGAGACACTGCAATCCTGAAAGGGAATCAGACCAAAATTTGCGGAGAATCGCATGGTTTTTTTAAATTAAAAAATAAAACTGAGCCACGCCTCAAAAACCACAACAAAAGCGACGACCGCCGAAATTTCACCAATCACCACACTTCATCAAAACCATAAGTGCTCACACGAGCTTTGGTTTCGTCTCAAAAAAGTGATCGGGGAACTATTGAAAACAATTAATCGTTTGAAATGGCATTCGAAGACAGCAGGCTGTTGAGCTATCTCTCTCATCTCTCAACCTCTTAAGGCGCTCATTAACAAAAAACCTCATGAAAAAATTCCCTCAACAGCTCAAATTTGAAGGAACCCGATCATAAGGAAATTCCCTCGACACTGCAATCCTCAAGGAAATCAGACCAAAATTTGCGGAGAATCGCGTTCTTTTTTTTAACTTAATTTTTTTAACTAAGCCACGCCTCGAAAACCATAACAAACAGCGCAGACCGCCGAACTTTCACCAATCGCCACAATTCATCAAAACCCTAAGTGCTCACAAAATTTCTCACCCAATTCGCTAAAAAAAAGTGATCGGGGAACTATTGATAACAATTAATCGTTATCTCTCATCTGTTGAGCTATCTCTCATCTCTCCAGAAAATTTTGAACCTCTTAAGGTGCTCATTAACAAAAACCTCATGAAAAAAATAAAATCCCTAAACACCTCAGGTGTGCTACCAAAATCCTCGTAGGAGTTTAAGAGAATCAGCCAAAACTTAAGGACAACCGCGGTTTTTTTCTTTTCTTTCTCGATTTTAAAAACTAAGCGAAACCACAAAAACCGCAATTCATCAAGGAACTCATCATAGTAGCACTTACTTGAGATCATAGTAGCACGTGATGTGCAGCGGCGTGGACATGGCGACGAAAACCTCGTGAAAAATATGAATAATTACACACAGAGTGAGAGACAGTGAATGAATCTTTAGTTGCTGTGTCGACCGAGCGATAAAGGGAAATGGAATCGTGCAACTGTCAGCAAGTGGAGAGGATTAGAAGAAGGTCTAGCGTTGTTGTCGAGTCCATTGTCATGGCAGGAAGTAACCCTCGAGAACAGAGGAATGCGCACTGTACTAGTAAGTTGTGAACCCTAATGGCCTAGGGGGTCCCACTGCGGGCATGGCCAAATTACGGCTATGGCGACAACGGTGGCAGGGATAGCGACGATCGGTGGAGGAAGAGCCAGAGCGAGAGAGAACGAGATCCTGAAGAATCACGGCTTTCATTGTGGATGCTCTCCAAAC
This sequence comes from Pohlia nutans, assembly GCA_022496805.1. Taxonomy (NCBI): domain Eukaryota; kingdom Viridiplantae; phylum Streptophyta; class Bryopsida; order Bryales; family Mniaceae; genus Pohlia; species Pohlia nutans. The sequence goes on from CM040105.1 coordinate 9,857,177, forward strand.
CCTAATTTTACGGCGGGTTTAGGAGGATATGCAAAAACTGTTGAGGCTTAGACATGACTTTTTTTTTAGTAAGATTTTTTTTTAGTAAGATCATGACTTTTAGTGAGACTGCCTCCGTCTCACAAAAAGACCGTGATACTGTAGTACCATAGTTGGGTCACCAAAAAATAATTCAAAAAATGAAAAACGTAAAAAAATGAAAATTATGAGGACAAAAAACAAAAATAGAATAAGTTATTTTTAGCTGTATTATGTTATTTCTAAGTTATTTTGGGCCATTTTAACTATTTTTAGCCATTTTTTGCTCAAAACGAAAATCAAGAAATTTATTTTCTAAGGAACGAATCTTATTTTTCAAAAAATATTAAATATTCATTCGTGGGGTGGCGATCGAGCTATGGTACTACGGTATCAACTTAAATTTTGTTCCATAATAAAACCATAATTTCCAATTGTACTCATTCATTGCCGGCAATTAAGCTTTCCGTGCACTCGACAAGTGCTTCAGGGCATTGCACACAATGTTGGCAACTTAATCCATGGATTTTGATCACGTTGATCGTGGATTTTGATCATGCTGATAATGGATTATTGTCATGGACTTTGATCATGTATACACTTTTTGGCAGTCAAAATACTCCCTCTATAGATAGATAGATAGAAACTCCAAACCCCTTGCGGGGCTGGCGTGAATGAAGTGTATGTTCGTAATTCCCTCTATACCTCGCTCTAAGTTCACTTAATCCATATATTTGCATCACAATCAACATACTCCCTTTATAATCACATTATTAAGCTTAATCCATGGATTTCAATGAAAACATTGCTTAATCCATGGATTTTAATGGAAACGTTGCTTAATCCATGGATTTCAGTGAAAACAAGGTCTTTTGGTAGGACGGGGGGGGGGAGTATTGTTTTAGGGATTTTTAGATAGCATTGATGGACGAGATTGTAATGCGTAATGCATTAATTAATTAATGTGGTTCTCATTATGATAAAACAAAAAGTACATGTCATCATGGTCAGCATGCATCCCTTAAATAAAGAAATTAACTTCTTCCATGCTTTTTATATCCTTCAAGTAGAAGGAGATTTCAATGTTTCAAAGGTGTAAAGAGGAAAAGTCTACAAGTTAATTCCACTTCACTTCTTGTATTCACATGATATGTGTTTAAAGAGATGCATGTAGTAAAAAACTCTTTAGTTAAGTAAAGTTAACTCAAATGAAGATAATGTATACACCACAAAGTAATACAAGGCAATGAGAGCCAATCCCTTTTTTTTTTTTTTTTTGTGAAACTCTTGTTCCTTTAAACTAATTAATGAGAAATGAAGTTGGGGGAAGATGAAGAGCATCCGCACCCTACCACTGAAAGTAGGAGATTCTTTGAAAACTGAATAAAAAGTGCTTATATTTAATGTTGAAAATTCAAACCATAGAATATGAGCACGGTATAGTGATATCTAAATATGTTCCTCTATAGCTAATTTAAAGAAGGGCTCAATATACTAAACCAATAGTTAATAATGATAAACCCATGTATAGTGATTGTGATTGGTTTACAAACTATATGAAGGAACACATAGTGGTTCAAGGGTGTGAACACAAAATTTTGGATGTGATTTTAGAAGGGAGAAAATTGCAGATGCTCTAAAAAAATTTTGTTTATGATTCATATAGAGGTTTTATTTAATTATAGAAGACTTTCTTTCAAATCACATTAAAGAATCTTTTTATGATTTTTCATATCATTTTAAAACATCTTCGATGGTTTTTTCTTTGATAATACTATAAATGGGATTTCCGTTGGAAATACCATTGTATACCATCTATACATTAAGGAAGGTTGTTTTGTTTTGTTTTGTTTATTCCAACCATGTGTCTGTTGGCCGCTTTCTTGGTATCGTCGGAAAGCTCTCAACGGAGAGGGATGCACGAAGTTTGTTTTGTCGCATTTGGACATATGGTGTAAAAACTATGGATTTCTAATAGAATTTTGTTACCATAATTGAATTAAATTATGAAAAATGGAATATGGGAGTTTTTAATGTCATTATTGACATCGTTGAAAAGCTCTCAACGAGTAGGGGTGCACCGAAGTTGTTTCGTTGCTTTTGGACATGCGGTGTGTAAGTTATGGATTTTCAATTGAATTTTGTCACCATAAATTGAATTAAATTATGGATAAATTATTCTAGAAAGCAAAAGCAAAAGTACGGGGAACACACAGAAACATGGGGAATACGATAAATATACCATGCCTAGTGGTGTTTGGCACCTGTTAGCATGATCTCTCTAAACTACTACTACGAATGTTTTTAAAAGGAGGTCTAACTTTTTGATTTTTTGATTTTGGGAGTCCTATGGGTCAAAGAGAATCACCCATGAAATTTTTGGAGCTTGTAAAGTTAAAAGTAGAGGACAATCTTTTGATAAAGGGCCCACAAAACCTAACGTTGCCGACATTCTTTGTCAAACGTCTCTTAGAGACTTCAAAACAAGAACCAAACTTTAGAGACTGCGACAGCAGGTGCCTAGATGTTAGGTGATATATGAACATCAGTGAATATGTACTACACTCCTGGCCAACTGGAAGTTTGTATGATACGGTCCACTAGAATTATTGTCCTTGTGCACTCTTTTGAGGATTTTGAGAATTTGAAAAATCCATTTCAGAGATAGAAAAATATTTTTGTGAAATTTAAAGTGGTAGGATGGATTGTACCAATAAAAGAGAAAAAAAATTGATAGAAAATTAAAAATTTGGCATTATAATTTAATGGAGGATGAAACAAAGGGTAAATTGTCTAATAGTGCATAATATCATAGTGCCATTGTCATAGTGCATAATATCACTCTAAATTCTAAAAGAGAAGGAGTACAGAGGGTTGTGGATGGAATTTTGAGATATAAATTTTTCCGGTGTTCAAATATGCGAAGAAATATAACTTCCAATTTTTTCAATGTTTTTTGAATTGAATAAAGTTTCAAATTTTAAAATGTGTTATTTTTGGGAGGGATGAATTGTTCCTTTATTTTTAAAAGCATTTTTGATGGATTTATTTTTGAATGTAATTGAGAATGAAATTATGCAAGTTGGCTTATTTTTAGATTTTAAAATATAAAATCAAATATAAACTATATTTACATTCAAAGTTTGATCATATATCGGTAAAAGGGTATTAAAATGTTATTAAAATGGGAGTTTTGATATTCAAAATCTTCAACATAAAATCATTTTAACATTCTATTTTATTTTTGTTTTGGATAATATGTACATAGATCTAGAAGTTGATCACTCATTTTTATTGAATCATTTCTACATAATTTTCAAATTGGTTTGAAAGTTAACTTTTTAGACAAAATGCTAAAAGTGCACAAATGTGCACCAAAATGTAGTTAGTTTATCAAGAGGAGTTGGGAGACCGTACCATACAAACGCCCAACTATCACAATTTTAGCAGCAAGGTACAAGCGAAAGTGAAGCCAACCCAATTCATTTTCGTGGTTTATATTCCAAACAAAAAATGTTTGCCATCGTTACATGAGGGCAAAATTGGAAACATGATTCGTGTACCTTAAAGCATGACCAAAAGATTGTAGGGTTACATGATCAACGTAATTACAAATCTTGAAGGATTTTTGTGTTCTTGTAATGGACATTTACAATTCTTTAATTAACATCGAGTTTAAATTATGGAATACAAATAAGTTATTAAAGTAATGAATTATTATTGAATACAATGTGTTCACATAGTTTTTTAGGGATTAATGAATAAAAAAGAAAACCTTAAATTTAATTAACTTTGTGTTGGGCGTGATGAATCTGACCCAAAAATACCGTAGTTCTAACGACAAAAGTTACGGTATCACAATAAAATTCAAACCAAGCGGTAGGAGGTGCAATACCCTACTGTTATAGAATGTATGAGCATCTCCACTAGCACATTGGATACGGCTCTGGCTATGGAAATGGATGAGACTGGGTTGATGAACAATTTATTTGGCCCGTGACACTGGATAATCCACTAAAAACAAGGGCCCTCAAAATCACTTTTGCTAGTGTATCTTCTCTTATTAATTGCACATCACGATTGCACAATCCATGCGTGGTGATTTGTGAGTGGTTCACTTACTATTTTCAAGAGTCTAATTGAGTGATGTTGGTGGGGAACTAGAGTTAACCGAAAAGTCAGCCCGAAGAGAAAAGTTTTGGCCAACTCGTGTTGAATTCCTCTTGAACTCATATTGAAATATAAATAGACCAAAAACTAGTCTATGATGAGTTGGAAGACAATCTAAAGCAAGGCACTGTCATTATTCTCCACAACTTGCTATGAAGCTCCAAGCCCATAGCCCACAAGGGGACAATCTATGACATGACACTATTCAACCCAAATATAGTTCAACAAACAACTAGTCGCGTAGTCTCTGCCTTAGTATTTACCCTATATTTACTTTTACACTTTGTTTGTACTGTTCAACTATGTAATTCCTTGAAAACGAAGCATTTCCGTAGTCTCTCCCCTGGTAGGGCAGAGACAATAAAGAGGTTAAAAGTAAAGCAAAAAGGGAAGTTAGATGCGCTTTTTTTAGGTTAACTCAACTACATGGTGAAGTCTAACTTTTTGGATGACCTTCAGAGTACAATCCAGAGTGCTACTCTAAATAGTGTATTTAGTGTGAGATACACTAATTTACATAAACATGTTGTAAGTTTTTACTGTTGACCAATTTTTTTACCCTCTATATTGATCAAGATGGGGATCTTTCAATAGTATTGGAATCAATGTCTTTGGTAAATTTTTTTGTCGAGAGTAAAAATCTATAACATTTTCAAATCTTATAATTATCTCACACTAAATACACTATTTAGTGTAGTGGAGATGCTCTAATGGAATAACTCCGTCCGGTACAGTCTTCAGTCGGTTGATATCAAACATTCTCGGAGCATTTATTTAATCGTCAGGCATTGGTAAAAAGAAGTGAACCGCCAAGCGTTGGTCAAAAGGTTCGTTGGACCGCAGTCGCCAAAGCGGATAATGAACCCAAGAACCGCCACTCCGCCTGGCGCAGACGGATGAAATTCATCCTGGGGCCGCCGGCGCAGTGCGTGCCGCGCGTCTGCGTCTGCGTCTGCCCACCGTAACCATGCACCGCAACCGTAACCATGCGCCGTAACTCCGGTTCAGCTTTTCACAGATACATTCGGCGTGTGCCCTCAAGAGCGGCCTCCATCACAGCCTACCATCTGTCCCTCTCACGCTGGCTGCGTCTCACTCATCATTGAACATCTGCATCAATCTCTCCATTCCATCCCATTCCTGCTCTCACACTTCCTCTGCTCCTCCTCCACATTCCCCAAACCCCGAAATGCGCCCCCGATGACTATGAATACTATTGCAACACTGTCGGAAACCAAGTAGCCACACCCCCGGCCAAGGAGCATCGGTTTCCAAATCCGGGCGGAGCGTCGAATTTTCAAATCCGGCCGGGCGGAGCTCACCATGCAGGGTTGTTACACTTCTTCCGTGGTCGATTCTGTGGCAGTAGCATTCTATGCGCGCATCGACACCCGAAGCAGCCGGACGGTGGGGGTGGGGCAAGCGCTTCAGTGGCAGCGAGGGCGCCGTGGAGCTTCAATTAGGGTTCGCTCCAGGGAGCATTGGTGTGTCCGAAGCTCCGGATCGAGACATGGCGAAGTGAAGCAGGAGACCACCGAGGATTGTGCAGTCGAGGCTCCTACTTCCTCTGCTTCTTCCAACGGCCGAAGCCCCGATACTTCCTCTGCTTCTTCCAACGGCAGAAGCCCCGATGTGGAGACCATGACGACCTCGGGCTCCATTCCAGGTATAGACCGCCCCTGCCATCATGAAATGAAACTTTTGGACTAAAATTTTTGAGGAAAAGAAATCATTTACAATGAAGATCTGGTGCTTCTTGAAATGAGTTTTTTGGACTAAAAATTTCGAGGGAAAAAGCCATTACAAAAGCTGTTGTTATGTTTTGTTTTCTTGTTCTGTCTGTCCACATGTTTATGCTTGTAAATTTTGTTGATCAAATACTATTTGAAGGAGGCTTTGAACATGGCGATTGAATTTGCACCAATGCTCATCGCAAAAGTCCCTCCCCTGATTATCAACTGTTGAAATAGCTTCACCAGTGTCATTTTAGGACTAGTCCAGAATCAATCGAAATCGTAGCTTACTCCAGGAAATCAGGACCAGCTGTGGCAGTTTCAGATTGGTTCTAAGCAGCATCCTGTAATGTATTTTCCTATGCACACAATCTTTGTAGTGCATTTCAAATCTTTGGAGAGAACTCCCGATCTTTTTCTATTCTCAACTCTCCATAGTGTACTCCTCACAGTGTACTCCTCAAAATAAGACTCTACTACATGTGTCGTAGGCTATGCTAGATAGAGTACTCAATGGGCTCGCCAAGTCATGTAGTGGGTGCATACTACCACCTCTATAGTGGGTGAGATAGCATGCACCCGCTACATGCTGTAGCAGAGCCCATGGAGTACTCTATCTAGTACGTTGAGAATTGGTGATTTTGGATTTTTGTGATGCAGGAAGCTCACTTCATTGAATTTGAACTCACTTGGTATGTGTTTTGTTAGGGTTGATATTGCCGCCGTTGACGACAGTGGGGAAGTCCACCAACATAGCCTGGGAGGGGTGCATGGTGAAGCGCCAAGAGCGGGAGCGGATGCTCAACCAAAAGGGGTGTGTGATCTGGATCACAGGTCTCAGCAGCTCAGGAAAATCGACGCTCGCCTGCACTCTTGACCATGCGCTTTTGAACCAGGGCAAGCTCAGCTACGTACTTGATGGCGACAACATCCGGCACGGTTTGAACAACAACCTTGGCTTCAGTGCAGAAGATCGAGCTGAGAATATACGCCGAATTGGGGAAGTTGCAAAGCTGTTCGCTGACATGGGTGTGATCTGCATTGCCAGCTTCATCTCCCCTTACAGAAAAGACCGAGACGCTTGCAGGCATCTCATGGCGCCAGGCGACTTCATCGAGGTCTTCATGGATGTGCCCTTAGAGGTTTGCGAAGCGCGAGATCCAAAAGGGTTGTATAAACTCGCACGAGCTGGGAAGATCAAGGGCTTTACGGGCGTGGATGATCCTTATGAGGATCCGCCAGATGCAGAGATTGTGATGAAGGCTGTGAATGGCGTGTGTGCTTCCCCTCAAGAGATGACAGTGCAATTGCTGGCTTACTTGGAACAGCAGGGATTCCTCCGCGGCACTTGAAGCTTTGAGATCCTTCCAGTTTAGGTACTCTTCATCCCTAATCTGTCGTTGGAGCTCTTTGCAGCGTATGATCTTCTCCAAGTATTTGGAAGCTTGCATTATTTTGTTGGGCTCAGTCCAAGACTACCGGTATTGTAGATCAGGGGCCTTCAAATTTTCCTCGGCAACGGACCATTTTTTAATTTATATGTAGGCAGGCAGGCAGGAATGGACAGTCAATGTTAAGCAAGGGTTGTCATTGGGTTTAGAGGACACGCACATTTGAGGTTGTGGAGAAAGGAATCACAGACTGTTCCATTGTTTCTGGCTGTGATTAAATATGTAAAATTCTTGTATATAATTCAATTGATACCATTTTCCAGAGGCTGAAGATCTTCACTCCCCTTTCTTACGCTTTGAAGTGAGGTTTTGTTTTGAAATGCAATCTGGAATCCTCAAGCTGTCTTCATGTAGAGGATACGGTTTGCATCACTTAAAGCATGAACGCATGCTGCAGGAGAGATCTTTGGGGTTTAAAAGCCAAATCCATTGACATCAAATTTTGATGTATGAATTTCTTCAAAGTGAGGTTGTAGACAAAAACTCTATTTGCATTCAAAGATCAGTGGCCATGCACATTTACACCACTTGCTAACAAATCTTACCTAGACGAGTTGCTGTTGGTAACAGGGGTTAGTTTAAGAGACGGGATCAAGTCCCTTAACGTTTTTAGTATTCATGTTTTCTTGTATACCCCTTTTAGCATGACATATCAAGTACAAAATGTCTTTGCTTTGACAGGATTGGCAAAAAAGTAGTCAAATCTACGAGATTGATATGACACAAACTGATGTTTTTATCGAGGATCGAGTACGCTGGTATTGTTACTACCATTTGTTCTAATGGAGCTTTTAAGAGGAGTTGTGGAGCAGGTGCAGTAAGGGCTGGATGAAAACATGTGTATTCTGGGTTGGGTCATGTTGCTGGTCTCAACGTCGGAGTCGCCGGTCAACATGGAGACAACGCGGGACATGGATGGCCTCATGGACGCCACTGATTGGGTACATAACAAGGCTACCTCAATGACACGAATCACTTCTTCCTCTGCATGTGGTTTCTGTACCAATGTGGGATCCAACAGCGCCATAATGTTTCCTTCACCATGCAATGTCCATGTCTGCATCCATCAAACCATCCAAAAACGTAAAAAACTGGAAATTATGAGGACAAAAGAACGAAAATAGAATAAATTATTTTTAGATATATTTTGCTATTTCTAAGCTATTTTGGGCCATTTTGGGCCATTTTTAAATTTTTTTGGCTCAGAAATGAAAATCAAGAAATCCATTTTTTGAGGAACGAATCTTATTTTTCATAAAATATTAACTATTCGTTTGCGGGGTGGCAACCCTGCTATGGTACTACGGTAGTGGAACATACATGCAAAATGAATGCTTGTTGAGGTTTAAGGTGCTAGGGGTTTAAGACTTTGAATAATTATTGATAAATCTTTGACCCTGGCTTACCCAGTCCAAAAGGTAGGCTTCCTCGGTGGCCAAACAGACATCGAAATTGCTCCGGCCGCTCACAACCTCCAATGCCACAATACCATAACTAAATACATCAGCCTTCTCGGTGAGCTGCCCGCGCATTGCGTACTCAGGTGACAAGTAACCCCTGCAGACGACCACCACCACAAAGAAGTTTTCAATACATGAATCTTAAGTGCAAATAATGCATTACATTAGAACTCCAGTTTTTTTGTCACTAGTAGAAAAGGTGGCGCTCCCCAGGGACATGCCCAGGCAAAATCACTGTGCATGTGTGGAATTGGGCACTACTTGCCTGGGCATCTCCCTCGGCAATGTCACCTTTTCTACTAGTGTGTTGATATAAAAACAATGCTTTCAATAAAATTAGATTAGGGGGTGTTAGTGTGAGCTTGTGAGGGGAGACTCTGCTATGCAATTCCTACGTGTTGGCTATGTGTTGGCATCTCAGTTTGGGGAGAAATTTTAGCTTAACCATCTGAGATCCTTGGACCAACCGGTTTTTTGGAGCATTCTCTCAGCTAGGCCTTAAAAAATAGGGAATATCTTCTAATTTTCTCCTCAGCTGATCAGTTTTTTTCCTAGGATTTTGAACTTGATTAGGCAATTATGAATGTCAACTAGCTAATCTATAACTAAAGGTCAGTTCTCCCCAGACATTGGATGGCATCTTGTAATCCATGTCTACAACCATAAGACTCTCATCAAAACAATTGCCTTCTATTCGCGAATGAAAACCGTAGGGTTTTGCAACCATCCTTCAAGAAGACTAGGGTCACTTCCTTGCTCCAAGCTGGGACTGAAATACTTTGTTGATTAAGTGTACAAAGTCGTTGTGACTATAGAGAGACGTCTCCATGAGGAAGATTCTCTTTAAGATGTTTAAAATTTCTTGCAACAACCTACTTTTATTGAAAGTTGAGGTTTGCAATCAAAGGTTATTTTTTTTAATGTTTTGTTTCCTTACACTGTTCCTGCGACGCGTGTGCTGACATGAGTCTGATCTTCAGTAAACAAGCGTGCTAATCCAAAGTCTGCAATCTTGGGGTTGAGCTCTTTGTCCAGAAGGATGTTGCTACTTTTGATGTCGCGGTGCACGATGCGTGTTTGGCAGCCCTCATGTAAGTATGCCAACCCTCGTGCCGTGCCCACCAAGATCTTCACCCTTGTTGCCCAATCTAAATGAAGTCTTTTGCCAGGATCTGAACATAACCATAATGACCATTTGGTTAGTGGAAATCACCCCTCAAGGACCAAGGTTTCATGGTTACATAAATGACCATTTCTATTGTGAAAAGTATAATTCAAATGGGAACCAGGATTAGTGAAGAACATTTGCTTGTGTTGGTCAAAAACTAAATAACCATTGGACCAAAAGAGTCTCCATATGACCTGCTCAAAACTGCTAAAATCAACATATGGGTCTGGGAAAAAACCTTACTCAAAACTGTTTAAAAGAACACGAGGCCCAATTTGGGCTTCTTGGTCCTTTAAGGATTAAGCTGTAAATCAAATGTAGTTCTTATTATGTCACATTTTGTTTCAACCCAAAAAAACAAAACAAAAAAAGAAACTGTAGAGAGGGTTAAGATGATTACCAAACAAGGCTTGTTTCAAGCTCTTGTTTTCCAGAAATTCATACACAAGCAAACGCTCGGATCCTTTCAAGCAGCAGCCGCGCAGCTTCACGAGGTTGCGGTGTTGCACTCCCGTGATGAGCGTGACCTCGTTCAAAAACTCCTCGTTCCCTTGCCTTGATTTCGTCGACAGCTGCTTCACAGCCACCTCTGTGCCGTCCTGCAACACGCCCTACCCAACCATTTTCAATCAGTTCAATTCCTCGCTGTGGAAAAAGGGGGATATATTTGAGAAGGTATTTTTGGCCACTATATATTACCATGCAAAACAAAAGTTCTCTCCATGAGTTACAGTGCAGCAGTGAATACAAGAGACTTTGAATAATGGCATGTGAAAACACTTTTAGGGTTTGGAGGTACCTTGTAGACAACACCAAAGCCACCTTCGCCAAGCTTGCAGCTGACATGGAAGTTCTTCGTGGCAACCTTCAAAACATTGTATGCGTACAGGGTGGGTTTCCCTTCCATCCTCATAATCTCTGGTGCAGACAATTCCTTTTCATCAATGCTACATTTCTTGAATATTTTTTTAAGCACTATGAATTGATGGTACACATACAGACAGTAGGTGCAGCATAACATTCTTGAGTTGTAAGTCAAGCCAAATGTGCAAAACAAGGTTTTAGGGATATGTTAATTTTCTTGCCAAATTCATCAAAAAACGTTCTCTAGAATGAATGTATTGAGAGTAGCTTGAAGAAGAAACAATGGCAAGAGGGTGACAGAGTAAGTACCTTCACGATCGGCATGGAGCTGCGGTAGAGACTGGGCTCTTCTCCGCCTCCACAGCAACAACGACGATACCAATGCCACCAAAAGCAGCACACAAATCAAGATGCCTGCCACAAAGGGCACAATGCTGCGCTTCGACGTCGTCTTCTCTGATGTCGCTGCACAGCCCACCTCGCAAACCAACTGTCTGAAATGAAATCAATGTAGTGCTACATCACGAACAATCAATGCGGTGGCAAATTCAGACACAAGCAAACGCAATACAGACATGGAGTGTAAATTCTTGGCATACCTGGCAGAAGGCCAAGCAGGTGAGGGCATTGGCCACACAAGTCGGCGTCCAGATTACACAGGCCAGGCAAAGCGTCGGCAACTTTTGAACTGATATTGTTACCCGGTGGAAAGAACGTGAGCCTGCACAGGCATTGAGGGGAAACTTGCCAAGTATTGGTAACCTCTGCGCAACAACTGTTTGTAGGGTGTGGCACTTGCTCCAGCAGATACGTCAAGCACTGAACCATGGCCTGCATTGAAGTCCGGCATGTACTGAACTCCATCTTCGGTCTCGGATATTGCGATGCCAAATCACATACAGTCGTGTTGAGAGCTGCAGCCACCCTAAACCCTAAACTGCCCAGGAACAAAATGAACAAATATGTCCTAATCGTAGCCATGGCTCACTCAGCCCTACAATCAATGGTGAGCTAGCTGCTTCAAATTTTCTCATACATACGCCTATTCTCACTTTCCTCTCATTGAGTTATTAAGTGGTACAGCTTGATCATGCATTCTCATTCTCTGCCATTTATCTCATATTCAATTGACAAATGCATCATCTTAGAAAAACTCAAAAACTTGCACACTGCAAACATCAAAACTCTCCGATTGTCTCTGCCTGCGAGCTTTCTTGTTTCACCGAGAAGACGGACGTCCATTGCAAGCTTCTGGGCATGGTCTCATCTGCGAACTAGGCGCATTGTAGAAATGCCAACAAGGGGAGGAGAAGCAACTGATTTGGACCTACAGTCCGCTTCCATTTCAACTTAACTACAGGAAAGATCGATCTCAAAGCACTGTTGAGTAGAGCTAGTTCCCCGTCGAACTCTTACAGTGGAATGAATTGCTTGCTGTACATACAGACAGTCAGCTAGCTAGTGGCCTGCACACAAGCTGCAATCAACAGAGTTGCAAAATGCGATTGAAGAAGGAAGAGAGTTGCAGTGAGAAGATGGCGTGATTGCGGGAGTGATTGAAGAAGAAGAAGAAGAAGAAGCAGAAGCTGCAGGTCCTTCACGTACTGTAACTGACAGGCCTTGATCGATGTGGACTTGTGGGCCTCGCCTTGTGGGACTTGTGGATTTCTGGGCGCCGGTGGGGAGAAATCTTTATTTATTTTTTGCCTTGTGAAAAATGGATTATATTTGTATAGTTGTTCTTGTCTATTATGACATGCATGAAACACTTGTACTATTTTGGCTTCACAAGTTGTGCGTACGACGTGTTTTGTATCGTAACTTTTGAAGTAATGACAGACCCATAGGCTTGGTTCGATGTGGACTTGTGGGCCTTGCTAATTATTCTAAAGAGATTAACACCCTAATGACCCACGCAACCATTTTGTGGGCGCGGCCTATCTTTGGACAATATTTTTGACTGGGAATTATTTTATTTTCAAATTTTTATTTATTTATTGCAAAATGGATTACCTTTGTATAGTTGTCCTTCTCTATTGTCACATGCATGAAACACGAGATGAAACACTTGTACTATTTTAGCATCAAATGTACGTTGCGCATACGACGTAATGTTTGTAATGTAACTTTTGAAGTAATGAACCAATAGAGCTAGAATTTATGTAGAAAATGGATGTCAGTCTTCTAATTATAATTTATATATTTTTTGGATTTTTGGAAAATCCTTTTTTATTTAAAAATGCAATTTTGCTGATTTGTCACACTTTCAATTTTCATAGTTTTTAGAACTTTCAAGTACCCAAAATTAACAATTTACACGTAATAGGGGTATTTACTCTTAAACGTCAAGAGGGCCTGGGCGGGGCAGCCCGCAAGGCATCTAAATTTTCGGAGGAGGAGAAAAAAAAAAAAAAAAACGAAAAGAATGAAAAAAATGCAAAAACGGCTCTGCTTGGCACTGCTGGCTAGCACTGTAGCACTGCTGAACTGCTGAACCTCAGCTGCCCCGACCTCAAAACTTGTTTAATTTGATAACTTTGATTGCTTACCAACGATTCCACGATCTTTCAAATGAGGCATAAATTTGGAATCTAGATCGCTTTTTTAGTAGCTTTCCAACGCACCAATCCTCGCTTGATTTGGTTGAGAAAATTCACTTTTTTCTTCATTATTCTCTTTTTACTAAGCCCATGGGGCTTACCTTGACGTTTAAGGGTTAAGGGGTCCCATACTAATTTATTGACATTTCATACTATACAAATATTTACCATTACTATACAAAAACACAATAATGTACAAAAAATCTGACACAAGTAGTCAAACAATAAAAAAAATTATATCTTTTGCCACACAATAATTTTTTACCACAAAGTAATTTTTATGGGGTGAGCCCCTTTAATTTTTGGTCCCCTTAATACCCTTCTTCAGTGTAGAGGTCAATTTTTTACTAATATAAGATATATTCTCCATATTGTCTTATACCTATTGAGGAGATTGCCATGGGGATGTTGCAACTACACATTCATGGCATTGTGCATGGTGACCTCAAAGCAGCAAACTTTTTGGTCAGTACATCCTCTGGTGTCTTCCCCGAAGACATTGATGGTTTTCATGTCAAGATTTGTGATTTTGAGACCTCGGTTGGAGTTCTCGGCACTGGATTTTGGAGAGCACCCGAAATCCGTGCATCACGGAAAAAAGGAAAAACAGAATTGCCTACTATCAAAGCAGATGTTTACTCTTATGCCATGACATGCTATGAGATTCTCACGGGTCATTGTGTCCCAAATGAAAGACCCAAACTGCCTGATGATATCGAAGAATGGTTAAGAAAATTGATCGAAGAATGTCGATCAGAAGATCCTTCACAGAGGCCTGACTTTCAAGAGATAGTGGACGTTTTTAAATCCAACTTTCCAGACCCCACAGCTCATGTTAGTGACGAAATCATTGAAGCTTCCAAATACCATTGGACCGAGGTGACGAATGATACTAGCCTTCTTCAACTGGTAACCAATCAACAAGTCTTTGCGAGGCTGAAGCAAGATCCTGTATACTCTGCTTTTTTCAGCTACAAATTCTTGAACTTGAAAAGGGGGAGGAAGATTTCTGAGGGAGGGGAAGCTGAGATTTTTGAAGCCGAATTCGAGAAGGAGAATGGCGTAAAAGTTCCGTGTGTGGAAAAGCTGTTTAAGCAAGTTTCATTAAAAGACATGGTAGAAGAATGGCCACTTGGGATGTTCCAGTCAGAGTCGTCTTCAAGGTTTGGATTTATGGGAGCTTTTCCAGGTGCCACAAATATCTGTGAAGTTTTTGGTGGAGTGGTGGATGAAAACTCGGGCAGGTTTGCTTTTATACTGAACCGAGAAGGAGGTGATCTTCACACTTGGATTGATTACAGAATGAAGTGTTGCAGTCAACCTTTTGATCTTAAATTGGCCAAAGACATCATGTACCAGATTGCGCATGGCGCTATGTATTTGCATGAGAAGAACGTTTGTCATAGAGACTTGAAAGCTTCAAATGTACTGGTGACGAATGCCTATGGTGAGTTTCCTGGAGATCTCAATGACAAGTGGGTACAAGTGAAATTGACTGATTTTGGATGCTCCATGAAGACGGTACTAGGAACCGGGTTTTGGAGAGCGCCGGAGATTTTGAAGGAGGTCCAATCTGGAACAAAGCTTTTAAATCATACACGGAAGACGGACGTGTATAGCTTTGCAATGACTTGTTATGAGGTATTGACTGGAGGTGTTCCTTTGGATCATCTTGAAAGGAATGACTATGCCGCTGTGTATGAGAGAGGAGAAAGACCTGTTCTGCCTAGTACTCTTGATCGGTGGCTGAGGGATCTCATTGAAAAATGTTGGCGGTTAGAGCCTTCTCAGCGACCGGAGTTCACTGAGATAATTGAAGAATTTGAAAAAAATTATCCTTACCTTCGACATAGTAGATAACATAGTGGGCTCTTAACCCATGATTGGCCTCCATTTTTTTGGATGTAGTATTTGTGGAATTCATATGAGAATAGAAGGCTTACACTATTTCTTAGATGATGTCCACAAGTACGTCCAACAAAATTGAGGCCAATTATGGTTTGGGAGTCCAGTTAGTTTATGAAGTAGAAACAGAACCAGAAATTGATAAATGATAGGGGTAGTGAAAGAAGCTTCAAGCATATTTGTATGTCCAACTGTTCAACTCTAAAGTGTTTTATGGAAGTGTGTTTTCAGACTCTTCCTATTCTGAGAGCATGGGGGTTAATTTGGCACACAGCTAAACTGGATGAAAAATATTAAGTGTCCTTCCAAATCTTAGCATGGTTCTTCAAATTTGAGTTTAGTTGAATGTATTTTACATTTTACTTATGATTCATCCATTGTCTTGTGTACATATTTGGTGTATGGGTGGAAAATTTTGAGTTGACGGGCTCTTCAAATAGAGTACTATTTCAGTGTGTAAGCCTGTGGATGCTCTCAAGACTTTGCATTCTGTGTGCATCACTGGATTGTAGGTATTGCAAGCCTCTTTTTGTTTCCTAAATCCATTTTCTAAACCAAAACATCATGATAGTCACATGTATACTTTGTTGCTTGAAATCCACATGAAGAATAATGCTTATTCTTGGATTCAAAGTGTGAGATACCTACTCATTGCTATTTGGCAATTATGACATTTGTGTTGAATTTTACAATTTAGAAGAGCCTGAAGTCTTTTTCATGAACATTTTCCCCTTCATCACCAGGGTTGTCTAACTGGACCACTAGACAAAGTGTCAAACACGACATTGAAGATGTTTAGTAGAAGACTTCTAGTAGACTTCCCTGTTTGCTAGACAAACATATTTTTAAAATATATTTGAAATATTCTTGGATTTTTGGAGAATATTTCATCCAACATCTTTGAGAAACGTTTAATTAGACTGTCGGTGTCAAATCAAAAAATAGTATCACACATGACAACCTTGATCATCACTGGTATAAGGATCATTGACTTCACTAGCAATATATTTGCGGCCAAAAAAAAAGCTCAAATTTGAGGGGTTCACTAATTGCAAGCCCATGCTGAAGTTGTTCAAGCAGCGTGCAAATAAGTCTTTGGCGGAATTTGAGGGTAGATTATCCAATTCAAGGTGGTATCTTATGATGTTCTAGTTACCTTAAATTCTGAATGCTTAATATGAATCAAAAAATGCAATGATTTTTACCATTGAAAAGTCTTCATATCATCTTGAAAATAATTAGCGACTAGTATAATGTATAATGATTTTCAAGAATTGGTTTTTAGTGTAAGAGTTATCCTATTTTTCCAAGATGATATGAAGAAGACTTTTATTCATGCTAGAGTGTAATTGCACCAAATCACATCAATGTATCTCTTATTATAGAAAAAATTATTTGTTGATGTGGTTTAAAATGTGATTTGCTTTTATTCCTGAAATTCCATGGGCTAAAAAGGATATATATAATTTGAAGATGACTTCTTGTTTTGTATAGAGAGAATTTCATTTGCCCACCTCTTTCATCTATCCAAGTCTTATAAAAATGTTCAAAATTCAAAAAATTGAATATGTTGATTAAAAAAAAATCTTTTTCAAAATTTAAAAAATGACTTAAAAAATTATGTAATATACAAATATAAAATGCTATTGAATTTAGAACTTCATATTTCATGTCCACAATCTAAATTTTCATGTGATAATCGTTAATATTTAATTCATAAAAGAATTTACAATAAGTTTTTAATTTTGGTCTGCTTCCAAACAATAAAAAAATTGTAAGGTTTGACTATAAAGAATTCAAGACATTATTATCCTCCAACTACATCACATCCACCTGTTGCTTCTAAGGTTGTCACATTACCCAAAGGGCTACTTCTATGTAGTTCAATTTGTCTATCCCATTAGCTTCCCATCCACCCAATATCAAAATACTCAAGTATATTTGACCATAGTTTTTTTAAACTAGGCATATTCACAAAATATTTGAGCATAAGTACAATTTTTTTTGGTCTAACCTTTTAAGCAAAAGGATTGTCATGTTTGCGTGTCTACGCTTGAAGAACACGTGTGATGATCCAAACCCTCACTTCAAACCCGTCCAATATGACAACCATGCATACCTTTTGACCCCTAAAAACTAACTTTGCATCTTTTTTATATGAAACTAGTACATTGGTGAATCTTTCCAATGATGATGTACAGTGGGGTCCAACATGGAATGGCGTTTTTGGTTTCGTTGTGAGAATTTTTTTAGTACTGCCAACTTTGAAAGCCTCCCGAGAGCTCAAAAATTAGTATCTTACCACGAAAGTTTTACCAAAGACTCATCTTTAAGTTAATTATATGTATGCCAAATTTCAAGGCCAAAAGATTCACCCAAAAAAAGTCATTCAGAATCTACCAACATTGGTAGCTGTGGAAAGTTTTTCACTGCTGCCAACTTTGACAGCCTCCCGAGAATGGAAATTGTTTTTCCTTACTTTGGTTTTTTTTTGGTAGAAACCAATTTGTGTTAGTAATATATGGTAAAAATATCAAGTCTAAAAGATTACTAAAAAAAAAGATATTAACAATCTACCAACATGTGTAGTTGTGGGATACAATGGGGAAACCATTTCATTCCTATCAACTTTGAATACTGCCAACTTTGAAAGCCTCTCGAGAGCTCAAAAATTGGTATTTTACCACGAAAGTTTTACCAAAGAAATATCTTTAAGTGAATTATATGTATGCCAAATTTCAAGGCCAAAAGATTCACCAAAAAAAAGTTATTCATAATCTATCAACATAGTAGTCAAAGTTGGTAGCAATGAAATGGTTTCCCCCATTGTTTCCCACAACTACACATGTTGGTAGATTGTTAATATCTTTTTTTTTAGTAATCTTTTAGACTTGATATTTTTACCATATATTACTAACACAAATTGGTTTCTACCAAAAAAAACCAAAGTAAGGAAAAACAATTTCCATTCTCGGGAGGCTGTCAAAGTTGGCAGCAGTGAAAAACTTTCCACAGCTACCAATGTTGGTAGATTTTGAATGACTTTTTTTGGGTGAATCTTTTGGCCTTGAAATTTGGCATACATATAATTAACTTAAAGATGAGTCTATGGTAAAACTTTCGTGGTAAGATACCAATTTTTGAGCTCTCGGGAGGCTTTCAAAGTTGGCAGTACTAAAAAATTTCTCACTGCGAAACCAAAAACGCCATTCCATGTTGGACCCCACTGTACACTCTCAGCACAGGATATAATTTGTACAACACTTACACTCGGGGATGAAATGTGATGAGCTTAACATCATATGAGTGCACAACAAGGATATTAATTAGAAAGTCAATGTAAAAATTATTCTTAAATTCAATATGTATTCATCCTCAAAGATTATCCTAATGTCCATATAATGACCTTGTCTAAATTACATAGTTACATAGAAATCTTCTATTCAATTACAGGAGGTCATCGTCAAAAACTCACAAAACTACGTGAGTTAAAATATAGGGTCCATTTTATTCATCAGGAGGTAAAATTTCTACCTAATTATAAAATTTAAATGTAATATAAGACACTTTAAATTCAAGTAAGGAATAATTTGAGAATCTACGTGGAATATTCCTAGAATTTTCCAAAATTTGCCTAAAATATTCCAATTATGTTATTGCTCACATTTAAATAACCTTTACAGGCACGTGTATCCCAAATTACACAAGGGATGACTCCTCTTGTTCAATTGACTTTTGTCAGAAAACATGAGCACTAGATCAAATTTTGCATATATAGTTGTTCTTCTCTATTATTACATGTTTGAAAAGCCCTACTTCGAGGTGGCGAGAATGGATTAGTCACAGAAATGACTTGTCACATGTGTATTGCTTGAAACAATAATATCATCATATTATGGAGTGTCATTGTATGGAGGGGAGACTTTGGATTGTGCCAACTTTTATGAGTTTTTCTTTGAAAATTGCACTTAGTAAATTAGGTGCAGCCTTTGTAGCTGGCGAAATATAACCAAGAAGTGTAACTATTTTTAGAAAATGGTAAAATTGAAAAATACACATTTTTTTATTGCCAACAATTCATGCAGTTTGACTCATTTTCATCCATTTATGATGATTGTTCATGTATTTATGATGGTTTCATCCAAAATGTAAACAAAAGTGCTAAAATATTTATAATCTACTTCAGCAGTTTAGTTGGTGCAGTTGAAGGGCTCTCTCTAACACTTTCTGGTGATTAAAGAAATGTTGGCAATAAAAAAATAAACCACTGTATTTTGAGCAATATCGTGTCAAAAAATGAACATATAGACACGATATTGCTCAAAAACAAAAGTACAAATCTTGAATTTAATATAAATTTAATATGTATTATTATAGTGATTGAAATTTGTGTTATATCAAGCTCAGACTGATGGTGATATAAAGTGTGTGCAATACATGATTGACACTATCTCGGATTCTCACCACTAATATAACCCCTAAAGGACCAAAAGCCTGAATTGGGCCTTATGTGTTTTTATAGCAATTTTGAGCAATTTTTAGATGGATTTTCTTTAGTTCAAATGTATTTGTGTTTTGACCAACACATACAATGTTCTTCACTAATATCAATGTTATAAAACTTGACCTCATCGCAATTCTGCTTTTTACAATATGATCTATTGAAGTTAGCATTTTGAAATCATGAATCCTTGGTTCTTTAGGGAATAAAGGTGGTCTTTCTGTATCACGAAATAGTGTCAAAGCTTGGTGTCCAAGGTCACTATTGGTATTAGCTTGGTGTCAATAGTAGCCTTGAGCACCATGTTTTGACACTCTATTCCTTGCTGCCCAAAGACTACCCATTGTACTACACTACTTTTGCTAATAGTGAGGGTGGGTTTATGGTAAAGGAGGGTAAATAGTGAAGGTGACACTAAAGTGTAAAATCAGTACGAAATGATGATTTCAACCACTCAGTAAAAAATTGAGCCTTGCCAATTTTATAATTTTGCAAAATAGAGTGTGTCTTTGGAATTAGTACCACACGCACTATAATAGTATTAGCAAAAAGTAGTGTAGTGAGTGAAGAGTGTGATTACTAAGGAATTTGTTAGAACAAGGATATATATTTTTTTATAATCTTGTTTTTTGAAAATGTGAATTATTTAGTGAAAAATTCAAGTTTAACCTACGGTACTCTACCACCCTAGGTTGGAGAATTAAACCTCTATCAATACACCAATGTCTTCGGACCACGTTGCATATTTTTTTCTATGGCTAAACGCCTTCGTCCTCAACCAAGATTTGTTGAATTGTTCCAACATTTGAGCATCGAGTTCCAATTTCTTCTCAAATTTCACTAAAAGATTTCTTTTCAAGTTTCTTAAGTTTCTCTAGAAAGGTGTATTTGGAACATCAAGCTATAATGTAAGAGCATGGTGCCACAAGTTAGACCACTAAGTTAAAGTAGTGCCCAAATGGTCTTGTGGCACTATGCCCTTGCACTATAGCTTGGTGCCAAACACACTTCTCTACTACTGTTTGTTAAGCACATTAGTCCATGCAGTCTTTCCATAGTCAATCAAAACCATTCACACAATAGACGAGATATTGGTCATGGCTATAGTACAAAACTTTGAAAACATGTAGGCTATGTCATTAGATTTAGGGTTTAAGACTCTAGTTATTAATTAGAAGATAGGTCACTTTTTGCCAACTTAAAGTACATTCTAAGTTGGTCTTAGTAGTCATCTTAACAAAGTGAATGTAGTCCAAAAATGTATAATATGAATTCACTTCTAAAACATTCAAGTGCTAGCATCACCCTTTAGCACCAAGTGGGAACATACCTTTACAATTGAATCAATGACATGTCAAGAGGTTAAGTTGTGGTGATGATATGACATAATCAAATTTAAGTTGTCAAAGAAGAACCTAAAAATGTCTTAGTGAAGAGATTACCTCATCAATTCAAGGTTAGTGCTCTCGTCTTTGGTTTTTTAATATTTTTTCACTCAAAGTAACAAAAATGCATGCAAGTATGATGGGCAAACACTTAATCAATCAGTTGCAACCTTTGTTTCTATTGGGGTTTCTAATTTTCTATAATTGAAACATGAGTGCTAGTGTGTACTTAAAACTTGACGGTTGTGCAGTGGAATTCATAAATTAAAAAAATGGATTGGGACTAGATTTTGTACTACATAAATGTCAAGAAAATTGAATGTGGTGGTCACAAAATAAATAATATCGGGCACAATAAGTGATACTACTAGGTGGCTTTAACATTAAATGAAATCTTATTTATAATATCAATAAGAGATAATCTTGGAAACTCAAAATACGGTTAAAATAGATGCGATTGTTTCTATGTGTACTTTCTACATGAGTTAGTATATATGGTTTCATTATTGGGAGTAGAAGATCTACATAAGCATAGAATAAAAGCAAGTTACACTATGAAGTCTATGTGCACTTGAAACGTATACACATGATATGGAACTGTCATCTTTATTAAAAAAAATTGAGAAGTACGGAGTACAAACAAGGCCATGTAGAGTCAAAAGACCCAATTTTATTAAAAATCATACATCTCTTAAGTCCTAAGTATTGCGGTTTCATATATTATCCTTCTCACATTTGATATACGCTCTCATTGGTAAGTATTAATAATCTTCGTGGTGTCATAAATCTATAGAATTACTTCCTGTGGTGAATTGAAATTGATCGAGTGCATAGATAATTGTCAATCACTAACGTTGATATATTGATGACGACTACTTTCGTTGTCTCCTATGATGCCTTCGTCTGCGATGGTGCCTGCGTCGGCGAGTATGCCGTTGTCGGCTTCGTCGTCGCCAGTGACTCCTCCTCCGACCTTTACGTCGAAAATGGCGTGTTTTCGAATACCCGGTGGATAGCTTCCGTCGTCGTCGTCCTAATATCAACAAAAACAATTGAGCCAAATTGTTAGAAGAAACAAATCTTGACTAATTTCATTAAAAGAACTTTAATTTGGCCAATAGTGTAAAATTCATCAAAAAGAACATCAAAATAAGTCAATCACAATGAGTTGCTATCATAGAGGCCTATTCTAATCGTAATCAAATAATTGTTTTAAGTGAATTCTTAAAAATCATATAAATATTTTGCCTAAAAAATGAAATTGTTAAATATCAATATCTAAATGTATGTGATTTAACTCTATCGATTTCCTGTTCACATGGATTGAATTTTTTTCTTTTTAGAACAAATCATGATTATTAAATAAATTTCTATCAACATTGACAAAATGAAATTTTAAATCAAAATATTCATTTTGTTTCTTGCCTCAGTTGGTTGACAAACAAGATGGACTTTTACCAAAGTATTGAAGAATCTTGAATATTTTACATTAGAAACGGCTATTAAAAATTTAAAAACGAAAGCACATTTGAAAAATATAACAACCTGGAACTTCCATATCTTCGGTGGCCTTAGCTCGAGAAGCAGTTTGGATGAGCCCCAATTTGTACATGGACCCTTTCTTCTCCACTAATCCGGACTGCACTAAGCCTTGCAAGGTAGAGCTCAATATTCTCTTGTTTGTAGGGTTCAATTTCTATTTCCAACACAATATTTATTAAAATGGCAATTTTCCAAGTGCCAAAAATGACATATAAAAGCATTTTTTTCTCTTTTTTCTTTGATCATTAGGACACAACTAGATTTGAGTTCTATACAATTGTATAAAATAGTTTGAAAATTATTTTAAAAATAATTGATTTAATGTAAGAATCACCTTTTTGTGGTTGGACTCTAGGTGCTTCCGGATTTGTCCGAAGGTGGCTCCATTTTTCCGCTTCAAGTGCACCATTGCGTCCCATATTATGGAGCGTCTTGGCGTTGCCATGGTTTCGAATGCACAGTTAGCTAGAAGGTTGAAAGAGAAAAACCATGCATTATGAATGATGGAGAGTTCTAAACTAGTTCATTACTTCATTTGAGAATTTTCAAAGGACGTTGCAAAGGGGTGCGTGGGTGAGGAAGCGATGCATATTGTGACGGTTGAAGTTGAAGGGTTGCAAATCAAAATGCATCTCTTCATTACAAATGATGCAACCATTCACCAAGAGAGTTGCATGAGCAAGCGCAAGCGCTTAAATGACATGTTTTTCATAACGGTTGGTAAAGTGACAAAACAATAACTAGTGACATGGTTTTCACAAAGGTTTGTTAGAGTGACATAATAATAATAATAATAGTAATAATAATAATGTAATTTCAACATGTTTGGAACATTCAAAGTGTTGTTCTAAGTCACTCTCTCTAATTGTGAGTGGTTTTATTGACAATTAATTTCTAATTGATCTTACTCACTTCACAATTTGAAAAATTTCTAAATCCATTGTAAAATGCAACTAAGAATAATAATTTAAAGTTGATATGGGATTATATTAGATTGTATTCATACCGTTAGATTTATAGCTTCTATCACTAAAAACTAGGGCTTTGCTACTCTATCATCAGGAATTTAGGACCTCACTAATGTTTAACGATTTCCGTGTGACATCCGATATTTCATGGGTTTGTACATTTTTCACACGGATTCCGCACGGATTTCGTGCTAATTCTGCACTGAATTCGCATGGCTTCTACATTCACTCTTTTCGTTATCTTACACATTACAGAATCTGTGCGGAATTAGTGCAAAATCTGTGCAGAATCCATGCGAAAAATGTACAAATCGATGAAATATCGGATGTCGCACAGAAAATCGTTTAAAATCCGTGGGGTCCTAAATTCCTGATGATGCACTACCAGTGACAAATGATATATTATGATACATTGAAAAGTAGATTGTTATATTAATTACCATCCAAAGGCCTTTACTTTGGTTCCAAGCGTCTTACTTGTTGCTTTGAGTTATCTTTATGGCACATTGGGTAATCTTCTAAAAAGATAGCATTCTGTAGGGTCAAGAATGTTGAGTCAACACAAGACATGGAACAGTATTTTGGAACATCTTTTGAAAAGAACGTTGGCAAATTGTACCAATATGTTTTGTGGAATCACAACCAACTATACATTTTTCCAATTCAAACAATTGATTAACTACTACAACATGGTTTGAGGAATGCTTCAACACCTTGAAAAAGAAATACAAATTCTTTTTTGTGTAGATCTTGTGCTTGTGTCAAGCGGGAGCTACTAAAAGCTACAGAAAGAGGGCAACATGCACTAGCCAGTCACTATGTGCCATTTGTAATACACTCGCAATATTACAAATGCTTGCATTACAACTTTAAAAAAGGCCTATATCTTCAAACTCCAACTTGCATCTTGCGTTCATGTCTACATTTCGTTCACCATGTCACAAACATTACACACTCAATGCTAAATTCGTGGTTGCTATGACCAATGGATTGATATAATTGATGCTCAAATCGATCAAGCTGTTTATCAACCGGACATATCTTCACATGATTTGCAACATCTTCTTGCAAAATAGTGTTGTACCATGTTCACAATATCAAAAAAACAATATCAAATTGAAGCTACCACTGCTTTAAAAACTGCACTATCCAGTTCTACAAAACATTGTTATTAATATAGGAATTCATGGACATACTGTGATGGATCGTTAGGACCCGGAATCCTAGTTTGAGTTGCCAAAGACTTGTGATTACAACAAAACCTTCAATAATATCACTTCTCTCAAATCAAAACTTCCGCACAGATGTCAAAAAATAAATTCTCCTTAAAATATTATGAATTTTCATTCCAAAATGCATAGTAGCCAAGACTAAAATCATGCGGAGCCTTCCACCATATCAAAAGATTCCAAACTTTCCAAAATGCAATTACAGAAGTTGCCGGAATCCACAATTTGAATATCAAAACAAAATGCTCCAATCATGTTCTACAGAAAAATCAACCCTCTGTGAACATATGATAAAAAAAACTATGTCTTCTTGTTCCATGTCAACCAAAATTTCAAAAGAAAACCCTCCATAAATCCTTAACGTTGACCCAAGCCACTCCCACATTGCAAACCGAAAAGAAAGTCACATATTGCAATCTTGACAAAGCATGCAAAAAGCAGAAACGCTACTTCCTCGATAGCCAAAACTTGCACTTCTCCACCTCTTGCTGCTTCTTCTCACTTCCATCGTTGTGACAGCGACAATGCTTATAGACCATTACAATGAAGCCACAAAAGACTTTTTAGGTAACATCGTCATTGAATGTTGCACTTTAGATCCAAAAAATGGTTGTTTCTAAATTTGAGAGCCTTGTTTATTGCTGATGGTTGAGGCTTCTTTTTCAGGGACACAATTTGAATCTTGCACCCATAATATATATTATCTACAAATGAGTAAACCCAAAACTATATCATGTTGAGTCTTCCCAAAGCAAGTTGTACAACAAAACCTCAAAAACTTCTCACAAGGATGAAACTAACTACAGTATATCACCCCTGACTTCTCTACACTAGCATAATCTTATCACCTTCAATGAGCTTCCTATGAGGAGAAGAAGTATATTCCATCACCAAAAGAGGGAAACCTTATTTTCCCAAACCAACACAATCTTATACTCTCTGAGCTTACCTATGAGAAGAAGAAATGTATTCAATCACCAAAAAAAAGAATCACCAAAACAAAAAAAAAAAACCTAGTTTTTTCCCACACCAGCACCCCATTTTTACCTTGTTCAAAGTGATCTCCTCTGGCGCATCGTCATTTGAAACAATCTTAGGGTCCGACACATCATTGTCTGAAACAATCCGAGGGTCCGCCATGACGTCTCAAATTGAATTGATCGAATTCCAAATCGCCACACTCTTCTCTCCCTCTCAAATGCAAACTCATTCAACGATTTGTTTATCCCACATGCTTTGTTGCCAGCAGATAAATTGTGTCTGTACAAGTATGACTGCCAACCGGAGCTCTACGAATACGCCTGAGCATCCTCCAACGCGAGCCAATTAGAATGTCTACCATGTGCGACTTGTGGGACCTCGAACGGTCTTGGAAACATGTCGGAACAATCTTGGAGACGAGACAAAAACACGATTTGTTATGGTGACAAAATAGAACTGTCGTGCTGACAAATCTACCATCCTATGCATACTAAACTAGCTTCAACTTAGGTCGTTGCTGGAATTTAATAATATTTTCAAAACTTGAAATTCAAAATTCTTTCTAAATTAATTACAAACAAGGTATTAAGTGAATTTTTCTGAAATGGATTTGAAATTTGACACTTTTGTGTGGTCATTTTT
The DNA here is from genome assembly GCA_022496805.1 of Pohlia nutans. NCBI lineage: Eukaryota > Viridiplantae > Streptophyta > Bryopsida > Bryales > Mniaceae > Pohlia > Pohlia nutans. Next base: position 9,883,794 of record CM040105.1, read on the forward strand.
GAAATTTTAGGTTGATTAAGTCTTCAAACACAATTTTGCATTTTTTCAAAATCATCTTTGAACTAAAATCTTTGAAATTTTCATAATTCCGGGATATTCACCAAAGAAAATTTACACTAAGTCCTTTTGGAAATCAATCCGTTCATATTAATTTACATTTAATTTTTTTAAAGTTGAAATTTTTGGATGGATGGAAAACTTGATAAATCTTGTTGAAAAGCAAACATCACGAGAACAAGACCCCCTTTTCCATACATTTGCAGTACTGTATTAATATTGATAAAGTAGCTTAATAGTAGAGGACAAAATTTATACTCTTGCAGTACTGCATTTAAACTATATTATACATATACTTATATTGTACTGTGATGGAATATAAAATATAGTATTTCAACAATACAAAGTCAATCATAATAGAGTACATAAATACTACTAAAATGCAGTACTAATCACTATTAAACAAAATTATTGCTAATATATGAAAAATTTGTATATATATGGCATATTGTAATAACCTTAAGAACATAAAAGAAATACATACAAAAAAAATAGGATTAGTATGTTGTTGTTATACTACATTGTTGTACGTTGATTATGCACATAAGAGATTTTTGTTACATGTATTTGTAGTACTACAATTATACTATAGATTTGTTGTATTTGTACAAATTTTGAATCAAATTTTTACATTAGATACATATTATTGCACTACAAACAAAGACATATGATATATAGCAAGAATATTGTATTTGTAATTACTTTGGATACAACTTTAGAGTAGCAACAACTTTGTAATAGTACTAATGCAATACTGCAACTATAATGTATAAACTCCCAATTTTATTTCAACCATGTCATTTATTCAATTATTAAAATTTCAAAATTTTATATTAATATATATAACAAAAATAAAATGCATTCATAGTACATTGTACAAAAAGATACATACAAAAATTATATATTCCTATTAAAACAATGACAATTGTAAAGAGTTGCTTCTTAAAAAATGCAACCCCTAGTCCAATTTGCAAGCAATAGTATTTGAAGTTGCTTAGATTAAGTCAACTCAATGCCTTACAAACTTTGGCCTATAACAATGCAATGTTTCAAACACGTCTCTCAAAAAAAAATCTATTCTTAACATATCCCCTTTTGTATGTGACATTTTCAATTGAGAGTGACGTTTCGCCACCTACACAGTACAACAAAGAGAGAATTCGAACCAAACAACAAATGATCAGTTTTAGCATTAGCTCTTCACACATGCTCAACAATATTAATCAATTTAATCAAGTAAATCATTCATATATCAATTCAAAAAGTCGAAGACAAACTCAAATATCCAACACATGTATGTTAAAAGAACCATTTGAAGAAAGCTAAAGATGTGAAAAGACATTCTTTGTTGTATGCCCCCAAAAGCAAGTGAAGAGCTCGGTGAAGAGGTAAGTTGATATAAACGTGACGTTAACAAAGTTTTTGGTAAGAAATGCTGCGCACCTAAGATCTTTTATGGCAAACAAAACAGAATAAGAACAAATTTGGGAAAAGAGAGTGAAACAATGAAGAACTAACTTATCAGATGAATTCATTTTGAATTGAGCTCACTTAGAGAGAAATCCTTACAAGCAAGCAAATTACCTGCAGAATATCTGGAAGTTTTTGACTGCAAACGAGCCGCCCATGTTTGAAGCTCAAAGTCGCTTGCACCCTTGCAATACACAAAATAATTAACTCCTAAACGTACAGACCTTTTGAACACAAGTAGATGCTAGCCTCAAAAATAGACATTAGCATGGCTCAAATGTACATCAAGTGTACATGAGACCATTGCAAGCATAAAATCTACCCTACAAATTTGACATACTTGCAGTTGGAGGCCTCTCCAATATTATCAACAATTCCCTATCGCAAGATATTTATTGTAATTGGTAGAGAATTTAATAGTCTTACAAAGGTGACTTGAAGAAAGTCATTCGATATTGTATGAGAAAGTTGCAAGGCTTTGAATCTGTTCGTGATCCAGTTTCGGGAGGCTGGGACGTTTAGGGGTTAACCCTTAAACGTCAAGGTAAGCCCCATGGGCTTAGTAAAAAGAGAATAATGAAGAAAAAAGTGGATTTTCTCAACCAAATCAAGCGAGGATTGGTGCGTTGGAAAGCTACTGAAAAAGCAATCTAGATTCCAAATTTGCGCCTCATTTGAAAGATTGTGGAATCGTTGGTAAGCAATCAAAGTTATCAAATTGAACAAGTTTTGAGGTTGGGGCAGCTGAGGTTCAGCAGTTCAGCAGTGCTACAGTGCTGGCCAGCAGTACCCAGCAGAGCCGTTTTTGCATTTTTTTTCATTTTTTTTCATTTTTTCATTTTTTTTCCTCTGAAAATTTAGATGCCTTGCGGGCTGCCCCGCCCAGGCCCTCTTGACATTTAAGGGTTAACCTTTAAGCATTCACACTACATTTTTCCGGTCTAAATTTATCAAGATCTCACAATTTTAAATACACTATTTAAAAAAATGTTTTTCTCATATTATTTATTGTTCAACCAATTTACACTAATGTTTTCATAATTGTTTAAATTATAATAAATTTTATAAGATTTTTGAAGGCTTCTCTCTTGTAACAGTCATAGTAATTACAAAAATGTCTTAAATAGTATGAGATTTTTAGGAAAAATGTAAATAATAATGATGAACAAAAAAGTGTAGGTGGCATGCTTCTCGAGCTTACATAATAAGAAATTCGATTGAAAAGCTTTTTTTTGGTGTATATTAGAATTTTAGGGTTCTGATCTTTAAAGTACTGTAAAAAATGCAATTTCAACAATTTTGAAGAACATCAAATTGGGCTAGAAAGTAGAAGATAGCTCCTACACTTACTTAGTTGGGACCGTATTCATTTGAAATTAGGAACTAGGTGTAAATCAGCGTTTGACTGAAAAACAATCAAACATGGTCCCAGTCGCCCCACGGGCCTCCTTGCACGCTTAAGGGTTAAGCTTAACCCTGAAAGGACCGTGGGTTTTTCTTTTTTGTTTTTGAGCATCATTTTCTCCTCTTTCTATTCATTTTCTTTTGATTTTTTTTTTGATTTTTTTAAAATTATCAATTTTAGCTAATACCAATTTCAACATTACAAAAAAATTAAATAATTTTTTGACCAATTTAACAATTTGTCCCATGTCTCCATTTAGTTCAAAAGTGGCCTTGCAAAAATGAGGTTATAGATTTACGGGACACAAAATTTCAAAAATTCACCACGTCAAGAGAATCTCATTTCAAATCCATTTTAACAAATTTTACTCAAAAAATGTTAATATTTTCTTTGTAATCAAATTTCAAAGGACTTTTTAATATTAACTTTCAAATTTTATAATAAAAATATTAGTGATAGCATTGGTAAATCTAACCGCATGGATGGAATCTAATATTTGAAATCTACAACTTCCATCTATACATCAATACAAAAATATTCCTCCAAATAGTACTTTATAATGGTTTTTCTCAAATCGTCAATTCTAAAACTCGGGGGGTGCACTCCCTCTTATATTTTGCATACACGTGCGCTCGGGACCTATTTATTGGGGGGCCATTTACCTTGCAGAAAAGACTATAAGGTATGGTATTTTTCAAAATAAAGGTAAATGCTTGTATTTTAATACACCCTATCAGTAATTATAATTTTTTGGGGGAATCATTTAAAAATACCCTATTTTACTTATACTGCATTTTTTCCTTATAGCCCAAGTAATCAATTCTTTTGACTATACCCCATTTATTTTTTCTCAGAGCCCAACTGTTGTCCATTTTTTTCTTACACCGCATTTTGTTTTTTACACTCCATTTTTTCCCTCCTGGCATGTAGGTAGAGAACATTAACTCCACATTGAATACGTTGGTTGAGTAACGTTCAAGCCAGCCAGCCTACGAAGTCATCCATCCAAGCTTTTTCAACAGAAAGTTACCTCTTTTCATCCACTAGCACAGACCCGCTATTCCTAGTAATTGTTTCCACGCTATTTTACGTGTACTGGCTGGATAAAAGAGGTCATTATATGTGATGGTATTTTACATGTAAACATGTTTCACTAGTTTAAAACCCCTTATATTATATGTACGTTTTTTGCAAAATTTATCTTCAATGAATATATTAGACCCTATTTTTTATCGCACGTTGTTTTTACGATTTTCGCCAGTGCCCCCCCCCCCCCCCCCCCCCCCCCCCCCCGCGCGAGTTCTAAGAACACCTTGTGACTAGGGATTAAAATACAAATGTCTTTTCCAATGCATAGGACACTCAACAAAATAATTTATTTTTGGAGAACCTTTAGCTTTTGAATTCACTCACCAAATTTCATTTATTTCTTGAATCAAACATCACTTACACCTAGAAATAAAAATAGCAATATAACATTAATAACATGGTTTTATTTTAAATTTGAAATTTCTTTCTTCCAAAGTCTACTTCTTCCCTCAAAACCTTTGCCCTGTCTAACCTACTTTTCAATCTTTGATTCCCTCATCTCTAACTCTGGAAATTGGTATTCAAACTTGGACAATCCTCCTCATTTTTAAGAAAATCTTGAAAATGTTTAAAAGAACTGTAGGTTTCATAAGATTATAGTTCATCTCATTGTTGAGTTGTTCTTTTTAAATTCAACACTAAACAACAACTACAAAGTCCCACACAACAAATTCCGATTGAAGACAACAACGTGGAGGAGTCTTTGGCTTGCGCATTTGAGATGCTAAACATCATATTCAAGTGAAATGATGGTTGCGATAAAAATAAAAAATAAAAATTATAAAAGAATGGATTGAAAGTTTGTTGATATTATTCCAATGACACGTTAGTTGAAATTGGTTTTTCTCAAGCCTTACCAACCATTGGGTCCTCTTATTGTTCCATTTAGTTCCCATAAACCATTCTATTTCGTCTTCGTTAAAGTTGACCTATTTTTCTATTTTGTCCTCCAAGACCATTGCATTTCATTTTTATCTATATTGTTATTGTTGTGCGGTAACAAGTAACCTAGCCTTGAACATTCTTTCACTTTCATGGCCTTTCATATCCTTTCATGTTGTCACTGGTCATGTAAAGAGAAGCGATGATCTAATAAAAACAATTTCTCTTTATAATTAGTTAGAATTACATTTTGATAATCAAATGTGGCCTATCGAAAAAGATTTTTTTTTTGAAAACACAAAGAAGTTTTAAATATAAATGAGTATAATGTGTTCTATATGAAGTCTCAACCAACTGTTCATCTATGCAAAAACACGTCGGTGACCGGAATGTGGGCTCACTAGTAGATTATGTCATGATCAACTGAAGTCTTGAATTAAAATAAAATAAAACATTAATTAACATCTATCTATACAGTAAAGAAGGAGAAATATGTTTATTTTTATATTACATTGAAATCTCTTGGGATGACAGCACCATGGCCATATTTTTGGAATCCTCAAAAAGCTCTACACGAGAAATGGTGCACTAAAGTTGTTTTCTGGTTTTTATACCTATGGTGTGGAAGTTATGGATTTTTTTTCAAATTTTTCACTTCAAATAAAATTTTAAAAAATCTTTAAAATAAAATAAAAATAAAAACAATGAAAGAGATCGTTGAATTGAATTACATTGTGTTAAATTATAGTAAAACTACTCTAAAAATGAATTAAAAAAAGTAAAAGCATGGCTACAAATAACAAGGAAAAGGCACGATGCTACAGGAGTTAGACTTTTAAGTTTGGATATAAAGAAAGAAAAAGTTAAGTATTTGATTATATAAATAGTCTTGCAATGTGTTTAATATCAACCATAATAAAAACCATAATATATCACAATCATTCACTATCCAATTTCACTTTAAAATTTAATTTTATTGTTGTGAAATTCCACAATGGAACTTTTTATATGTGATTGGTGCGATGCGAGTCCATTTCACTGTAAAAGATCTTTATGTACACATCAAGTCACATGCATAGGGAAGTTGAAGCCAAGTGCACAACAACTCCAAGTTCCCGTATCTCCATCAACGACAGCAAAATTCATTAAACCAACTAATGAACCTCTGCATTCTAGTCAGACCCCTTAACCCAATCTAGCTTCAGGATTGAGTGTAGCGCATGGGACAAACCAACCTTTAGAAATAAATTTCAACGAGCCAATTGACGATGACTTAGAAATAGATGAATTTGATTTTCTTGATTAGCTGATTGAATCTTCTACATATGTATATGATTCAGTTTTTAGTCTCATCGATCGGATTAGAACATGTAAAAAAGGAGGGGGTTTATCTAACAATGACATAGACAAGCTGTTCAAACAAGTGTTGTTCCACCCGTCATTTAAATTAGAGGAGGATTCAGTCAAATCACCTTATGATGTTGAAAATTACGAAAAAAAATTATACAATGAAGCTGATGGATGGAGAAAATAAGAAATTGAAGGAAATGTTTTAAATTATACCGGGATCCAATTATTGCATTGGAATTGTTGTGTTCATCTCTCGTAGTTGATGAAAACTTTACTTTACAACCCTTAATGACACAAGTGCAAGATGATTCTATAGAAAGAACATATTCAACTCCTACAACAGGAAATTGGTGGCACTTAATGCAAGTAAGTTTCAAAAATTACAAAGTTATAGAAAAGGTCTTTTTTAAATTACACACTTTCTATGTTTAGGTTTTTATTTGTTTCAAATTTAGAACATACAGTCATGTTGGGCCTAAAAATGTTTTATAGATCATAAATTTTAATTCTACATGATTGTGACTTCATATTTGAACATGAACATGTAAATTCCGAACATGGAGAAGGCATGGTCGTTGCACCTTTAATCTTGTATAGTGATAAAACGTCATTATCAAACACTGGAAAAGTAAGCAGCCATCCAATTTATTTCAGCATTGCAAACATTTCTTGCGAAGATAGATACCTCCCTGAAGGATATTGCTTGCTAACAATTCTGCCAAATTTTAATCTAATGGAATCTCGCTTTAAAGGATAAGATTTCGTTCTTAAAGGATCAAATTCCATTAGATTAAAATTTGGCAGAATTGTTAGCAAGCAATATCCTTCAGGGAGGTATCTATCTTCGCAAGAAATGTTTGCAATGCTGAAATAAATTGGATGGCTGCTTACTTTTCCAGTGTTTGATAATGACGTTTTATCACTATACAAGATTAAAGGTGCAACGACCATGCCTTCTCCATGTTCGGAATTTACATGTTCATGTTCAAATATGAAGTCACAATCATGTAGAATTAAAATTTATGATCTATAAAACATTTTTAGGCCCAACATGACTGTATGTTCTAAATTTGAAACAAATAAAAACCTAAACATAGAAAGTGTGTAATTTAAAAAAGACCTTTTCTATAACTTTGTAATTTTTGAAACTTACTTGCATTAAGTGCCACCAATTTCCTGTTGTAGGAGTTGAATATGTTCCTCGGGGGGTGTAGTGATATGTTGGAGTAGCAATATACGTGCGAACAAATGATAGGGTATTTTAAAAACATGGGAACAAAAAATTATAAATGGACTTAGAGGTAATATAGGGTATCAAAAATGGCACTGGACATCTTTAAAGTACTATAGGGTATGGAATAATAGGTAATTTGGAATTATAAGTAATGCAAGCCCCTTTTCTATGAACCCAAAGTAGAAAATTACATAATGATAGCATGTGAAATAAAAACCAAAAAAACAAGTAATACCCCCCTATAAAATAGTTGTTGTTCGCACCTATATCCTTAACTTTTTAACACACTGACCCCCCCGAGATATGTTCTTTCTATAGAATCATCTTGCACTTGTGTCATTAAGGGTTGTAAAGTAAAGTTTTCATCAACTACGAGAGATGAACACAACAATTCCAATGCAATAATTGGATCCCGGTATAATTTAAAACATTTCCTTCAATTTTTTATTTTCTCCATCCATCAGCTTCATTGTATAATTTTTTTTCGTAATTTTCAACATCATAAGGTGATTTGACTGAATCCTCCTCTAATTTAAATGACGGGTGGAACAACACTTGTTTGAACAGCTTATCTATGTCATTGTTAGATAAACCCCCTCCTTTTTTACATGTTCTAATCCGATCGATGAGACTAAAAACTGAATCATATACATATGTAGAAGATTCAATCAGCTAATCAAGAAAATCAAATTCATCTATTTCTAAGTCATCGTCAATTGGCTCGTTGAAATTTATTTCTAAAGGTTGGTTTGTTCCATGCGTTGCACTCAATCCTGAAGCTAGATTGAGTTAAGGGGTTTGACTAGAATGTAGACGCTCATTTGTTTATCCAAAACCTCTTCGTATACTTTGCATTTGAATTTTTGTACATAAGGTGTTTTATCTTTATGTATTGTTTCAAGATTTCATCTATTTATATCTATTTTTTTAAATGAATGGTTTAGTATAATGTATTTAAAAACTTGTGTTTTCAAAACAAGTATTGTTAAATTGAAGAGAATTAATTATTTCATTCTGTCCTTGATTTATTTTTAAATATCCAAATTTAAGATACAGTTTTTTGGATAATATAAATTGATCATAAAGTTAAATATTTACTTCTGTTAAAAGTGCACGAGCATAAAGTAGATAAATTTTGTGCTAAATAGAAAAAATAAAATAAAAGTTAGCAATGGATAAATTGATAATTGCCATATCTTTTGAATATACAATAGAAACTACAAAAATTACATGAAATTCACATCCCGAATTTACAATCATTATATTGTGTCATGTGCACTTTTCTATATTACACAACTAGCACTTTTAAGCATTAACAAAAATAGTGTTTAAATTGATAAAATGTTTAATTCATGTTCATTGTTGAATAGTGTGCGCTATGGAATTTTGCTAGAGGAGATACAGAGTTCAGAAACCCTTATCTTGCCATCAATGTTGACATGTTACACCGAGCCGATTTGGGCATCTTCAAAACTCTTATGGGCATAATGTAGAGTGTTTCTAAAGAACTAACGCCTCCACCTCTTCTTGAAAAGGATAGATGGATGTTAGTAATCAAAGAGTCAACACGTATTTTTCAATTTCGGATGCTTCAAACTGACAAAGGAGGATACTTTACTGCCAATGCAAATTTTGTAGCATTTGAACATTGTTGCGTAATGCAAGTTTGTTCAACTTGAGCCTCAATACCACTTTTTAATCCATCACTCTACCACTTTCATTTTAAAAATAAATCTATAGAAAATAAGATTAGATGTATAATATCCAAAGACGGATGATAATTGTAATGACTATTTGTATCGACTAACAATTAAACCTTTGTATTGATAGGTGGTTGTTTTTTGCATGTTGGGACTATTTTCCAACTTCTTCACTGTGGCTATTCTTAAAAAATTCAATGGTATCAATGAGCTTGTTGTTCAAAATAATTCTCTGAGGAATCTCTTACAACAATGGATGCGTGCATGAAAAGGTAATAATTGTACTAATTAAATTTTATTACTCTCAAAATTTACATTAAAAAAATAAAAACATATGCTTGTACTAAAGTATTTGAAAAATCAGAAAGGTGGTTCAATGAATTTTAAAACATTAATGTAATGGTTGTATTCTTACAATAATGGCAATACAATTATACAATGTCAATTTATATCTCCGTGTGCATTAGTTAAAAATATTTTTGTATTTATATTGACCGTTAAATATGTATTGTTTGCTTCAGGGCAGTAGCAACATTCCAAACACATTTAGGAACGTGGCAAAAATCAAATTTCAATTTGGTCAAGATTCATGCCATGAAACATTATTGTTCTTCAATTCGTCATTTAGGAGCTCCAGTTGAATACAGTTCAAATATGTATGAGAATTTGCACACAACATTGGTGAAAACAGCATATAGGGCTAGCAACAAAAAAAATTATGGATTTTATTGTGAAATACAATAGAAGACTGGAAGCGCTACAAATGAGTGTATTGGAAAAGAATGGATACTTTCCTCCAATTGGGAAAAACACAGTATTAGAGATGGTGAGTCATTGAATGTCTTTTCAAAAATCACCATTGGTTTTTTGTCTCTATTTAAAAAACATATAATTATGCTATAGTGGAGATTTTTTTGTTCATTCAATAATATTGTTGTGATGTTTTTTCTAAGTTTTATGATAATGGCAGACTTTATAAAGTAGACAACATATTTTGGCTGGCTTCCAAATTAATTTGAAAATGGAGCTCTTAGATCTTTATATTGCTACTGCAGTACATTTAAATTGGAAAATTTCCCAATCAAAGAAGGAGCGCATTTATTATGGCTAGAGTCTTACTAACAATTGAACCTTTGTATTGATAGGTCGAATGTTTTCATGAAAAAGAATTGTTTGGAAATGTTTCTATTAAAATGGAAGGTGAAGGTGAGGAAAAAAAGATATCATATCGACAACCTCCTTTGTTTTTTAAATCTAATATGAGAGTAGGACAACAAAATAGAAATATAACAAAAGAATTGTGTCTAGTACGAATATACAAACAACAAGAGGTCATACAAGTTTGGGATGTCATGAATTGAAATGGATAGAGTGTAGACGAAGGTCTTGAATCATACAAGGTGATGGAGATAGAATCAATTTTGAAGGTTGTTCATATTATTCCACATTTTGAGAAAGATGGCCATTTTTTAAAATACTTTTAAATTTTAAATTACGATCATGCTTAACAAATAAGCACCAAGTCATTATTATGTGCATATTGTATGATATGCGCACATGATATTTTTTTATTGACCATAGAAAAGATTGCGTCGAAATGGTAAACTACAATGTAGTATCTAATTCCTCCAAAAACATTTATTACTTCAAATCAGTCATTTGAATGTTTTCATTTAATATGTTTAAATTGCCAAAATAAATAGATGAAATATTTGAGTGCTAGATTGATGTGAGTAAGTACAGTTGAATTGATGAATACTTTTATATGGAATTATTTTTGTCGATCATGAATATTTATTCATAAGAATTCATGGAAAATAAATTAACCACTAAAGAATTAGGGGACTTTAACTAAAACTAAACATGTAAACAGTCATGTGTCTACTATAGCTTTTTCCAACAAGAGTCAATAACAAAGATTGTAGTAAAATATTGGGGCATGCCAATTATTCTAGTGACATTTATAATATTTTTTAGAAAATGTTAATAATTTCTTATAAGAAATTATAAATTTTAATAAAAATTATGAGAAAAAGTAGAAAATTGATTTGGAATCTACAATGAATATATGTTGAGATAGATGAGTTGCAAGGGGTGCAATGACTCAACATGTAAATATAAGTAAAAATAGAGTATCCAAATAGAGCATTTAGAGAATAAGATTCTTTTCACCACCTCATGTGACATCCATGAAAAGACAATTCCTTATAGAGTATACACGGTACTCTTTCATTATCAAACTACACAATGTTATGAAATGTTTTAATGTATATTAGTGCAAACATTTTTATATTAATTTATAATTAATATTAATTTGACATTGTTTTTCTACATCTTATTTTAAATGTACTTTGAAATAAATAAATATGCTATTAATACTCCATGATTAATTAGAAATGGAGTATTCATAGCAGAGAATTAACGGAGTGGAGCATGCATGCTCCGCACGACGATTCCGCCACCAAAATGGTCATGTTTGTTTGGGCGTTGGCACAGACCTACCTATCTATTGATTATATGACGCAAAATGATGTTGCAATTATGCTCATGTTGGAATAGTTCTATCGTTAAAACAATTGTATCAAACACCAACACAAGCCAACCTAATATATTATACAACGCAGAGTGGTGCACGCATGCACACATGCTTTTCAAGACAATTTTGCCACAAAATGCCCCCAAGAAGCCAAGAATGATGGTGCACACGTGCACACACATCCTACAATGGTTATCGATCGTGTCAAAAGCCAACATGGATTAACCTAGCAATAGCATAGATGGATAGCATTTATCAGCTTGTGAAAAATCTTAAAATTTTACCCAAAAAAATAATATACCAAATATACATTTATTTTTTAAGGTACTTTTTTATCAAACTTGCTCTCCAGGCCTCACCAAGTTTCCACCTATAGTACACTCAACCCTCTCTAATTGTACACTACGTAATTATTGGAAAACACATTTCAAAGAGCACTTACACTTTAACCCTAACTATCCAACCGTCCATTTTTTGGACAATGTACAGATTTCATCCATGTTTTCTCATCCGTCATGCACTTTCTGCAAGGAAAAAAATACTAAAAAATTTCATGGCAAGATAGCTTTATGCATATGTGATCTGATTAGAGAGGAGATGATTTGTGAAAAAATTATGCCTCATTTTGTGTTGCAATGATTCACCAAAAATTTCTAAGATTTTAGTCTAAATGTGCTCTTGAAAAAGTAAACTTGTAAAATTAAGCAAGTTCCAAAGAATCTCCAAAATTCACTACACTTAGTGTATTGCATTCAATCCATCACAACAAATTTCATCCACTTATTGTCAATATCTTATTTGTAATTGAATTACAAAATGGTTTTGAATAATTTTGAGTTTCAAATTCTATACAAAAATATTGGTGATAACAATCATAGATCTAACGGTATAGATAGAATCTAAAATTCATATTGTACAACGTTTATTCATATATCAAGTTCAAACATTCCTCTTAGTTGCATATTATAATGCATTTTTACAAAACTGCCAAATTTGAAGAGAGGTGAGGACATTTAGGGGTTAATCCCTGAACATCCAACCATCCAAAAAGTGGATAATGAAGAGAATCAAACACAGACTTCTCATCTGTCATTGACATTTTGTAGTGTGAAATTTTTATTGTAGATTTTATGGGATGTTAGCTTCTTGCATGTGTGATCTGATTAGAAAAGGGATAATTTGTGAAATTTTTATGCCTCATTTCATGTTGTAGTGATTCACCCAAAATTTCAAAGATTTCAGTGTAAAAGTGTTCTTGAAAAAGTCAACTCATAAAATTAAGCAAGTGAACCTAAAATTCTACAAAAATCACTACACTTAGAGTACTACATTTCAACCAATCACAACAAGTTTAATTTACATATTGTCAATATCTTATTTGTAATTGAATTACAAAAGAATTCTGAATTTTTAAGGTTCAAATTTTATACAGAAATATTGGTGATAGCAATCATAGATCTAACTGTATATATAAAATCTAAAATTCATAATGTACAACTTTTATTCATATATCAAGTTCAAAATATCCCTCTTAGTTACATTTCCTAAGACATCTTTGAAATTCTCCAAATGTGAAGATGGGTGAAGACATTTAGGGGTTAAATTCCTTTTATTATACTCTCTGATATCACAGTCTAGTTACTCCAAACTCCAAAGAATATTGATTGTTCTGTAAACCTATGATTGAAAGTTTGCACATGCACTGTGTAACATTGCTTAACCTCTAAGAGCATGCCCAACAATTCTAAAAAAATCATGGACCCAACACCATTTGAGTTTGAGGGGATGTTTGAGATCTCTAAGAGCAAGCCGAGCACTGGGAGTCCAAATTCTCCTCCAATTGCATTTTTTTGGATTTCAAATGAGCTTTGGAGGGTAGGCCAACATGTTAGCCCCATCAGCACTAGTTTTATCACACCAAGCTTTTAAAAAAATATTGAAAACATGAACGAAGTGGAGGCATGTCTCAGAGCTAGCACATAAGTTGGAGCAAGTGTCGAGTTGGGATGGGTTGCACATCTCCCAATGCATGATTCTCTGTTGACTCCTCTCTACAATGGTGTTTGGCGTTAGTAATTCTCTTGCGCTAAGAGCAAGCCGAGCAGTTCCAGACCAAATATGTCCGCCAAGCATTAATTCGAGGGCCATTTTTAACTTAGAGGAATGTTATACAAGAAGTAGCCCAACAACACTCCTTGTACAAACACCAAAGCAACTTATAAAACAAAGATTTTATGAAAGTAACTTGATGACCTTGAAGCACGGGCAGGTAAATAGTCTTCAAGCTCGTTATTTAATTGTTGATTGAGCATCTTTGCTCGCTTGGTGTGAGAAATTTGCTTGCGCCAAAGCTTCTGTAGATGGCGGGCCAGGCGGGGAAACCTCAAACTTTGGCTCCAAAAACTATTTTTTAGCGTTAGTGGGTAGTTGCTGGACCAAACTTCGAAGCAAGTGGAGATGACTACACCAAATCTTGGCGTTGGTCCCTCCAAAACACCTGCTGCTGGGTATGCTCTAAGAGCATGCCGAGCAGCATGAGTTTTGGTAGGACCAACGTCAAGGTAGTGGTAGATGACCGGTTGGTGTTTAAAAAATGCCCCCAGCAGCACAAGTTCTGACGCCAAGGAATATAGCGGCATGCTCTTTCTTAACGTTTTCCCACCATGTAAGCTTCACTTAGCGCAGGAGAATTACTGGCGCAAAACACCATTGTAGAGAGGAGTCAACAGAGAATCATGCATTGGGAGATGCGCAACCCATTCCAACTCGACATCTGCTCCAACTTATGTGCTAGCTTTTATACATGCCTTCACTTCGTTCATGTTTTCAATATTATTTTAATAGCTTGGTGTGATAAAACTAGTGCTGTTGGGGCTAGCATGTTGGCCTACACTCCAAAGCTCATTTGAAACCCAAACAAAATGCAATTGGAGGAGAATTTGAACTCCCACTGCTGGGCTTGCTCTAAGTGAAGCTCACATGGTGGGAAAACGTCAAGAAAGAGCATGCCGCTATATTCCTTAGTGTCAAAACTTGTGCTACTGGGGGCATTTTTTAAACACCAACCTGTCATATACCACTACCTTGACGTTGGTCCTACCAAAACTCATGTTGTTGGGCATGCTCTAACAACATCCAACCACTTACCAACCACTGACCACCTCTGATTTTATTCCACCAATCTTATTTGGAACTCCTTGTCCTTGTTGAAGATGAATCTAACACACGTCATATCAGCAGCTACTGAGCATGTGCACCTCGATTACCGTGGCTCTCATCAAGTCCTTCCAATCTGTTGATTCTTTCTTCATCCATGTTGAGCACCAATACCTCCTTTACGCCAAACGAGCCTCATATGGCGGGCAAATTTCAAGTTAGAGCATGCTACACCATTTCTTGACGTGAACATTGGCATTAGTCCCTTGAAAAGTGATGTTGTGAGGCTTGATCTAAAGAACCAAGGAGCCCAAATTGGGCCTCTTGTTTCTTTTAGCAATTTTTAGTAGGTCCTATGTCGACTTCCCTTAATTCAAATTATATATATATATATATATATATATATATATATATATATATATATATATATATATATATATATATATATATTTTATTTTTATTTTTTTTATTTTTTATTTTTTTTATTTTTTTTTATTTTTTTATTTTTTTTATTTTTATTTTTTAGGATCAAACACATGCAATATTTTCATTGATGATGGGGAAATAAAGTTTCGTCCCATGTGAATTTATTTATTTATTTATTTATAAACAAATAAAGGCTAGCCTTTACTGCCAAAAAGAATGACAAGAAACAAAACAACGTGAACCCGCAAGATGTGAAATATATTTTTCACAATATGGTCTATTCAATTTGTCATTATAAAACCATGAATCAGTGGTCTTATAGGGATTAACCCTGAAGCGTGCAAGGAGCTTTGTAGAGCTATGTTTGTTCTTTTTTCAATCAAACGTCGATTTTCACCTAGTTCCTAATTTCAAACGCAAATGGTCCCAACTAAGAAACTATGGGAGCTCTCTTCTACTTTCTAGTCCAATTTAAAGTTCTTCAAAATTACGTTTTTTCCAACACTTTAAAGCTCATAGCCTTAAAATTCCAATATATAGTGCAGAAAATGTTTTGCAATCGAATTTCTTTTTATATAAGCTCAAGAAGTCTGCCAGCTACACCTTTTGTTCATCAATATTATTTTCATTCTTCCTAAAAAAAATTATACTATTTTACGCATTTTTGTAATCACTCTGGCTATTACAAGGGAAAAGCTTTGAAAAATCTTATAAAATTCATTTTTATTTAAACAATTATGATAATATAAGTGTAAATTGGTTTAAGAATAAATTATATGAGAAAAGTACCCAAAAAAATATAATACATTTTAAAATGAGAGAAATTGATGAGGTTTGACCGGATAAATGTAGTGTGGACGTTTAAGGATTAACAAAGAGAAGACACAAAAGAGTTGCCAAGTGTAGAAGCATGCGAGACAGAGCAGTTAGAGAGACTTGAGTGCACCAGTACGGTAATCATCAAAAAACTACACTTTCTCCACAAAACCAATTGGGTGATGGTCTGATATAAATACCCCCTCCAAAAATAGTGTGATTTTCGAGAGATATCTTTGTGGTAAAAAAAACATTGAAAATTTACAAAAATTAGAGGTTATTATAGATACCATGATTGCAACTATATACATGGTGTTAAAGTCGGAATTTCTTACACACATAAAATGAGATAAATATAAATCACACTATGTGAGACACGTAAAAGTGGTACCCATATCAGGCTCATTCCCCAATTGAAATAACCTTCCGAAGCTTACGTACTGTTGCGCATTTGGTTTATGGGAGAAAGAAAACACTCACATACTGTTGCACATTCTAGTTTCTAAGTGAAGAAACCGACATGGAGCTTCAACAACTACTGTTGAAATCTCTCATACAGTCTACGTTAAAAAAAAGTTCAATGATTCGGACAGGCCTGTAAAAAACCGTAACATTCTAGAACCAGGCCTGTAAAAAAAAGAGTGGATCTATAGTTTGACTGACAGAATTCTTCAAGTGGGCACTCTCTAATAATTCATCTGCATCTGCACATCTCTGCACTCTCGCTCGGCCGACACCAGCTCCGAGTAATTAAGTTCTCCACGACGATCAAAACTTCCATTGACTTGTTACATCAAGTCAAGTCCAAAAAACAAAAACAAAATTAAAAAAAACTTTCCTAATGTCCCTCTTCTCCAGTATCATTTCTGCATCTGCTCATCTGCACCCTAGATGGGTAAAAAAAAAGTGGCTCTATAGTTGGACCACGTATGACTGACAGAATTCTGCAAGTGGACACTCTCCCAAGCTCATAATAATTCATGACTCATCTCTGCATCTGCACATCTCCTGCACCCTTGCTCGGCCGACACCAGCTCCGAGTAATAAGTTCTCCAGGACGACCAAAACTTCAGTGACTTGTTAAGTTCACTGCCCTGTAAAAAAAATTAAATAGTAAAAACCTTCCTAATGACAGAAATGTCTCTAACTTCTCCAGTTACGGTAACGTCTGCATCTGCTCATCTGCACCCTCGGACGACACTCCTGCCTGGTTTTGTGTCGTCCACATCAAAACTTCACTGCGGCCATGACGTACTTCATTCACGTCTAAAGCTCACCCTTGGAAAGTGAATTCGGAAAGGTCCGTTGAACTCTGCACAAAGAATACAATCACATGAAGTTAATTGCTTAAAAAATTTAGTCACCAAGTTATCATTAATTCCACAAAATGCTCATCCAGTACTGTTGTAGATCGGCAATTCAGTCACTGCTAAAATCCGACATATTCTACAGCACTAGCCATGTGCATGCTCTCCAAAGCCTTTTAAATGTTTATTTCTACTGCAGTGAAAAACTTTCGAGAAAGTGAGGTTATTTTTGTAGATTCATCATTCCTCAACAGTAAAATGATGCCTCTAAAGTGAGCATTGTAAACTAACAGGCTCCAATTCAGTAGAAAAGGGTCGGTACAAAAGGGAGCAGGCCAAGGCAATTCAAGAATGATATGGTGAAAGCAAGTTGGTTACTATTCCCTGATAGTAATACAAATAGTCTCATTGTGAATAGCAAACGGATTGTTTTCATAATACAGAGCGTCGAAAAAAAAAGGAAAGAATAAATACCGACACCAAAGAGGCTCTGAAAAAGCCAAGTTGGCGGAGGACGAACTCATGGTCATGTGCACACAGAACTTGGCTGCAATAAATCTCCCTCTGGATGCCTGTTGGATTCCACAACAGTGGCAACACAAGGCAATACTGGGATGATGCATCACCCTTGCCGCTCTGCATCCCGCCTGATCGCATCCTTGCAACACTGTATATTCCATTCCAATCAATCAGCATAACCCTGAAATTCATGAAGACTCTGTTGCAGCGTTTGAATAAGTCGACAGACTCGCCTCAAAATGCTAGTTCTGCAAATTATAACATCCTAGTTCTGCACTTAATATTATTATACTAGTTCTGCAGTCGATTTCCTGAAAACAGCTTATCGATCGGAGAGTGATTAGCATCGACAACATTCCAACAAAACTAATTACCCCGTTCACACAAAACCCATCGATCGAGCCTTTCAGAAATCGACAGAATCGACACCATTCCAACAAAACTAAGTAGCCCGTTCACACCAAACTCAGCTAATTCATTCAAGGAATGCAAGTCAGATAGCCTAGTTTGATGTATGTCAATGCTTTCAATCACTGATCTCTAGAGTCCACTAGCAAACAATGAGGTCCATGGTAACAAGCTTTCTGAGCTGAGGTCTCTCATTGATCAAAACACGTGTAAATGAAAGAATATCGACTAAGTACGCCACCTCCACGACGAGTTAGTACTGTAAAAGGTAATTTGAGGCAAAAGGAGCAACAAAACTAAGTATCCCGGTCACACAAAACTCAGCTATATACCGATCTCATTGAAGGAATGCAAGTCGATCAGATAGCTTCGTTTGATTCAATCACTGATCTCTAGAGTCCAGTGGCAAACAATGAGGCCCATTCCAGACAAGCTCTCTGAGCTGCGATCTCTCATTTTTAATATTAAGAACAATACGTGTGAATGAAGAATCTCAACTAATTACGCCACCTAGCTCTACGACTACTGTAAAAGGTAATTTGAGGCTCATCAAATGAACAAAAGGGAGAACAGATTTCAATTCCACGTCAGATAGACTATACACATATATATGTATGTCTGCAACCATTGAGAGCTAGCTTTTGCTAGTCTAAGTGAGTATAACGTGCGTTGCAGAGCTCTAAATGAAGCACATTCAACTAGCTAACAAGCACAGAATCACATGAATGACAAGAAGGTTTTCAGTTCCACCACTGCGAACCTTAAATGTACACCGCAAGAATATCGACTAAGTACGCCACCTAGCTCTACGACTACTGTAAAAGGTAATTTGAGGCTCTTCAAATGAACAAAAAGAGAACAGATTTCAATTCCACTTCAGATAGTAGAATATATATGTCTGCAACCATTGAGAGCTAGCTTTTGCTAGTGAGTATAACGTGCGTTGCAGAGCTGTAAATGAAGCACATTCAACTTGCTAACAAGCTCACAGAGTCACATGAATGACAAGAAGGTTTTCAGTTCCACTGCTACGAACCTTAAATGGACACCGCAAGAATATCGACTAATAATTTGAGGCTCTCGAAATGAACAGAGAGGAGAACAGGTTTTAATTCCACTTCAGATAGTAGAATATATATATATATATAGATATATACGTAACCATTGATCAGCTGGAGCTTTTGCTAGTCGTCTTCAGTAACGTGCGTTGCAGAGCTGTAAATGAAGCACATTCAACATGACTTGCTAACAAGCGCAGAAGGATCACACAAATGACAAGAAAGTTTTCAGTTCCGCTGCTGCGAACCTTTGATGATGCTGCAGACACCGCCAGTGCACTGATGAGGACGAAGAGGGAGAGGGACTGCTTACAGTTGAGCAGGATCCGATGAAGCCAGCAAGGCGACGTGGCTTCATAGGTTTCGCTTGTCTGATTCAACTGTTACTGTTCACAAATATCCAAACAGTTGGTAGATTTCAAGTGCTGGAATGTACCCGGGGTGGACATTTGGAGTCTCCTGACTGTCTTGGCATCGTTTGTGCCAGTCGAACTTGGGATAGGCTGCCTGGAGTTCGGTGGTCCTCTTTTCACCTTTTCCTTTTTAATAATAAAAAATTATTATTAATACCCTTCTTTTCTTCCCTCAAAAGTTGTGAACCTTTTGGTGTAGTTTGTCCCTTAGTGATAATGCAAACCCATGTGCTGTAGTGTCTGTCACCCAATGTTAGCCCTCCGCATGGACATCGAGCTCTCCTCCAAATGGCTAAAGATTTTGGGTTAAAAAAGTTGCAGTTTGTCTTCTAACTCTTTCTCCATGTCTTTGATTTTTTATTTTAATGAAAGGGATAGCTTGCACTGTCCAATCCTTGAAAAGAGGGAAAAAGAAAAATGTTCCCCACCCGCGCAGGGATTATCATCATCAAAAGAAAAAGAAACCAAAAAGTGGAACGGACTCAAAGGTAAGTACACTCAAACATTTACCTTTACCACATGGGGTCTCAACTTTTTCACTACGACTTAGTTTCAATGTGTGACAAGTGTGCTATAGGGAATGATAGTGTGGCAAGTGTGCAAGATATTTGAGAATGTCATTTTGTAACAAAAAAGTCACTTCCGATTATTGTACCAACTCTTACTCAAAAGCGACATTTATTGCATTTTTGTCTAAAATGTCATACATTTTGAAGCATGAAAGTGTCAACTTGGTTTTAGTATTACCACTATGTACACACGTTCATTAGATGTTAGTTTTTATAATCATTTCGATTAAAATGGTATTTAAAAGGGGATGTTATTAAGGCACTTTGTGATTATATGATTTTCTAATATGCACTACACTAAATGGTATATTCAGTGTCTGAGAAGAATTAATATCTTTTACCATAGTTTCTGAAAAGGTAAGGATAAATAGTGTTCCTACACTAGATAGGAGTTTGCCACTTGTCCTTCGCACTTTCATTGAAAGTGCCATGTTCTTTTCAGGTAATGAGGGTGATATGAGGTGGCATGCTATATTTATTGTAAAGTTGCCATATGTCATTGGAACACTACATCCATTTTCTTTTCTTACAAGGAGTGAAGCACACTATGTCTCCCAAAAATTAAATAGTGTCCGGGTTGAGAAATAGTGTCCCAGACACTAAATACACCATTTAGAGTAATTTTTAGACTTTACTTTGTCTTAAATTTTAACCCTTTGTTTGTTAAAAGCATTGGTATTGCGTTTAGGTTTTTTTTTTAAACATAGAAAACTTTAGAATTTGAAAAGGAAAGAGTAATTTTACATTAACACTCGTGCTAATTCAAGTTACAACATTCAAAATGGAAATTTTATAGAGTATGAACATCACAAAATTTCCTCACAACCTATGACCTTAGAATTGTAAGGGCCAATGCTATTATAAAGAAAATGCTCCATGCATTTACAATGAGGAGCACACAGATAATTGAATTGAACTAAGAAATAAACAAACAAATGCAATCAACAAGTAAGAAAACGCAATAAAATCCATTTGAATACTACATTGAACAGAACATTTGGAAATGCAAAATTGCTCCTGATAGGAAAAGTGAATGTTATGAAATAAAATTATATAAAGAAGAGACTAAAAAACAAGAATTGATCATCCACACATAAAAACCACTTCCAAAAATGGAAGTAATTGCATTTACAAATATATTCAAAACAAGCAACTCTTGTCATCAACAACCTTTTGCTTTCACATGTAGTCACATATAATATTCTTGAATGGTTTATAAATTCCACTCTCAAAAGGATTTTTTTTCATAAAAAGATGCCCCTCTATCCCACTAAAAATCCATGTTCTCCTCCATGTTCTCGTTTGTAAATTACAGAGGAAAGCATAGGGTTTTTAGTGGAACAAAGGGAGTACTTATTTTATGTAAAAGATAAATTTTTGGCTCCTTTAAGTTATCATTGATTCAGTTTTTTAGCCATTTGATCATAATATTTGAGTTAACCGAAAACAGAAGAGCAGTTGAAGAAGAGTTCCTTCTCTATAATTAAGTTTTCTGACATCCATTGTTCATGAATAGTCCCCATGGTCGGGGCTCTTGGCTTCGGGGAGTGGATGGGAACTCTCCTCTAGCATTGGGGACGTCACGAGTTCCATGCCCCGTGGTGGCGCAGGGTCTTGCTTTAGATTATTCTTCAACTCACCATAGACTAGTTTTGCCATTTTTTTGAATTGAAAATGAGTCAAAGGTGAATATGAGGTGAGTTTCCACTTTGAGACACTCTTTTCGGTTAACTCTATTGTTAAACAAATTGTTTTTCTCCTCTACCCATATCATTGAAAATATCATATTTGTTGTGTGTAGACCAGAGTATCTCTTTATTTCAATTTTGAAAGACTCAACTTCTATACATATTAGGTGTTACCAGATACATCTTTCAAAAGATACCGTATCAATTTCAATAATTTTTCAAAAGCGACATTTAGAATTTGTTCTACAATGTTATGATTGTTTTACCATCTCCTTCATTATTATCTTCATCATTCTTATAATTTTGCATAAAACATACATGATTTCTTCTCATAAGAATGATCTTTCAATTGACATGATGATGTTATATACCTTGCCATCTACCAAAAATCTTCCTATTCATCAAATTGTTTAATCCCTAACTGCCCAACCGTCCATTTTTTGGACGATGTACAAATTTCATTCACGTTTTCTCATTCATCATGCACTTTTTGCAAGGAAAAAAAATACTACCAAATTCTATGGCAAGATAGCTTCATCCACGTGTGATCTGAATAGAAAAGGGATGATTTGTGAAAGTTTTATGCCTCATTTCATGTTGATTCACCCGAAATTTTGAAGATTTTAGTCTAACTGTGTTTTTGAAAAAATAACTCATAAAATTAAGCAACCAAAAAATCTCCAAAAATCACTATACTTAGGGTATTAAATTTCAACCCATCACAACAAATTTCATCCATAGATTGTCAATATCTTATTCGTAATTGAATTACAAAATAATTTTGAATTTCAAGTTTCAAAATTTATACAAAATATTGGTGATAGCAATTGCATATCTAACCATATGGATAGAACCTAAAATTCATAATGTACAACTTTTATTCATACATCAACCCTCAAAGGACTAAGAAATCATAGTTTTAAAATGACAAATTCAATCATTCATAATATGAAAAATATATTTTAGATGGGACCAAATTTTATATCATTGGAATTAGTGAAGAACATTGCATGTGTTGATCAAAAACACAAATAAATTTGAACAAAAGAAACTCCACATATGACCTACTCAAAACTCCTAAACAAACATGAACTCCAATTTGGGCTTCTTGGTCCTTTAAGGGTTAAGTTCAAAAATATCCTTCTTAGTTGCATTTTATAATGCATCTTTGCAAAACTACTGAATTTGGACATGGGTGAGGACGTTTAGGGATCAACCCCTAATAACTCACACAACCATTTTATGATAGTTGTTCATCTTTAGGGAGCGTTTTTAGGCAACTATTTCTTTTTCTTTTCCAATTTTTTAATTCTTTTATGCATTATAAAATGAATTATTTTTATATGGGTGTATCAAAAATTGAAATCACCATTACCTATTTTTCTTATGAAAAAAAGAACACAAAAGAATTATCCGTAAAGTAAAAGGGAAGTACCATGTCTGCTAGCCGGAGTTTGCAGCCTTCAAATAGTATTTTCTGTACTTGTTAGTCACAAGCCACCAAACACTTTCTTTGAGTCAACATGGGGGTTGGTGTCGGGGCACGAATAGATTCCCTTGAATGCAGTGTAGGAAAGCTTCTCTTGCATTGGTGAGGTGCAAAGTTCGAATCTCCCTGACAATGCAGAGTCAGTCTTCTAGTTGGTCGAAAAAAAAAAAGAAGCCAGTAAGCAACTTGTTTTCGTGGCCTTTCAAGCTACATGTCACTCTACCACCAGGGAAAAAACTAAATTGTAGTGTCAAAAATTTTACTACTAAGAGAAAGTAATTTTTTCATGATGAACATGAGGTCCTCTATTTTATCATTATCATTATCATAATCATTATTATTATTAATATAATTAAAATAAATAAATTGAAACGTAATTTTATTGCAAGAAAGCTGTGATCCTTTCGGTCTGGCTTCTATTAAGGTAGACGTACCTTAAACCACCAATACACCTAAAACCACCAACTTCTACACCCCTCTTTCATTTCAGGAAGGAAATGTAAGCTTTCATTACATGATTTATGCATCAATTGCTCAAAAGTTAAGTCATGTACCGACAACTTACATTTCTTCCGTAAAATGAAGAAAGGGTGTAGAAGTTGGTGGTTTTAGGTGTATTTGGTGGTTTAAGGTACGTGTACCTTAGGTCACTTGTGCTTGTGACACACATTCCTCTTGACAGGGTTCATGAGCTGGAAAGTGGAGACTAAGCAAACACTAATTTCACTTTTCATTTTCATTTTTTCCCCCAAAAAAGAAAAAAACCCTATTGTTAAATTTTATTTAAATTTTTTATTTATGGCCTTCCCATGTCCCCGTGGGCAATCAATTTTGTGCAGGTGATTGCACGTTCATGATACATGTGAGACCGCAATCCCCTGGAAACAGTAGATTTGGTCCAAATATAGGTACCTTTAACTTTTTGTTGGCCTTTTTTTCTGGGTCACATATATCCTTTTATTCGTTGAATTATTCTTTGTGGTGAGATTCAGAGTTCAACACTTGGCATTTTAATTCTATTCTGTACATTAATTAGTGTGGCCCCATAGAATAAGAGATTTGGAAAGGCGATTTGATTTGATTTCCGGAAAACAAAACTTAAATCAGGGGTAGAAACAAAAACTTAAAAAAAGAAAACATCAGTTGATTGGAAACTCCACTGTGGACACAAAGTTGTGAGTTTTACTAAATTACCGTACTCGATCTTGTAATTAAAATTAATTATAGAAAGAAAAGGAAAAAAAAAATCAAAAAAAATTTGTATAGTGAAAAAGAGATTCTTGGATTATATGCCCTAAAATTTGACATATGTTGAAAAGCAATTTTTCAAAAAAAAATAGTTATTCGACAGAGATTCGACATGACCTACCAACTTTAACGCCCGGGTACGGTGCAAATTGTACACTTTAGCAAGAAAAAAACCTACACCTTTGAGTGCTTATCAATGTAATTAATGTTGGTCACGTTAATTTTGAGGTCAATACATTTGTCACATGATATGGCATTGGGGGCAAAGCCACTTGAAATGGGTGTATTTTGTAAACTATGATAGTTTATGTAGTTTATTTTAGTTTAGGGAGTTTTTATTCATTTAGTACTTCATCCAACTAAGGTTTTGGAATAGTAGGTGGAGAAGCTCCCTTGGCTTTGTATTCTTTGTTAGAGCGTAAAATAGTCTTGGTTGCTTACAAATTGAGGACTATTTTACGCTTTAAAATAGTCGGTTGTCTTGGACACACCAAATTATTCTATTTGCCTTAGAAAATAGTCAATTTTTTTCCGTTGATGTACAACCCTGGCAAATACTACTTTTTCTTTTACAATTAGTAGATTACATTCTTATTGCTTTTGAACACCATGAGATAAGTGATTGGTAGGAGGTTAATATATATCGAATTGTACAAGTGGGGTGTTCAAGAGACCTACCTTCTAAATTAGTGACCCCCATTAGTGATGAAGTTTTAATGTGATGAAAATTTTCCGCACGAGTAGAAATGCTCTCAATAACTCTTCAAGAATGTGTAGAATAAAGCACTCATTACATTGCATTCTATAGATAATCATTATTTGAATGTGCACCCCAATATTGTATACTTAGACCCAAATCATATAACCAACACTAATAATAATAGTAACACTGGTTTAAGAGATCGTCGTGCATGGATAGTCTGTTGGGTGTAGTTCATCTATCCATGCCACAAGGGAATGGATAGATAGCTAACACTAATCTTATGTGCAATATAAAGCACGAACGTGGATTGAACTTTATACAAATAGATAGATGGATAGATAGATAGATACTCCGGTCCTCTTTTGAGATTGGCATGAATAAAGTGTATGCTCGTAATGTTAGTGACTCATTGCCTACCAGACAAAGGGTCATTGGAACATTACACACTAACAACTATGACAAGAAAAACAGGAAATTTAAACATCAATAGTGAATCATTCAGTTTAGTTCTTTTTAGATTCAATCTTGTATAGCTTTGGTAATAAAGTGTGATTTATTGGACTATTATTAATATAGCAATAAAAGGACAATGAAGAACTTCTAAACACTACTGCTTGGAAATATGGAAATTTAACCCTTAAATGACATTTTAGGTTTTGAGTGGGAACCCAAGGATCTCTCAAAGAATATGGTTTATACTTTTAGGCCGAGCATGGGTGTATGACCAATCACAGCAAAGAAACAAACACACGACGAATCAATTAGGAACTTGGACAGGAATCAAATGATCCTCCAATACCTTTAATCTAGACATTGCGAACAAGCATGGAAGAATTTGTTATTGCAACTAAGCACATCAAATGCCTCACCTTGTTGGCATCGAATTGATTCATGTTTGGTCAAAAAGAGTTGAGTAGTGCTCTTGCTAGAAGCAAGATTCCTTGTAAATCAAGTCCGTGTGACTTTGAAAGACGTTTAAGGGTTAAGGAGCAGAATCTAATCATGTTGATTAGGGAATCACAATACCTTTTCAACCACGGAGAAATTTTTCTTTTGAAACTTCCTATCATCTAGTTAAACCTTATTTGCGTGCTTTCACTTGCATAAAGAATGAATTATTGTGCCCAACTGTCAGCATCGGTAAAAAATAATTACAAAAGAGAAGCGCAAATCTTCAAGAAAATGTTCTTTAAAAAAAAATCTATTTTTAGTGAAAAGAGAATATTAGAGAATATTCATAAAATCTTAGAGAATATCCACAACATATGAGAAAAATAATAATCATTCAACATAACCTACCGAGTGTCGAACCTCAGGGCTGGATACAATAGTAAGTAATCATAGTGGAATTACACCATTTTATATTGCATATAAGACATTGTAAACCTAGGGTTATAAATATTTTCATAGATTCTTGCTTAGTAAATTCCTTTCCAACATCTTTATTATAAGAGCATTTCCACTTGTATGGGAAAATTTCATCACATGAAAACTTCGTAACTTGTGGGGGCCATTTATTTAGAGCATAGATCACATGATTACCCCACATGTGCAACTTCCAACTAATCACTTGTCTCCTACTGTGCAAAAGCAAAAAAGAATCATCATCATTTATTATCCAACGTACTAGAGTTATCTTTAAAGTCACTTTGTGTTTGAATAAGATACCGTGAATTTTGCTTTGATATACTTTTATTTGTTCACCCAAATAGTTAAAAGTTATGGAAGAACATGGTGGTCTCTCATTATTAGGTGTGTAAGAGCTTGGTGGTCTTCAAACTCATGAAAAACTAGTTTAGCTGTCTTTCTTTACATGTTCTTCCATACCTTTTAACTATTTAGGGTGAACAAATACAAGTATATTAAAGAAAAATTCACGGTATCTTATTCAAATACAAGGTGACTTTAAGGATAACTCTACTAATTGTAAAAGAAAAAGTAGTATTTTCCAGAGTTTCACAACCACAGAAAATATTGGTTATCTGCGAGTGTAAAGAGAGTATTCTAAGTCCAAGTATTAATTACTTACTTTTTATTCAAAAATGTTGTCTTCATTTATTTTGAAGGACAAGAGGGGATGCTCTAACTTCACCGTAGTAGCACATTTTTCAGAACACTTTACATATAGGACATCAAAATGGTTACTTTTAGAATAGCATGATAATTGACAAACATAAAAATTAGTGTATCCAATCTAGCAATGTTACCACTACTATAGGTGGAACCATAGAAGGTAGGGTCAATCCATTTGTGCCAAATATTTTTTATTTTTTTTTCAAAAAATAATGTTTGGCATATAGAATAGTTGCAAATATTCTCAAAGGTTCCCTTTTCCCATACAAAAGAATTTGGAAAAAAAAATTCTTTGTCTATGGTACAAGTCCAAAATGCTACGATACCATCACCACAATTGCATGAAATTAGTATACCCAATATAACAAGGCCACCACTACAAATTCCAAATGCTACTCCACCACCACCGCGACTGCACTACAAATTGTATGACCTTGTGATAAATACTATAGACCATACTAAGGTAGAGGCACCTTGAACCATACATGCTCCCAGAACGACAATCTAAACTTCCCTTGCAGTTGTGGTAGGCTAGACCTATTGCAACAACTTTTTTATATCTTGTATGCTAATAACTCCACTATGGACTCAACATGTAACGGGTATTATACATGACCGATCGAAATCTCGGTCACACCGAGGACAATGTCGGACTCGATCGCTCCACTGCTGCCCACCGGCCATTGCATCATTTGATGCCTCATCCAACTCGACCACTGTCAATTCCACAATGTCGTATAGCCATCCCTCAAGAATCATATCAGACAGATAGATAGATAGAAACTCCGGTCCTCTTGCGAAGCCGGCGTGAATATAGTGTCTGTTCGTCTTGACAATAAGCCAATGCCCACCGGGCAAAGGAATCATATCGGACACCTATGCGTAGCAGAAAAAAAATGTGCTCAGTTTCTCACTGTACCATTGTGCATTTGAACTTCAAGTACTAAGCACATTGTATTCTTGATTGAAATGTCATGCTTGCGTTGGGCCAACTCTTCCAATGTCACCTTCTAAATACAGACGATGTTGCCACTGGAACGCACTCCATTGAACTGGATCAGGATGCTCTAAATCCCTAGACTTCACGGTTCAAAGTGCCACTACCTTAATCCCTAAACGACTACAACTATGTTTCTCTCCAAACACTCCAAAGCTGCTTAAAAGTACCCCTTCTTAGAAAAAGGGATTTTTTTTTTGATCTAAAACCTTTTTGACTGATTCAATCGTAGGATATTTCAACCAACTTGAATTTATTAGCACCTACAAATTTTCAACCATTCAGGGTTCCTCAATAGTAAGATTGTAAGCTACAAAGTTGGTTGCACATTTTTTTTTTGACTCCCTGCCCAAGTTTGAATGTTTTTGAAAATGCCCAAAATACAAAGTTTAGTCTTAGATTAGGTAAAATGAATTTGGCAATTGTGTATATGGGGATGTTAGCTCCTTGTGTACAAAAATTCAGATGCATAGTTCATTGAATGCAAATTTTCAAAAGCTACCCACAGTTAAGATTTTCACCTTTGATTGTATCTTTTGATCTATACATCACCTACGTACCCAAATTACCATCCCATCTTTGTTACAAAGAGTACAATCACCACAAAATCTCAAAAATCGAAGATCAATCCTCATTCCACACTGAGGTGAGCGAACTTGGAAAATTTGCCTTGGTCCTTTAGGGGTTAACCCCTGTAAGACCAAACGTCTATATTCTAGATGATGAATGATAAATATCAATAAGATTTCATTCATCAAGCCACTTTTTGCAAGTCAAAAAAATACTAGAAAATAATATGCCAAGATAGCTTCATGCATGTATGAAGTTTGTGGAGGGGAAGATTTGTGATTTTTTTATGCCCCATTTCATGTTGAAGTGGTTCATTAAAATTTTCAAAGATCCCAATTTCAAAAGTGCTCTTCAAAAAAAATCCAACTCATAAAATCAAGCAAACAAAAAAATCTCCAAAAGCAAACAAAAAATCTCCGAAGCCATATGGATAGAATCTAAAATTCATAACTTACAAGTTTCATCCATGCAACAAGTTCAAAATATCCCTCCTGCTATTTGTATTTTATAATGGATCTTTGCAATTCTCCAAATCTGGAGAGGCGGGTGGATCCTTTTGGGGTTAAATAACCATTTTGGTGCTCCTTTCTACAGATATTGCGGCAAATCCAGCTTTTTGTCTTGAAGTAAGTCAAATAGCAAGCAGCGCACACGCTTCAGACTTAATTCCCGCAAGCAAAAAGTTAGCAAAGCCTGAATTCCGGTTTCCATAGTCAGGCTCACACGTTTAGATATAAAAAAAAAAGCCAAAAAAAAACAGGGGGTAACTCCAATGCATAAAAAGAAAGTACAACTCCAGAGAGCCAATTGATGGCCAGAACAGACGAGAGTAAAAAAACAAATCCACAGAAATTAGTCAGGAATTCTACACATGTTTCTATATGGACAGTAAGTCAGTCCCTGAAGAAACTCACAAGTGTCTGGATTGACAGCTTTACAGTACTCGTACCTTCACAGTACAGTACCATTAGAATACCTTTTCGATCCCTTTTCACTGTTACATAAAAAGTTTCTCATTTGTACAATAGTAGAATTATAAAAACTCAAAATTATAACCAAGTCAATATAACCATTCCGTCGATAGCTTGCACATGACCAAGCCCAAGTAGCTTGAAATGGAAGCAAAGAAACCAATGGCTACCCATCCGGAATCCTAAAAATGCTCTATCTTCAAACTGAAAGCAATGAACGCCCAAACTAACAAGCATTAGATTTAGAGCATTTGTGGAATAAGTATACGTCATACAAAATGTTCACATTGCAAAAAAATTAGTCCCTGCTAATTACAACACATTCTAGGCACGACAGTTTCTACCAGAATAAGTTCTTAAGAGTTTCCATCTCACCAGCTATAATGGAATCTGATGTAGAGCATACGATACAATGCTCCATACAGAATGCTCAACTTAAAATGGACACACTGGATTTCAGGTCATTGGCCATCCTCCTGTGAGATTTGGAATCTTGGTATTCAAATCCATTTCCTCATCATGTTCACTTTAGAAGACTGAGCTTTTCCTTGTTAGCAGTCACCCAGCCTGCACGGTATATGAAAGCCAAGTTCCAGACCCAACTAGCCCTTAGAAGGCCAAGCAGACCTTTCGGGAAAAAGAAATAGTTGTTCCAAAAAAACACAGGTGTTTATCAATCTACATTACCGATCCCTTCCACATACAATTAAAAAATGATCAGATCAGGATACTCCATGACGGAGTAATATATATCACAGAAAACATCAGCCAGAATTTCACAGAAGGCCAATGGATGATAGGTTCACCTTTTCAAGGGCCCATCAAGATAGTCAGGATGTGATCACGGTTTAGGGTAACTCATAGTAGTTCCGGATCTCAATATTGAGAGGTCACATCTTGGAGGCTGTCATATCAGCAAATCGAATTTGCCGGGTTCAGGAATATACATTGGGAGTGGAGTTTGCATTTTTCATGTGTATTTTTTCCTCCTGCGCCTTGGTTTTCCTTTTGTTATGGGTGTTTTGCCTTGTGCTGCATCAGTTCTGGTTGCTGTTGGTACGGTGGCGTCGTCCAATTTCTTCGAAGTTCCTGGCGAAAGCGCGTCCGTTTGATCCACTTTGTTGGCGCCGTGTCCTTTCTGTTCTGAGCTTACAATCTCCTTATTAGACTTCTTCCAATTTGACCGCTGAAATGGTATTTTACTTTCCTGCTGATCTTTAACTCGTGACTTGTGAGCCTCTGGCATTGTTCTACCATCTTCTTGTATCCTCGAACCCTCAGCTCTCCCCTCGCCATTTGAAGTCAATTTGTCTGGCCTGACCTCCTTATTTGGGGCTCCATTTTTAGATCGCTTCTGAGGCCGTTCATCCTGCTGAGACCAACAAACCAACACTTCAAAAACCAATATCTGCTTCGTGGAGATGAGTCACAAACGTGGAGATGACTCGTTAAGTACTTCTGGGTATTTTTAGTCATAAACGTGATCAGGGATGTTTTTTTGGGTTGTATTAATTGTTTAGCAACGGAAAGTGGTCCATTTAAGCGCTGTTGTTTACCTCCGCCAGTGTAGAATTTTTCCATGGTATCCACGTGTTATCCTTCCACAGAAAAGAAGGCCTTAAATCCCACGTCTTTACAACCTGTGTATCGTTTTCTTCTGCACAGCCGCAAGTTTTCAAAAGTATTAGTACGAACCACAACCACAACCACAACATACAACATACAACATACCATTAATACATGCCAGGATTGCTCCAAGGGTAGAGAAATGATTAAGTTAAGAATACAATTCTGATGTTCACATGAGTATATAATGTCCATTCATAGGTGGGAGGTATCATAGGGTTCCATGTCAATTTCTTTTGATTGCCAGGGACCAATGTACGATTTCCCACAAATTGATCTTCAGGTAGACAAGTCAAGCATATAGGTTCAAACCTGGAAAATATACTGTAGCCTTGGTCGAATCTAGATCGTTCAATTCCGCTACAATTCCTTCCCACCACCTGAACTCAAAAGTGCCACATACTAGTGGCATAAGCAACATAGGGAATATGCAACGTACAAGATCCGCACCAAGAAATTTTCGAAGTGATAATTTGTTCAACTATCTCTATAGGATTGCATAATTATACTAACTAAAAGTAAGGAGTTTGATCCTGCGCCCAAAGCTCTCAGCAAGCAACACGACCAGCTTCTAAAGAATATTATACCTTGATACTCATTTCAACAGTCACAATTTCGTCTTTCCATCTGGTTGAATTTTCATCAAATGCCTCGATATCATCTAAACCCCTACAAACCTAGCATGTGATACATCATTCGCTAATATTATGCTCGACAAGCACATAATTGAAGGTGAGATACAGAATACTTACCCATCCTGAATGAAAGCATCCACTTGGTCACCTACATGCCAAGTTTGAGAACCCAGTGCTACACGTCGTCGTTTTCTTGAGCCTGCTTCACTGAATATGGTAAACGGGTGTACAGGCCGGGCATGTCTTCGTGGATGGTACGGATTGAACCCCTCCACAAGAGGAAACCACTCTCTTACGTTTGCTTTGCCTGGAATCAGTGAACACTACTTAACATTACTCAACCTGGAACAAAGTCTAGCAACAGAAGAAAGAAACATTCTTTATCTTCACAAGTTGGTTACGGTATGAAACAATTCATGCACAAGGCATACTGGTTCATAAAGTCCAGAAACTACTGTTGGCAAACAAGGCGAAAATGATACCACAAGATCAAATTCAGATATTGGAGGGTTATGGAAAAATAAGACTATAAAAACGTATGAAAGATGAGAACGAAAAGCAGGTTTCAAGAGCACGAAAATTGCAAGATGCTTTATCGTACTGCTGTTTATATACGACTCCCGATGCAAAAAGATCGTAATGACAGGCGTCTTAAGGGTTAATTCACTTCACCTATGCTCAAAGAATAGAGACAGTCTAGAGAACGGAAAATTAAAACACCTTTTCTGAGGAATGGACAATTTTCTATTTGCAGAAAGCACTCCAAATGTAGGTGTCAAACTGACATCCTTACACGCTCTCATCCGAATCAAAAACATACAACTGACGGGATGCCTGAACAGAATCAAACTCTAGCAGAAAGCAGCTGTACACTTCTGAAACTGAAAAAAAATATGAGCACTGACCATCATCAGTAAGAAGATCGTGTAATTCCACAAACACTTCATTCGAAACAATCCTCAGAACTGTGCCTGAGAACCAGCCTCCTCTCAGGCCTACTTCGTCAATCATGGCCTGCAAGTACACAGAATGAAATCGGCACATTTTAGACAGTCGAGCAGCTTCATTGACCTCGTTATTGATTTCCATCGAACAAGAATAAAATCCAGATCAGCGCAAGATCTATAGGTCCAAGCTGTCAATCTGAATCCGAACCAGATTTCACGTACCTCTACAGCAGACCCTTCCTGTATAGGTCCTTCGTGTGTGTTCGCGTCTGTTTCGGGGTGTCTTAAGTCCTGATCAGCTGAGTCTTTCCCAGTATTTTCTATATGCTTTGCGCTACGTGTTCTCCGTCTTGCATTTTCAACTTGGACATAATTTCGATTATTAGGTACATCATCCTTTTTGTGCAGTTCATTCTCTGGACCTTGGACCAGTGCTGTGGGAGGTAGATCTCCCCCAGATGTGTTCACAGGTGCATTTTCAATATGCTTTGCACCACGCTTTTTCCCTCGAGCATTCTTTCGACTCTTGAGTACATCTTCCTCGATGTGCACTTCATTCTCTGGACTTTGGGCCGGTTCGGTAGCAGGCAATTCTCGCCTCACAGGTGTATCTTCACTATGCTTTGCACCACGCTTTTTCACTCGACCATTCTTTCGACCCTTGAGTACATCGTTCTCTATGTGCACTTCATTCTCTGGACTTGGAGCCGGTGCTGTAGCAGGTACATCTTCCCCAGTAGTGCTCACAGGTCTATTTTCAATATGCTTTGCACCACGCTTTTTCCCTGCAGCATTCTTTTGACTTGTGGATGCATCGTCCTGTTTCTGCACTTCATTCTCTGGACTTTGGGCCGGTGCTATAGGAGGTACATCTTCCCCGGTAGTGCTCACAGGTCTGGTTTCAATATGCTTTGTACCACGCTTTTTCCCTCGAGCATTCTTTTGACTTATGGATACACCGTCTTTTTTGTGCATTTCATCCTCTGGACTACGTACCGGAGCATTAGCAGGTACATCTTCCACAGGTCTCTTTTCAATATGCTTTGCACCACGTTTCTGCGCTCTTAAATTCCTATCTAGAATATTCTTTGGACTTTCCAAAACCTCCCCACGCTTATGCATTGCATCACCTGAACCCTGGGCTGGTGCTATGGCAGGTGTATCTTCCCCAGAATTTCTCACAGGTGTAGTTTCCATATGCTTTGCACCACGTTTTTTTCCTCTTGCATTCTCATCTCGAACATCCTTTAGACTTTCGGAAACGTCAACCTTCTTATGCATTGCATTTTCGGGACTTTGAGCTGGCAATGGAGATGAAACTCCGCCTGAAACCTTAGGTCTTTTGGCTCTGCTGGAGGAAGATCTTCCGCTGCCTCTTTTGGCCTTTCTTGACCTTGGACTAATGCGTTTTTCCTGTTCAAATGGTTCAGCCAATTCATTCGCGCCAACCACTCCGTCTTCATTGACTGCAGCAACTCCGGCCACCTCTTTATCACCATTCGCTGCTGCCACTTCGTCTCCATTTGCCGCTGCCACATCGTCTTCTACCGCTTCGTCTTGATTCACGATATCCTGTTCATGCACATCATTCACAGCGTCCAACTTATATTGATGTGTGGTATCTTCTTCCTGAATGTCTTCCATTTCCTCCCCCACATCCTCTTTATTCGTTCCATCCAACTCATCCATTTCATTCAACACATCCACTTCATCAACCGCAACCATCTCATTCGCTTGATCCCCTTCATGCTCTACATCCGCCTCATCTGGTTTTCGTGACCAAAATCCACTCAAACCACCAGTTTGTACCATTGGGTTTGCCCTCGCTAGAACTGCTCCTGCCTGTGTTGCGGCTTCAGCTGCTTTCCCAGCAGCTTGTACAACAGATTCCAACATTTCAGCCCTCTGTTGCGATGGAGTGGCGTTCTCTCTGGCGTTGCTGTAAGGAGAACGCTCCCAACCATCCACCTGCAATTGCTCCACGATCAGCTGGACCCTCTTTCATGTAGTAAAAACAGAAGTCTAATCAGCTATTCAATCTCTGTGAACTCATGCAATAAACTTGTGAGTGCAGAGAATGCAAGCCCTCCTAATGCCAGTCAGATTTTACAAAACTTATCTTAACCCCTTAAGGATCAAGAAGCCCAAATTGTGCCTCATGTTTTTTGAGCAGTTTTGAGTAGGCCCTATGTGGACTTCCTTTTGTTCAAGTTCATTTTTTTTTTTGACCAACACATGCAATGTTCTTCACTGATTCTGGTGATATAAAATTTGATCCCATCTGCATTACATTTTTCACAATATGATTGATTGAATTTGTCAGTTTAAAACCATGAATCCTTGGTCCTTTAGGGGTTAAAAACTAGTATTATTGCCTGTGACATCCAGTGGTAATGTCAAGACCACTAGATGTCTGCTTCTGAGACATAGAAAATTATGTGAAGGTTACGATACTGTACAAACATCTTTGCAGCACCAACGTGAGCCTTGTTAATTTATTAATTGATTGATTTAGTTCCTTCAAACGTGCTTAGAGTAACATAAAAAGTTCAAAAGAGAACCTGTAGTGGCCTCGATCTCGCTGACCCAAACTGAGGTGTTCTTGCACCGGTATCACCAAGCTGGTAGCCGCTAGCTTGAATGAAGGCATCCATTGACACCTCTGCAATTGCCCGGGCAGCCTCAACAGCAGCTTTCGCAACTGAAGAAGCAGCCGCAACAGTAGCCGCCACAGAAGCTAACCGAGCGTCCCTGGCTATTCCTTCTTCTGAATGGTCTTGGGAATGGAGCCGAGCCCACACCATGTGGCTCTGAGCAAGGGCAGAGGTGGCAGTTGTCAGTGCATCCTGCGCACTGGCCTGTGCCATATCAAGATGCTTATCATTCTCACGATTACGATTCTCAGTGGCCAGAGAATCTCCAGCCACATTTGAGTTCGATCTGGCTGTCGGTGTGTTGTGGTCATACGTGATCAACAGTTGCCCTGATGAGGGTGCCATATCTGTCTCCTGTGCTAATCTATCATCCCTAAAACCAGCTTCTTTCCCACTTGAAGAGGGCTCTCCTGGAGTTGATGATTTTCTTCCTGCAGAATGAAAGTCGCCTTTTATAGCATCCCTGGTGGCCTGTAGATCTGCCAATGGAGACATTCTAGCTTCCGAGTCTCGAAAAGCGGATGATATCTTCTGCAAGTTTAATTCTGCTGGAATGTCATCAATGCATGTATTCACATCTTGCGCACCACGTGAGACATCAACAGGCTCGAGAAGCACGGATTCAGCTCCTGCAAAATCAAAGCAAAACTAATCCAAGCACCTGAGCCATGAGCCACACAGAATGAAGGACAAAAAAAAAAAAAAAAAAAAAAAACTCACATAATCTTTAATACTTAGAAACCAGTAGTATCGAAGAGTTTAAGATTGTTACATCGATCATATAAGAACCTTAATGTAGCGTGCAGTTGAAAAACTTTCTGTTAACAGTTCAAAGCTTTTCACCGAACAAGAACCAAGAAAAGAAACAGTTGCTCGAGACAGTTTCTTTTTTAAATCTACTGCACCAACAACTGCCATATACCAGCATCATCAACAACCTAAAGTTCGAGAGGGAATATCCCTGTGATCATCTGCCTACGATGGCAGCTAACCACCAAAACCAACCCTTATTAAATTAGATTTGCTGACAACAACAAATGTATGGCTTGAAACACACCTATGGCCGATTCCAAACAAGCGTCCTCCAACCAATCTGGGTTTGGCGCTATCCCCTTTCTGTAGAGCATAAGGAAACATGAATGCGAGTAAAGCGTCCCATTTATGATATGCAAAAGCTTGTCCACTTTCGATGGCGAACTCGAAAAAACTTTACACAACTAATGATCAGGACGAGTTTGCTCTCCGATGTTGAAATGTTTCCTACCATTCCGTTTGCAAATCATAACATTTTCTGCTGTCACTAACCACTAAGTTGAAGTTATAAAATAAAAATAAAACTTTCTGAAGTTGTTCCTGGTCGAAATACACTTACAGCAAGTCTCCCAAAACCAGAATCTGAGCTCGCAACTGCAATTTCATTGCATCAGTGAACAAGTGATTTGCCGAACCTTCCTCCATCTCATCCTGATTTTGCGCGCCGAACTCTGAAATCAACGAAGATTCTATCTGATCATCGTCGCCAGCCACTGTAATGCCTGCTGCTGCTCGAACAGGTCCCTGCTGCACACGTTGCGAATTTGCATCCTCGATCATGGCATGAGAACCACCACCACCAGCCTTCAACCTGCCAACTGCATCGTGTTCTCCGCCACTTCCTTCTCCCATCGCAACAGCACCGCAATTATATCTAAAAGACCTAACCGATTGGGAAGTCCGTCCTCTGCATTACCGAACACCTTCAAAAGACTCGACACCTAAAAAAATCCGCACTAAACGAAACGAAAGAAAATTAGCCAGAGAGACACAAGCTCCGATCCTCTTCAAAACGAAACTCCATTACTACAAAATATATATAAACACAAAAGGAAAAATATATTAAAAAAAAGCTCGACTGTCTCACAAAATTACAAAAGAAAACAACCGCCACTCCAAACCTAAAACCTTCACAACAACTTCGTCCGAAGCTGCGACAAAATTCGACCTAAACAAACGCCATCGACACTCACCAAAACCCTACCGAAATTGTAACGCACTCAGCAAAATGCAATGAAGAACGCGAACTCCTGCCATTCGACGTAACGCTTTACATCGGGGGCCCATTGCTACCAAAAAAATTTGGTGAGACGGACCCACTTTACATCGGGGGCCCATTGCTAAATTTCATGGAGCCAATAGGATTGCTCGAAATTAACAAAATGGGCTCAAGGGTTTCAGGCCCACTTTATACTTGGGACCGGATTGAGGGCCGGTCCGAACTTTTCAAATTTCAAGCAATAGGATTGTTCGATTCTTTCAAATCCGGCCCAAGGGCTTTATACTAGGGCCGGGCCAGAACGAGCAATTTTTCCTACATGGCGTTCTATGTGGCATGATTTTTGCACCAAATCTTTGGACCAGTTTGATGAAATCGAGACAAGGTTTTCTTTGGCCCAAACTCCAAACTTGGGCCGGATTGAATCAGGCTAGCCTTCCATTCAGCCCTAGCCTGTGTATAAAGTGGGCCTCATTGAAATTTTACTACCGGTAAGGTAACTATATCTAAAAGCGACCCTTTCCTAAAAGCGTCCCTAGCTCAATCTTCCATAATAAGTAGATTTTAACACCCTACTATTGATGAGAATGTGCACAATCTGAACATCAGAGTTTAGGGTTGCTTTAAGGTCTACCTATAGTCGCACTAAGGAAATTCATAACTTATTCATAAGGTGTCCAAATAATGCATGCTAAAGTGCATTGGAGTCTTCTTGAACTTGCTAATAAGACCTATTGAAAATGTTTTATGTTTTATGTGTGTAAATAGGCTAAGTTGGTAAGGTGAACGCTTTAAGGTATGGTTACCTTAGTACATGATGGGATTCACCCATAGGGTGCAGAATATTTAATTAATTCTTTAAAAATAAATTTCGCACTTGCACTTTTTCTTCTTTAAATTTGAAAATAGTGTGACAAAAATTTCTTAAAATTTTGGCCCTTCCTAAAATAATATAATTAAACCGATCATGTACTACAGTATCGTACCTAGTTGTTGGGATTGGCAACTCATGCCTAATATTTTAAAAAATTATCGAAATGATAAAAATAATTATTTTTAGATTCTATGGATATTGTCTCAGATTCTCTTTTTTATCGTAGAAGTTAGATTTTTTTTAGAAAATATATTATTTCTAAATAATTTCCTGGAAATTTGGGCTTCTCTTCCTATTAATTAATTTTTGCTGACCCTAACGATCGGATACGGTAGTGTGGCCTTGTGTCGTTAGCCAAGTGTTCCTGGTGATTTAGCTATGTTTTTTTTTTTTAAAATTTTGGTAGACTAATATATCCATAGTCTAATTCAATTTATGGTGACAAAATTCGATTAAAAATCTATAATTATCACACAATTGGTGGCTAGTTGTAAGGTAGGGTGCACCAACTTTGGTGAAATTTTGGGTGTGCACCAAATGCACAAGGTGCATAGTTGTCAAAATCCCTCTTTTTCAAAACATATTTTAACTCATTGGTGATATTTTAAAGTAAAAAAAAGTTGA
The DNA here is from genome assembly GCA_022496805.1 of Pohlia nutans. Taxonomy (NCBI): domain Eukaryota; kingdom Viridiplantae; phylum Streptophyta; class Bryopsida; order Bryales; family Mniaceae; genus Pohlia; species Pohlia nutans. The sequence continues at coordinate 9,923,320 of CM040105.1, forward strand.
CAAATGGTGAGATAGATGTATATAAAATCTAAAGATACATTCTTTTTTGTCAAAAGGCTTTATATTAAGAAGTAGAATATGAAGTTTCAAAAGTAGTATCCTTTTAAACAAAAAAAACATGATGAACATGATGAAAGTTCAATAATGAATATTGTGCTTGATTTCTAATTTTATTGCAATTTCAAATCAAAGCCCACGTGTAATATCTTATATAGATTACCATAACAATTTAAATTCTTTCCAAATCTTCTTATACATGCTTAAAATGCCTAAATGCTAAAAGATATCTATATTAAGTAAAATGCAATATAGAAAATATTTATAAACCAAAAATTGCGGAAAGAAGTATAATAAGTGAAATTCTATATCCACAAGAAGTTTGAGGTTTAAATTCCAAAAATAGAATTACAATCTTAGTACATTTGTCAAACGGAGCGCTAGTTTGACTGCATCAAAAATATTACAAATGCACTCCGTTCTTTTATCTTGCAACTTATTTGTTGAAATCAAAAATCATATTTGTATTTTGAGGTATGGATATTACTTACTTTCCATAGTCATGTAAGTTTGTTTCCATCCAATAATCTCATATTGAGCTTGAAATGTAAAAAAAAGCCCAAATGTCGGTTGTTACCAAAAAATTGGTGCACACTACCTTGCAACTATCCAAGTCCAAAAGCTATGAAGACTTTGGTGCACCTTTACTCATTGAGAGCTTTTCGACGATGCCAAATATGACATAAAAAACTCTCATATTCTATTTTTCATAATTTAATTCAATTTATGGTGACAATAGTCATTTTAAAATCCATAATCCTCACACCATCTGTCCAAAAGTGACGAAACGATTTCAGTGCATCTCTCCTCGTCGAGAGCATTCCAACGATACGAAGAACTAGTGTGGCCATGTTGGCCCAAACGTTCTTGTGTTCCCTGTGTTCATATAAAACAAAACCAAAGAGACAAACAACCTATCGTAATAGTAAAATATGGATTTCATTCTTTATAGTTGCAACATACATAATAAAATATATAGTGCCAAATTTTTGATAAAGAACAGTGTTAAGGTTTAACCTGACTCCAATTTCAAAACTTGGATCCAAATGTTTTAATTAATTGTAAAATTGGGTCCCAAATTAGATTCACGGGCTTTACACATGAAAGCTCACTTAATGCAAACAAGTAATTGTGAAATTAATTACTTAGTAATTGGGTACCATGGTTTTACAGTAACAGGTCCAAATCTCAACCCACTTACAAAATACAAGTTCATCTGTTATTCTTTAAATTAAATTGACTACTTTGGACTCATGTCTTTAAAGGATTATGGTTTTGACTTTTGGACTTATAGAATCTACAAATAGAATGAAACATGGTTATAACAATTGGACGTGTATTAAAGGACATGATGCAATATTTTAGATTCCAAACAAAACATGCGTGTCCATCTACCCATCCACATACAAACTGTTGATATAACAATAGAATATATATAGATGACTTACTAAACTTCATCCCACAACTTCATTCATAGAGTAGATTATAAGATGTATTCCTTAGATACTTATAAGGTCACGTCTATTCGTAGATGTTAACCCCTAAAGGACCGAGGATATTTTTATTTATAATTTTAGTCAATTGAAATGGACAAATTCGTCAAAATTTGGAAAAACAACTATATGTTTGAAAATTTGAAATTTCCACAAATTTGTCTAATTAAATTAAATAAAATTAACTATTTTTACTTTAAAAAAATCCACACCTAGACGACATGAAACACTTTAATTCAAGTTCAAAATTTTAATTGAATAAATTAATTTTCATGTATTTATGCTTTGTGCCAAAAATTGCCAAAAATTAGCATTTGCAGGCATTGTAGTACAAAATAATTAATCTTTTTAATCATTCAAATTAATCATTTCAAATAACACATATCTAAATGTACTTCATATCAAAAATTGGTACCAAAATGACGTCATTGGATATTTGAAACAAATGTTTTGGATTTTTTTAAGCAGCTAGGACAGATTTTGATTTTTGTACAAAAAGTCTCTTTTAAAATCTTTAAACCTCTTCAATTTTTACGTGAATTTATTTTTATGTATTGCATGAGTGTAGGAAATCAAAACCACATCCGGTCGGTTCATTTTTTATTTTATTTTAAAGAGGGACTTATTCAAAGTTGCCTTAGAGGGTGATTTTAGAGTTCAAAGGGCTTTTCGGGGTACCCCATTCAGACCATTGCCCAGATACACAATCTCTTACATAATTCCTTGATATTTGACAAGAGTCTTAGAAGAAACAACACTTATTGTATTAAAAATCTAGTTTCGACAACAAATAGTATTTTTATTATCGGCTTTACCTACTACATGGCGAGCTTTTGTAATTACCCAAGGAAGTATTAATATTATTACCTTGCCTCCTGATCTAATATCGAATCTGTTACAAGAAGATTTCACAGTCCAACACGATCCAATTGACACGTATCAAAAGCAACCAGTTTTTTTATTCTAAAGGCAAATTCATTAACCCTTTAACGTCCCAATTCAACACTGTTTTCAAAGATGCGCTAGAAAATGTTTGATGAAACCCTAAAATGGAGTAGATGTACAAAGAAAACTTGTAAATGTCAATGTGAAGATCATATTTTGATCAATACTTGGATGCATCATATTTTTTCTTAATATTTTTTATTTAATTTTGAAAGGTTTTCTCTTGAAATTCAATTAAAAATCCCAAATCAACACAAAAAAAATTCAAAAAATTGTAATGAAATTGGAATAACATGCCCTACAAGATGGTATGGTTTTCATTATTTGATTCTACCTATTTTGGAAAATCATGTTTGAGGTCTCACTTTTTGAACTAAGAATGAAACTTGACATCAACCGATTGTGTTATTTTTCTAAAAATCATAATAATATATTTTGAAGATCCAAAGCATTTAAAGAATAGTCAACTTGCACAAGAACCAAGAGTAATTTTGGTGGATGAAAACTGTCCAATCTGGATGAGATCCGAACAACTTCAATCTGTTCGTCGTCCAATATATGGACGCTGGCGCGCTATAGGGTTAAAAAGGGTAATACATCATTTTCTCATCCAAATAGAAATTATGGCCCCGAAGCCTCAGAATCCAAATCAAATCACTCATTCAAGCCCATCCTCAACCAATTACACTAAGTCTAAAATAAATAAAATTATTGTATGTCAATATTGTCACAGCATGGGGCATAAAGCTCCAGATTGTTGAAACCGTGCAAGATATAGGGCTTGAGTTCAAACTGACAGATTGCAAATTAAATTTGTTAATTAAAATGATGATCAATATGATATTCAAAGTGATGATACCAATTTTTAATTTTCTGCTATATCAGAAACAACCTCCAAATCACAGAATACCATGTGGTATATAAATTTATGTACCACTCAAAATATTACCTTTAATAAAATTGGTTTGTTACTTATCAGGCCTTGTCAATCGCCAGAGAAAATTATACAGGAGATAATAGGGTTACAAATGTTGTAGGAATTGGCTCTGTTAGCCTACAACTAAACATTAATCAACTTGTAAAAATAGTAAAACATGCATGCTTATAAATTGGAAAGTTGAATTTTATGCGTATGCATTAGAGTTGTTTTAGGTTAAATATGACATGATACAATAGCGCAAAAGTTTACAAGAGTTTGAAGAGATTCATTAGAGTTATCCGTAAACTAAAGGGTTGAGTGGGCCTTAGTTTGACTAAAATTTATAGAAACGAAAACTATTGAGAGAAGTTCTAGGAAATCAAAAGAATGGGTGAGTGGGGACGGTCTAGGTATATATAGCGAGAATCTATTGTCAGAAAAGGGGCTAGCAATGACCTTCTTCATGTGTGAAGGTGAATAATAGAAACTTGGGTGAGAAGTTTTTTAGCACCGATTTTGGTGCTTTCAAAGTTTGCATCCACAATTTTTTTTTAGTGCCCGACACATGTTCTTTTTTGAGGATTAATGTCACTATTCACTCAAACTACAGTCCACTCACCCACTTTTGAGGGACTTTACGGATAACTCTATTGCATCACAAACATAGTAGAAAGGAATAATCATTACAAATTATGTCTTGGGAATAGATGCATTAAGAAAATAAATAAGAATTCTTAAAACCGATCATTTGTATAAATTTTACTAAAACACTTTAGGAGGTTATCCTTTATGTTAAAAAAATAATTTGGTTTATGGTTTTAAGGAGGTGAATAGGTAGGAGAATAGATGAACTAAAAGCTATGCAATCAAGTAAGTTTGAAGTTTTTAAAGGATTGTAATTAATTAACCTAAGTATCCAAAGAACCCAGTGGGGCCATATGGTCGATTTTTAGTCAAACGTTGATTTTCACCTAATTCCTAATTTCAAATGAAATTGGTCCCGACTAAAAAGTATGGGGAGCTATCTACTACTTTCTAGTTCAATTTACCATTCATCAAAATTGTTAAAATTGCGTTTTTCACAGCACTTTAGAGCTCAAAACCCTAAAATTCCAACTTATGCAAAAAAAAATTCTATTGAATTTCTTTTTATGTAAGCTCAAAAAGCATGCCACCTACACCTTTTTAAAAACACTAAAGGGTTAAGGGATTTGGGATACATTTGCTAATATTGTTGCCTAGGATTAAAGAAGCCATGAATAATGCACATTTTTGCATAATTTTTTGTTCAATGATGAAATTGATACACATTTTCAAAACAAAAGTAAGTCAACACTCCTAGTTGTTGAATAGGCCTACCCAGTAACGAAAAAGTAAAGTACTCATTCCTGAATGTTCATGTACCGGTAGTCAATTTTGTGAATACATGAATTAAAAATTAAATAAAAACCGTTCCACGATACTATGAAATAGCATTGATTGGGCCTACTAAATTTGGATGAGATAAAAATAAATTACTACAATAGTTTCAACTTGCTACAAGTGTAGGGGAAGTTTAGACTATCTTTCAGGGGACAGTCACAGTTCAAGGTGCTTCTACCTTATAACCGCAAGGCTATGTCCAAATTTTCTTTGTAGTGGTTTGGGATGACTTTAAACTACCAGATGATGGAGAAGGTACCCAAAGGATTGGCGGTTCAATTCCGGCCGTAAAATTACCACTCTACTAGATGGAAACTCCTTGGCGACGAGTTGCGAAAGGCAACTCATCAGCTTTGCCACGGGTTGCAAAGCAACTTGTATACCTCAACAAAATTTAATAAAAAAAATTCAAAAAAGTAAAAAATAAAACAAAATAAAATAATCTTCTTTATATTTGTTGTAAATATTTGAATAAGTTTCAAAATTAAATTTATTGTTCAAGTAATATAAATATGTAGATAACATATACTACAAGGAGTGTGAAATAATATATGTTCTATTAGGATACTACATTGCTTGCAAAATTAAATAGTTCTTCCCTTAGCATTATGTAAGAAGGTATATATATATATATTTTGAGTCAAATGGTGAGAATTCCATTGCAAAAAGAGAAAACACACCGCCGCAGAACCGAAACAGGCGAACCTACTTGGCGAATTTTTTTAGGTTTTTACCTCCTGATAACCTACCTATCAAACCACCTTACCTAAAAGTGCCACTGGCAGGACGAGTATGTGTCCATTGAATCCTATCTCCCTATACACTACACAGGGTGGGAGTTTGTGCCCAACTAGTCATGAACTCCTGTCTAGCCCTGCGCGCCGCGACGGGTTGCGTCATGATCAGATCTTGACTCCGCTACCAAGCCGCTCGAGCCGAGTCGAGCACCGCGTCCCACACGACCCGCTCCAACTGCTCAATCGGCCACCTATTATCCTTGAATACAGAGGCATTACGCCGTATCCATACGATCCAAAGGACCGATCCTCTTATCAGGGACCACAGTTTTTGGCCGGGTCTAAGCATCACTGGCAGCTCAAACCCGAGCAGGCACTGCTGCCATGTCAAGCGGGTCCAGGGCATGGTATCGACACCGTGTCCTAAGAGTCGATGGATGATCATGGTGGCAAAAGTCCACGCATTAGTGGCTGCGGTGCAGTCAAAAAACCCATGAATAAGAGTTTTAGTTTGCCCCTGGTCACAGCAGGTACACATTGCTGAGATTGTTGAGTGCGCAATCTGTCTCCATTGATTAACTGCGATGGCTCGGTGATAGAAGCTCCAGAGAAAGGCTGCTTCGTTTCTTGGCCGAACAGTCATCCATACCTCGGCCCAGTTAGGAATAAATGTGTCTGGGACTAGCCCTGCCCATTTCACACTAATTGGCAAACTAAGCGTCATGCGAGGACGACGCCATTGCCGCCCATGCCTGGCCGTGTATGCATAGAAGTCCTTCCCCGGTCTCCAGGTCCAACGACCCGGGTCGAATGTGAGGTCAGCAACTGGGGCCAGATATTTGAATCCCGTGATGTTCGTCACCTTTGATGTTGGATACACCTTGAGGACTCTGGTCCGTTTAAGAATGCCTCTGTATGTATGGGCCTGGTGTGTCATGATGCGAATTAGGGACCTGGATTGGCCACCTATCATAAAGATGGCTTGGGTCACAGGGATTGGAATGTTCTCGGGCTCACGTCGAATTTCCGGGCAGAATTCTGGGGTCGTCTGAAACACTGCCACTGGTTCAGGGTCATCAGCATTCGGAAAGACTCCTAGCCACTCACCACTGACCGAGTAAGACATTGTGTCACGGCCCAGCTCTCCGGTACATGCGACTGGAATAGCTCAATCTGCCTGCGTTCAGCATCTTGAAGGTGAAACCTTGTCTGAATTTCCGGCCAAGGGAGGAGTGTCATAGTACCCGGAACCCACAGATCCTTGAGGCACTAGAGGCCATTGTGGAACAATTGTCTTGCGCGTTGATGTGTGAATCCGAAATTATTTCCCAAGAAGTGTGTCGTCCACCACAGTTGGGTATTTTGGATTTCTTCAAATGTGGTGGGAGGTTGAGCTTCCACTAACGGGCTCAAGAGACGCCATGCCTGAATCAATCGGTTCCACAGTTTCGTACCTTGAGGGGCTGAGAATTTTGCCAGGAGAGCCCATTGGAGGCTGCGAGGCCACATGCCAGAACCCGGCGGTCGAAGTCCTGCGAGCCGGTGCCGCAGTAGTGCATGAAGAGGGGAGTTGTCGGGCACGAGAGCTTTGACAACCCATTTTCCCATGAGAGCTGTAAGAGCCTCTTCCGGGTCAATGATGCCAAGTCCGCCCACTCGTTTGGCTGCACAGCAGTCGTCCCATTTGACACGCGCCCGTACGCTCTCTTTAGTGCCTGCCCACAGATAACTTCGTAGTGATGCTCGGATGGATCTAAGAATTTGGATCGATCTCCCCCAGATGCTGATAAAATACCATAACGTGGACAAGAGGACCGAATTCACCACCACCGCTCGGGCCGTCAATGAGAGGTGTATCGATGTCCAGTACTGCAGTTTTGCATGAATTTTGTCCGTGAGAAACTTGTCAACATCTCCTGTGTCCAATGACACCCCGAAGGGTGTACCCAGTAGCTTGGATAAGGCACCAATCGGAGCTATTGAGCACCCAAAGGTGTCTAGCCAACTAGGTGGAGGGGTCGTAGCGAACCAATAAATCTTGCACTTACGCCTGTTAATGGTCAAGCCAGTTGCATCCCCAAACTCGGAGAGCAATGTGGAGGCAGCATGAAAGAAGCGTTCCTTGCCCAGCAATGAGAAGGTTGTGTCATCTGCAAACTGCGAGATAACCTGCTGGGAGTTCCCATCTGGCAACTAAATGCCTCGCAGGCAACCACGACTCACTGCCTGTCTAGATGCCGTCGCTAGGGCTTCTGCTACTAGTAGGAATAAATAAGGCGCTAGGGGACAGCCCTGGCGCACCCCACGACAGATGGGAAAGTCCCTGGTGTTTTTAGCATTGAGGAAAACCGCTGCAAAGGCGTTCATGAGTAGCATGCGTACCATGGCAATGTAAATCTGAGGCAACCCCATTTTCGCCATTACTTGGAAAAGGAAGCTCCACCTCACCGAGTCATAAGCCTTTCGAAAGTCCAGTTTTAGCATGATGACCGGTTGACCAGTTTCCCGGGCCCAGGAGATGGTCTCGTGTTGCAGCATTATCGAGTCTAAAATATGTCTGGACGGCATGAAGGCAGACTGTCCCAAGTGAATGGCATCAGGAAGAATTTTTTGCAGTCGAACTTGCAGCACCTTGGCCAGTATCTTGTATGAGGTATTCAATAATGTAATGGGCCTCCAATTCGGAAGCAGGTCCAATTCACCCTCTTTTGGCAGTAGAATCACAAGGCCTTGGTTCATACCTCGCGGGAGGGAACCATCCTAAATGGCTTGTCGAATCATGTCGGTGAAATCTATGCCTATGAGCTCCCAAAATCGGCTGTAGAAGTCTATCACAACCCCGTCTGGGCCAGGGCTCTTGTCCTTGGCCATCTGGTCTAAAGCAAACTTGAGCTCGGGAGCATCAGGGGTGCGGCCCAGGGATTGAAGGAACGCAGCAGGGAACTGATCAGAAAAGCTAGTTGGAATGAGGGACAGTAATGCTCGTTCGGCATGTATAGTGGTCGGAGTGGCTACTGGATCTGCATAAAGCTGCCGGTAGTAGTTCAACACCAGCTCTTCCAAGTCGCCGCGGTCTGTGACTTGACCACCGCTGGGGTCTCGCAGTGATGAAATGTGAGTTAGACCTCCAGGTTCACGGACCGCCCGGAAGAATTCTTTTGTGACGGCGTCACCTCGTAGTTTCCATCTCGTACGGGAACGAATCCGACGCCCCTCAATTTTCCGTTCCTGAAATGCCTCCAATCTGAGTCGACTGTCACCTCTTTCTCTCAGGGCGATGTCGTCATCTGGTGCGTCTTGTGCTCGCTTGGTGGCAACTTCCACCGCTGCTCTCAAGGTGTCCTCGTCTGCCCTATACGCTTGGGCTTTGGCCTTGCAGAATCCCCTATAATACCGTAGGATGCGGCGTAGTCTGCTGAAAAAGGAGGCTCCTGGCTGAGCTTGAGTCCACAAGCGCGTAATGCCTTCGGCCGCGTCCTCAAACCAGTAACTAGACATCTTCCAGTGTGACGGGCGGCGTGGTTGCACAGCTAATTGAATTGAAGCCATGACTGGATGGTGATCGGATCTGGTGTTATCACTCCTGATGCAATAATCTAGGAAGACTCGATCCGGATTACCCGGAGGGGAATTAAAAAGATACAGGCGGTCTAACCTGGCCAGAACTCGGTGTATGTGAGGACGATTGTTGTCCCACGAATATTTGAGGCTGGACACCGATCTAGGTTGATCTTCAACCTGCAAGGATGCTTTCATTGCATCGAAGAGTAGTCTTTCTCGCCGAGGGATCATCGTTGGACATTGTCTAGTTTTATCCGATCGTTGTTCAACCATGTTAAAATCTCCTAATAGAATCCACCTGTAGGTACGGGGCAATTCTCGGGCCATTGATTCCCACAAAATGCACCGGGTTGGTGAGTCGTTGGATGCATAGATATTTGCAAAGCCCACGTCTCCGCCTGGTAGGCCATTGATCACTAGCCAATGGACTCTGTTTCCTAGCAATGATCCCGAAGCACCGAGCTTCCTTTTCCAGCGAGGATGGATGAGTGTAATCACTCCACCGCATCCCGCCCCCGGCTCACTGCTGTCATGCCCATAGCCCGCGGTCGCTTCTAAGCTGAAAGATATGGCATGACGCCATAAGCGGTCTCCTAATTGTGCTGCTGGTGGCCCTCGCGTTTTGTGTTCCTGGATTGCGACGATGTCAAGTGTTGGGATGCAATCTCGTATGTAGGACTGTAAATTCATCACGGCGTCGTCCTCGTTCAATCCACGCGCATTGAAGGAGAGAAGGCTCACTTTCATCTTCCACCAGAGGGGAAACTGGCGTCCCCGCGCTCTCTCGTGGTGATTTCCTGAAGCCCCATACATCATATGCAGGGGGGCGTGTAGGCAGCGTGGTCACCACTTGTCTTGCTGCTGCTCGAAGCCCTCTCATAGACGAATTAGGATGGACATGTCTACTCCTGTCTCCCGCTTGTGAAGTGTTAGCCTCTTAGAACGACAGGATTCTCCCAGCAAATCCCTGTGCATGGGGACGTGGGCGGGCCGCTCCTGTGGCACTTGTTTCGCCAGGGCCGGAGTCAAGATGCGGAGCTGGCTGGCTGCCGGTCTTCTCTGGAGAGGAGGGTTGTGAGGAAAGGTGGTGCGCGGTGTCCACAAAATTCTCCGGTACTCCCACCGAGTCCGAGTGACCCACTAGTGATTCCTGGATGTTGGAGTCAGCAACTCGAGGACTTGGCTTGACTTGTTGTTGTAGTTGTTGACTTGCTGCCGTCTCCATCCTGGGCTGGCCATGTGCACTCAATAAGTTCTCTCCACCTGCTCTGGGTTCTGGACCCATGACTGGTGTCATGGTGGCGGTTGAGGGCGAGCTCAGTTCCCTGTCACCTAAGTCGTCACTGGGAGTCTCTTGGACGGGTGTGAAGCCAAGGGAATCAGAATTTGTGCTCGGTATTGCCGGATCCCAGTTAATGTGGGAAGGAGGGGATTCTTGATTATCCCCTTCGGGTGTTTGTTGTGTGCCGCCCCCATGAGCGTGCCCATCTGAATCGACCTCCATGTCTGAAGTGGCTGTATCATCTATCAAGGATGACTCGCTTGTGGATGGGATAAACGGGGCTTGTGGGTTCCTGGGACGGTACCGGTAAGGTTTCTTTGTTCTGTATACCTTTTCCCATCCATTCCACTCATAGAGTGGTGTTTCTCGCGATTCACCGTTGGAATAGTGGTTCCCACTACGACTAGTGTCGTTGTGGGAGTCATTCGGGTCATAATATGGGACACTAGATTCCACCATCACTGCATCAGAGGGATCCTCCTATGGGCACTGTGGAGCGACAGGTCCTGGTTGCGACTAGGTTTTCCCATGCGCTGTACCTTGTGTTTGCATCGGGCCCGATGTTGTAGCTACCACCGGAGGCGAACTGGTGGCGCCCTGTGGAGAAGTCACGTCCCAGCCTGAGGGCCTGGTGCGCTCGCGGGTCTTAGTCACTGGCGGTGTCGCTGCAGGATTTGGTCCTGCCAGTATGGGAGGTCCTCCGGGCGCTGGTTGCTGCCTAGCGTGCGAGGATGTGATTTGCACATGGGGTAGCTGGTTGACTGACGGGTTGTGATGGACACCTTGAGGCTGTACGTCAAAGAGCGAAGCCCGCCGACGTTGGCGTGTGACTGGAATAAATCCGTCCACATCTGGCTCAGAGGCATGGTGCATAGTGCGACGGGCCTGTGAGTTTGGGCGTCGCGGCCATCGTTGATGTCGCCGTGGTGGGGATTCCTGGTGGCGCAGCGGGCCCTGCCTGTGAGGATACTGTGGAGGAGAATCCCAGATTCTCGTGGAGGACGCTGGCTGACGCGGGGCCCTTGAGCCGTGGGGTTGTGCACTCTGTGGGCCTGACCGGGTATCTCCATCCGAGGGCCGGGTAGAATGCCTCCCTGGCTAGCTCTGCATGCCGAAGTGGGGTGCTGATGGTGTCCGCTGTGGTTACAGTTTAATTCGATGGCTTCGTAGTGGACAGCAATGGATGCACTCCCTCCTGCCTCACTAAAGCCAATCACATTCGACACCCACCCGTGTCTAATGTCCACTCCCACGCAGAAGCGCGGTGGAGAATCAAAACTCCCGTCTTGACTTTCTGCCAACACCTGACCCACCTGTTCGGCCACCCGTCTAGCTAGTTTATGGAATTCGAGAGGAAGATCGGGGAAGGTAATCCAAGTTGGCCAAATCACTCCCAGTGGCATCCTAGGGTTAAACCCTCGTGACCACCGTTGGTAGAACACGGCTCCTCCTTCAAATTTGTGAAGTGCAAAGGAGAGAATCATGTCTGTGGTATCCTTTCCATCTGTTCGAACATAAGCAAAATTCTGACCCACGCGTCGATGAAAGTTCACAACTCCAGGCTTGGCTAGTTCTTGTAAGGTGTGCCACCAAGAATTACCAGCCGAGTTTTGGAAGTTACCCTCAACAAGGCAAGCGATGACAACGTGTTCCTCAAGGAATGGGATCTCTGTGGCTACAGTATTCTGATCCTCAGGTGTCAGAGTGAAGGAAACTGCACCACGCACCAGCAACCCTTGAAAATTTCTGAACGTACCTCTCGGTAGTGTCTCGCCGTCCATCCTTCGGAGTGGGTCCACAGGGCCTCTGTCAAAGCGGCCCGTTGCCAGTGCCGCCCGCAGGAAAGACATGCCCGGGTCAGACGCCATCATTGGACGCTCTCCTGTGCTCCTAGAACTGTTCAACACGGATTTATAACTCACTCTGGCGGGCTCCATGGCTCGAAACCCTAGATGCGCTCTACTCTCCTCGTGGGAGATTCTTTCTGGCAGAAAGACCTCTCAATCGGACCGCTACAAGATTCCGCACACGATTCTGAGTTTACAACCTAGTCGCGAGTCGTGTTGGGCGTGTTACAGCTCGCGCCGCCGCAGCGGCGCACCCCGGCCTCCGTCCGCCATCGCCATCCAGAGACGAGGCTTTTTCAAATTCCAAATTTTTTGGGTTGTGAAATTGCAATAAAATTGTTTTTGTCTAAGAAGGTATATTTTGAATCATTGTGAAAAAGATGTTCGTTAACACCTAAATGCCGCCCAATCCAGAATTTGGCTTTCATCCAATTCTTTTCATGAAGGATTTTTGTTAGTCATGCTACCTCTTCAAGTTAAATTCAGATCATTAAAGTTATTTTAGATTTTATATGGGGTCTCGACTATAAAAAGGGTCGTAAGAACAGTTCACCAACAAAATGAAGCTCACCAAGTCTAGTTTCTACTCCACTTCAAGTTTTTGGCAAACTCTAAAAATTGAGTGTTTTATTGGACTTACAAGTTCGACATGTATTACCATGGTAGGAAAAAGAAACTAAATTTAGATACATGGATGATTTTCATTTATTGTAATGTTCTTCATTGTAATTTACACCTTTAGTGAACAAAATGGATTTTTTGAGTACAATTTGTAACTGATATGAATTTTCTTTCAAATCACTTCCAAAAGTCATAGTAATTTCAAATATTCACCAAAGTTTTTGAAAAATTCATGATTTGTAGTAGGACACATGACTTCATCTACTACATATAAAATTGAATTCTTATTTTATTTATAGTGGCAAAATTGAGTGACAGGTAAAGCATGATTCCATGGTCGTAGGCCCAGGCATTTAGGGGTTAAAAAGTGAAAATTGTCTGGTACCGTAGTCTCTATCCCTGGGACAGAGCCAATAAAGTAATAAAAACCAGCAAGTTTTGGAAAAAACACCTTTCCTCCTTTTGCAGGGACAAAAATATGACTTAGCTGCCTCACTGTTTTGCTGTCATTTGACAACTTTTTCCAGGTGGGGAGGGGAAAATCATGTTGGAGCTCTTTCAAATAAACCTCAATAAAACAATAACTACTGTTTTGATGCCGGCTTGATGCTACCATCTCACGGGTGAACTGAAATTCTCTTGTTACACATCTCCATGCATTTACTACTGATGGAAGTACCCCATTCCCCTGTGGCTGTGGGGAACTAACCATATTGAGGCACTCTCGGCAGTCAAATGGCATTCTCATAATGCCCATTGCTGGACAACTAAACCTTTACAACTACCTCCTTTCTCATTATCCTACCATTTTATCGTATCTCAATACCGTACACTTTTACCTGTTTCAAAAAAGTGTGCTACATTTTCTTCAGGCGTGCCTACCAAAACACCATGTCCAAGATTGAGGATATGTTTGTGACGCCCTGCCTTAGCTACTGTGTCGTGTATCCTCTTTGAAATGAATTCCTTGCTTCCAAATAGAGCGGCGGGATCCATATTTCCCTGTACGGAAGTCAAAAATATGTGAGCATCAAGGATTAGATGACAAACATTTACATAACCTTTCTTAAACCCTAAGTGCCGAAACTCAAAATAAAGAGTTCACTTTGGAAGCTAACAGTTGATTATAATAACTTTCAAAATATATTTCAACTCCTATAGATGTGAACGAAGCCACTTTTGACCATTTGGGCAATTAAGGGTTAATAACATATTTAATGACAAACATTTACCAGACATCACGTAACAGTTTGAAGAAGGAACTGACAAAAACAAGAGTCAGCCACAAGGAATCAGGTTTTTAAGTCGAACAAGCCTTGGTTGCTTTACTTTGATTGCTCTTAGAGATGCAATATCGGTACAGCTAATACTACCTTCCAGAATTTATTCAAGTAAGAAAAGAATTACCTGAACGGCCAATTGAGTGCCAATGCGCTGCCTGGCCTCCGCCATGTCAACTGTCCCGTCAATACTAATAACATCTACTCCGGTAGAAGCCATACGTTCCAAGAGACCACCACTCCCGCTCGCATACAAAATCAGTGGAAGGTCGGGGTGCGTGGACTTCACTGCGCTTACAATCTGCTTGATATACGGCAGACTGAATACCTCAAAGTCTACTGGACTCAATTGTGTTGCCCACGAGTCAAAGATTTGGACGGCTTGTGCACCACAATCAGCTTGATAACGCACATATATAATAACCGATTCTGCCAGTTTCTGAAGCAGGGCGTGTAAAATCTCAGGAGTCTGGAAAGCCATCTTCTTGATAACGGTAAAATGCTTGGATGATCCACCCTCGACAATATATGATGCCAAAGTAAAGGGGGCTCCAACAAATCCGAGGACTGCAGCAGCATTTCCAACCTGCAAAACAAGGAATCAATATTCAATTACAAAGTTCCTGCCTAATGCAAAATCGAAATGTGGTTCGTTCCAGAAATTACGCTTCTTACACAATCACCAGGTGCAGCTGTGAAGGAGTGAGTCTCACCTCAGATCGTAAGGCAGTCAAAGCTTGACCAACATAAGGCACTGCTTCAGCAGGTACCAACTCTCTCACTTGAGCGACATCAGCAGCTGATCGAATAGGGTTGTGAATAATTGGCCCTTTGCTCTTAAGAATGTCAAAAGGGATATTCATGCCAGTAAGCGGCGTCAAAATGTCTGAGAACAGAATAACCTGCACAACAAATTCCCAAATGTGAACAATAAAACCATGAAGTTATCTTACCCAGGAAGGGAACTTGAATCTTCTAACGCTTGTCGAAGGAAATGCACGAAATGTTCAGGGGCTTTCTGATTTTCAAGGTTTATTGCTGCTACAGACAGTAATGTACAAATTCAGGGAACTGACGTACTCCGTCGGGTTTGAATGCTCGCCATGGCTGTAATGAAACTTCGACGGCCAAGTCAACATTCTCAGAACGCTCCCTGAAAGTGGGATGCTTCTCACATAAATCTTGATACACCTGTTATCCACACACAAGTCAAAAAGATGTCTCAGAAAAGGTTTTCATCGTCCAAAAAGGTGTTCATCCAGAAGAGTAAATTTTGGCTTGACTTAGTTATTCACTACAATTTCCAAACAAGAATTTGTAGTATTTAAATAAATAGATAAAAGAAGGCGGAAATGGCTCACAGAATTAAGAAAAATGAAGAAAAAAAAAACAATTGAGGGTCAATACAAGTGCAGAGAGAAATTCCTGTTAGAGATGGAACCTTTGTTTAACAGCTACCTCAACGTTTGTACCAGTACTCAGTGAGGTACTATTCAGTAAGGGTTCGGGGAATTCACGACACAGAAATTCATTGAGGAAAGCCAAAAAACAGGCTCTAAAACTGCCAATTTAAATACCTTCATGTATCGCCCGGCTTGTCGCATCATCCACACAGGCGGCCTATCCACTTCTTCCCCTCGCACAGCCCGAAGGAGTAGCGGGTCGGCAGTGGTGTCCACATTCGCTGCAGCTTCCTTCGTTTCTGCACCGTAACTCTCACAATAAGAACTCGAACATTTACTCACCAGCCCTGTCCACTTCAAATGGGGCGGACAATGAGAGTGACACAAAAACTACATACTATGATTAAAGATAGACCATTTTTCAAGTATTGAGACGGCTTGAAACACGACAAAGACTAGGACAGTTATTTCCGGACAGGGAGAGTAACTCTATCACTCACATTTCTTCATATTGACATCAAAAACCCTGGGAAAGCAAGAAATACCAGCTGCGCAAACACACTTAGCCAGACTTGACAATAAGAACTAACTTACAACTTTTAAATAGAGAAAATGCTCACCAGCACTGGAATGCGTCCAGTTCTAATTTCAGAAATGAATGCTGATCCCTCAATTACGTCAAAATCAATGGACTAAACAACCTTTCACACAAAAACTCTAAAAAAATCACTGCGAGTGTTCTATCACGCGGATTTCTTGAAAGCAAGATTACAAAACCCTAGGAAAACAAGAAATACCAGCTGCGCAACACACTCGACAATAAGAACTACAACTTTTAAATAGAGAAAATGCTCACGAGCATTGGAATGCGTCCACTTCTAGTTTCAGAGATGGATGCTGATCCCTCAATTACGTCAAAACCAATGGACTAAAAGAAAATCTCTAAAAAATTCTTCTATCACGCGGATTTCTTCAAAGCAAGATTACACAACCCTAGGAAAACAAGATGGAGTGTGGGAAAGACCAGCGGCAACGGCCTGCGCAACGCATTTAGCTCGGGGCTTGATGGCTACAGCACGGGCGCTGCCAATGCTCCTTGTCGGCGAATTCTTCTTCAAGGCAGTGGCAGGCGCAACCACGGCCACAGCGGCACCCTGGATGAGCGCCATGGACGCCATTGCAGGTGGAGAATGACGGGCAATTGATCCAAGCAGAAGCAAAATTCAAAACTGCTCAGTTGAAGGGGGAGAGTGAGCAAGGCGAGACTGTGAGAGAGGAAGAGATGGGAGATGAACGGTGGAGCATTCAGGGGACGGGATAGGGCTCCGTATCTGTTACGGCCTTCCTATTGGCTGCCCTGGAGATCCCCTGAACTAGCGGATTATAACCCTTTAACGTCCCGATTCAGCACTGTCTTCAAAGATTCTTTATAAAATGTTTGATGAAAAACAAAAATGGAGTTGATCGACATAGCTAAGTTGTGAATGTCAATGTGAAGATCACATTTGTATGGTTGGATTCATCATTTTTTTTTTATTAATATATTAAAATTAATTTTGCAAGGTTTTCTCTGAAATTCAGTTAAAAATCCCAAATTAACACAAAAAATTTAAAAAATATTGTAATGAAATTGGAATAACATGCACTACGAAATGGTATGATTTCCATTATTTGATTGTACTTATTTTAAAAAATCATGTTTAAGGTCTCACTTTTTGAACTAAAAATGAAACTTGACATAAACCAATTGTATTGTTTTTCAAAAATCACAATATCTTATTTTGATGATCCATACTGTACAAATGATAGTTGAAAAACTATATAGGATGTAGTTAAGAGAAAGGTTGCAATCTATTCGTCGTTCATATAATGAACGCATGCAAGTTAAAGGATTAAGGTCCAGATGATGCACTGATTTCAAAGAATGATGCATTATAAAATGTTTGATGAACAACAAAAATGAAGTTGATGTACAGTCAATCATCTATAAATGTTACCTCCTTAAACATTATTACGCTATATTGTTGTGGTTTTTGTACTCTAAAAGAAATACACTAAGAAATACTAAGAATTGAAGCTAAATGTTATTTCCGGTGATTTGTTACAAATGGCTACTCTCCTTAGTATATAAGTACCCTTTCTAATTGTTATATTCCATTTAAAACACTTGATTCTTTGGTTCAACTAATCACATTGCTACATTGTTTAAATATGATTGAATTTTTTTAACCAATGACTAGTGTACACTTGATGATGAGTGTAAACTATATGTAACTTATAGATAATATTGTTATCCTTCTATAATAACATGTTTGAGAAACCATCACTTCATGTTCACAGTCATAAACATGAATACATGAAGGAGATGATTTGTTATATAAAATAAAATAAAATAGATAAAATAGTATATACTTGTGATTTTTCTACATATTTTTATTTTTCTACGTATATACCACATATTTCTACATTCATCCATATCTTAGATAGAAAATACTTTTCACATTATAATGTTATTTCATCCAAGTATAGCGATTTTGGCTCTTAAATTGAGATATTTGACGTCTTTATTACAGTTATCAGTATAATTTTTACATCCAAATGATCCACCTTGGTTTATGGTTATATGTGATTCATGAATAAATGTTACAGATGTAGTACCCCAAAGGGATATCATTTATAGAGGGCCGACTGTACAAAATAAAGTTGTAAATGTCAACATATAGATCACATATATATATAGTTGGATTTATCATTTTTCATTAATCAATTTTAATTAATTTTTCAAGGTATTCTTTTGGAATTCAATTAAAAATCTCAAATTTAAAAATAAAAATAAAAAAATAAAAAAATAGTGACAAATTTGGAATAATATGTACTATAAGAGGGTATAATTTCCATTATTTGATTTTACTTATTTTTGAAAATCATTTTTAAGAGCTCACTATTTGAACTAAGAATGAAACTTGATATAAACCAATTCAGTTGTTTTTCATACATTTCAAAAATTCACAATATCTCATTTTGAAAATCTATGTTGTACAAATGGTAGTCAACAAGCACAACAACCAAGAGAAATTTAGATGGATAAAAAAATCACTATTTGTTATCTACAAATGGTTCACAATCTATTCACAATTTGTTCAACGTCCACTACATAAATGCAGGCGCGCTAAAGGGATAACTTTCCAGTTCCCTCAATCTTCTCTAATTGCACATTTCTTCTTACATATAGTCCTTCTCTATTATGACATTGAGTCCTTCAATACAATACAATACAAAGAGAGGTTGATGATGATGATGTTATTCAAGCGTACTTGGAAACATTGGATCCGATCTATTTACATTTCATGTTGAATCAATTCGGTATCTCTTTACGAATAGATCTTATCTTTTTATGATTCAATGCTTGCAAGGTCAAATCCAAGCTGTAAGTGAGAGCATCCTTAATGTTGAGCCGTTATTTTCTATTTGTGGTCAACTTGTTGACACATACCCGTTAAATTGTTGAAAACTATACTTGAATGGGAGGATTTTACAGACCTGTTGTATAATCTCATTTCATTATTTCAAGGATCTATCTTCACATTCAAATTGACCTCTATCACTTGTCATCTTTTCAAGACAGACTAGTGCAATTAATCAATGGGTTGACAAGGGATAGAAAATAAAGGCTCAACATTGAAGATGTTCTCACATGTAGCTTCGATTTGACCTTGCAAACATTGAATCATAAATAGATCAGATCTCCTAGTAAAGAGATAGCAAGTTGATTTAACACAAAATTTGAATGGTCCAATGTTTCCAAGCGCCCTTGAACAGCGTCATCATATTCAACATCTCCTTGTAATGTATAGGGGATCTCAATGGCCTCTTTATTGACATAAACAATAGAGACCTCAACATACTCATCCTCGTCACTCTTTTTTGAGCTGTCCACAAGACTCAAAATTTTCTCATAGCTGATATCATTGTGTTATTGCAACGATGTTAGAATAAGGGAGGATTAGCATTTCTGAAATGTTATCCATGTAGCATTGGGTATGATGTGTACAATTATGCTGCGAGTACTGCTGCAGTCACAGATATGGCATATGAACTGGGAAAGAAGGGAAGAGCCATGTTGCCTGTTTTCATTTGCACTATTTCATATCCTATATATTACTGCCACCAAGCAGAAGCTCAAGGGACACAGGTGATTGATATTTCAGTGAGTTTACATTCTTAAGAGAGTATGGAAGCATAGTATCTCAAGGACAAGATTGTAATAAGATTTAGTTGTGTAGCAGTGACGCTTGAGTTTGTAAGATAAAAGGCTCGATTCAAAAACTGTTAGGTACCAATTGTGGTCACCTATAAAAGCACCTGTTTCAACTTCAGGAGTTCCCAATCTAGTTATTACAAGCATTAATTATGAATACCAAGTTAGCAATCTGATTGGACTAGAAATGAAAAACAGTTATTGGTACACCTACTAACGGGTGATGGTCTGATATGGGTACCCCTCCAAAAATAGTGTGATTTTCAAGAAATATCTTTTTGGTAAGAAAAAAACATTGGAAAACTACAAAAATTAGAGGGTGTTATAGGCACCATGGCTGCGACTATTTACATGGTGTTAAAGACGGAATTTCTAGCACACGTAAAATGAATCAAACATAAGTCACATTATGTGAGACACGTAAAAATGGTACCCATATCATGCCATTCCCCTAACATCAATAGTGGTCTATGCACATTAAGTTTGAAAATTTATAACAAAATCATACATTGTGAAAAAATTAATTAAAAATTGAGCTTGGTTATTAAACCCAAAGTTTTATGTGCTGCAATTTTTTATCATTGAAAATGAGCGCTCCATGTAGGTTGAAATGCTTAAACTGACGGCAACTGTACCCCTTACCTTATATATAATTTGATTGTGCATTTGATAGCTCATCCAGCTACTCTTCTACAGTCTATAGCTCGTTTCAGGCTCCCATTGTTCCCATCGTTTAGGAGTCATGCAAGCATCAATTCGTTTTTATATCTTCGTTTTCTGAAGCTCAATTGATTTAGTTCCTCCTGGCATTAGTCTGATGATAACTAGATTCTACACAAATCTTAATACACGGGGTGTTTTGGTTTGGTGTTTACCAGGAATATTAATACAGCCCAAAGTGTCATTGCTACTCTTCGCATCTCCAAAGTCTCGTCTTCGTCAGGGTAAGCATTCAGAGGATTGTTAAATTCATCTGCATTACAACAGGCGAGATAAGAGAGAAACTCATCTATTTCTGAACATGTTGACAAATGAAAAAAACAAATGGAAATTCTGTTGCACATGACTGAAAGTAATTTAATGTCTGTGGGTGTAAAGAGGCAAGTAGTTCCGCAATATAGCGAATGTTTCATCAACAACCACATTCCAAATCTCAACCCTTCCCCTTCATATAAAAAATTCAAAACAAATCTGCCGCACTCACAAAATAGGATAGGAAACCAATGAATGAAACAGCAAGACAAACTGGTGATCTACTGATTACATACCTTCGGAAGAGTACCTTTGGAGTGGTTGTGTCTGTGTCTGTTAAATGCGAGATGGAACTGGTTAGGGCAACCATAATTAATTAGGGCAAAACACAGGAAGATTAAATCCTACAACTTTACAATGACCAAGGAAAACTGAGGAAAAATCACTAGAAAACTTCCTCTCCAATGCAAAGACAGGCCTGAATGGTGTACATACTTGTAGGAGGCACAGAAGATGATTCAGATGATAAACTCAGGCTGCTGATATCCGGTTCATGTCGTTTACTTGCAGGAGGGTTTCTAGAGTGTACAGTACGTGTAGCCACTACAAGGAGAAGGCGTTGCTTTTCACTCAGTAGGTGAGTCAAACGGCGCCACTTTGCACTCACTGCCCAAACGCTCAAGACTTGGTGAGAGCGATTTGTCACGTAGGACAAGTGTGTACAGTGAACTCTGACACTGCTATGAGTGAGAAGTGGCGCCTTTGCTAATAGTGCAACCATATACAACGAAAAACAAACGTAAGAAAGAAAATGATCAAGTTGATTTGAAAGAAAAGTGAGGAATGAGGAATGAAGAGTGAGTATGAAACGTAAAAGATGTGTGGAAAAAGAGAAAAATGAGTGAAGACGCAGAAGAAGTGTGAAAATCGGATAAAGATGGACCCAAAAAAAATCTCGTAATCCCTAAAAGCCCGAGGGGTATTGGACAAAACATAGATGTGTTATGATATGTGCCTTCCATATGTTTGATGAAGTTTGGTTCAATAGACAATATGTAGGGCATCATCTCTACAAATTATCCATACGGTCAAACTTCCAAAATTAACTTTAAATATTTTTTTAATGAATTTAAAAGCATTAACCTTTGAAAATTTGTATAAATTATAATTTCATTTTTAAAGTTTTAAATTTAGCATGATTGGTTAAAGTTGGTTTATCTATTGTAAACTTCAAAAAGCAAAAGAATTGATGGAGGGAACATCGTTACTTTCCCAAATAAGACAATGTTGAGGTGATCCAGTTTGAAAAATTATCCCAGGTGGGACTTAACTCAGATTGAGATAATTCAAATTGCGTTGGAAAATAGACTTGATGAAGTATTTTAAAATATTTTTTATTTTTTCAAAGACATATTTTTTTGTTCCAAATAGCTCGTTAGATTTGGGCAACAACTAGAAAAGGGTTGTTGAACATTTAGGGGTTAAAAAGTCTACCTTAGTTGGGCTTAACTCTATTAGCTAGGCTTTTCCCTAGCTTTGCTATGCTCAACTCCAACTTTCCTTGCAAGCATGGACAATGGCTATTTTGGTACTCCCTTTGTTTCATAATAAGAATTCAAAATCATATATTTTCTTGCGTTAATTTAAGAGTCCACATTCATTGTATTGCCTTTTTGCATGGACTCCTATTCATTCGTTGTGCTGGTTTCTTACATTACCTTCCTACATTTTTCATCCCTTTTTATCGAGACACACGGTTCCAAAGTTGCCATTGCGTTTCACCCCTTTCAACATAGGCTCTATTTTTGACTTAAATCTCAGTTTTTTGGGCAGAATGGACTCTTACTATGAAACGAAGGGAGTATTTCCTACCGGCCTCGAAGCGCCTGAGCAATGTGGGGCAACCATGTAGGAAGGCCAGCCACACTAGAAGGGCAACCATTTAGGAAAGGCAACCAACTGGAAAGACTCTAACGTAGGAATACCATAAACCGTGAAGGTCCAAAAGTTGTGCAGTAGATTGACATTGAAACAATTAAGATTGTGACCATTAACCGCTTTTTAGGAGATTAGAGTTGACCAATCAGTTTCTTGTATTTTCTTTATTTTGGGTAGAATGGTGGGTCAGCCCATATATCGACTTTGGATTAGTCCTAGTATCGGATTAAGATGAGCCTATGTAACCACAAACTAAGGGGTTTGAAATACTTCTCACTTAGAAAAATTGTACAAAAATATCTATATGGGATAAAAATATAAAATCACTTTGCTTCTTTATGATTTCTTCTCTTCTATGTAGAAAAATTGCGTTCTAAGATGCAATTTTATTTCTAATATCCAAATCTCCTTATTTTCACGGGTTCTGGTATTTCTATGCTAAATCCCTCAGACATCAATGTGTGGGGACAAAACATGCCCCCTATTTTGTGCATTTGTGGGACCATTGCTATAATACTAACCCCTTCTTTTTATGGTTTAACCTCTAAATGCCCACAACCCTCTTCAGATTTGAAGAATTGCAAAGATGCATTATAAAATGCAAATAAGAGGGATATTCTATCCATACGGCGAGCCATACAGTTCGATTTATAGTTGCAATCACCAATATTTTGTATAAAATTTGAAACTTAAAGTTCAAAATTCTTTTGTAATTTGATTATGAAAAAGATATTGACAATCTATGGATGCAATTTATTGTGATGGTTGAAATGTAATATTCTAAGTGTATTGATTTTTGGAAAAATTTTGGTTGCTTTATTTTATAAGTTGATTTTTTCAAGAGCAGTTTTGAACTAAGATCTTAGAAACTTTTGGTGAATCACTACAATATGAAATGAAGCATAAAAATTTCACAAACGTCCCCTTTCTAATTGGTTCACACACACATGAATCTAACTTCCCATAAAATCTAAAGTAAAAAAAATCCACACTACAAAAAGTGCATGACGGATGAGAAAACGAAGTTTGATTTTGTACATCATCCATAAATTGAACGCTTAGGCAGTTAGGGGTTAAACTTCCCAAGTGAATCTCTGAAATTATGTTGGGCATGCATGTCTAAAATTTGAAATAAATTGCCAAAAAAGCATGTAGGGTGCCCAGAATGGGAATTTCAGAAAATGGAGCTTGGGGTGAATTTTAGAAAATAGGGGGGATTTAACTCCTAAACGTCCCAGCGTCCAGAAACTGAACGATGAACAGATTCAAAGCCTTGCAACTTTCTCATACAACCTCGGATGACTTTCATCCAAGTCACCTTTGTAAGCCTATTAAATTCTCTACCAATTACAATAAATCTCCTGTGATGGGGAGCTGTTGATAATATTGGAGAGGCCTTCAACTACAAGTATATCAAATTTGTTGGGTAGATTTCATGCTTGCAATGGTCCTCTCATGTACACCTCATGTACATCTGAGCCATGCTAATATTTATTTTTAAGGCTAGAATCTACTTCTGTTCAAAGGGTTGGTACGTTTAGGGGTTAAAGACCAACTGCACCGTCAATAAGTATCATCCACCAGATGTGGACATCCATCCATTAATTGGATGAAGATTTCCAAGGCTTGGTTCTTCTCTTGCGACGCACGGCAAGCTCTCCATCGTTGCTGCTGCGTGGCATGCAGCTCCTCAAGCGGCCTGAAGCTTTAGAAGTTTTCCGTGAATATCAAGCTTTAGCACGCATTGTTCGGAGTTCCACTAACTTAACTCTGCATTCCTGTGAATTCTCCTTCTTCTACATTATTATTATTATTATTATTATTATTATTTTTTCCCGAATTTTTAGAACGCTGAGACGACATTGTGAAATTCAAGCGGCCGCACGCAATAAGCTTGTGATCATTGCGGTGGACTCCGTGGAATCGCCGCTGCTTTGAATTGAATTGAATTGTCCAAGTGCAGAGCAGATTGTGTGAGTTCGAGACAGTAACTTATCATGGGGAAAAAGAGGCAGAGTCCGGGGAGAGGTAGAGGACGTGGCGGGGGTCAGGGAGAAGGGAGCGGCGGTAGAGGGCGAGGCCGGAGCCGCGGTGGAGGTCGACAGCAAATGCAGTCAGGTTCCGACAATTCTGCTTGATAGAACTCTCGCTTTTGTTCTTTTTAGGGTTTCAGAGATGCTGTCCATTTTTTTATTAATTAAATAAATAATGCCGGTTGCTTTCTGCTCGATTTCAACATTTTCAAGAGCTGAAAAAGGAAATATGGATTGCAACTGGTGTGTTACTGCAGGGGGAGAATACTCTTTATGTATTTTGTTGCTTGACCAGTTGGAAAAATGATGTTGTATGGCGTAGGCGACTCGTCACAAACTGGCTTTGTTGCTGGAGGAGCTCTCGTCGATTGGGAAAACACTACACCTGATCGGCGTCAGTGTATGTTCTTAACCTGACGAGCATTATTTGAATTACTGAGAAGTTCATGAATTATTGAACAGTCTGAAATTCTTCAGGAGAGGACTTGTCCTTTTTTTTTCCAATTAGCGGAGAGGAATGTAATTATGTTAAAATTGTTGTATATTCTTTTTAGACTTTCTGATGCGTTCGAAATCTGCAATGCATCTAGATAATTGAGTACTTTTTGGCATCCTCTAGTAGGAAACTGTTCCTGTTGTTTCTATGTTTGATGTTCTTCTATCCGAGCTCGCGTATGCACCAAAAGTTCTGGCAGACATCTTCTGAGCTGTTTATATTCCGTGGCGGTGGTGGTGTTTATTTTATTTTATTCAGCTAGTGGCAGGGGAGGCAGAACGCCTGAGAGTGCCAATGTAGGTTCAAGGAATCAGGTATCAAGTAATAGACGGGGATCTCAAAACAGGGCGGGAGTGACCAGACCTGCACAGAATTTTGTTAGCTTTGACTACACACAACTTGACAGGCGGAGAGGGGGTTCCATAAACAGCGCAGTGAGTACTTTCTCGTTCTCTAGTATTAATGATTAGTAATATATTGGAATAAGTATCGGAGCAGGTATTTCTTTATCAGTCATAATGCTATAACAATGCTCTTGAATATTGTTATGAGTGGATGCTTTGAATGTGTACGGTGTTGTGTGATAGACAAGGTTCTAATATGCGTTTGCCTTGACCTTGGTTTATGCGTCTTTAATATTCATGATGGTTCTTGAAGTATAGCGGATTTTGTCTCTACAGGGTAATATTTCTCTTCCTGAGGAGGTTAGCGCAGCAGCCTCAGGACATAGGGAGGTTGTTGTTCCAGCAATTGAAGGTCGAGTCGAGGTTTATGTGGATCGCAAAGGCTGCCAAGAGGTACCGACATGCAGCATTGTTTTCAAAATGCACCTTACGTCGATTTATATCAACGGCATTTTGGTGTTGTAGCTAACCTGTTGTCGCTTGGAGGTGCCAAGTACCTTACTTGTTGCATACTTAAGCATCATGGAATTCCCTGGGCGGTTTTGCAGGCTTTAGAGGCTTTAGAAACAAGAACTACAGGTTTGGGATTCGTGGATCAAGAGTCCTCAGGCTGTACCAATCGCAAGTTCGAAGTAGAGGAATCAGGAAATGTTGCGGATTCTGAACTTAATTGTTCTGAAGACAGAGAGGTGGCTGTTGTAGAGGCAATGAAGGTCGATAATGTACAAGTTAATTATGTCCATCTGAGAACCTCTGGTAATGAGGAGAATCTTAGGTCTACTCCTAGGACTAAGAAGAACAGAAGAGAACGTTCTTTCGAAAATTCTTTTGTGGAAGGGAGAAATGCCGGATACCTTAGCATTGGGGGTGTCAAGGTGTTTACTGAGGCGGGGATCAATTTTTCTGATGGAAGTGAAGATCTGGATGAGGAGTTCGATACATATTCTTCAAGTGGGAAGAATCGGATGAGTAGTCAAGCGAAGCGTGATTCTGGAGTTAAGAAGCGAGGGCAGTGGCTGGAGGACACTTTCAGTGGGTCAGGAGAAAGTATAGTGGATTCAAGTGATTCAGATGTAGATGACGACTTAGTTGAAGACTATATGGCCAATATTGAGGACGCGGATGAGATGGTGGACGCTAGCTGGCTGCTGAAAAACAAAATGCAGAATGTTGCAGTTGAAGATATGGGCTCCGATGATTCGGAGGATGAGGATGAGGATGAGGATAATTCAAGCACTGGTACAAGTGACCATGATACAAGTGATAGCGATTGTGCGTCACCTGGTGGGACCTCAACACCGTACTTTTCCATCACTGAGAGTCCATTTGTCACAAGTTGGATTGTAAACAACTTTAAATTTGACTTCCAGATGCTGCTGAGGTTATCTGTAGTTGCTCAATCATGTTGCATAAATATGCTCGTCATATAGCATCGTTTTGTATTGTTATTGATGACACTCATATCGAACCATTGCTTGAAGTGTTGGAAGTTTTAATTGAGTCTTTATTCTTTTCTACGGAACAGATTTGGCTTTTCTCTACAGGAATTTTGTGTCTTGAACCTATTCTTTTCTATAGTGGAACAATCTTTCAGCTATTTGTAGAATGTCACGCTTGTTGGCCTTCTGGGCACCGTCTCTTACAACTCATCTCAAAAACTATTTGTTCTAAGTTAAGACGCTGTTAATGCTTTGGTATAGAAATCATGTACTGTTGTAACTGGGAAACAAATTTCTTGGTGCATAACTGTAATCTGCTGTGTACTAAGCTTTAATAGTTTAGTCTGGACCAGTCTTTCTCCCTACTTTTTCATATTCTTTGCTGGCATATCAATTTTGGGATATGTTCTAGTTTATTATTTATTTTTCCTGAATTTTTTACTCGAGGACAGCAGTAATGGTTTTGAAATTGGTTTTACCTGCAGAGAAAATGTGGAGATTGAAACGGCAGAGTAAAGGCAAAGAGTTGATGGACATTGATGATGATGATCAAGACTCCGAGTTCGAGGATATGGCGGAGAAAATTTTATTTGGCGGTTCTAATGCAAGACATGGGCGCAAGACAAAGACGACCTCTTTGTTGAGGAACTTAGAGTTGGAGGAAAGTGAGGAAGATTCTGAAGACGAAGATGACGTTGACCAGCTCTTTGATCGGATGGAAGATGCAAATTTTATGCCAGGTGGGTAGCAACTACAAGTCAGTAGGAAACAGCTTTTGGAAATATTTCAAATCACAGAATGTTTGGACACTACTAATTCCTCTCGCACAGTAATGGCACGGAAATGTGTAGTGTAAGATATCTGCGGTAGCTGGTCTGCTTGTGAAAACCTATAGGCTCATTGTGGTCAGGTTTTAGACATTCACGTACATTAATGTGTATTAAGTGTTCGAATATGAGTGTTCATGTGGTTGTCTACAGACAAGATCCCCAAGACTCCAGGAACAGGAAAGCAGACAACTGGAAGTATTGGGAAATCGCTTGAACCTGCGGCTTGGCCACTGAGTGTCCACAAAACCAAAAAGAAGTCAAAAAAAATTCCTGGTAAACAATACCGCACCACACCACGATTTGCTTTGTGGTGCTTTCTGACATAACAGATTGACGCAACAGAATTAGAGTTTGATCTTATTTCGCTGATGATGTGCATTTGATTTGATTGATTGGTAAAATATGTCTTAAAAAACAAATATGGCTTGAGCATTACAGGACAGAAAAAACGCGAACGCAAGGAAATGATTGCTGCAAAGCGACAGGAACGTGCACTACGGCGGGGGCTTGACCTGCAAGCTATCAATTCGGTGCAACTTCTGACATGCTCCATGTATAACTTACGATGTGGATACTTGATGCAAGTCTCTGGTTGTTCAATCCCTGGAGTTGTCACCACTTCAGTAGATTGTTCATGCTTAAGCAAAGAACCTCATTGTAGATGAGAAGACACACAATCGGAGAAGCTTATGCAGATGTAGAGCCTTAGTTTATTAGTTTAGCAGGTCATGTGGTATGATCGCTTGTGATTATTTTTAACAAGCCTTTGGTTTGGAGTAATGTCATTGTTTTGTCAAATGGTGCGCTTTGGAGTTCTTTGTGAATGGGATGTCTGCTCACAGGATGCCTGCTCTGATGGGACAGGCATTGGAGGATATTGTTGTGCGTGGCACTGATATATACGCGTTTGCCCCCATGGAAGATCGGGACCGCGCTCAGGTTAAAATAATTACATATGAGTTCTGTTATTATATGAGTTCTTTGGTTTTATGTTCTCTTCTCCTATTGTCAATATTGGTGAAAATGTATTATCTTCTTGCTGTTCTTGCATGTCTTGTTTCTTCTATATGATCTGTAAAGACTATAAGCTTGTGTGTCTGACTATGAGCAGATACATAAGATGGCAGGAATTTATCGATTGAAAAGCGGCAGTCAGGGTTCAGGCAAGAAGAGGTATCTATAATTTGTTGCTTAAATCGACCATGGCTGTTATCGTAAGACGGAGCCAGTAAATGTTGTACACAAACTAAGGTAAACTTGTGGTCCTCTGTGCTTGCCTTCCAGGTTTACTGTGGTGACTCGTACAAGACACACCAGCCTGCCCACTGGTGCTGACAAGTATCGGCTTAACTCAGTAAAATCCTCAACTTTCTCTTGTTTCTGTCACACTCATTTTTGAGGATTTTTTTTTTATGGTGATCAGTCATGATGCATGCGATTCTGATAGGTCTTGCTTTTTAAACACTACAGTATGAAGCTGATGAGAGAGAGTTTTACAACCTTTTATTCTAGTGAGGAACCCATAGTTTTAACCGACTCATGCCTGTTTGTCCTAAAAAGAATTCTGCATATTTTCAGTCCCCATTACCTGTACTTATTCTTTGTGATGCTTGTATCTGGTTGGGTGCAGATGCTTGATCAAGTAGATGGTAATAGCAGTGTGCCACTTACAGGCGAGGATCATCGTATGGCCAAGAAGTTTAGAAATGCTGCTCGCCAGGCTTTCCTAACCATGCAAACGCCTACTCCGAAGAGGAATGGCAAGAAAAATCAAAAGTTCATGCAAGGTGAAGGATCGTTGCACAAGTCGAAATCCAAAAAGGGTTTGTCAGGTACAACAGTTATCAGTTTTTGTTCTACTGTCTGCCACTGCCAAATAAGTATATGGGTTGTAACTTGCATTTGCAGTCACTCAGCTAAATTGCGCTCATCTATAGAGTTGCTGGTTTTTAATCTCCGTCGGCAGATGTTGAATTTCTGCAGCCTTTAGTTTACGTATGGTTAATAAGTCTTTATTCTTGTGCTGCAAAGGGCCAAACTCAACAGAGAAGAGTGGGGGGAAAAAACTGAGAACTCCCAAGTATGCCAACAACCCCATGTCCTTCATCTCTTGTGGAACATTCAACAATGAGGAAGAATCAGCAACACGAGGATTAGGAGCATCAGCTTACAGTGTTAGTACCGAAATTGAATCGTTCAGCATGAGCGAGAGAGGAGAGGCATCGAGCAGCAGATCAGCCATCAAAGTGGCAACTACTAGCGGTAGTGTGGCCGTGGTGATAGGCACATTTGAGGCCCACACCAAGGGATTCGGATCACGCATGATGTCTAAAATGGGATTCGTGGAAGGTCAGGGTCTCGGAAGAGACGGGCAAGGAATCAACAGTCCCTTGGAAGCTGTGAAGCGTCCCAAATCACTAGGGTTAGGTGCTTATGCGCCACCACCAGCTCCTTAGCTTTCACGGATTGGTAAGGCCTATTGCCTCTCGTGTCATCATCTGTGCAATTGTTTATGTACTGTACATTCAATTTGATTATAGTTGCCAGGGTCTTTGTTTCGGTGTCACACAACTACGTGGCACTTTACCCTGCACTTTTCCAGCAGTCTTCGGAATATTTTAAAACCACACTAATAACTTTGTGTGTAGAATTCAAAAGCACTCTGCTAACGAGTGAATGTTCTGTGACTGCTAACAAGTAAGGTATATGCACCCATAATGGCCACTAATAGCAACTGAACGTCATTTTTATTATTACACATTTATTTTTATTGGGTCTTATTGGGAAGTGCAATTGAAGGGGGTCAGCAAGTGGTCATTGCGTATTATCATCGGGGTTGCTAAGGTACCGTAGGTTGGTAGCACCTTGGCACCTCATTGCCCAATAATTAATAAAAGTTGGAAAAAAGTGTTTGAAAAAAAAAAGGATTTCCCATATTTGGGCATTTTCAAATTTAATTTTAAAAAATTGGGCACATCATAGTGTAAATGTTAACCCTTTAACGTCCCAATTCAACACTGCTTTCAAAGAAGTGTTATAAAATGTTTGATGGAAACCGAAAATGGAGTTGATGTACAAAGAAAATTTGTAAATGCCAATGTGAAGATCACATCTGTACGGTTAGATGTATCATATTTTTTACTAATAATTTTAAAATAATTTTGCAAGGTTTTCTCTTGAAATTTAATTAAAAATCCCGAATTAACACAAAAAAATTGAAAAATATTGGAATGAAATTGGAATAACATGTACTACGCGATGGTATGGTTTCCATTATTTGATTCTACTTATTTTGGAAAATCATGTCTAAGGTCTCACTTTTTGAACTAAGAATGAAACTTGACATAAACCAATTGTGTTATTTTTCCAAAAATCATGATAACCTATTTTGAAGATCCACATCGTACAAAGGATAGTCAACTTACGCAAGAATCCAAAACAAAATTGGTGGATGAAAACTGTCCACTTTGGATGGAAACCAAACAGCTTTAATCTGTTCGTCGTCCAATATATGGACGCTGGCACGCTAAAGGGTTAAATATGATGGATAACTTGAAAACATTAAAACATTGATAATGAATTTAAGTTTGGTGAACAAAAAATTGGTTAGATTTTTTGTTTCTTGAAAACTCCTTCTACTTTTGTCTTCAGCTCCAAGCTCCAATCACTACAGATGTTCCGACAAATTCATGTTTATGATGAGGTTATGAAATTGACTTTAACTTTGATTCAATTTGGAGTGGCACCTTTATGAGGCTATCTAATATCAGTTTTTCTTTCACAACAGGATAGAAATGGGTAGGATTAGTTAATTCTGTCAATTTACCTAATGTTGAGTTTCATGGGAGACACCTTGTTCAAGCAATGGTCATTTGAAATACAAGTGTGATTAGAATTTAGTGATGTATAGTGAATTGGGTCCAAGGACGAGTGGTGATTCACTAAATGCTAACTTATATATTGGTTGATTGCTTCTTGCCACAAAAAATTTGTTTTACTTAGTTCTTGTTCTAGATAATGTAATTTTTCTTGATTTTTGTTCCCATTGAATTCACTTATTTTTACGTATCTATAGTCAAATCTTGAGGCTATTATGAAAATTGTTTGGAAATAGTTCACACTAGTATACCAAGTGATTGAATTATGAAGTCAAACTAGAATTTAACATATTAAAGAAAGGGTGTACGTTAACCCTTAAACGTACCACTCCTTTGTAGGAAAGTCAAACGACACAATTTAACCTTCAAGATTTATCAAAATATATTTTGTAATATTTTTCATGCATGGAATTGAATGTTTCCTATCAGTCTTGAAATTTTCAGATTTTTTTGATTTAATACGGCCTTTTTAACAAATTTTTAAGTCAAATACTTCAAAAAATAATTTTTATTACAAAAAAGATTTAAAAAATTAATATTTTTTTGGGAGCAGGTACAAATTACAATGGAGAATCACATGATATGTTTTCCATAGAAATTTTTTTATTTAAATTTTGAAATTCGAAAGGCGAACATCCTATGTAGTGTAATTCAAACCTTGAGCTACAAAGCTTGCACAAGCAATAAAATACTCAATAATTGGAATTTTTAAGATTTGAAAAGTGGAGTACAAACTAGACTAAATAAACTTCGTTTTCTTAGTTGGGTGTATTAGCAACAAAAGTCATCTTCAAGATCAAAATTGGGTTTGACCAACAAACATCCAGAAACTGGATGCCTGGACGTTTAGGGGTTAAGTGCTCTCCAACGAAGTATGTAGGGCCCCAAACTAGGGTGCGTTGAATCCATCGTCCGCTAGTAGCTTGCCCGCTTGTCCGCTCGTGAGAATTTCGTGTCCATTGTCATCCATCGTCTATTGCCAAACATGATGAACAACGACGTTAATTGCCTAAAACTGTCAAGTTCTTCAATCATCCATCTTTGGTCTTTCATCCTGGTTTTACATCTTGAGTAATTTCCAGATTTGAGGTTAGGATGTGCCACCTTTTGTGCAATTTGAATATTGCAAAGTTCTAGAGGTTTATTAGTATTAGAGGTTGCAGATACACGGGCCAAGGTTCTAAACATTTATCAAATATATATGATATGAGTAATAATGTTCTTATAATAATTCTGAAAACAAAATAGTGTATTAAGTTGATTATTTTTTGGAAGTTCAAATAAAATATTTACAAGTCAACAAGCATTTCAAAAAATAGAATCAATAGCCCTTTATTATTTGGAGCTCTGGTAATTCAAATTTTTCAAAAAATCAATATCCAACAAGCTTTGAATTTAGATTTACCTACCATTTGTTATGGTTCACAAGAATCTCGTTGCCATCGAATCCTTTGATTATCATAATCAATCACAATTAAATGCTCTCTCAATTGACCAGCTGAAAATATAATTATCATATTAATTAGATCATTCATAGCTAAAACCATCTAAAATAAACATAATTATTTTGAAATTAAAGAGTATACTTAGAGAGATTTTTGAATAAAACATACATATTTTGGCGAGATTTTACACAATCCAAATTATTCTTGAAAATTCCTAATATTTATGTCCTTTATGAACTTAACCCTTAAAGACCTAACCAACCCCTGTGGGGTTGATGGATGATTGTTTTCATTCATATCTCCTTCCTCATGAACCTCTTCACCATGAAACAAATTTTAGAGATACTTCATCAAGTTGTCCTTTCCAACGGTTGGATTTGGTGTTATTAGAGTACATACTTCTTCAAAATTACAAACATATAAGTATGTGAAATTTTGACCAAGCCAAAATTGCATTGACTTTAGTTCAAAAGTGGCTATGCAAAAATGAGGTCGTAGATTTAAGGAACACAAAATTTCAAAAAAACCACCATGTTAAGAGTATCTTATTTCAAATCCATTTCAACATATTTTTACTAAAAAATTATTAATATTTTGTTTGTAATCAAATTTAGAAGGAATTTCTAATTTTAACGTTCCAATTTTATTATAAAATATTGGGGATAGCATTGGTGAATCTAACCATACAAATGGAATCTAAAATTCAAAATCTACAACTTTCATTTGTATATCAATTCCAAAATATTCCTCCAAACAATACTTTATAATGGTTTTTCTGAAATTGTCAATTCCAAGGACACCTTGTGATCACCTAAAATTAGTGTTAATTAGTTGTCCACCTAAAATTACTATAGTAGATATTGCTATTTTCAATGAATAATTTCATCTTGGTAAATACAATTTTGTTCTTTTAACTATATAATTTTGCTTCTTATACTTGTTTAAATTTTGAGCAATATGGATTCTTTAAAATTACATTGTACTAATATTTAAAATATATATAAATTAGAAGTATGTCAAGTCAAAAAGTATATATTTTTAACTCAAAAAGGAATCCTAAGAATGGGCTCTACATGCTCTGTTATTAAAATTTTAAAAATAACAAGCTTTAAGTTTTTGTGTTTATAAAGCCATTGAAAACTATTTAGCTAAATTTCATGTAGTTATTATTTAATTGAATTTCAAAGGTAATTGAATTTTTGGTTTTAAAATTTATAGGCATTATTTATGATAGAAAAGTAAATTTGATTGTATAAATCTAGTATAAATTTTTTAATCCAAATTTTATCTATTGTAACATCAATACCAAAAATCCCTATAATTCTCCAAAATTTATTTTATAATACATCTTTACAAACCTTAGAATAAAGCAATGGATTAGGATGTTTATAGATTAAATATGTGATCGTGTCATATCAATGTAGATATATTTATTCATTAAAATGTTGAAATATTTACATCCAATAATAGACTCTTCTGGCTCTTCTTCATCGCTTGTAGATACAATATTTACACACAACACCTTATCCCTTTCCTGCTTACAAAATGAGCAAACTAAAATATTTTGTATTTTGAAATCCTATTTTTTTTTGTTTATATAGGCAATAGAAGTGAATAAACTATGTTATACATTTTGTTTAAATTTTTTAAATCCACTAAACCAATGACGAACTAATATGATGAACTAATGTTTCTATAAACTAATTCATAATTGTATTTGTCTGCTTGGCTTACATATTTTTTTCAAATAAGTCATTAATTTGCGAAAAATTCTCTTTATTTAAATTATTTTAAATTATTTTCAATGTTCATCTACTGTTAAAAAATTACCTATTAGTGTGGAAGAGCAAACATTATATATTACATTAATAGGAATTGAGTGAAAAACCTCTACATACCAATTAGTGCTTAAGTACTAAAACATAACCCTTTAACGCATGTGCTATTAATAGAATCCCTTTATGGATCGTATTTCAGTCAAACGTTAGTTTTCACCTAGATTTTGATTTCGAATGAAAATGTGACCAACTAAGAATGGGTAGACTTTACAATCGAGTTTCTAGTCCACTGTGAAATTCTCAAAAATTGTCGAGATTATGATTTTTATGGCACTTTGAAGGTTTAAAACGTAAAGTTTTAAGATACACTAAAGAACATGTTTCTCTATCAAATTTCTTTGTGCATAACTAAAAATAGAATTACAACTTCACAAAGATGTTTAGTATAATTATCTTCATTTTTCATAAGAATTTCAAAGTAATTTGAGATATTTTGTAATTACTATGATTTTTCAAAGATAAAAACTTTGAAAATTCATATAAATTTTAGTTTTAAATATTTAATTATGAAAATCTCAGGATAGGTAGAAGACATAAAGAAGTGCATGGGAAAAATATAAAAAGAAGAAAAAAAATATTAGTATAGAAACAAAAGCTCAACAGGTCAAGTTTGGTTTTTTTGAAAACTTGTAAATTGCGCACAGTCGTTAAAGGGTTAAGCATGTATATGTTAATTCGATGATATTTTACTACAAAATCATTTGAAAGTATTTTCATTTATACAAATAAGTGTTGAAATCCATAAACACCATGATTTATTAAAACAAATGCACTTGTAGTGGTATAATGCATAAATCCTTACATTCCATTCCAAATAATTTCGAGGATGAATCGTTAGATATCGAATTTGATCATCCTTCGGGTCACTAGGCATCCCTTTAATAGCAATTGTAAGAAGTGGAAAACTGTGAATTGGTAATACTACTCCGTCCTGCAAATCCAATCACATTTAATTGCAGTCAAAGATTCATCAAAGTAAATGTCTCATCCAAAATATTCATTCACTAAATGTGTAGATAATTTGAATATTGCAACAATGCTATTAATAAAAAATAATAAAGAAACAAAACGTTAGGTGAGTTGAGAACTAATCATATACACTTGTAGAAATCATTTCAGGCAAGTTTATGTTGGTTATATATATTGCACCTTTAAAAAATAAATTAGCACTAAAAATTATTATAATATTAAACTTGGATGGATGTGTCTCAATTGACTTTCAAATACACGTTTGAATAGGACTCACTCATCTAGCCTTAACCCCTAACCGTCCCAACGTCCATGTTTTGGACGTTTTTGGGGGTACATTCACCTTCAAAGAGCTGTTACTTTTGCGAAAAGTGTTAAAATTTAATGAAATCTTGGAGAAACAAACCACATGATGTATGGAATGAGTGGTAAAAATTTCAAAACAATCCGAGATGTATTGAATTTTTTGTGATCATTTGAAAGTAGGGGTCTTTTTCTTGGACAGTTTATGAGCATTTTGATGGCTGCAACTTCGGGGGCTTGTATCTCCTTCATTCCATGTCCGTTTTCAATAAATAAAAATTATTGGGTTGGATTCCCCTTGAAGTCTAGCCATCATGGTAAAATTTTCATGTCAATTCATGTTGTTCTGAATGTTTGGGAGTCATTTTAGTGCATGGGTCTAGTTTGGACACTTTTTGCTTTTTGGGTCAAATTGGTCACTTTTTGGGCTACTTTTTGACATTGTAAAGCCATTTTAGGGCACATTAAGTTATTTCATGAGTTTCTTTTTTGGTACATATGTATTTATATGATGATTTTGAACTACTTTATAGTTGAAAGTTTTTTCATTTGAGTAAATTTGAAAACGAATTTCACCTCTAACTGTGTTGCTAGGAAAATTTCAGCATCCTTTTTTAACACTAAAACACTATGATCTTGCAATCTTTATGGTCAAATGACTCCAAATTTGATCCACGTGATTTACAACATGTATATTACAAGATTGTAAGGTTGAGATTCCCATACCTCACTTACATTTAGACCTATAACACATCAAAAGCGATGATGTTTTTAAGCCCAAAAAAGCTAGGGACACTTAGGGGTTAACAAAAAGGGTATGTTTTACAAAAGCAAATTATTTACTTTCATTCATTTTGTTGATTAACAAATATAGAAATGGAAAAAAAACAATAATTTTAGAGAATATGAACCTTATCGAGTTTCATGATCTGTGGGATGCACGTGCAATTGTACCACAAAAGCCCAAATTTGAGGAATTTAAAATATAATTTTACTAAATTACAATGTTTTCCTATAGATGTTTGCCTATAGATCACTACTGCTTAGTATGATCTCCATTTGTATAAGAAGACCAGCTTGCAATCTTCAAAAAAATGCTATTAATGATCATTGTGAAGAATTTTTTTAATTAATTGAAGGATAAAGGAATTCCTTTTAGACAGTTGTGTATTTAAAACCAAAAAAGTACTTTAATATGTATGTTCCGAAATTTTAAACAATGAGTGCATATTGATTATGAGAATATACATCACCTAAACATTCAAACTTGCATTGATTTTGGGTCATTGGTTAAAACTTTAAGCCTTCATAACTATTGTATATGATATCTAATAAGATATGTTTAGATGTGTTGGAATCTTTTTTTAATTCTAAGAGGAATTAATAAATCAAATTGATCAATCTAACAATAACAACTATGTTCAATGTTTATATTTTGGATTTAGGTTTATGTACCTGAGGACTCCAACATTGTCTTTGATCATTCTCTCGTAAATGAAGATCACCGGGAATTGAATTGTATCCTCTTTCCATTACATAAAAATCAAGCTGCTTCCTAAAAGTTTGACTAGCAGTTGAATTTGGAATGTTTCATAAGACAAGATCATTGAATAATTAGGGTTGCTTTACATGTGAAGTGCAGCTCGTTTTGATGTGTAAGAGAGCTCTAATCCTCACCTCTCATTGATCCAAATCCTTAAATCAACTCCAACCCTGTTATACCAAGATTTGAGGCCAAAATTTTGAAACCAATTTTAAAAATAAAAATGACAAGGTTTGACAAGGGCCCAACTCAAAGAATTAAATGCACTGTAAATGGAAGATCAATTTGTAGGCTTGGACATGTTTCCAAATTTCAATAGAAAAATATTTATTTGTTAAAAATTACTTTTTTTTCAACAATCAACACTCTTGAATTGTTTGCAAATTTGAACGACTCTTTTTGGTCTCTTCTTTTTTTCAACTCTGCGTGGCCCCAATACCATTAGACATGGGAGAAAGTCATCATTATAATCTTATTGTATTGAATACTTGAAGCTAGGCTTAAGGCTAATATAGGTTGAAATTTAGTTAAATCGGGCCTAAGAAAAAACGGGCTCCACTTCATATGTAAAGCAACCTTTAGCATGCCCATACTTAAAATTGAATAACATTAACATTGAAATTGTAATGGAATAATTAAACCATTTTAATTGCTATAGAACTCATTTAGTCAGTAGAAAGACAAAATATAATGAAAGAATGTACCGCATCTATTAGTGGGTCATAGAAAACAGTGTCCAAATATGATATGTCGGTGCCAGTATCAAGCACCATTGAAGCATCAATAGTTGGACTTGGAGAACGTAAGTGATTGAGATTTTTGCCTTCAAATATAATGAATAATGGAGTTACCATAACTGCGGAATGTGAACTGTACACAATACAAATTGCTGTATTCAAAAAAAATTACAATCATTGGAACTATGAAGTTTTCAAATCATTAAACAATGAAATCAATGCATCAATTTAAAAGATTGTAACATTTATTATTCTAAAAACGCACCTGGCACGTAATATTAGTTTTGCCCAGACCAAATTGGTTTCATCAAGTTTTTCTTTGAAATCAACTCCAACCGAAACGTAACCCATTTGCTCGTCCATTTGTTTTCTTTTATTAGATAATTTGGGTTCCATTACTTTTGCTATACAAATACCAACCACATTTTGCTTAATAAGTTTTCTTTGATTCCATTGGTACACAAGTGTCTTCTTACAATTAGCAAGACCGATTAACCCATCATGAAAAAGTGGAAGCCTTTCACCAGGAACCTCTTTGTGGGTTACACAACTGACAAAAATTCAAACAATAGCATTAGTTCTAGAAACAAATTCATTCTAAAGCCACCTCCTCCCCTCTTTTTTTTGACTTAAGTGATTAGTTTATTAACCATTGAAAAGAGGAGTACAACGACCATGTGCAAAGCCGATGACAATCCATTCTAACCCTTTAAAAGACAAATCTTTTCTAAAAAAAACAAATTTATTCTTAAAAAAATTAGAACTCTCAGAAAATTGGGAAAAAAACTAAGCTCCTTCAATTGGGTGTGACCAAGGTTGTTTTACTTGACCATTAGACAAAGTGTTGAATACGACGTTGAAAACATCTAGTAGACCTCATGTCTGTTAGAAAAGAATATTCTTAAATTTTATATGGAATTTTCCAAAATATTTTTAGATGTTCAAGAATGTTTCATCCGAATCGTCTAATTTATTTGATATTTGTGTAATTAGGCAGCCAACGCTCAATATGGCATCAAATTGGAAAAAGGTGCCAAACATGACAACTTTTGGTGTGACATTCAAGTGCTGAAAGAGATTTTTTTTTCATCGCACATTATATTCAATGTATAATTTGCAAATTTTCTAATCATAGACATACACATTTGCACAATCCACAATTGTGTATTGAATCCATTTTGTAAATCCATATTACCGTAGTAGGAAGGCAGGGTCGGCACTTTGGTGATGAATAATTAATAAAAGTTCAAAAAGTAGGGGTCGGCACTTTCAAAAATAATTATTAAAAATTCGGCTATTAATAACTAACATTAAATTTTATTAGCAGCTAAACATTTTCCTTTGTTTTTTGTCTACAATTTTTGTTGACTTTATTTTTGTTGATTTCGACAAAACACTTGATAAATTTATTTATTTTTCCGGCATTTTTTTGGGGAATTATTTTCTGCCGACCTTGCCTTCCTACTACGGTAGCTTCTTTTGTAAATCCATATAGAAAAAAGGAATAATGAATATAACTTTAACTTTGAGGTTGGCTTGAATTAAAAGTGCATTGGAGTTTTTTTTATTACACCATTTATTTCAATTACTACAATAATTTTGAATAACGTCATTTAACTTTTCACTATTATTGATTTAGACAATCTAATTAATGTGAAAATACACTAACATATTTAGTTGGATATTGATATTTATGATTTAAAAATAATAATATTAAGATCGTAATTATTATTAATATTATAGTAAATCACATCATTTAAAGGACAATAATATTTAATGATCATTTTGGTAATTGAATATTATGAATGCTTGAATTAATGTGTATTTAAGAGTGACTTGATTCCAAATTTATTGTAAGTTTGTATTATTAGGAGGGAACGCAATAATTGAAATATTGAATGGTGCAGTAAGTCACCAAGACCTAAAAACCCTTATAAAGATTACCATATTTATATAATTCTAACAATTATAGTTATCGTACCCAGCTGTTAGGGTTTGCAGCTCATGCTAAATATTAAAAAGTATTGCCCAATTGTTGTGAATATTCTCTAAGATTTCATGAATATTTCCTAAAATTATGATAAAATATTATTTTGAAAAAACAATTTCCTAAAATTTGAGCTTGTCTTTTTATAATTATTTATTGCTGACCCTAACAACCGATTACATATCAATGCAACAATCTTTGAGAACAAAGTTGTTGCCATTTCCAAACGTTGAAATGCCATAATCAATGGAGACCAAACATTTATACAAACAACCAATAACAAAGGTGTCAATTACCCGAACAATCCACGCGTTTTCACTCTGCGATTGTCTTGCGTTGGCAATTGAAGGCTTTCAACGACAAAAACACCTCCGTAATGAGAGTTGTCCCCATAACGGACCGAAAATAAGCATTCAAAATTGTTCTCCAGATCACATGGTGCAACATTTGAATGTTGAAGGTCTTGGCATAAATCGTGTTTTTTTCCCGTACACTTCATTATTGCTTTATATCTTGGCTCAAACAATCCGTTGGGACCCTGCGTTCACATTTTGTTGGTTTAGATTCCAAAACAAGCGGCTAGTGGCGTAGTCTCTGCCTTAGTGCTTACTCCAGACTTACTTTTACACCTTGTTTTCACTGTTCAGTCGTGTAACTCCTAAAAACAAAACATTTTTGTAGTCTCTCCCTTTATGGGGCTGAGTCAACAAATTGAATGAGGAGACACCTAAACCGTAGGTGGAGGCTTGGAGGGACAATTTTTTTATTTATTTTTCAAAAAATAAGGTTTGGTGAATGAAGTATTTGTAAATATTTTTCAAGTTTCTTTTTTTTCAGCGTACAAAAATACTTTGTTTCACTGAAAAAATATTTTTTCAAAAATTATGGCATTTAATTTTAAGAATATTCTTTGCCAATCCTGCCCTCCATCTATTATATTGTAGGGTAAGCAAAATGTGATTCTTAAAATAAATGTCAAAAAATTACTTTAAGAAAAATAAATTGTATGGTAAAAGAAAGACCTTGATTTTTTATTTTAATATTCTACTTCCCAAATCTTATTTTTAAAAATTTGGCATAAATGTGCCAACCGGAGTCCTCTACATGAGTGCTATGAACATTTCCTGAGATAAATAATTACCCCCTATTTGGAACTTGTGTAGGTCCTCACAATTCTATGGGGTGGCATTTGGAAGTAACGTAGGTCCATAGGCCCCAATTTTGAATTCAAAATTTTCAAAAATGACACGTGGGACCTAAAAATAGAAAATTAAAAAAAAATCATGATTGAAATGATAAACTCGTGTAATAAGGAGATAACTTGGGAAAGAGGGACTAACCAGATCCGGAAGATTTATAATATGGCCATGTATATTGCAATACACCCACGAGTGCCTACTTCCGGTGTCAATATGAAAATAAAACGTCTTAGCATGCCTGCCCAGTCTCATTTCAATGTAAAAATATTCCCTGCAAATGCAATGCATAAAAGAGCATAATCTTAAAAATAAATAGTAACATTAAAATATTTTTAAATACAGCTTCACACACTTAGCTCTTAAATGCCCAACAACCCAAAAGTGGTTGTTTTTTGATCAAATGTTGATTTTTCACTTGGTTCAAGATCGATTTTAAATGCAAACGAGTCCAACCAAAGAGATTGGTAGTGTCAAGCGGAATTTACTTTCTATTTCAATTGAAATTTCTCAAAATTGCAATTTTTATGGGTTCTTGAGATTAAAACCCTAAAATTTCAAAATACACTATATAGACAAAGTTATTTCATAAATTCAAATTCTCCTTGTATAAGCTTGAGAAGCATTCCACTTACACCACTACGTTTATCACTAACATTTTCCATTTTCCATGAGAATTTCGTACTATTTCAAACCTTTATGTAATTAATATGATTGTTACAAGAATAGAAACTTTATTATAAGTTATATGAATTTCAAATTCACGTTTTAGATTATGAAAAATCTAGAGTAAATAAAAGAATAAAAAAATAAATTTCATTAGATGGGGAAAATATTTATAAAATTACACTCATTCAAAGTCAGAATTAACAAGTTTTGACCGGATTATACAAAGTTCTTGAGTTTTGTCCCTTTTCTGCAGGAATTTTTTTTGTACTGTATGCTAGAGGCATCATTCTTCAATGTTGAAGTATTATTATGCTTTTACAGTAGCCAAGGTTGTCATGTCTAACACTTTTCTTCAACTTGACATCGTACGAAACGTCCGACGTTAACTGTCTAAATAGTCGAGTGTCAAATATGTTAACCCCTAATTGTCCACTGTGTATTTTCTGTAGTGTAAGAAAATCGGACCCCCTGTTGCAATCATCTATTTATGTGAAAATGACTTCAGTTTGATACAATCGACATTGTTGACCTTGTAGTATAGAACAAGAGTTTTAAAATGATGTATTGGAATAAAAGAACCCAGATAAAACAAGAATATGACACCATTGCAAAGTTTGATGATGCAAATGACTATATTGGACATTTCAGACTCGCGTAGGGATTAAACAATTTGGACGAAATATTCCCAAATATTATGGAACCATTAAAAATATTCTAAGAATATGCTTGTCTGACAGACGGAGAGGTTTACTACACGTCTTTCCAAAGTCATGTTCAACACTTTGTCTAGTGGTCAAGTACTAGGATAACTCGGAAAGGGACCAAGCCATGGTAGAATTTTATAAACTCAAGGTCAATGTCCACCAACCTGAGTTTAAAAAAGGGAGGCGGGAACCCGTGAAGTCCCCGACCATTTCCTCCACTGATATTAGTTGCATTTGTATAGTAGTGGTACAAGGGAAACACAAATCCAGGCTTCCTGGACCCGAGGTCATAATTCCATATGATAAATAAGATAGTTATGCTGAAAGCAGCAAGTGCTGTAAGTCGTCTGAACGTACGAGCCTCCAAGGGTATGGAACTCTGCACATAAGCATGCCATTTGCAACCCAAAAAAAAAGCTTTCAATCTCGGGTCACATAACACATTAAAAAAATATATTAAATTTTAATAATAATAATAATATTAATAGTAATAGTAATGCTGGTCTAAGAGACCATCGTGAATGGAGAATGTGTTGGGGGTAGTTCGTTTATTGATGCCTCATGGGCGAGGTTTACCCTCGGAGATAGCTTCAGTCTATAACACATCAACATTGTACTTCAACTACAAACTATGCAAATCCACAACTAACACCTCTTTTGTTAAAAAAATAAAAATATGCTACAAGTTAATAAAAACAAGATTGCAAGATAAGAAGGTTGATGATCACCACTTCCTCTGTCCCATAATAAGCTTCCTGATTGTTGAAACTATTTGTCCCATAATAAGCTTCTTGGTTGCTGGAACTACTACTCCTACTCGCTCATGGTCTACACCATTGGACTAATTAATTATTCTATTTTGAGGGTTGAAGAAGCTTATTATGGGGCATTGGAGTAATAATCATTCCCCTTACAATTCACAATATAAACTCAAAATCTACATGATAAGGGAATTGGCGATTGCCTGGAACCACTTATAAACTTCATAGTTCAAATTTATAATTATAATTTTTTCACGTGCACTTTTTGAATTGCATGTGCATTTTTAACGAAACTAGTGTTCAACAAACACTAGTTTTGTTAAAACAACAAGAACTTAAAATTACAGAGTTGCATTACAAGGGGTTGATGATTGCCAATTCAGTCAGAGAGACCATGCTCTTTAAAAATTGCATGATAAGAGGGTTGGTGATCGCCAACTTCATGAAATTCTTCACGATTGTGATGGGCACTTTTAATAAAAGCAGTCACTACAAGCAAACTCGTCGCTTTTCACTAACTGAAATCAAGGAAACCCTTGTCCTATGTGACCAAAAGCACTCACCAACTTTGGAACGGCTCAAAATAGCAGTGAGAAGTGACCAGTTTCCTTGTAGCGAGTATCAACTCCTTTTCTCTACTAACACATGACGGATGCAAACAATCAAATTCCTTTTAGAAAAAATCATTCCCTCCATCAACATCAACAACAAATTACCTGAGCGGGATCATCACATCGCCTCCATGGTGCTCGCAAACGGTAACTGCCACGTCCTCGCCTCATTCCTTCCACAACACGTATTCCAAAAATTTGGT
This sequence comes from Pohlia nutans, assembly GCA_022496805.1. NCBI lineage: Eukaryota > Viridiplantae > Streptophyta > Bryopsida > Bryales > Mniaceae > Pohlia > Pohlia nutans. The sequence goes on from CM040105.1 coordinate 9,968,101, forward strand.
AATTTCCGTATCAACATTTTGCTTTGCAAAAATGGATTTCTTCATCTTTTTCAAACAATTGTCCCTCTCTATTATAACATGTTTGGGAAGTCCCAATTTTAACATAAGGTTCTTTAGCCCTTGCAAGGGTTCACCCATTTGCTCTCACTGAATAAAAGATAAAATATTCAAAACATATGATTCTTGAGGCGGGGCTACTATGAACTTCCAACTCTCTACCAACATTTTTTAAGTAAAAAAATATGTGGCATGTTCAATATTTTAAAATCCGCTACAGCGATTTTTGTGCAACGATTCTTATTCCTAGGTATAGCTTACAACGACTAAAGAACCTTATGAAGGTGGCAGGTATATATTAGACTATTAGTCACAGAAATGACTTGTCACATGTGTATTGCTTGAAACAATAATGTCATCATATTATGGAAGGTAGGTTGTACATTGGGCTTGACAAAAATATATAATTTAGGGTTAGGATGTGTAATTGTAATGTCAACATACTTAGCAAGGAATAATAATTCCTGCCTCATTAGGTGAAGGCTGAATCAAATGCAGGGACTCCGTTGCCGGATTTGGCATGGATGATTTCAGCTTTCAATCTGTCATTCTAAAAGCAAATGTAGAAAATTTTAGAGTAATCTTTTTTATTTGTTTGTTATAAAAAAACAGATTTTTATTTTGTTGGAAGAAAAAAGATTATTGACATAAATTGGCACTCATTTGCCTGGTTGCATTTCTGCAAATTTGCTTATTCCAGTGACAACCGTAGGTCGAAGCTGGTTTAGAAAAATAATAATGAACATTATAAGTTCCATTTGTGGCTTTCCAACGTTTGTAGGGTTCGTAAACAAGCCGGCAGTCGACAGTTTTGGAGCTAGGTTTTCTATGATGTACTATTTCATTCCGCCCTCAAAGACCATTAAATGAAGTAACCTAGCCTTTCACGTCTTGTTCAATTTCATGGCCTTTCACTTCGTCACTGGCGTGGTCACTGGTGGTGGGAAAGAAACGGAGCCCTAGTTTAATTGGATGGATGAGTGTTGAATTTGCTACCAAGCTATGGTAATGGCATAAAATGGAAGTATCTTGTTACTCTAAATGTTGAAGAGTTGAAGTAAACACACGGATTTTGGAAGTAAAATTCTTTTCGTGTTTAGAAGAACATACTTCTTTTGTAACAAATAATGTTTAAAATAGAGATGAAGAGAAAATTAGGAATTGAAGCATAGTCCGGTCTTATTGCTTCCCCAAAATAAATAATAAATAAAAATAAATAATATATATACATATATATATATATATATATACATATATATATATATATATGTATGTATATATATATATATATATACACATATACATATACATACATATATATAGACACTATACACGCACTATATAGACACTAACTCTAAACCTTTGATGCCTGATGGATTAGTGTGAATCAAAACCCACACAAAAAGTTTATTGGACACAAGGTGCTTGAATAAGATTTCAAAGGTTATTAAGTGAAGTATGGACAAAAGTGTTATGGACGTTCTATAAATTTTTCCATAAGAAGAAATTTGGGATATCTTATTTTTATATCATACATACATAATGTGAAGCCCTCAAATTCTTGATGAATCTAAAGAACAAACATAGTAATGAAGAGTTGAAGACCCACTTCTATATTTTTGATGAATAAAGAGAACAAACTTCCTTCCTTGGTGTATAAGTGTATAGATAATGTTCATTAAGTAAGTAAGTTTTCTACAAATAACCAATACTACCTCCATATCGCAAAAATACCTTGCTTTCACTAAAAGTCAGTAATTAAGATTAATTCCATGATTATAGAGGGAGTATGTCGACTGTGATCCAAATCCATGGATTAAGTGAATACAAAGGGAGTATTTTGACTGCTAGAAAGTGTATACATGATTAAAATCTATGATAGTAATCCCCTATCAAGCAACCAAAAAAACTCCAAAAATCACTACACTTAGAGTATTACATTTCAACCCATCACAAAAAATTCATTATTAGATTGTCAATATCTTATTTGTAATCATATTACAAAAGAGTTTGAAATTTTAAGTTTGAAAGTTTATACACAAATATTGGTGATAGCAATTGCAAATCCAACTTTATGGATAGAATCCAAAATTCATAATGTACAACCTTTACTCATTCATCAAGTTCAAAATATCCCTCTTAGTTGCATTTTATAATGCATCTTTGAAAAACTGTCAAATCTAAAGAGGGTGAGAACGTTTAGGGGTTAAGGTGCCAGATTGTCTGCAATGCCATAAAGCACTTGACAAGCACGCATGAAGCTTAATTAACACCCAATTCGCTAATTTTGCACTTGGCCATATAATCATGCACTTGGCCCCCAAGCACATTAAAAAAAATTGTCTGAAAAATTCTTTAAAAAACAACGATTTTTGTCTTTCTACAATCCCTTACGTTGTAAAAAAACAAATTTTAAATTTATTTTGTATTCTCATCTTTATCTTTTATTTTATCTTTATCTTTGTCTTTTCTTTTCTTTTCTTTTATCTTGTTTTTTTTCTTGTCTTCTTTCTTGTCTTCCTCTTGTCTTCCTTCTTCTTTTGCTTCTAGTCTTCCTCTTGTCTTCCTTTTTTTTTTCTTCACCTTGCCATTTCTGGAGTTTAAACGTTAAAAAAATAAAAATAAAAATAAAAATCAGGGAGCAGCCGATGGCTGAATCCAATACAGGGCCAAAAAAAAAAAAAAAAAAAAAAAAGTTTTTTTTTTTGCTTCCGCTTTTTCCGAGCAGAGAGGGTCCGCGCGCGCGGATCATTATCTAATTTTCAGCCTCCTTCCCTCCCTCCTCCCCTTTCCTTTTTTTCCCCTCTATCCTACATAAACCCTCCCTCACTCTCCCTCCCTCACTCTTCCTCCCTCTTCCTCCTTTATATTGAGGAGAAGGGAGAAAGGAGAGAGGGAGAAGGACAAAGAGGAAAAGGGGAGGAAGGAGAGTGTGAGGAAGGGAGAGTGAGGGAGGGTTTATATAGGGAAGAGGAGGGAGTGAAGGGGGGAGGTTGGAAATTAGAGAATGGTCCGCGCGCGCGGACCGTCTCTGCCCGGAAAAAGCGGAAGCAAAAAAAAAAAAACTTTTTTATTTTATTTTATAAATATTATTATTATTATTATTGTTATTATTATTATTATTATTATTATTATTATTATTATTTTTTGGCCTGTATTGGATTCAGCCATCGGCTGCTCCCTGATTTTTATTTAATTTAATTTTTTTTAACGTTTAAACTCCAGAAATGGCAAGGTGAAGGAAAAAAAAAAGGAAGACAAGAGGAAGACTAGAAGAAAAAGAAGAAGGAAGACAAGAGGAAGACAAGAAAGAAGACAAGAAAAAAAACAAGATAAAAGAAAAGAAAAGAAAATATAAAGATAAAGATAAAATAAAAGATAAAGATGAGAATACAAAATAAATTTAAAATTTGTTTTTTTACTACGTAAGGGATTGTAGAAAGACAAAAATCGCTGTTTTTTAAAGAATTTTTCAAACAAATTTTTTTAAAGCCCAATTTGCTCATGGAATGAGTGCACTTGGCCAAGTGCAAAATTAGGGAATTGGGTGTTAATTGCCAGCGGTGAATGAGTACATTTAGAAATCATGGTTTTATTTTGGGACAAAAATTTAAGTTGATATCATGGTCTTTTTCCGGGACGGAGGGAGCATTTAGCAAAAGTATTCAATAACTAATGATTTATGTTTGATGTTTTATATATATATAATGTTATGTTATGTTGTTTCATATGTTTATTGTTAACCCCTAAAAGACCAAGGGTCCATGTTCAAGACGATGAATGATAAATGTAAGTAAGATTTCATTCATAAAGCCACCTTTTGCAAGTCAAAAAAATACTACAAAATTCAATGACAAGATAACTTCATGCATGTGTGAACTTTGGTGAAAGGAGGCGATTTGTGAAAATTTTATATCTCATTTCACGTTGAAGTGATTCATCAAAAGAAATTAAGATCTCAATTCAAAAGTGCTCTTGAAAAAATTAGATCATAAAATTAAGCAACCAAAAAATGTCCAAAAATCACTACACTTAGAGTGTTACATTTCAACCAATCACAACAAATTTCATGCATAGATTCTCAATATCTTACGAGTAATCCAATTAAAAAAGAATTTCAAAATTTATACAAAAATATCATAGATCTTACCGTATGGATAGAATCTAGAATTACATTCATATACCAAGTTCAAAAAATCCCTCCTAGTTGTATATTATAACTTGTTTTGGCAATTCTCAAATCAGGAGAGGGGTTGGGTCCTGTAGCGGTTAAAAATCGCTTTTTCAATTTAGAGTCATTCTATGTATAAAATAAAAATAAAACACACGAGTGCCGCGGGCGCCACGCGATCTGCTTGCACGCTAAATTTTCCTTGCGATGACGTGAGATGCACCGTATCAGTTCTAGACGTCCAAGTTAGGAGCTGCGTGAACTGCATGGGCTGTCGCCGAAGGTGAGATTCCGTCTGCAATGGCCAGTTACCTCAGAAACAGCTTGTTTGTCGGCCTAAATTTCTGTACGTGAAAACGATTGTTCAGTAAACATCAGTTTCAGTTTCAGTTTAGTTTTTGATCCTGCCAAAAGCTCGCGAGGTCTCCAGCTGGTTGAGAGCAGCTCCACCGCAGCCCTCCCAGAGTCTCTAGCACTCCAGAACTAGATGAAAGTGCCAAGGGCCCTTCCAAAATGCCTCTTGACTCTGGATCTTAGCGTGTTAAGAAATGGCCCTTCAAATCACTATTTAGTTGACTATATCCCCACATTCTACTTGTGATTGGTCCATTGACTATTTGATGTGCATTTTTGATGTGTGAGGGGCCTCCAAGGGTGGGGGAGTGTAAGTGCAAGGGCTCTTTAAATGTAAATGAATAATTTCAGCGAGTCATCTCTAGCGTGTAGGAGTGGGGATGCTCTGACCTTCATGAACAAATTGTGAAGCTAAAAACCTGCAGGCCGTGGCAATTACAGAGAGAATCATTTGACTAAAAATATTAACTAAGTCACAAAGAATCAACAGTTTCCGATTAGGAATTTAACAAAGTTGCCACTGACAGAAGTTTCCAAGTTGCAAGTTTAACATACATACAAAGATGCTATACAGTACATACAAAGTATATCAGATACATTACCTTTCAGTGCAAGAGGCTCAGCAAAGCATGCAGAGACCATACCAAATTACAGTACGTTGACAAGTAGCCTGGCAAAATCAATTTTATTTAAATTTGTACAGTGCAAAAGGAAAGTATGTAAGAAAGTGAAGCAACGCAAGAAGTAACAATTGGAAATTTGCGGCACGGAATTGCATGCATTCAGAGGTCAACGATACTTGCATTCTTTTTTCTTTTTTTTTTGGCACAAATTGAAAACTCAATTGCAAGGAGATAAAATACAGAGCCACCACAGCACAACAATACTTGCATTCAGAGAAGACAAGGGCTGGTGTGACTGGGCCATGAGAAGCTCCAGCCCGGAGAAGGAGAAGCTCCGTTCGGACCTCATGTCGATGCCATTTCCTCCTATACTGTTGTACATTAAAAAAGTACCAGGGTTTGTTGCAGAAGCCTAAGGGCCGCTTCACACTATGGCCAAAGGTCGAGAGGCCGTCCATTTCCACCAATGAAATTGCAAGAAACCATGGTTTCGGCCTCTCGACCCTTCACACTAGAGGCCAAAGTCCAAAGGCCATGGACCTTCAAAATGCTTACATGGCAACACTTTTTGACCAAGGTGAAGGCCTCTCGAGAGGAAGTTTGGGTCCTACATTTTGCAAGACCCGTCACTATGGTCGAGAGGCCGTCGATTTCTTTTCATAAAAAATGAAAACTATATTTTATGCCTATTTTCAGTAGATTTCTTTGGACTCTCAACAAAGTTTGGACTCTCAATCCCACGGCCTCTCGACTTGGACGGCCATAGTGTAAAGCGGCCCTAAAACCTGGCAATTCAGATCGATTATCACATATCACTAAAACGCTTTGAACCGATATATATATATTTTAATATTTTAATTTTTTTTGACACAAATAAAGGGAACCCTTTACTGCACAGAGAACAAAAGAAACATACAAACCCGTCCCGCTGGACCTAAACCTAGGACCATTAAGGTTCCAAAAAGGTTGGATCCCATCCCACTTAGCGAACAACTTCTTCCTGCACCACAAGTTCTTTTTATTTTTAATTAATGAAAAACATTGTGAATGCCTCATAAAAGCATGACATAAAACGCTTCGCGAAGGATTGAAGGACTTAGAAAGAAAAAACAGAATTGAAAAGAAATGATGTCACTGACGGGAGGTCGATTAAATTAGTAGTAAGGTTTGAATAGCGCGCAGCAGCCAGGCGGGGTTGTCGTCCTCGTGGAACATGAAGCAAAGCAAGAATGATGAGTCCGTTCGCCACAGCAAGATGATTCCCTTCGTTGCATGTGCTAAGATCTGACATTCCTCAATTCCCGCCTGCACAACAACCTAGCACTATATAACATCCATCGTCCACATGATCAGTACCGAATGCAGAGTCACCGGTCTCTTCGATCACACTTTCACAGTCACTGGCCTCTGCCTTCGATCACAGTTTGACAGTCATTAGAATTGATCAGATTTGTTTCCTAGAACTAGTTCGCTCGTTTGAGTTAACGGTGTTGGTATTGACACCATGGCCGGCATCATGAAGACATTCCTCGTCTTCACGGTGCTTCTGTTCGCTGCCATGCACACAGTTGCTGCCATCCGACTCTCTCCCAAGCCTGCAGTCACATTGCCGCCCAAGCCTTCCGTGACGTGGCCGCCCAAGTCCTCCCTGACATGGCCTCCCAAGCCTTCCGCGACATGGCCGCCCAAGTCGGACTTGACAGTGCCGCCCCTGCCATCTCTTTCATGGCCACCCAAGCCTTCCGTGACACTGCCGCCCAAGCCTTCCCTGACGTGGCCGCCCAAGCCTTCCGTGACACTGCCGCCCAAGCCTTCCCTGAAGTGGCCGCCCAAGCCTTCCAAGACACTGCCGCCCAAGCCTTCCCTGACGTGGCCGCCCAAGCCTTCCAAGACACTGCCGCCCAAGCCTTCCCTGAAGTGGCCGCCCAAGCCTTCCAAGACACTGCCGCCCAAGCCTTCCAAGACACTGCCGCCCAAGCCTTCCCTGACGTGGCCGCCCAAGCCTTCCAAGACACTGCCGCCCAAGCCTTCCCTGACGTGGCCGCCCAAGCCTTCCAAGACACTGCCGCCCAAGCCTTCCCTGACGTGGCCGCCCAAGCCTTCCAAGACACTGCCGCCCAAGCCTTCCCTGACGTGGCCGCCTAAGCCTTCCAAGACACTGCCGCCCAAGCCTTCCAAGACACTGCCGCCCAAGCCTTCCAAGACACTTCCGCCGAAGCCGTCCCTGACGTGGCCGCCCAAGCCTTCAGTTGCCCGGCCGCCCAAGCCTTCCGTGACACTGCCGCCCCTGACTTCCCTTTCATGGCCGCCCAAGCCTTCAGTTGCGCGCCCGCCCAAGCCTTCCGTTTCGTGGCCGCCCAAGCCTTCTGTTTCGTGGCCACCCAAGCCTTCAGTTGCGCGCCCGCCGAAGCCTTCCCTTCCATGGCCTTGAAGAATTTCTAAGAATTCGATCAAGCAGGTACGTTCGCTTCTCGAATCGATCGTTCATTCCATGGATCAGATCGATCGATCGATGACTGCAACAACTGGTATTTCTAGTTTCGCAGATCAGGCTGATGAGTTGGATTGTTTTGTTTGTGCAGGGATGCTGAGGATTTGCTGCCTTTTAGAATAATAAGAAGGTGTTTCTCACCGATCATTTTTTAGAGCACATTGATCATTTTTTTGGCTGGATTATAGTATTCAAGCCAGCTCACTGTCAATTGATGACTAGATGTCTGACTAGTATTTTTCAGTACAAAGTTATGATGATTTTTTCTCTTCTACATTCTGAAGAGGTTAGGATGGCATTTGTTGTAGGTGATTATTTAGCATTTTTCGATCCGGGAGATCAGAATTTAATTGTGCACCTTCCCCTGCTGTTGGTGTAAGTGGGAACACACTGACCCGCCTGGGTATGTAATTTCGTTTTTGGCGTGCTCAAGTGACGATCCTCATCGTTGGTCGTCCTGTACGCTTGGAAGTATAATATATATACCAATATTGTTTATTGGTAACTTATTCTCATCTGTCCGTGTTTGTTTCTTTTGTGGTTTTATGTGATGAGCATGTTAACGTCCCGGATACTTGCGACTAACTAGTACTTGGGACGTTATCCACAATACGACACTTGTGCCGTGTTTCACTAAGGGACTAGATTTTTTCTTTCTTTTTTGAATGAAGTTTTGAATGAAATGCTGCAATGTCCTATGTTTCCAAAGATTCGCAAATCGATCCCTCTGTTCCAAAATGATTGTCTTGTGAAGAATGTGGTACATTTATCTATGTCATTTCAGTTATGACATGTAGACTGGTAAAACTTTGATCATTCATAACAGTTGCATACACTATCCAGACAATCAAGAACATTTATTATATAAAGTTATGATTAGAATAACGAAAGCGGGAGATTCGCTAGAGAGTAGCCTGTGACCCGATTTTGTTGCTACTCTTTTTTCGAACTTTCCCACCATGCATACTTGATATTGAGAGCTGCAAGTTTGTAAGCAAAAGGTATGCTACATGGGCGCTAATCTAGGAGGGAAAAGCACACTGGAAAAACAGGGAGTAGGTGCTTACCACAGTGAAAATCCCTTTGTGGAAGGAAGGGAGAGCGTTATCAGATAAACAAATGATTTTAGAAATAAAAAAGGATAAGGTGGAGGCACCTGAAACATATTAAGGTGGTGCACAAATGGCTCTTCAAAAAGGCAAAAACTGCACAAATCTTTGTGCACTTGAATGGAAAATTTGCTTAGATGGAGGAGTGCAGGGGGTCACTACAGTACAGTAATGGAGATGCTACCAAAGTACGTCGAACTTCCACACGAATGAGGGTTGAATCTGAATTCTTTTCATTGATTTCAAGGGTGTTCAGACAGGACCTGATCAAGAATATAACGTGTTTGGAAAATTTCTCAGATTCTTATCTTTTCAGTGGTCGATGAGGGAACCTGCTTCATGTTTGTGGTCTGCCTAGTAATTTCAAGCACATTTGAACTGACGCTGGAGAAAGGGAGGAAATGCGAGAAGTTCAAATAGATCAAAATGAGATAGATATGTTCCACGTCAGACTGTAGGGTGTTTCATCCGGCACATGGGAGGCCGGTTGGGTCCAAGTGTCATCGTTCGTGGAATAGTATATCTTTACTTTGCTGCAGTCTTTGGGTTTATTCAAAGACATGCTCTCTAATTGTTTCAAGCCTCCTCTTATGTTCAAAAGCTATGCTACGTTGCAACAAGAAATATGGGATTTGTGCCTCGAAACTAAAGCCTATTCGATAGTACAATGTCACACTTTTGAACAAATCGTCGACAAAGCCCTAAACCTAGGTGCTGATAAAACCCTCCTGCCACCAATTCAACCCTCAAATATACACACATTACATTCAACAAGCCACCCCTAACTGCCTAAGCATCCATTTTTTGGACGATGTATAGATTTCATCCATAATTTCTCATCCGTCATGCACTTTTAGCAGTGTGGAATTTTTACTGTAGATTCTATGGGAAGTTAGTTTCATGCAATATGTGATCTCATTAGAAAGGGAATGATTTGTGAAATTTTTATGCCTCATTTCATGTTGTAGTGATTCACCCAAAATTTTGAAGATTTCAGTGTAAAAGTGCTCTAAAAAAAGTTAAATCGTAAAATTAAGCAACCAAAAAATCTCCAAAAATCACTACACTTAGAGTATTACATTTCAACCAATCACAAAAAAATTCATCCGTAGATTGTCAATATCTTATTCGTAATTGAATTACAAAATAATTTTGAATTTCACGTTTCAAATTTTATACAAAATTATTGGTAATAGCAATCATAGATCAAACCTTATGGATAGAATCTAAAATTCATAATGTACAACTTTTATTCATATATCAAGTTCAAAATATCCCTCTAGGTTGCATTTTATAATGTGTCTTTGCAAAACTGCCGAATTTGAAGAGGGCTCTAGGCATTTAGGGGTTAAGGCAGGACTTCTAAGTACTCAAGTACCAAAATTTAACAGCACAAACTCTTGTACGATATTCATTTTCAGAATGTATACCCCTCAACATCAGTTTTAGGTCATGTACTAATAATCTTTGACTTTGAACTCTTGCAAGTATCACATTCTCCACTGCGTTGGAATCTTTGAACAAGAATATTTACAAAGAGTCAAAGAATATTACACTACCTTCTTTGAATCATCATTGTTGTTGTTTTCTTCACTGAATCTTCTTTGTCTCTATACTTGCACATTTTCTCTTGAATAAAATAAACCTTTTCCATAAGATAATACTTGTAAAGTCATGATATTACTATCACACTTGGGAGCAAGTGCTGAGAATGACATTGTAAGAGCGATATTTCTATAGAGCATGATAGAATGTCATTTTAATAGAGTTAACTGAAAATAAGCAGTGAGTTCTATTGAGTCTATGCGGAGTCTGTGACCCAATTATCAATTTCTAACAGGGATTGTTCATGAATAGTCCCTTGGGCTTGAGGGAACTTGTGAGAACTCTTCAGCCTTTAGCATTGGGAATGTCACGAGTTCCACTCCCAGTCTCCCACGAGCTGTGCAAGGCCTTGCTTTAGATAATTCTTCAACTCATCACAAACTAGTTTTGCAATTTTTTTGAACTAAAAATGAGTTTAAGGTAAGTATAATGTGAGTTTTCACTTTGAGACACTCTTTTCGGTCAACTCTAATGTCAATGTCACGTGTTGGAATGACATTGAAATGTTGTTGGGGCCTTCAGAGAGCCAAAGGCACGGCAAATGTGTGCAAATGTGCCATGCCTTTGGCACTTTAAACCATCTTTAAATTAAATTTGAAGAGCCCTCTAATTTTTTTTGGAAAGTTAACTAACTTTTAATGGGGTGTATCTTGGTCTTCCAATGATCAAATCAATATTTTCTTGGGTCTATTATGTTTATTTTAAAAATATGATCCCAGTAACAATAGTTTAACTTTTCTAATTCCATCTACATTAAAATATAATTTCAATGTACCGGGCCATTTTAGAGGCCCCATCGAGGATGCTCCATTAAGGGCCGTTTCACACTATGGCCGAAGGTCGAGAGGCCGTCGGTTTCTACCAATCAAATTGCAAGAAACCATGGTTTCGGCCTCTCGACCCTTCACACTAGAGGCCAAAGTCCACCGGCCGTCGCTCTCCAAAACGCCTACGTGGCAACGCTTTTTGACCAAGGTGACGGCCTCTCGAGAGGAAGTTTGGGTCCTACATTTTGCAAGACCCGTCACTATGGTCGAGAGGCCGTCGATTTCTTTTCATAAAAAATGAAAACTATATTTTATGCCTATTTTCAGTAGATTTCTTTGGACTCTCAACAAAGTTTGGACTCTCAATTCCCACGGCCTCTCGACTTGACGGCCATAGTGTGAAGCGGCCCTAAGGGCCGCTTCACACTATGGCCGTCAAGTCGAGAGGCCGTGGGAATTGAGTCCAAACTTTGTTGAGAGTCCAAAGAAATGGGCTGAAAATAGCCAATAAAATATTGTAATTGGAGCCTTCGGCCGGGCATAGTGTGAAGCCTCCAAAGGCCAAGCCGAGAGTCCAAAGCTCAATCCCACGGCCTCTCAACTTGGACGGCCATAGTGTGAAGCCTCCAAAGGCCAAGCCCAAAGTCCAAACCCATACCATTTGTCCGACTTCAATCTACTTCTCTCTTCATCAATTCATGCAATTTCTGAAATTTTCCTCTCACCTTCTCTAATCATGGATTCTAGAAGGGAACGCATTCTTGTGTTACTCTCAATTTTCATGGTCATCAAGTATGTCATTGTGGGCATTTTGGCATTGCAAAAACTTGCAATTTTTCAACAAAATGTTCAAATGATGATGATGGTAGTTTTTATTACACAACGACGGAGGGTGAATTATCAAAGGAGATGTTGGCATTATCAAAGATATGGAGGTTTTTTGGACCAGACGCTTTTGGGGTCATTTTCAGATGGTGATTTTCGGAAACGGATGAGGGTGAGTACATCTACATTTCAATATTTATGTACTCTATTGGGGCCTGTTTTGAAGAAGAAGGATACACATTTAAGAGAAAGTATTAGTGTAGAGCGTAGGATTGCAATTACTCTTTCTCGATTAGCAACCGGTAATTCATTACAAATGGTTGGTGATTTATTTGGGGTTGGATTGAGTACAACTTCTATCATTGTAAGGGAGTGTTGTGAAGCAATTAGGATTCATTTGAGACCATTGGTTTTTAAGAAACCAACTGCTGATTGGATGAAACAAGTAGCAAAGGGTTTTGAAGCACTTCATGGCATTCCGTTTATTCTAGGAGCAATAGATGGTAGCCACATCCCTATTGTAGCACCATCTCATGATCCCGTAGCATATTATTGTCGAAAAGGGTATTATTCATGTTTACTACAAGGAGTTGTAGATGTGAATTGCAAATTTTGGGACTATGATTTTGGATGGGCTGGACGGATTCACGATTGGGCATTATTTTAAAAATCTGAAATAGGGAAGAAAACTATGAAAGGTTCATTTTTATCTTACAAATTCATTGGAAACGCTGCCTATCCAATGAGGCCATGGTTTTACTCACCGTTCAAGGGAGAAAGAACAGGATTGTCTAGAAGAAAGGCGCACTGGAATTTCATTCAATCGAGTACTCGTATGGCTGTAGAAAGAGCATTTGGAATTCTAAAAGGAAGATGACGTATACTATTGAAAAGGGTTGACATGCCACTCCGGAATTTGCCCGACATAGTAACCGCATGCCTATGTCTTCACAACCTATGCATTATAGAGAATGATCAATTTTCTGTGGATTGGGCTAAAGAGGCTGAAAAGGAGTTACAAGCTGAAGCCAACATGTCACTAGGGAAATTGCAGCAAGTAGATCATTTTCACGCACTAGAATCAGCATTGAGGGAAATGAGGGAATTGCAGAAGGCTAATCCAGAAGCGGAAGAAACACCGTTCATAGAACCGGGAGAAGAAGAAGAAATAGAGAAGGAGAATGATTCAAGTGAAGAAACAAAAAAAAAGCGACATGAGAAGATGAAAAAAATGTTGGCGGATTCAACTCGGGTCCATTTATTACTAGCAAAGAGCTATTACAAGGCTCATTTTGAAAGAAAATCAAGCTTTCACTTTGAAAGCTGTACATACGATGATGATGATGATGATGACTATGAGGATAGCTCCGATGAAGAGTAGCCAATAGCCTATAGTTTATTGATCAAACGATCAAATTGGTAATCCACCCTTTCTAGCAGCTCATTAGTTCTCTCAAAAAATTTCATCAAACCTGTGCTAGTTTCTGCCATTTTCTCAAAGATATCAATTGCACGGTCGTGAAAGTGCTGTTTACCTTTTGATGTTGGTGTAGTCATGGTTGTTGTTGTCACGGTGGTTGATGTTTGAGCACTCTCCACATCTTGTGCTGAATTGGTTTGAATCTCCACATTATCCGTGGTAGTAGCCGAGACATGCTTCATCACTTGTCCGGCTTGGTGATACCACTCATCTAGAGCATCATAAAACTTGCCCTCCTATCGGTTATTACCAGAAATTCCATTCGCCAACTTGTCTTCTTTGTATGCATCAAAGATCGTCTTGAATTTCTTACGGCATGCCACAGCCGTCCGGTTAAATTTTGGTATCATGACAACCATTCTAGCATGAAGTCTCACCCATGTATCAATTCCTACAACCAAAAGAGCCAAAAAAAATGAGAGAGGAGTCAAAAATGGCCTTGAAAAATAAATCACAGCACATGTGAGGATCCTCAAACAAAGACTACGATTGCTATAAAGGGAAGAGAAAGGTGGAATGGATCACCAACGAGAGGTAGGAGGAAGGTGTGGCCATTGAGAGGAAAGTCTCCCCATTGTAATGGGAGAGACTAGGGCTCAAACCCCAATGGCGACATCCGGTTTGCAAGTCCAATGGGGGGAAAGGGGGGCCTGGGGGCCGGGCACGGGCGCGTGGCGAAGGCAATGGCCTGTAGGCCCTCAATTGGCCCCAATCCTCAATCCGATTTTTATTTTAAATTTGACAATTAGGGAAAAAAAATTTACCTTGTTTTTTGCCATTCCTCACGAATTCAGGCTCCATCTCCCCTTTGATTGCAATGAGCTGAGGCACCTCCGAATCCTCCCACTTTCGATTTGCCTCATCTCCTTCTCCTTCTCCTTCTCCTTCAACTTTCACCACCACTTTTGTTGCCTTCTTCTCCTTTGCTGCCTTTGGAGCCTTTTGCTTAGGAGCGGCTCTCTTTTTGGAAGACCCTACAATCTCACAATCCACTTCTTCTTGAACAACATTCTCTTCTACCCTTTGAACAACCCTCTCTTCTACCCTTTGGACATCCCTCTCTTCTACTCTTCTCTCTACAACTTGAGTTGGGTAGGGCTGAAATGCTCCATAAGAATTTGGGGCCAAAAACTTTTCTATCCCCATTAGATTCAGCTGGCTACAATAGTAAGGGTTTTGAGAGAAAGGGTTTTGAGAGAAAGAATTTTGAGAGAAACGGTCCATCTGTCCTACTCCTGAAAAAGATTGAGAGAGCCAAGATCTGCAAAAAAAACAAAGAGCAGTTTCTACCAAGACGCACGAGAGAGAGAGAGAGAGAAGAAGGAGCATTCCACTTTATTCCCTGTCCAAAACAGCCTTTTCAATCTAACGGCCAAGATCTTGTCAGTATTTGAATTTTTTATGAAAAAATTCGACGGCCTCTCGACCATAGTGACTGGTCTTGCAAAATGCAGGACCCAAACGAACTTCGAGAGGCCGTCGAAATGGTCAAAAAGCGCTGCCACGTAGGCGTTTTGGAGAGCGACGGCCGGTGGACTCTGGCCTCTAGTGTGAAGGGTCGAGAGGCCGAAACCATGGTTTCCTGCAATTTGATTGGTAGAAACCGACGGCCTCTCCACCTTCGGCCATAGTGTGAAGCGGCCCTAAGAAGTATTAGCAGAAGGGGATGTTTCAACTGACACAATTAATTAATGTTGGACTGTTATTAGGCAAATGTTTTAATTCCCAATAGTTAAAATTTACCACAACTCAACCATGGTTCGACATATGCTGTTCCCAATAATCTTTGCGGAATTCAAATTCTTAAATTCTTCAGCATAACATTTTTCAACACCCTTCTCCTAATCCTTTTTCTACAATCTTGAATTGAAGGTGTTGAATGTTGAAGCATCATTTCTCACTATTGAAGAGTACAGTAGAAAAGCCTGGATCGAGAAAGGGATCAACCCATGGCACTTCCGAAGAATGTTATGAATGTGCAAACTTTTATAATTTTCGTATTTTTAGTTTGTTTTAGTAGCCTCGGGTGCAATCATAAAGAACTTGTTTATTCGCTTGAGTGATGTTTGTGCACCCATGATTGACGTGAATTGTGAAGGGGCACAAATATATTAACATAGCCTGTTGCAAACTTAGTAGTGACTGCAGGTTGGAATAGCGCGCAGCTGCAGGCGAGGTTGTCGTCCTCGTGGAACTGACATGAATTAAGCAAAGGAATGAACGATCGATTCGAGATAGAAGCGCACGTATCTGTTTGATCCAATTCTTCATCTTCTCCTTTAATTTACTTCAAGGCCATGGAAGGGAAGGCTTGGGTGGGCGCGCAACTGAAGGCTGTAGGGTCAGTCCCTTGTCTGTGTTGTACTGTACGTATTTCTAGTTTGGGTCCTTTCTGTCCTTGCCCCAGGCCATTTGTGGTTGAGGTTGTATTATATGCCCCGACTCTAAATCCCCCCCTGGACAAGGACAAAATCTCTACCCCCTATTCTGTGCATGGGCCCACCTTAAAAAATAACCCCCTCTTCCAAGGGTTTAAAATTTCCGAGGGGTCCTTCTAGACTAATTTGGGGTCGTATTTAGGTCCCAAATTTGCAATAAAATTGCCAAAAAAGATTCTTGGGTGCCCAAAATGGAAACTTCAGAAAATGGGACCCATGGGTGAATAGTACTTGCATTAACGTCGAGGGGGGATTTTTTTTTTTTTTTGACACAAGCAAGAGAGAACCTTTTATTGCAAGGAAAACAAAATACAAACCCACCCCACCGAGACCGACGAGGCTGGTGACACATAGGACCGACCATCTAACTCATGAAAATCGGTAAAGGGGCCCGTGAGGCGTCGAGGGAGGGGTTTAGAGTGGGGGTATCATATGTTCTCATTTGTATCAAAAATCAAAATAAAATAAATAGATGGTTACTGTTGAATCAGTCCCCTTGAATGAAAAGAAGGAATTCAAATAAGAAACTGGGGAACGTACGATATTGTTGTATTGGCGCGCCGAGGCATGTCCGATGGATGCGAAGAGAATCATGATTTAATTTCCTTTGCTTAATTCATGTCAGTTCCACGAGGACGACAACCTCGCCTGCAGCTGCGCGCTATTCCAACCTGCAGTCACTACTAAGTTTGCAACAGGCTATGTTAATATATTTGTGCCCCTTCACAATTCACGTCAATCATGGGTGCACAAACATCACTCAAGCGAATAAACAAGTTCTTTATGATTGCACCCGAGGCTACTAAAACAAACTAAAAATACGAAAATTATAAAAGTTTGCACATTCATAACATTCTTCGGAAGTGCCATGGGTTGATCCCTTTCTCGATCCAGGCTTTTCTACTGTACTCTTCAATAGTGAGAAATGATGCTTCAACATTCAACACCTTCAATTCAAGATTGTAGAAAAAGGATTAGGAGAAGGGTGTTGAAAAATGTTATGCTGAAGAATTTAAGAATTTGAATTCCGCAAAGATTATTGGGAACAGCATATGTCGAACCATGGTTGAGTTGTGGTAAATTTTAACTATTGGGAATTAAAACATTTGCCTAATAACAGTCCAACATTAATTAATTGTGTCAGTTGAAACATCCCCTTCTGCTGATACTTCTTAAAGTGCAAGAGCCATGGCACATTTGCACACATTTGCTGTGCCTTTGGCCCTCTGAAAACCCTAACAACATTTCAATGTCATTTCAACACGTGACATTGACATTAGAGTTGACCGAAAAGAGTGTCTCAAAGTGAAAACTCACATTATACTTACCTTACTCATTTTCAGTTCAAAAAGACTGCAAAACTAGTTTGTGATGAGTTGAAGAATTATCTAAAGCAAGGCCTTGCACAGCTCGTGGGAGACTGGGAGTGGAACTCGTGACATTCCCAATGCTAAAGGCTGGAGAGTTCTCACAAGTTCCCTCAAGCCCAAGGGACTATTCATGAACAATCCCTGTTAGAAATTGATAATTGGGTCACAGACTCCGCATAGACTCAATAGAACTCACTGCTTATTTTCAGTTAACTCTATTAAAATGACATTCTATCATGCTCTATAGAAATATCGCTCTTACAATGTCATTCTCAGCACTTGTTCCCAAGTGTGATAGTAATATCATGACTTTACAAGTATTATCTTATGGAAAAGGTTTATTTTATTCAAGAGAAAATGTGCAAGTATAGAGACAAAGAAGATTCAGTGAAGAAAACAACAACAATGATGATTCAAAGAAGGTAGTGTAATATTCTTTGACTCTTTGTAAATATTCTTGTTCAAAGATTCCAACGCAGTGGAGAATGTGATACTTGCAAGAGTTCAAAGTCAAAGATTATTAGTACATGACCTAAAACTGATGTTGAGGGGTATACATTCTGAAAATGAATATCGTACAAGAATTTGTACTGTTAAATTTTGGTACTTGCTGGAATTGAGTACTTAGAAGTCCTGCCTTGTTGAATGTAATGTGTGTATATTTGAGGGTTGAATTGGTGGCAGGAGGGTTTTATCAGCACCTAGGTTTAGGGCTTTGTCGACGATTTGTTCACAAGTGTGACATTGTACTATCGAATAGGCTTTAGTTTCGAGGCACAAATCCCATATTTCTTGTTGCAACGTAGCATAGCTTTTGAACATAAGAGGAGGCTTGAAACAATTAGAGAGCATGTCTTTGAATAAACCCAAAGACTGCAGCAAAGTAAAGATATACTATTCCACGAACGATGACACTTGGACCCAACCGGCCTCCCATGTGCCGGATGAAACACCCTACAGTCTGACGTGGAACATATCTATCTCATTTTGATCTATTTGAACTTCTCGCATTTCCTCCCTTTCTCCAGCGTCAGTTCAAATGTGCTTGAAATTACTAGGCAGACCACAAACATGAAGCAGGTTCCCTCATCGACCACTGAAAAGATAAGAATCTGAGAAATTTTCCAGACAAGTTATATTCTTGATCAGGACCTGTCTGAACAGCCCTCATTCGTGTCAAAGTTCGACGTACTTAGACTGCATCTCCATTACTGTACTGTAGTGACCCCCTGCACTCCTCCATCTAAGCAAATTTTCCATTCAATTGCACAAAGATTTGTGCAGTTTTTGCCTTTCTGAAGGAAGAGCCATTTGTGCACCATCTTAAATATGTTTTAGGTGCCTCCACCTTATCCTTTCTTTTTTTTCTAAAATCATTTGTTCATCTGATAACGCTCTCCCTTCCTTCCACAAAGGGGTTTTCACTGTGGTAAAAACTTACTCCCTCTTTTCCCAGTGTGCATTTTCCCCCTAGATTAGCGCCCATGTAGCACACCTTTTGCTTACAAACTTGCAGCTCTCAATATCAAGTATGCACCTACATGATCTTTTTTCAATTTGTTCAAATTTGTTTGTTTATTAACGAACACATTCATTACTCTTCATTGATATAAAATTTGGTCTCATTTGGATCGGACCAAGAAGGAAGCTGGCTTCATCAGGTTAGCTTGGAATCGGGCCGTCATTGTCAACGACTGGAGAGGCCGCATTGACATGACTATCGATCGTAATTGCCTTGTCTGCGAATCTGGTGCTCCGGAGACTGTCTTTCACATATTCTGGGAGTATCAAGTCACTCAGAAAGCCTAGCTCTGGGCCACCCATATTCTCAGACAACAAGCTCACTACTTTCATTCAAAACGTCCGTCAAGCCCCATGGCGGCCGTTTCACTGGAAACATGCTCTCTTCAATCACGGAGTCCGACACAGATTTCGTCGCATTGAACAGGTTTGGAGCCTACTAAGAAGCATTGTCATGTGGACGATTTGGCTTGCTCAGACTGATGCTATATTTAACGACATTTTCTGGGCTGATGTGAAACTTCTCCAAAAAATCTAGATCGGTCTCATTGACTACAGGCAGATTGCATGGCACAAGATTTGCCTCCGAACTGCCAACAAGAGATGCTCTACCCTGATTTTAGATAGATTCATTAGGAAGTGGTGTGGCAATGGAATCATGAACGTTAACGTCCCCGACATGCACAAAGTCCACTGGTCCCTCACGGACCCCTTTACCGATTTTCATGAGTTAGATGGTCAGTCCTAAATGTCACCAATTACTACACGTAAAATTAGTACTTCTACACACACTAATTACAATTTTTCGTGTAGTAGCATGCACGACATTGAAATGCTCAATAGAGGACTTTCTCAGTCAGTAATTCAGAAGTACTTACCAGAACAAGGGGGAGTTCAAGCAACAAAAACATACTACGTGGCTGCATGCTGTAAAATATTCTAACACAAGTATGAAACAAAGAAATATACAGTATCAAAAACCATAAAAATCAAAAGCAAAAATGGAATGTTTTGGGTGATCAGTTTGATTCCATTTCTAGTGTCGTATCGCTACAGAAACAACGGGTCCCCATTCACTTCCTCCAGTGGAGTGATGAGATCACGCCCTGCCTCCAACACTTTAACATCTAAAACTAAATGGACAGTGTTGTTTAACACCTTCTGCAGCTCCATTCGAGCTACCGTTCCAATCCGCCTGACCACAAGATAAAACGACATTGGAAAATATAAGCTGGTATATACGCAAATAAAAGCTTCATAGTTTCCGTTCATGCTTAACTCAAAATAATAGCAAGAGCAGCAACTGACAAGTGCATATTTAGAATCTACACTAAAAACTGTGATTTAGTGTCGAACAAGAATTGATGTCTTTTACCACAGTTCATTCAAAAGTGCAGAGAATAGTGTCCCTATATTACATAGGAGTTTGCCACTTGTCATTCCCACTTCCACTGAGAGTATCATTTTCCAGGTTATGAGAGTGGCATGAGTTGGCATGCCATGTTTATTATAAAGTTGTCATTTGTCATTGGAACACTACATCTAGAAGGGTTACTTGAAGTTTTTATTTTTACAGTAATTTTTTTTAGAGGGACACTATTATCTTCAAAAAGTCAAATAGTATCCGTATTGAGGAATAGTATCCCAAACACTACATCACAATTTTAGTGTAGTGAATATATGACAATGTATATCAGTTGAAGAGTCAAAACCTACCCAAAAAGTGTCTCAAACTTTAAAAATTCATGACTTGTTCATACGATATACAAAGAATATCTATTGCAAATCTCTTTGACGGTTATTAGGGAGAAGGATATTGAAGGGCAAAGAATAGAACTAACCTGATTACATCTCCATTCTTGCCTATCAGAATTTTGCGGTGGCCTTCTTTCTCAACAAGGAGAAGATGGTGGATGCGAATGGAGCCATCTTTTAATACTCTCCATGAAAGGTGTCGTTGCTCTATCCTATAAGGTAGCTCCTGCATTCCAGAAACTCACTCTTCAGTTGAGTTTCTCTAAACTATGAACACACCCACGTTTACGTAATGGGTAAAGACCTAAGTACAATGAGGGCTTAGGATTTTGTAACAGTAGATCTGCTTACAAGGGTTTTGTACTTGTATTTTCTAGTGAATCACAAAGTTTCCTGTTATCTTGAACAAAAGAACGAGCTAAAATACCCTATGATACACCATTATGTCCTTGCACACAAAACATGATGCGATTGGTATTAACAAACTTATACCACGAAGTGTATACGTAAATAAATAAACCTCTTGAAACCGTTGCTTATGCTTAGAGTTATGAAGTTTTGAAAAAAAAAGGTTTAAAGGCAAAGAGACCTTGTGCAAACAATCAAAGATGTGTTGTCGGACAATCTCAAGAGCTGTTGCCCGGGCTAATCGCTGCGGTTTGGCGTCTGCTTCTTCTTCCCAGGGTCTAGGCACTGCCTGCAGATATCATAAACAACACATGAACTTCAATATATGAAGGTCTTGCAATGAGTTCTCGTGTGAACTGCTACAAAATTAAATTCGAATCAAATTCATTCCGTGAGTAGACAGACATACCTGATCTAGGAGGTATTCCTGTAATGCATCCACGCCATCTCCAGTCAATGCTGAGATCATGAATGTGCTGAAAACATGGAATAAGGAATTAGGGACCACAACGACAAATACAAAAATCCACAATTATACTGTTAGAAATTGGTAAGGAGAATATACCTGTCAAATGCTGGATAATTGCCATACTCTTCTGCCAAAGGTAACAGTAATCTCTTCGGATGCACCAAGTCCACCTACAACACGAATCAACATCATATCAACTATCAATATGCAACCCAAGTTAAGAAGCATTAGACACGAATAAGCAAAGACCTTAAAATTGCGCAGTAGGACACAACATTCTCTCTTATGACAACGTTCAAATAAAAAGCATGCGTGTTTGTGTGAATCCCACCTTTTAACCCCTAATTGCCCAAATGGCCAAAAGTGGCCGCTTTCATAAATTATTTAGGAATCTCACGGTAAAAAAATCTATCAATAAAAATCATGCCTTACATTTTTGAACAACAGAAATATGTTTTGGATATAAACATAAACGACTATTAGCTTCCAAAGTGGACTTTCTATTTCTAGTCTAGGCACTTAGGGATTAATATACACATTAATCAACCTAGAGTAGGACAAGAAGACACACCTTATTGAAACACAATACTTTCTTCTGTGACGCTGTCTCCTCAGTCCCGAGCTTCTCAACTAAGCGAGCTACACGTTTATCAGGTCTGCCGAGGAAAAAAGCCCAAAGTCATATCTAAAGCTACTTATCCACAACTCAAAACTATGAAGTCCTTGTGTAACTGTCTAAGTCTCAATCAGTTTAGTATCTAGCTTGTAAAACACTGAATGCCAAACTTGAGCAGGAGTACGAGAATTATATTTGCAGGTACGTGAAAACATTCCAACCAGAGAGCATGTGATTGCATTCAGTTTATTGAACCATGGAAGTACAACTACCTTTCAATTTGACGTTGAGCATCAACAAGCACAATGAGAGCCTCACAATACTCAGCAGTCTGCCAAGCACTTCGCACTCGGTTACGGTTGTCCGTCCTCAATGGATGTCCCCTGATGTCCACCGTCAAACCTGGAGTGTCAAAGAAAATCTGCCAAAGCATTCCTGGATATTACAATCACCCTTTTCAAAGAACTCAGAATTAATGTTCATCATGCAACAAAATCAAGGTTGAAAGTCACCCATTTACAATGCAAGTGTCATCCAAACATGTGACTTGTAAGAAATGAGATGCTTCTAGATTCTATCACAGCTATACATCGTAGATTCAATACTCATGGTTCAAGGGTAGTCTAGGCTGGTAATTTAGACTCACTACTTAAAACTTCAACAATCCATAACTCCAACAACAGTATCCAAATAATACATATTTTAGTACGTTGGAATCCTCTCAAGAATAGGGACAAGTAAGAGAAACCAGTCAAAACATATGAAAGCCACGGGAACGGGTTCCCTACCTTAGATGATTTTGTTTCCTTCCAAATTTCCTCTATTCTTTGCATGAAAGGACAAAACAGAGCACCATGACATGACTGAAAATTCACAAGCGGAAATTAGAAACCGTACCAATTGGCTATCACCCTTCGTAAGTATGCCCATGTGTTCCTTGTGCGTTGTGTTTGTTTTACGGGAAACTGCCGATACCTTAGACCCAACCTGCAAAATTCAAGGTCAAGTGTTAGGCTCGTAACTGATTCACACACTCGGTTGGACTTCAATTAGCATGACTTGGCTAAATGTCTATGGTCACTCATCTTTGAAAGAAAATGGGGTTGTCTACTATCGAGCTATGACCTCACACTTTGGATGATTGCATAAAAAAATCATCATACAGTATGTGACAGAAAGTTGATTTCAAGAAAGTTTAACTCCTGATCTCTCAAGAGCTCTATAGCGATCTCCCAATGAAAGCACACTCCTACATATTAACCCCTAAGTGTCTAAAACGGCCAATATGGCCATCTGCATCACTGAACTTTGCAACGGTGGCATTTTCTAATTTTACCTCGGTTTTCTGATTGCAATACATCATTTTAAAGCTTTTGTTCTATACCACAAGATCAACAGTGTCGATCGTGTCAAACTGAAGTCATTTTCACATTAAAAAACAGATGATTTGCAGCAGGGGGTCCAATTTTTCTACACTACAGAAAATACACAGTGGACGCTTAGGTGTTAATAGCAGAATGGACCTCATACCAAGTGATTTGTGAGAGTGGATTTGCCAGCATTAGGAGACCCGACGACACCAACGCGGAGCGACTTCTGATCCTCCTCGCTAATAGCAACAGCCTCTTCACCTTCACGTTCCTCATCCCCTTCCTCGGCTTCGTCCAGTGCAGCGCTCAGCAACGCCATCGCCTGCGCTTGCGCCTTGGAATCTCTCGCCCACCAGTCCGCATCCTTCACCGAGCCACGCCCCGACGGCCCCGGACTACTATCACTCTCCTCCGCTACCACTTTCTCCCAAGAAGAACTACTTTCGTCATCGCTGCCCTCACTCTTCACAGAGTAAAACCGTTCAAATCCACACCACGCTGATTTCTCCAAGTGCGCAATCGAGGAAGACGTCCAGTTCGTCCGCCGCAGCAATTTCACCACCGCATGCATCGCAGCCAAGCCTTGAAAAATTTCCTCAAAAACCTTGAAAAACTTCCAAGGAATCTCAGAAAATGCTCGGAAAAGGTCAGAGATGCGTGAGGCTTGAAGGATTTTCAGAATGTTCAAGCTCTGACGAAAGAATTCCCACTCGATCACGATGCATGACTCGATTGTTCCGCGTGCAATTCGATTGTCTCTCTAGAACCCTAACGGACGCTCTCTGGCTCCCTATACTAAAACCCTGCGGTCTTGGGTAAGGTCGGTCTTAGGATCGAATGCTTGTCACCAAAGTTCATTCATGTACAAATTTCATCCGTAAGGATGACATTCATCGAGTTCCGTTGAAGCAAAGAGCCCCGCCATTTATCCCCCGCCTTTTCTACCCTAACCCCAAATCCACGAAATTGTAAGATACTGGTGTCCACTTTGGTAGATAGATCCGGACGTAGATTTTATATTACAGAGATTCCCTATAATCTATGTAATAGTAAGAAATCGGGGGATAGTTTCTTCGAAATATGTAGATTTTGAAATTCGGAGGAGGGAAGGTGGAGCAGCAAGAGGAAAGCCAGGGTGAGCCAGCGATTTGTATTCAGAAGTCGATTTGTTGTTTGGTTTTTCGGTTTGCGGATCCGTGCAGAGTGCGCATTTGTTGTTGCATGCATCAGATTTTGAAGGTATTATGATGATGGAGGCGAGCACGAGCGGAAACGGTGAAGAAGCGGTAATGCAACAAGCTTCGACTGTAAGCTTCGAGTTGGAAGAGGCGCAGCGGTTGTACGACGACGGGTGTGAGTTCTCACGTAACGAGGCTTTCGACGACGCCGCCGATTGCTTCAGCAAGGCGCTCGAGATTCGGTAAAGCGGTCTTCAAATATTTTGAGTTTTTTTTTGCCTTAAGACTAACCGTTGCTGACATTTGATAATGTTGTTTTTTGATGTTTTTTCTCGATTTATTGCTGGCTTTGTGTTGACGAATTTTTTTGATTACTTTTGGCTCTCATCTTGGAAGTTGCATAATAAACCCTGGCGTTAAAACTTTTCGCATAGTGTGCATCGAGATAGTCAGTAGCTAACGCATTTAGAACCAATGCAATTCGTACATAAACCTATGACGCAATTAGTGAAGATTTGAGGCAATTGGAGGTTTTTTACTGTAGTATACCTCTCGCTGATTTAATTTTAGATACTCATAGTTCAGGCTATCCAGTTAGATTTGATTTGATATTTTCTCGATTTGGTGTTAATTTCGCGATCGAGTTAGTGAATAATTGATTTATTGTACAGGTTGCGAAGAAGTGTTCGTGGTTTGTTGATGTGAGGTCGGGCGTGTGAGTGCTAATAGGGCACTGTGTTTTTCGATGAATCTGTAGAAGTTGTGGTTTTGTGGTAGAGTGTCTTTTGCGTTTTTGCTGGCTTTGTGTTGAAGGATTTGTGCATGATTGATTGATCTTATTCTTGAAGAGCACGGTAAACCCTGGTGTCAAAGCTTCTCGGATAGTGTGCATCGAGATAGTTAGTAGCTGACGCTTTACAATCAATGAGATTTCACTTAAACTTAAGACGCTATCAGAGCTGATTGGAGGCAATCCGAGGTTTGAACTGTATACACATCGCAGATTTAATTTTAGATACTCTTCAGATTTCAGACTTCCAGTTAGATTTTCGGTGTCATTGTTGTACCATGGTTACTCCCGCTCCTAAGTTAAATATTTTGATATCTTCGCGGTTTCTTACCAACGGATAAGCCAGCAAGGGTTTTAGGTCTCGAACACGAGCTGTGAAGTGTTTTTGGTAAGATAAAGATTGGACGTTTAATGTGATGCCACAATCTCTACTGCGATTTCTGATTGCCTATGACGTACATTTTAAGAAGGTTTTAGTTGTATCAATTGGACATGAGGCGAAGCATGCGTCGTGATGCTATCAGTATGTTTGGTCTCTTAATACGAAGTTCTTACTGTCGTACATTGGTGAAATAATCTTCTGGATCGCCAAGAACGTGGTTTTAAGTTCCTTAAATAAGATGATCTTCTTTGAGATGTCATTATAATGAGCCATGCTCCTGAATACTGCAGGGTACGGCAGTTTGGAGAGCTTGCGCCAGAATGTGCGACAACCTACTACAAATACGGATGTGCTTTATTTGACAAACTCCAGGATGAGGCCGATCCCCTTGGCGAAACTGTCAACCCGATTAACGCCCTCCCGTCTTCTAATGGAGAAGGTTCTTCAGGCAAAGGTATATCAGTTCTTTCTTGCGATCTGCTCTTTTGGAGAGGAGATCCTGATATACTGAAAGATAGGTTATACTACTTCTCAGCCTGAATTTTATTTATTTTTCGGAATCTGCTTCCCATGTAGATGCCTTATCCAAGAATTTGTTAGTTTAACTAACGGCAATTCTGGCCTGTTTCCAATGAATATTTTTCTTCCTACAAATTAGGTTGGATTTTCTGGAAGATGTGACTTATTTTACAGTTTTTGTTGGTATGTCCTGTGTCTCACGAGGATGGATGAGCATTCGTATCTAGAGTAATTTGAGTTTCGTGAGAGGTTCAGTATATTTATTGTTACTTTTTGTCTTTGTTAATTTTACGTGGCCAACTTGCGGCAGTAAAGATTTTTATGCTTGTGCATCTGCAGTAGAATCGGAAGTCACGGGCAAAGACCCTGAAGAGGATGGTGGAGATATTGACGACGGGGACGAAGATGAGGGTATGGGTGAGGGCGAGGAAGGCAAGGAAGAGGAAGAAGGAGACTTGGAGGATGCTTGGAAGATGTTAGAATTTGCTCGAGTCATTCACGAAAAGCAGGGCAGCTGTACAATTGAGACTGTTGACATCATAACCAAGCTCGCAGATGTAAATTGCTTCAAAGGTATAAGGAGCTGAATCAGGATCGTTTATGCTCTTTTGATCTGCATAGTTTGCTCTCCATTCTTCGGACCTTCTATGGCAACTGAGTGCACAATCTGTAAACTTGTCTATGTGGATTGTTTTTCAGGTCGTGTTTTATATTATAGCACACAATGGGTTGAACTATGTTGACCTGTGCTTCCTGTTTGCAGAAAATTACGAGTCCTGTTATGACGACTATGCAAAAGCACTGGAAATGCTGAAGAAAGTTGTGGAACCAGATTCACGCATACTAGCTGAACTGTAATGCTCCACCCTGTACTGACAGTTCGTAACACCAGTTACTTTAGCTACTCTTTCGTGACCTGATTTGTAATAGTGTATTGCTGTGTTTAGAAGTCTGTTGGCTAATCTGTTGGCTGCTGTTATGACAGGTACTTCAAGATCGCCATTGCTCATCAACTAGATTTAAAACCAAAGGAGGCCCTCAGTTATTGCAGCAATGCTGTCTCTGTCTGCGAGGCTCGTGCACAAAGGCTCAAGCTTGAACTTGCTAATGCACAAACCGAAGGGGCCGATGCACCGGGATCCTCAGGGGCTGCCTCCACTGCGGAAGGCAAGCAACCTGAACCTGAGACGAACGGAAGAATGAAGGAGGTGCAAGAAGAAGCTGACGATCTTGGCAAAGACGATGAAATGGAAGAGAAATCTGGAGCGGAGTCAATGGTGACTGAGATCAAAGATATTGAGGAGTTACTGGTGGATCTCAGAGATAAGGTGAGGTTCTGTCGCTACATTACGTGTCCTGGAGTGTCCTGTTCTTAACTACATACGATGAATATGATTCATTGTGTATTAAGGAATATAGTTTGTAACGGATTGCAGGAACAAGAGTTGAAAGAAATGGCATCAGCTCCCAGCTTGGTGGAGGCTTTACAAGCAGCAAATCCTGAAGCGGCAGCCAGCGTGAAGCAGCTGTTTTCGCTGGCTGCTGGGAGCCAAGCTAGTGGTTCGGGCTCATCCTCATCTGCAGCGGCCGCGGATGGCATAACAGTGTCAAATGGGTTCGATCAACCATCACTCACTAATTTCTCCTCTTCAACAGCTGTTGTGACCGATCTTGGGGTTGTCGGGAGGGGTGTCAAGCGGGCAGAACCTGTTGCAGTTGCAGGAGGAAGTGCCTTACCATCCAAGAAACGCTCATTCGATATGCTGATGAACGGGTCTGGGAATGGTGAGACACAAGTTGGGTTTGGGGAGGGTTCTGTGAAACTGACAGGCGAAGGCACCACTTGATGGTTTGCACATTGAACCGACTTGATGTTATCTTGACGATTCTTTTCTGCAGAAATTCACCGAATCCCTTTATCTTCATCATTTTCTCGGCTTCATCATGCCACTTCCAACATCCAACCTACCCAGTCTTTGGTGCAACTATTTGTCTCCAACGCAGATGGGTGGCATAGATGACCTCGGTCGTAGGTGGAATTTCTCCTAGCAAGGCCACACAGGAATGGAAGATGGCCTTCGTTTTGAACCTCTGATTGGACGCATCATCCCTGATCGGAATGATTGGAGAGTAGCGCAGTAACCAACCCGTATAGTTTTCGTATTTTGAGGTCGCCTATGTGAATGCATTAGTAAGGTTATTTGAATCAAGCTTTAGTTTAGGTAGACTTCAGCAAAGTTTTTGGTAAAACTGTTGCTTACAATGCAGAGGGCCATGGTTTGCAGTTTTGAGGATTCCTCTATTTGTGAATACACGTCTTCTTGCTATCATACTCGTGGCTTTTAAACATATCCCACCAGAATTTGCATCATGGACACTGACGGCGGTGGTTTTTTATCTGTCTTAAACCTTAAGCGGGCAAGGAGCCCCGTGGGGCCATCTTTGGTTGTTTTTCAGTCAAACGTTGAGTTTCATCTAGTTTCTAATTTCAAAAGAAAATGGTCCCTACTAAGAAAGTGTGGGGAGTATCTTCTAGTTTCTAGTCCAATTCACCATTCTTCAAAATTGTTAAAATTGAATCATTTACAGCACTTTAAAGCTCAAAACCCTAAAATTCCAATATACACTGCAGAAAACGTTTTTCTATCAAATTTCTTTTTATGTAAGCTCAAGAAGCATGCCACCTACACCTTGTTGTTCATCACTATTATTTACATTTTTCCTTAAAAAGTCATACTATTTTAAGCATTTTGTAATAACTATGATCTTTACAAGAAAAAAACTTAGAAAAATCTTATAAAATTCATCTTTATTAACATAATTATGAAAACATCAGAGTTAACCAAAAAGAAGAGAGAATACATGTTAGGTGACATGAATCTGACCCGTATCTAAGGGAGCCAAACAAACTAGATGGTTTCCAAAGAATTCAAAATAGAAAGGAGGCAAAACTGATACTAAGGTGAGTTCACAGAGAGCCAAGGTTTGAAGGCAATGGCCCACATCCAATTTGAGATAATGGCAAGGCATGTGACAAACTTGAGATATAATTAGGTGACTGGTTTGATTAGTTGGCTTTGACAACTTGGGGCTCGTGTCTAAAATTAGAGTTGGAGGGTATTGAATTCACTATTTGATTTGATTTTGGTTACACTCAAAGAGGACATAGACTCTGGTTTCCTTATATTTTGGGGGTCAGATCATTTGTTCTGATTTCGGTTAACTCAAATAACTTATACGAGAAAAATGTTAGAAAAATATAACATATTTTGAAATGAAAGGAATTGATGAGGTTTGACTGGGTAACTATAGTGTGAACTCTTAAGGGTTAATTCCTTGGTAGAATCTTGAGGATGTGCTTAGAGCTCAATATATAGTATCACTACAACGAGAAGGCATCGCCTTTCACTCGGTAGGTGAGTCTGACGGCGCCACCTCGCACTCATTGCCCATGCGCTCAAGACTTGGTGAGTGCGATTCGTCATGTAGAACAAGTGTGTACAGTGAACTCTAACACTGTTATGAGTGAGAAGCAACGCCCTTGCTAGTAGTGTATTTAGTGGACGAAGCAACCATTATCTCCCCACACTAATATAAGAGTGTTGTGCACTTTCATCAACGAATAATTGTATTCGATACCATAAGAACATGTAGAGATAAGTTATGGACCTCATCGGTAATCCAGGCTAGGCGAATAGGAAGCAAGCGCTGCCTTAATCTCAGGGATTAGTCTCTCTTTGTAACGGTCGCTAATGGGAGAATAAAGAGAACTCACTGTGCCACTGTGAGGCAGATGTTGGGTCAGTTTCATCCCAGTACGCTTGCCTCATCGCTACAGTTCTCGCATCCTGCTTACAGTCTGCCTCATCCGTTTCACGTCGACGTCATCTGGTTGCCTGCAGGAGCAGGGTTTCGGTGAGCTGCGGCCACTCACACAAACACACACGGCTCTCTGTGAGTCGCAGACAAGAAACGGTGTGAGGCCGGCATTTTGGTGGAGACGCCGGGTACTCTTCCAGAAGCACTGTCGATCATGACACCGATAGCAGATTTAGGCGAGTGGCATGGATGCGAATGAAGAACGATTGAGCAGAGCGGTATGGGCAATGCTGAATCACACTAGCACCACAGAAGAACAACTAGCCTGGGAGATTCAACAGCTTGAAGATCTAGACGAGGACAGCTTCCACACCCCGCCACGGAGCCCTCGTAATCCTGAATTGATACCACTTGAGGATCGACATCGCCACATCGTGCAGCAGTTGACAGAGCGGCCAGTCATCGAAGCGGGCCAAGCATCTCAAGGTACGCCAACCTCGACACAGTGGAGGCAGTCAACAAATATCGACCTTGGGGAGCTGCGTGAGAATGACAGAATAGTTATCCCTGTCATACCGTTCTCAGCGCCACCGGCACTTGCAATAGCTAGAAGAAGGCTCATTCAGGAGGACCAGGCCGAGAGTTCGAGTCAAGCAACGCGGGCACACTCACAGCCTATCAGAGCCCAATCAGAAGAGAGAAGAGTAACCGTCTCAGCTTTGAGACAGTTGGGACAATGTGGTGTGGCACTTAATCGAAGTGAAGTTTTGTACCTGCTAAGTGAGCCTTCGTGCCGACTACTCCATCGAGTTCGCAGCATCCCTTCAGATTCTGGTAAGCACCCCGCCATCTACCCACGCTTTAAAGGCTACGTACCATCCGTGTCCTTCAGAGTTTGGCCACAGGACTTGCGTGTCATTCCAGGCACAACAGACCCAATTCACTCTGTCAGCTGGGACGTGGGCCACAAAAGTCATCAGGCATTTGGACTTTTTGATATCCTTCTCGCATTTCGTGACGAGCGACACAACTTCCACATTGCTGCGTGGCAACGAACGAAAGAAGGTTTCACGGAACGAGGATCAGCACTCTTCTCCAAAGACTTCTTACAGTTGGATGTAGAAGTAGTACCGTCTCCTTGGAACCGGCACTCAATCACTCGTGATCAGTCCGCCTTGTGGTGACAGCCATGGACGCCTCGTCATGACTCACCAAACTGCTCGTGTCGAGACCTGTGGCCATTGGCGAAACATCGACACCACCACCGGAATTTAGCACTACAGAGGGCTTCTCATTCACCCCGACACTGGATGTCATTCCCGAGAACGTCACACTACTTCGAACATATACAGAGTCACTGCTCAGTCAGGAAGGGCAATCCACTACATCTCACGTGGAGAATCTTCGTCGCCAGCTCCTCTCCATGACTCCGGAAGAGGTAACGGAGTTTTTATTGGAGGAAGAGGTACTCAACACCGTACGCCCTGTGATGAATGGAGTCGATGCTATCGCCGGCAGGTTCCGGAATCTCTCGCCACCACCAGCCGCCTCGTTGCACGCCCAACAACAAGAGCATCACTCAAATTCACGTCCTGGAATCTCCTCTCCAATGTCCGCCACAGCTTTCGCAACTCCAAGACCTGCTCCAGTTGCCCGTGTCCAACATGACAATATGGGAAGGCTCCCCGCTCTCTCATTTGGACGGTACATGTTACATGATGATTTCGTGACATTCTTGCGTGATTTCCTTACTGTCGCCAATGCCTACAATGCACCTGACCACTACCGCATTTCCCAGTTCCGTTCATGCTTACAGGGCGACGCTTGAGACCTGTTCGAATCCAGGATTGAGCCACACACACTGACCAGTTGGTCTCAAGTCCAAGCACTGGCTCATCAACTCTTTGTGCCCACGGATCAGCACAACACGGCCTGGGACTACATCACTACTACCAAGTTCAAGCATGGCGACAACCTTGACTTACATTTCTCCAAATTTGTCAAGAATGCCAAGATCGCGACGGCTAGCCAGAGAGAATTCATGAAGCAGACCGCCAGGATTCACTTCATTCGATCATTGCCACCCGATCTTATGAAGGAGGCCGGAGTCTACACGTTCTCAGGAGATGAAGAGATGTTGCAACACCTCAAGCGTTGCATACAGTTCTGTCGTGTGGATCGCATGTCCAAGCACAAGCCGACTCCTATGCTGACCATGGCGAATCCCAGCATTGTCGAAGAAACCACCGAGGAAGCTCCTGCATTGGAAGACCTCGTACACTCCATTGCTGAGCAGTTGCAGGAGCTGCGTTCCAATGCGCACTACGCACTGCGGGCACCATCCTCATCGACGATCGAGAAATCCTCCTTTCCTCGTCGAATCTACCCATGTGGCATATGCGGCGAGACAGGGCATAACGTCATGGGCTGCCCGCTTCGACCTTTGATGTTGAAGTGTCTACCAGATTGGTGAGCTCAACTCACCAAGGAGATAGAGGCCGCAAAGCCTTTAAACTAACTTGCGCATTCTCTAGTGGCCGGGATGCGTCCGATACTACACGGCCACCGGACATGACACTAATGTCCACGACATTCTATATGCTCAACTGTGTCGCACCATCAACTCATCATCAACTGATTAAGCCATGGGTAGTTCCTGGCACCATACAGGGATTGGACCGGCCGTGCATCATCGACACCGGTTGCAACTTGACTGCTATCCCAACCACCGTCACCAAATTACTACAAGTTCGAATCAAGCCCGCGAAGATCCAAGTTACGATTGCTGATGGGTCCTCCTACACGCCATTGGGACTCATCACGGTGGCTATCTCTGTTGCCGGCATCACTGCCACGGTTGAGGCATTGGTAAGCTCCGACGATAAAGTCCTACTCCGGCTTGACTGGCTTGCGAAAACGGGGGCAGTGCTGGACATTGCACACAGGCAAATGAAGCTCTGCCCCGAGCCACATGTTTCTCGCATCGTCACGCTCTCTGCACTTACCATGAGACCAGGAACGACACTGCTATAGGCTCATGAAGCATCAGCCACTGAGGTTTCTGGCAATCGATTTGACTGGCCCAAGTTCATACATTTCAAGGCAGGAGACAATGTCATGTACACTTGGCGCGTCCCCAACGCTGGTGCTAAAGGAGATCCGCCCAAAGCAGTTCAACAAAATTCATTCTTGCTCCGAGCTTTGCAGCGCATGGACATCCCTCCATTCTCACAACACTTGCACGGCTCCGGGATAGCAGTGGCCTGTCCTCAACAACACTACATCGAAGTTCAGCCCTGGCGTTGACTTGCAGAATGCACGAGTGGTATAGTAGCACACGGCATTTATGATATGCAGTACCGAGGTGAGATACGAGTTCTCATCGCCAACCCCACACCCGCTCCACTCATCATCCAAGCTGATCAAATATTGGCAAAAGTGGCTGCAACGCGCTCCGATCTGGTACAGGCTTTGACTCACGTGAAGGAAGCCTGCTTGGGCATTGAGGAGCCTACTGTCTCATCGAATCTCTCTCAGGTTAGTGAGCCATTACAAGCTATTGTAATACAGGCGGCCGATCATGAAAAATTTCTCCAGGTCATGCGAGACATCAAACTGGATGCCAACTTGAGAGCTGAGCAACGGCACGAAGTCACTCGACTTATTCATGACAATCTCGACATCTTCAGCCAGCGAGCGGCAGATTTGGGACGATCCGCCTTCATCACTCACGACATTGTCACACACACCACCCATTCGTTAGGTGGGGTATCGAGAGAGTCACAAAGAAAAGGCTCTCATCAAGACTGAAGTCCAGAAATTTTTGGATGTTGGCGTTGCGGGACCTTCCAACTCTCCATGGGCGTCACCAGTTGTTTTGGTCGAAAAGAAGGACGGTAGTACGAGGTTTTGCATTGACTACCGGCGGTTGAACGCGATTACGAAAAAGACACGTATCCATTGCCACGAATCAACGATACTCTCGATCAGCTTCAGGGAGCCACCATATTCTCATCTATCGACCTGGCTTCGGGATTTTGGCAGGTGCCGCTGACGGAAGCCGCAAAAGAAAAGACTGCATTCATTTGCCGCGAGGGACTGTTCCAGTTCAAACCATGCCCATGGGCTTCTGCAACGTGACTCACACATTCCAAAGACTCATGGACATGGTACTTGGTAAGCTGAGGTGGGAGTGCGCCCTGGTGTATGTTGATGATGTGAATATATACTCACGTAGCTTTGATCAGCACATGAGTGATCTACGCAGAGTATTTGCCAAGATCAGGGATGCACGACTCAAGCTCAAAGCTAAGAAGTGTGTCATAGGGCTGCCCGAACTTGTCTACTTGGGGCATGTCGTGTCAGCTGCAGGAATCAGACCTGACCCCGCCAAGATCCAGGCAGTCGCACAATTTCCGAAGCCTGTTAACCTCGAGTGCACGCAATCTTTCATTGGACTTGTGAATCACTACCGGAGATTTGTCGAAAGCTTTGCTTTACTGGCCGCCCCCTTGTACCGGCTCATGAAGAAAAATGTTCCATTCATCTGGACAGGAGAGCAACAGCAAGCCTTCGAACGACTCAAAATCTCTCTTTGCTCCGCCCCACTGCTGATATATCCACATTTCGAGTTGCCATTTCTCCTACAAACTGATGCCAGCCGGGACGCCATTGGTGCGATACTCTTGCAACGCATTGACGGATCTGAACGCGTCGTGGCGTATGCCAGCAGGAGACTATCAAAGGCCGAGCGTAACTATGGTATCAGTGACAAGGAAGGCTTGGCAGTGATTTTTGGTGTCAAGCATTTTCGCGTTTATTTACATGGTTCCAAGTTCACCATTGAGACCGATCATGCTCCTCTGAAGGCTCTTCTCAAATCCCGGGACCTCACGGGACGCTTGGCGCGATGGGCACTACTTCTACAGGGTTACGAATGCGAAATTGTGTACAAGCCCGGCAGGCTCCATGGCAACGTCGATGCTCTTACCAGATCGGAGTTGATGGAACCACAGCCATACACCAAGTTTTCCGACCTTGATGTGGGGATCCAGACTTGCGCTACGAGCATCCACAAGGAGGCAGCCCCATGGATTGTCTACCCCCCGTTACCTGCAGGCGCTTTGGTCACGTGATTAGCAGCACTCCGTCGGCCCGGGGGTGCAGCATAGAATACATTATATGTGTTGTTTTTATCGTTCAGTCCATCCTACGTATGTTGATTTGATTTATGTGCATTAGATTATCTTAGACTCTCAAATGGGTGAAACTTTCTTCCATGATTCAATCAGAAGCTTAGGTCCTAGTAAGCAGCCCTGACTTGACAGTGGCTTCACGGTGGAATTTACTCAAAAATCAGTAAAACAACTCATG
Organism: Pohlia nutans; assembly: GCA_022496805.1. NCBI lineage: Eukaryota > Viridiplantae > Streptophyta > Bryopsida > Bryales > Mniaceae > Pohlia > Pohlia nutans. The sequence continues at coordinate 10,003,591 of CM040105.1, forward strand.
TCACGTATGAGCTTTTGTAGAAATTCATCGCACAAAAATGACTAACCATGTTGATGATGCTCTGTTGAGATAGTCCAGCTCCGGAATTTAGGAAGGAGCTCACGGGGGCAAACACTCCTTACCTGCCCGGCTTAACAAGCTGACTGCTCTTTCATCAACGACCAACATCCAACATGGAGGCCGAGCTTCACACAGCTCTGGTGACGGCCTGCACCACAGGATTCCTGCCGACAGGCTTTGACAGGATTCTAGCAAAACGAGCGAGACACCATCTCCCCCAGCATCTCGCGCGAGATGGTTCCCTCTTTTACAAGAAGAATGTCACCGGAGGCATCCGAATGTTGCAGGTACCCACCAAATCTGAATTACCTACAATTCTTGAATTATTCCACTCGTCAAGACTGTCCGGTCACTTCGCAGTTAAACGGACGTTGGAGCGCCTTCAGGAAGTTTATCACTGGGTTGGCATGGTTAAAGATGTCACGACCTTCATACGCGGATGTGCCACATGCCAAATGAAGAAAACATACAGTTGAACGAGTGAGCTGCTATTGTTGACAAACATTCCCATCACCGAACCATTTGCCCGGGTGGGAATGGACTTGATGGACCTGTTACTCACGACATCGGAAGGTCATCGCTACGTAGCTGTGGCAACGGACTATTTTACGAAGTGGGTCGAGGTGCGAGCCCTCAAGTCGAAGGACTGTGAAAATGTAGCCTAGTTCTTCTTTGATGACATCATTATGCGGCATTCCTCACCCGTGGAGATTTTGACCGACAATGGAACGGAGTTCTGCAACGCCTTGATGGATGTGTTAGCAATACACATGCGGGTAAAACACACTACCATCTCACCGTACCATCCTCAGTGCAATGGACTAACTAAGCGTTTCAATCGAACCTTATGCTCCTTGATAGAAAAGAATGGAGAATATGACCAGTACTGGCATATGATGCTCCCTGGGATCATCTTTGCATACAACACGTCGGTGCACTCCAGCACCAACATTTCACCCTTCGAATTGCTGTATGGACGCAAACCACGACTTGCTGTGGCACCAATCCCGGCCGGATCTCAAGTACATGAACTAGTTGATCTGGATCGATACCTTGATGGCATGCTTGCTCACCGGACAACCTTGCACACTCATGCACATGAGAACCTCGCTCGGACCCAACGATCACAGAAAGAAGGCCATGACAAACGAGTCAGGCATACAAGGAAATTCAAGATTGGAGATGTTGTCGCATATCGCAAAGAGAAGCGGAATGAGAAGAAGGGCAAATTCCGAGCCAAGTACGTGGGGCCTTACACCATCTCGGCCTATGATGAGAAAATCAGGAAGTTCACGTTGGTGCCAGCTCGAGAGGATGCAGAGCCCATTGGCTTCCCTGTCTCGACGTTTGATTTACAATTCTGTTACCTGGATATCGATCTCACTCACATTGCACTGTGGGGATGAGAAGTATCATGGACACCATCAAATGGATTGGCAACCCATGCCACGGCCCGGATTTCTCCAGCGGGGGAGTAGTCCTACATATGTAGAGATAAGTTATAGACCTCATCGGTAATCCAGGCTAGGCGAATAGGAAGCAAGCGCTGCCTTAATCTCAGGGATTAGTCTCTCTTTGTAACGGTCGCTAATGGGAGAATAAAGAGAACTCACTGTGCCACTGTGAGGCAGATGTTGGGTCAGTTTCATCCCAGTACGCTTGCCTCATCGCTACAGTTCTCGCATCCTGCTTACAGTCTGCCTCATCCGTTTCACGTCGACGTCATCTGGTTGCCTGCAGGAGCAGGGTTTCGGTGAGCTGCGGCCACTCACACAAACACACACGGCTCTCTGTGAGTCGCAGACAGGAAACGGTGTGAGGCCGGCATTTAGTCCTACAGAACATTGTATGACATCAGGAATTTCGGACCCCACTGATTTCGCACGATTTCAGTGCGTTTATCGTTGAACACTGATTCCGCACGTCATACGTGCATTTAGAAGTGTCATTATGGTACGGAAGTGACATGCATTACTAGGATGTCGATGCAGTGTCTTTTCAATGATTATGAAAAAAGTGTTGTTTTCGCACGAAAGTCGTAGTTGACGGAATCCGTGCGTTAATCGTGTATCTACATTACATGGCTAATAAGACACGGATAACATGCGGTTTTAGTTAATGCGGATTTAGTATCGTATACGTATCATATTAACACCTTTTATTATGTCTGTGCGATTTGAGTATCTATTATAATGCAAATTATTGTCGTACGACATCCGTGTAGTTATCGTACAAGTTTTCAATTTGAGAATGAGTGACTTATATTTCTCGACGTCACTCACGTTCAAGGATGTGTTTTTGCACTACAGTAGCATGTCATACTTCTCGACAAAAAAAGTTTATAGTGTTTTAAAACTATTGATTTATTGATGAAATATAATAAATAGAGAAAATACCAAAAATATTTTAATATTCTCTTTTGGAATCTTTTGGAACCTTTCAAAAAAATTATATTACTTTGGAATATTTTGGAATATTCCAAGATTTTTTTTAAATTATCCTTACGGTCTAATTTCTCAAAACATTTTTAGATCTTCATTTATAGAATTTAGAAGCAATGAACATTAAAATTTCAATGAAATTACATTTTATATTTTTAGAATTCAAATTTGGTATTATTGGTTATCATTGTATTTTTCTTCACGGGAGAAAAAAAATTGTACAGAAAAGGACAACATTACTTTTTCAAAATAGTAAAATTTGTAACACGACACACTGTAGAGGTGTTGTTTTTTTGAAAGTTTCCCTAGGCGGAGTTTAACTTGGATTGGCACGATTCAAATTGGGTTAGAAAGCATATTTGATTTCCTATTAGAAAATTATTATAATTTTTTTTATTTTTTATAGTCTCGGGCAGCTCATAAGGGGGCATCAACCAAAACATGATCTCTCGAAGCATTGCAAGTTAAACTGAGTTTAAAATCAGACTTTCTTTGAACTCAATTTGAGCAACTTTTCAAAAAATAAAATTGCAAGAGCTTTTAATTGCTTGCTACAACATTCAAACCATTGAATTTTTTTTCTAGGTATAGAAAAAAGCTTGTATAATGGAGTGTAAAAAAAATTTGGAATAGAAAGAGTTTTTTACATTGCTAAAACATCTAAAGTCTACTGAAAATTTAAAAACAACTAACAGCCTTTAAGATTTTGGCAAAACAAAAAAACAGTTCAAAAACATTTGAATTTTTTTTTAGATATAGAAAAATGCTTGCATGATCTACTGAAAAAAAAATTGGAATTTTTTTTTACATCGCAAAAAAGCATCCAAAGTCTGCTTAAAAAAAATAGCTCACAGCCACCACGATTTGGGCAAAAATTAAATAAATTCATAATATTCTCAAAAAAATCCTAGATATAGAAAAAGTCCTGCATAATCTAGTGCAAAAAAAATTTAGAAAAAAAGTTTTTTTCACATTGTTAAAAACATTCAAAGTCCGCTGAAAAAAAAAAAAACAGCTCACAGCCATGATCTGCCATCACGATTTTGGTCAAAAAAAATATATATCAAAATATTCTGAAAAAATTTCAAGATATAAAAAAAGGCTTGCGTGTTGTAGTGCAAAAAAAAATTTGAAAAAAGAATTACATATACATGACAAAAAAATTGCCAATGGTTTCATTCCTTTATAATTATCAAAAGAGTTCGAGTGCTTGCATCAAGACTCTGAGGTGGTTTGGTGGTTTAAAGCATGGTTTGTAGTTGGGAGGTCTCAAGTTCAATTCCTACCACCGGCAATAGAGCTTGGGAAACCGTGGTGGGCCCCACCACGGGTTCGGGCAGCGCGAGTAGTTGATTTGGGTAGCCCGAAATAATGTTCGGGTAGAGAAAAAAATATTTTTTTATTTTTATTTTTTTAATAAAATTATTTTGACCAAATTTAGATATAGAAAGAAAAAAAATCTAGATATAGAAAAGATGATGTCGCACGAAAAAACACATTGAATCAATGTGGCTTTAAACACGATTAAGACACAACATTTGACAACTGTACAGAGTGAAGAATTTGCACGTTTTCAATAGATGTATCAATCGTGTCGAATCAGTACTATATCCGCTTGTACGATCATGATGTCATATCAGTGCAGTTGCGATAAATGACGCAACGATGCGGAATCAGTGCGAAAAATACACGCACCCATGAAATATCGGAAATCGCACTGAAATTGTGCAAAATCAATGGGGTCCGAAATTCCTGATGTAGTGCATTTTACATCACTGTAGCTTATAGGCAAAATTGCAATTGCAATTACGTGCATTCATCATCGAGCGACAGTGGTGTAACTCATTTGAGAAAGGTGTGCCCTTGTACCCTTGAACCTGCAGTGCATTCCCATCAATCCAATCCATGGGATTTCTTATGGAAAATTAAATAGTAACTTACAGTACAAAGAACAGTGCAAATTTGAAAGAAACACAGGGATGTTGTTGTACAAGAATGGTATACAGATTATCATCAACTTTCTTATAATTGTTTAGGTAAAATTTTACATGTGATGTGAGCTTAAAATAAGGGCAAAACATTTAGTGATTTAGAATATCCATTTCATAGTTTATTGTAAACTATATTATTATTATTAATTTATTAATTTATTATTTGTTCATTGACTTGCAACTTTTGGATCTCTATTTACTTATCTCTATTTCTTCTTGGCTTTGTTATATTAATTTCTTCTTCTAGATCCTAAATTGTTTAGTATCTTATCCTACTTTTGATTTCTCAGGTTCTTTTTTACATTGAACTTCCTTTTATAATCTCCAGTTGCTACTTGGGTTCTCATTTCATCTTCTACTTACAAACCCTGCTATCACTAGAAATATTTTATTTTCTACAAGAAGAAATAGTGTTTTTAAAAATAAAAAAAATTTCAACGTCTCCTTACTTCTTGCTATCATTTTCTGCCTACAATGTTTTGTTTTTTCTGCATCCAACTATGTTATTTCGTTTTCTACATTCACATATATATATATATATATATATATATATATATATATATATATATATATATGCATACATATACATACATACATACATATCTATATACATATATTCACATATATTTTTTATTTTTCAACAAACACGTATAATCATTATGCATCATTGCACATTCAAGTATATATTATTTATTTTTCTACATCCATCATGTTTGCTTTCTTTTGGTGTACATTTAATTTTGGTTAGGGTGTACATAAATCTAGAAGCTGGCTTAATCCATTTTTCATTGAATCATTGCTACATGATTTTTAAATTGGTTTGAAAGTTAGCTCTTTGAACTACATGGCCACAGTGCACAAATGTGCAGCAATGTGTAGTCAGTACACCAAGAGCAGTTAGTGCACCCTACACCATACAAACGCCCCAAAATACACATTGAAAAACTCCAGAGGGGAATCAAAGATACTGAAAGATTACAATGAGTAGAAAATCCCTACATTGTTTTGCACTACCCAAGTGTCCAGGAGACATGCAAAGAACTCCAGTTGTAAAGCTCTAAATCCACAAAAACATACAAATTCACTTGTTGTGCTTCAACCCTAAACCACAATTGCTCCTTGTAAGCTAATTTTTATTGCATTTGAGATGATACAATCCACAATGTACCCTAAACCACCCTAAACCACTTCAAAACACCCTAAATCCCCCAAAATCCAACATTTGCCTCGAGAAGAATTAGACAACGAGCAATATACCGGTAGATTCATTTTGAAAAAGCACATACAATGGGTACAAAAAATTCTAGAATCGAATGAGAATTGCATAAGATACGGCTCCCCAAAGGTCGCAGCAGTCTTCAAAACAACGTCTCAAATCTGGATGCCCAAATTGATTGGCGGCGATTTAGAAGACAAGACTTAAACCAATGGATTCGCAATAAAAAAAAATGCAAGATAGGCTCAAGACAATTGGAAATCGGACAAAATTTGATAAATTTACGTGCATTCCCAAAGGCGGGGTAACACCGGTCTTTCCCTTTGTATTGGAGGTGTGTCCAAAAACACTGAAATGCACTGCATTCCTGTTCCGTCTAGCTATAGGATTTGCAATTAGTGGAAAATGCAGCCATGAGTCCCGGGACTCCATTTTGGAATTTTTTTGCATAGTTGGGTGACTAACATCATAAAGAACACCCTCCAATTTTTGTTTTATTTATGAAAAATATTTATGGGAGAATCTCCAAGTGTCCCAATGCCACCCTCACGCTCTTCCAACCCTGATGGCTTGGCTAGTTGTGATTGATTGTGTTATGAAAGTTTGATTACAATATGAAAACATAGGGAAGTAGACATAGCAACCCCTTTGGACTTTACGGAGAACTCTACTATGTATCAACACCCACAAGTAGAAAGGTGGTCTTTGGGTACTAAGGAATAGTGCCATTGCATGGTGTCTAAGGCCCATGTTGGCACCATGATCTCCTTAGTGCTCAAAGACCACCCTTTTTACTGGTGAGCATACTAACACTTTCAATTGGAACTGCAATGTTTGTTACCAAAAACTTATATAGTTCACTACTATTGTGAAGAAAAGTAGAAAAAGACATATCATTATTTTTTACCTTATCTCGACGAACAAAGATAATCAACCTCTAGTTACAAATTTATTGATCAAAATTGTCACTTGACCGGTTAAATTTCCATACTTGAGGACAAAAACCGATAAATTCTTATGAAAAGTGACATGTATTATGTTTTAATTGGTTGAGACCTTTAAAACAAATGTAATATTGATACATCTAGAACCCATGAACAAATGATTTCAAAGTAGAAGGGACCAATGTTGGTTCTCTTCAAGTCCCGCCCTATCCATATGTCATAGGGAGAGATTTATGAGTGGACCAGAAAAGGACGAGTTTCTACTATATATCGAATTAATAAACAAAGACCCACTCTAACTAATTGAGCATCACAACCCGTTCTTCAAAATAGACGAGGACGACATTTTTTGGATGAAAAGCATTTGGACTCGTCAAAATATTCTCTATAGCCAATTTTTGCCGTGGTTCTGCAACCAGGACAAATACTACTTTTTCTTTTACAATTCGGAGGTTGAATAATAAATGATAAAGATTATTTTTGCTTTTGCACACTAGGAGACAAGTGATTGGTTGGAAGTTAACCGTGAAACGACTTGGCAAGCCCCACGGGCTTGATAGTATTTTGGGAGAATCTTGTTCATAACTTCTACTTTGTTGCATCATATGGAGTTTTCTAAATGTCAAATCAAGCACCTTCAAAGGATCTATCTATACACTAAGATAGGTTTTTTGCTTTGTTTTTTTTTGTTTTGTTTTTTCATGTTGAAATCTCCTCAACCATGCATCCTCTAGTCGCGTTCTTAGTACCATCGGAAAGCTTTCGACAAGGAGGGATGCACGGAGTTTGTTTTGTTGTGTTTGGACCTATAGTGTGAAAGTTATGGATTTTTAATTGAATTTTTTCAGAATAAATTGAATCAAATTATGAAAAATGGAATATAGGGGTTTTTGATGTTATTTTTGGCATCGTCGAAAAGCTCTTGATAAGTAGGGGTGCACTAAAGTTGTTTCGTAGCTTTTGAACTTACAATGTGAAAGTTATGGATTTTCAATCGAATTTTGTCACGAATAAATTATGGATACAACAAAAGCAAAGTACACGGAACCCAGGGAACACACAGGAATATAGGAGCATGAGGACACACAGGAACATGGGAGCATGAGGACGCACAGGAACAGGGGGAGCACGAGAACACACGGAAATATGAGGAACACGGGGAACATCGGGGCCAACAACACAGGACCACACTAGTGTTTTTTTAGAATAGAGTCCAATGTAGAGAATCATGCTTAAAATGGAGTTTAAAAGAGATTTTGAATGTGGAATCGGGAAAGCATATGTTAATATAGCAAGTTGCACGGTGGGGTAATCAAGTGACCTACCCTCTAAATAAGTGGACTCCACAAGTGATGAAGTTTTAGTGTGATGAAGCCTTCCCGTATGAACGAGTGGAGATGCTCTTCTAATACCATAAAAGAGTCCTAATCCTGCCCACCAGCAAACCTACTGTCACTAACAGTGAGATCGAAGTCTTGACCTAACCTAAGTGTGCGAAGTCGTGGACTGCATTCTCTCACGGGACTGAGGGTAAGCCTGGCACGTACTCGTCTTAACCCCTAACTGCCTGAGCGTCCATTTTTTGGACGATGTACAGATTTCATCCATAATTTCTCATCCGTCATGCACTTTTTGCAAAGTGGAATTTTTACTGTAGATTCTATGGGAAGTTAGCTTCATGCATATGTGATCTGATTCGAAAGGGGATGATTTGTGAAATTTTTATGCCTCATTTCATGTTGTAGTGATTCACCCAAAATTTTGAAGATTTTAGTGTAAAAGTGCTCTAAAAAAGTCAACTCATAAAATTAAGCAACCAAAAAATCTTCAAAAATCACTACACTTAGAGTATTACATTTCAACCAATCACAAAGAATTTCATCCTTAAATTGTCAATATCTTATTTGTAATTGAATTACAAAATAATTTTGAATTTCACCTTTCAAATTTTATACAAAATTATTGGTAATAGCACTCATAGATCTAACTGTATGGATAGAATCTAAAATTCATAATGTACAACTTTTATTCATATATCAAGTTCAAAATATCCCTCTAGGTTGCATTTTATAATGCATCTTTGCAAAACTGCCGAATTTGGAGAGGGCTCTAGGCATTTAGGGGTTAAATTGGTCACCATTGGAAAGTGCATTTCAGACTCCTTTAATTTCCCTACTGGGACTGACTGACCAGGGCCGCTTGACTTATACCAGTTAGACTAACTAATGGACCGGTCGTAATCCACAACCAACGTGTACCGGAATTTGTAGTATTCATTTTTTGTGTCACCCTAACATCATGGCATGTGGGAATAAAATTTCCTGTCCGCGCTTGTACGTTATATCAATGCAGTCCCCTCAATGGTGAATGATTTTTCAAAAAAGAGAATTTTAGCTTTAGAGCTCTGGTACAGACATTGGCCACAATACCCACGCACAACCTCTTTTTTTGCTGGCAAAATAGAGAGTTAAATTTGGACCAAAGACTCATTCCTTTATCACCAAAATATTCATCCATGTTGACATATTTTCATCCATTATGTGTAAATTCTCATTCAATTATGATGACTTCATTTGAAATTTAGATGAAAGTGCTACAATGTTGTGTCACCTGTTCGAAAAATGAACAATGAAAAACTGCACTGGTAAGAAAGTAAAAGGAATGTGACACAAACCTAAGCAATTTTGTAAATCTACTCAAGGTTAATCTATTTTTACTTTTGTAAAAAAGGGAAGTTTTTAATTCCAATGTAATGGTAAACCAAGTTGAGCATTGAAACATAAGGTATGTGCACCTATAATTGATACTTATTGAGGGCATTTTGGACAACTGAATGTGGTGTATCGCTTTACAAATCAAGTAGAATCAGAAAATTTCAATATATTAATGAGAAGATATTCACATTTGAAGTTGATTTAGTAGGGCACACATAAGTGATAGTAGGGTCAACCAAAACATTTTAACTCAACATAAGATAAATAGACTATGATGAGTATAAAAAATGGCAGTTAGGTTGCATGACTCAATTGCTTGTATAATTGCCCAATGTTTCCATATGTGTTTATTTATCAACCTCTTGTTTGTCCTTCCATGTCTCCATATATAACGGTTGCTATTCAAAAAGAGCCAAAATTGGATTTACATGGGCTAATCTATCAATCCCATGTCAAAATTTAACGCATGACCATATTTACTTTTATTGTGTTTAGTACAAAACTTAAGCAATTTACAATTAAACTCCACAACAATCTATAGTATGGAGAATACAAAAAAAAAAAAAAATCATAAGCCAAAAACACACAAAATCGACGATGAAACGTTGCGCCAATAGTAACTATGACATTGAGAGGAAAAATGAGCCATACATAATGGATGCATACCCAAATTATTTTACTCAATAAATCTCCTGCAACTAAAAGAAATTCATATATTGAAAACACAAAGAGAAATACATCAAAATGCAATAAAATACCTCATGCACATGTCATACATACAAAAAAAAAGACAATTAGAAAACAATAAACCATTATATAAACTCAACTAACAACTAATACAAAACATTCATCATTTAGCTCAAAATAAAGTCGACATCCAAGGGCAAAAATAGCGGCCACACATGATTTCTTTCAATTACATACTCATGCACTCCTTGCAACCATACTCTATTTTAGGGGTTAAAAGTCTTTTTGTTCAAGGTTCCACATCATTGCCTACAAAACAAGAGCTTCTCCTCTGAGGGCGAGCTTCCATGTGAGGATCGGTCCGGTGGAAGGCAGTAAAAGACAAGAAACAAGGTCTCAACAGTCATCGATACTCCACCCATTTCGGTGGAAGTAAAAATTATACTCCTGAGTTTCACTGATTTTCACCGATTCGGTGGAGCTCCCCTCTTCTGCGGCCCGATCACCGATCACCCACCCCACATGGAAGTCGGCCCTGATTACCCTCCTACACCCAATACATAATTGATGGTGTCTTTCCAAAGATAAGCCAATTTTATTTTACCTCCGGTGAAAAGATGAAGAAATACATGAATGGGGCCATAACATTGAGTAGTTTTCATGCCCACTACCTTTCCTTCATGCACTCTACTCATCACCTTGAGCCTTCACCTGTCCACTTAGCTATGGATGAAGTACTGTTGGGTGCGAAATATTCCACACCATCTACTGTAGAACCAAGGCGGAAACAATGCATGCTACTGAATGTTATGGCGGGGGCGTCAGAAGCAGGTTACATAAAAGTAAATATTTAATAAAGTTCTGATTCATTGTAACAAAGTCCGGATGCACCTGATTAGTTACCACATGATGCGTAATAGAAAATCTAATTATAATAAAGAGATATATGTTTTTACAACATTTGAACATTGTCACCCAAAATTGAAATCTCTAAGCACAACCACTCATGATTGTGCTTCCACTCCATGACGAGGGATCAAGACCTTGATCACACCTTGATCAGTATAATATCCAATACAGAGAAGTCATCGTCCCAGCAACATGGAATCTGGAAAGTCGCTAGGTGCTCCTGTCCAGATCGATATTGTCTTGGTCCAGACTGGCGGGGGATGCCTTTCCTTGGCCTACACTACTATTAAACCAAAGTATAATGGAGAGCTTTGGTGCAGTATTAACGTTCTAGCTACAGTACTTGGGTTGATGAGCATCCCACGGGTCATGGTCGGTCCTAAGTACAGTTCTTTTAGCTAATCTTAGGTTGTATCTGTCCTGCCTCGCCGGACCTGGCGGGGTCGCCTTCAAGTATTTTTATCTCATTCTTGCTGCAGAAAAGGTTCCCACCTTGATTTCGTCAAAACAAAAGAAGAAAAACTTATAAACAATGGATGTGGTTGCCCAACTTGGAAAGGCAGGGGCCCAGCGTTGTGGGCGACAGACATCATTGTAGATTCTTAGACGCGTGATGGATCTTTGACGATGTTGCCACCACTGTTCGAGGTTCGTAATTAATTCTACCGATAATGATACATACAATAAGTTTACCAGGCAAGATCCCACACCACAGTTTCGCGTGCAGCCTTATCGCCCATTGCCGTGGACGCCCCTGGCTGTTTTCTGACCAATGTTATGTTTGATATGTGGTGTGTGCAGATGGAGTGGCCCATGAAGGCACCGGTGTTGAAATAGCCCCAACCTCGAGGATGATATATCATGTTGTAAGCTGGAGCTCGTGCACAGCTAGCTTGGCATCTCCCTCGATCTGGCGATTAGCTAGCGGAGCTTTAGTTTCAGCCTTTATTTTAACTGGTTGCTGCACAATACACATTGCAGCGCACTGGTTGAGGGACGTGTTTGAATAAAATTCCTTGCATTCAGACTCGACTCATCTGTCAAGTAATCGGTTGTAAGCTGACTTGTATGCACAAGCCTGGCACGGCAGCATCTTATTAGAATCTGTGTTGTCAGTGAGCATCCCCAAGCAGGCTCTGTGGCTTTAATCGGAGAGCCATTTTGCCATTTGATAACATCTTAGAGCTAGCGGAAGCTTGAGGAGACTACTGTTGGACAAGGTTTAGACGATTCGTAGTGGGACTCCTGTTCGATTTTTAAGGTTCAAAAGAAGGCGTCACTCGTTATAGTTTGGCAGTCACATCAGATTTTGATGGATACCTCGGCCCTTTCTTACTCTACCGACAGTGAGAATTCCTTGGCTCCCTCTTACAATACTCATTCTGAGAATGTGAGCGGAGTTCTTCCATCGTATTCCTCGGCCCCTTCTTCCATTGATTACACATTTGGGAAGAGTGAGGCGCCGATGTTGACGTATTCCTCATCACCAACCTCAGCCGCCGCTGATGACGGTCAGAGTATTGTTAACACGGCTGAGCCTCTCTTTTATGCAAGTTCGGCTCCTTCTTCCACTGATTACACGCCTGAGAATGTTAGTGAGGCTCCGATGTTGATATATTCCTCATCTCCAGCTTCGGGCTACTTTGAGGATGGCCGGAGTACTGTTAGCACATCTCCCTTCTATTCCTTGGCTCCGGCCGCGGATTCCTCCGCTGCCACTGGGAGCGTTTCGTCGGCTGATCAAGAAGCTATGTCCCTTGCTGCGATCTCTTCGCACGTCGATGATGCGTCGACCAAGGTTCAGTCTGACTCTTTGCCTCGGCGCGTTACAAAGCTTATCCGCTCAATCTTTAGGTTCCATCCCGTCGAAGAGGTACCCAAGGCGGTCGAAGTCATCAACCTCTGCAGAGCAACAGTACAGAGGTCAGCTAAATTTTGGAGCACGACAGGTGAGCACGGAGCTGATCATTTTCTGAATTGGCACCAGTGCGGCTTCCTTCTCCAGAGACTTAAAGCGACAGACTCTACTCTGGTTAAGATTCAGCAGTCTCCGCTTCTTAGTGAGAACATAATTCCAGCGCTTCAAGAGCTTCATCAATCTCTCCGCGATGCGGAGATGCTCATGCGCATGAGCTACATCACCACTAATTCCCAATGGTTAAGTGCAGCTATTGAAAATGGTGATCTGAAAGAGACGTTTTCACATCTACTGTATGACATTCAGTGGTGCACATCTGTTCTTCAAAGTATTCTGGTCGAAAATTCGAAGGAGTCCCCCGTCGAATTTGACCCCACTTTGTGCGACTGTCGGTTAAGTGCGGGCGATGAATTGGAGTTGCTGACAGCGATGAAGAAGGATGAGGAGAAGTTCAGAAACCGCCTCAAAGTCACCGTAGAGCAGCTGGGTGTTTCGAAGCCTGAAGGAAGGTTTGCTAGTAAATTGCTTGAAAAAGTCAATGTATATTCCCCTGATTTGGTATTCTTGAATCCTGATGACCTTGATCGCGAAGGCCGAAAGATTGGTGAAGGTTCATTCGGTGATGTGAAAGAATCCAAATTTCTGGACTGCAAGTGCGTTGTGAAGGTTATCGTGAACTTCAACAGGATTTCATTTGAAAAGGAAATGGATGCTATAAAGAAACTGGGGAATCATCCCCATATAGTGCGTCACTTCTGTTACTCCGAGGAGAGTACATCATTCTATCTTGTTATGGAGCTTTTGCAGATGGACCTGGAGAAAGCCTTGCGCCCGTTTAAGATAAAGAATGGCAAAAGACTTTCAATCGTGGAAGCTGTTTCGTTGATGCTCCAAATTGGGGAAGGTATGAAGTACATGCATGGTAAGGGAGTCGCGCATCGCGATCTCAAACCGGGGAATGTCCTTGTCAACCTTGAAGATTCCTCTGGCATGTCAAGAATTCACTCTGTGAAGATTGCTGATTTTGGCTCGACTAAAGCAGCCGATAGGACACTAACAAATACCATGAACACCGGTACCACAAAGTACATGGCGCCGGAGGTCATGAAACAAAAAGGAGACCCGGAGAAGGTTAGATTAAATCTGATGAAAGCTGACGTCTACAGCTTCGCCATCATGTCCATTGAGATTTTGACTGGGGATTATCCATATGAATTTGGTAACAACGAGATAAGGGAGCGGTCGAAGGCGGGTGAGAGGCCAATCCTTCGAAAGCAATTAGCGGATTGTCCTTTGCGGTTGACCACCCTGCTTACCAAGTGTTGGGCTGGGATTTCTCATGAGCGACCTCTATTTCCTGAAATCTGCAGGGAGCTGAGGTACATCAAAGGCCTACTACTGAAAGGTGAGCTCACTCGAATTTCAAACATTAAGCTTGAACTCATGCATGGCGCATAAATTATAAGGAGGAGTTGGTAGAGGCTGTGAGCAAATTATATCAATTCTAAACATATCCTTGAATTATACCCAGCCTTCGAACCGGAGGAAAAGTCTGTCATTTAATTACCTCTTGATTAGAATGGTTATGATTTCATATCGGAAGTTCAGATTAGTGTTGTTTTAGCAGAAGTCAACGCGAATATCATGATGAGTAATATTAGGACCTAATTTTGTTGACACTAAATGACTCTCAGGTGATGAGCAAAAGTTGCAGACGCAAATCCCCGGCCCCCAGAGACCAATGGAGGGAGTGAAGGTAAACTATACTCTTGTTCATATGTCTAGTCTGGGTAGCTTGCAAGCTATATTGTGAATCTGTATCATTGAAATTACGATGCAAATTGCCACATCCTGTGCCCAAGACCATGTGATCTGCTGGCCTTTGGGGATCAGCTGCTGTAAGTTGAAAGAAGCAGCGTGACTCAGAGATGGTTTAGAATCAAAAGCCTTGAACGAATTAAACATATTTTCTAAGAATGACAGTGGGTATCATGCCTGTGATGCATTTATCAAATAATCAGCTTCAGGGACCGTGGGGAGACCCTAAAAATGGAAACGAATTTTTCGATATGGCTACGTCGATTAAAGGAATTACATTGAGATACTCAACACGCCCAGGAGTCGTGGGTTTACTGAAGGTGACATATGAGATTCTTGATAAAACCTTTGCGAGAGAATCATATGTAAGGGATACTGGCAATGGACAGTATACAGAAAAGGTAACTAACTTTGCTCTTTACGCTGTCAAGTTCAATGTGATATCAATAGCAATGCTTGGATTCTTCTAAATCGTCCTCTTCCACTTGTAAGTAGTTCCTTCTCATACATAGATTCGTTAATTGTGACAGTATGGTCATGCGTTCGATTTTGAGACATGTTTCTGTTAACCAAGGTCGTTCGTACTCTAAATTTAAGCTGTCTTTGAAACTGCAGATCGAGTTCAAGCCCGAAATTGAGTACATCAGACAGATCAGCGGGTTTGTGTCTGAAGTGGATGTGAATACAGACAATAAAAAGAGAATAACCATTAAAATTGTCTCATCGCTAACAATACATACTAATCTCCAAATTTATGGTCCTTTTGGTGAGGAAAGGGGGACGGAGTTCACAAGTGATAAGGGTTCAAGAGTTATTGGGTTTCATGGAAGAGCTGGAAATATTCTCGACAGCCTAGGCGTTGTTACAATCCGTGATATATGACATGGGATTATTATGTACAAACTCTTTGAGTGTGTCTCAGAATTTCATTAATATAGTTGTCTGCGTTCTTCCTTGGTTAGAATGGGTGATGATAACATCTACTCAGCTTCAAATTTCATGATAGGGTGAGTGCAGAGATGAGTGACTCACTATTCCAGTCACGGTGCAGTTTCAGCACAGCATACCCCATTGCATTGCAAGATGAATGTGGAACATGTATATAAGTTTTGCTTATAAAAATTTGGATATATGTTTGTAATCCCAATCTAGTTTGAAATGTTTAATTTTTTAAAAATGGGTTATATAATCAATGGATTGTGAGCTTTTAAAGGAAAACTATGGACAGTGGTTAGAGATGTCAATTTATAAGAGTTGTTTAGGGAAGTAGAATTCCACATTACAGTGATAGTGACTCATCATGTAATACATTTTAGTGCAAAGTACATGGGTATGATATTTCTTTTCTAGATTGATATTACTATGGAGTAGTTATGGACTTTTAAGAGAGCAAAAATAGGCCTCTTTTTGAAAGCCCATAATGGACATGAAATAAAGTTTTTTTTCATTTTTTTTTAAAAGCAAAATCATGCATAATATCTACGAGTGAGCTAAATTGAGGAATATAGATTAGGCTTGATTTAACGGCTCTAGGGTTGAGGAGATTCCAGCAAGAGGCCCTATTCAACACAAAGTGCATGGCCATTCATAGCACAACATAGATGAGTACGGTTTAGGATTTAGAGGCATAAAGGAGGCTACATGCACGACGCGGCTCCCATCCACAACGGCACGCCTGTTCCCAGTAACTGGTTTTGTAGTGAGGGACTCAACCTCGTCACGGAAGTCAGGTTCGGGACCAAGTCTGTCAGCCCTTCCTGAGGGTACTCACCCACTGCGACTCCCACTGCGATGGGAGTAAGAGACCCGGGAGTGCGGATGTTGGAAATTTTGCTAAGTGAGGAGTAGTGAGGAGAGTGCGGCATGACGAGACCCGGGAGTGCGGGGCATGAAGTGTGGAAATTTGGCCAAGTGTTTTGGGGCAGAGTGTAGTGATTGGGAGACCCGGGCGTGTGGGGTTGGAAAGGAGGTAACAAATCGTTGGGACGGTGAGGCGGAATCTCAGTGGATCGTAGCAGCAAGGCTACTCTACCACTTATAATACCTCGTCCCATATTTAAGTCGTCTGCAAAGGATTCATCTCCCCACTACTAGAAAATCGTGACCAAATCAACAGAAAATCAACTGATTTTTGTTGTTTCGGGCACTCCAATGACCGACTTCACTGATTTTTAAACTTTTTGTAAAAATCAACAGTTTGCTACCTACTTTCTGTTGATTTGAATAGTGCGATGACCAAATCAACAGAATTTTAGTGAATCTAGAATCTTTTAGGAATCTTTTAAGAATCTTTTGGAATCTTTTGGAATCCATTGGAATATTTCAGGAATATTTGGAATCTTTTGTAATTTATGGACTCGACTTCGTATGTTTATAAGATTTTGGAATGTTATTATACTATAGCAGTAGGGCAAGGTTGGTATATTGATGCCAAATAATTAATTAACTCTCGAAACCATGAGTCATGATTTCAAACCATTTTCTACTTTTGAGTAAGTCCTTTTTGATACAATATTTGTTGAATACAATTATTGTAGAAGATGTGAATTTTTTAATAAACTTGTGTTTCACTATTAAGTTAATGCCTAGAATTTTTTTGATCAATTCATGTTGCAATTAAAAAGTTATTTTTCAAAAGGTGATTTTTTTTGAGTTTTGGGTAATTTCGGGCACCCATGACAAATAGATCCAATTGGTTTTAAATTCTTTATACAAACTCTAAACAAGATTGTGAACATAATCCCCAAAGTTGAAAAACATCAAAGTACAAAATTATGACTCTCAAAACACTTAAAACATTTAAAACACCCTCATTTGGGCAACATTTAAAACTCCATGGTTGAAGTTCTATGTACTTTGAAAGTTTTTTTAACTTAATCATTCACAATTTAACCTCTAAAGGACCGGGGGGTGTTGAACTTAGCTCTCGTTTTCTTGACTAGCTCTTGTAGCAAGCTCAATGCCTTATTAGTGTCGGGTAATTCTGACGATCGGCACCGTTGAAACTAAAGAAGATTTACGTAGCTTTTTTATGAAAAAAAGATCAACAAAATCGCACAATTTTTGAAAAATGCCACCGTTGAAAAGATTGATGGAACTTGTTTGGGGTATTTTGTACACATGTTGAAATCGGGTTGTTCAAAAGTGCTCCAAAAATTCTGAAAGTTTTATTGTGAGTAGAAATCATCATTTAAAACATGTGAAAAAAATTTCAAGGAATTTGGAGGTGTAAAGAGAAAGATATGAGGGTTTGAAGTGACGCCTAGATACCCACCGTGCAACTCAAAAAAATCACCAAAAATCGCTCACTTGATGAATTTCCGATCAAGAAGTACCTACAAATTTGGCTCTCAAAAAGAGCCAGGATCTCTTTGTTGCTCATCCTACAATTCAAAGCCCAAGAACCGGAATGTTCTCACTTTCTAGTTCTAAAAGCCGCATGGGGGCCTTACGATCCTTTAGGGGTAAAAAAGAAAAACTCAGCAGACTTTGGCGGCCATTTTGTCATAGTAGAATAATTTTTTTTTAAAATCTTTGGACTAAGAAAAGCTGGTAAATCAAGTTAAGTTACATCTCCTAAAATCCGTTTGTGATTTCGAGCCTCCATTCAAAAGTTATAGACAAAATTCAGAGTGGGGTAGCAAGGAATATTTTCTTTGATATTTTCAAACACCCTCTCTGAATTTTGTCTATAACTTTTGAATGGAGGCTTAAAATCACAAACGGATTTTTGAACATGAAACTTAACTTGATTTACCAGCTTTTCTTAGTCCAAAGATTTAAAAAAAAAGTTATTCTACTATGTTAAAACGGCCGCCAAAGTCTGCTGAGTTTGAAAACACGGAATAGTAAGTATATATGTAAGAAAAAAATCATACATTGTTCATCAAGTTCTAGTGGTGGTGAATTGGTTAGTGAGTAGAGTCATAAGTATGAGGTCTCGAGTTCAAACCCGAGTGGCGGCCGTGTTTATATAGCTTGGCTGCCCGGAAGTTCCGGGCAGCCAAAAAAAGAAAATTTTGCCCGAAAAATCCGGGCAGTGAAAAAAATGTTTGTTTTTTTTTTTTTTTTTTTCCATTTTTTATTTGACCAAATCAACAGAAAAAATCAACAAATTTCTGTTGATGGATGACCGCAACAACGCGACCGAATCAACAGAAACTATCAACTCTTCTCTGTTGATTTGGACGCTGAATTTTCTAGTAGTGCCCCGATCGTGTGGAATTGCGATGCAAAGTGCCCGGGTCGACACGTTGGGGCGGCCCGGATGGGGCTCTCAAGACATGCTTCTGGGGCCGCACGGGGCGACCCTACTAGTAGTCCGGTAACGTCCGGGGAGGTAGAAAGCGCCGCTTCTAGCATGGATTCTGACTTAGAGGCGTTCAGTCAATAGCATATAGCATTCAAGCAATTCCAAATGCCTCGGAAGAAGCGAGCTCTTCCGACAGTGAGTAACATCTTAAATACAATACGATATGGGATCTATAGGCGATGCAATCTTAGTGCATTCCAACGTTGGGACCAGTGTGTGTAAGACATGAAGTTCTAAAATATATACTCTTGCTTAATTCCGACTCTTGATGACATTATTTTCCTTTTTACGTAGGGCATTTAATATGGTGGTTTTACGCGAAATTGTGCAAGACTGTTTGATAGGGCATTGTTCTTAGTGATGACAATGGTATATCGTCTCGAGGGGTGCACTATACATTATGTTTGAAAATCCCCTTCTAAAAATCCCCTTGTATACAAGAGGTTATATGTCTAAATACCTTTCTATACAGATGTTTTCCTGTTTAAATGTCATTTGTGTAAAAATACGTGAATATTTTCAGTTCTAAATGTGTTTATTGTATGTATACAAATTTTGCAATGTTCAAATTAATACCCCTGTTGTGCACTCACATGCACTCGTACATGTTTAGTACCACCCACCCCCCGAGTATAAGAAAAAACAATTCGTAACTATTGTGCAACTAGTGTTGTAGAACAAAAAAGTACAACGTAATACTAGAGTTCTTTTGAACTCTCTTGAATTACTTCATGCCATGGTAGTTGGGTATGGTAAATCATGTACACATGAAGAGGATATATGTTTTATTCTGTTTTGTACAGTGTTGTGGTGTTGGGATGATTCACATAGTAGGATCTCCTGAACCGGATGAAAATGTAATCAAGAGGGGATGCACGGAATACATTTTCTGGCGGGATGACCTATAGTAGAAAGGCTACAATGGAATTTCAAAGTGTTCACAATATCATCTAGAAGCCTCTAAATTTTATGAGGTGTTGTGCTCAAATCACCTTTATATGCTAGGTTTAAAAACTGAATAGTTTTGAATGATTTGTGACCAGCCAATATAAGGCAGAGACGAATGAGAACGGAAGGTAGTATATACAATGATTGTATATGAAGTGAAAATGGGAATGGAATACAAGAATCAGTACTAAACTTTCGCAAAAATGGTGGATTTAATTTGGAGCAGATATGCAACCAAAAGTAGACATTATCCGTGTATAGTGTACCCTAAACTACTCTGTAGGTTATTATTATACACTATGTAAAGTCATAATCACGTATACCCTAAACCACAACGTAGGTGACCATGAACGTCGTTACATATTGCAATCAAAGATTGTCGTGCGTCTGGGACGAGTGTTACTAAACATAGTACGAATAGAGTATAAATCATTCAACGAAGGTGCACGATGAAAGAGAGCGACCAAAGACATCATTCAGCTGTTCGAACATACTTAGGAGGATTGTTGGATTCTGCGCAAACAAAAAATCCGAAAGTAATTGAAATGCGTAGTCCTTATGTCGGTGGACAATTAAGGGATCCAAGCTTCCTCACAGAAGTTCACGTGCAACTATAATTAGCGACATCGTAGTGGAAATTTCTCCAAGTTATCACAATTCAAAGTACTGGATATGGCAACTTCGAGGGGTTGAAAAGGTCCCAAATCTCCGGAATAGTCCCATTTTAGCGAATATGGCCTTGTACGGTCTCACCGATTCATTGATGAGCGCATCCACTGAACTCCTAACGCCTAAAGAGTCATCTACTTGCACAATGCAAACGACTCTTCCCGTTCGCGTGAAAGTTGAGCTAGAGTTAGAGACAATTTTTGAACTAAATGACGATTTAGTCATAGAGGATCTAGATCACAATCCAATTCTTCTTCACTCCTCTCACCCTAGTCCCCAATCTTCTGCAGGTAGTTGTCCTTCAACTAATAAGCTGCCAACTCATTCTCCATCTGACAATCATAGTGTTGTCGAATGCCTGAGATTGCTTGGGGCTATAAAGGGTTCTTGGAATGTGTTCAAATACATTAATTACAACTTAATAGATATTAAGCGAGTCCAGTTCCTTCCGCCGCATTACAACGGAGATGTCATCTTTGAGTTTCCTTCCTTCGGTTTTGCTTCAAAACTATAATAATACTTTATAGGAACGGTGTGTCCCTTATATTCCCTTCAACTTTGACATTTTGTTTCTTCATAGGCTATGACTTTCTGAGAAGCGTGTGACCTTGGCTTAGGATTGTAATTGTGTTAATTACCTTTGATGTCTATCTTCCTCTTGTCTATCCAGAACCATACTCCGGAAGAACTCGCAAACATCCCGACCTGCAATCTGGCAGAGACTGTTCACAACAAATGGTTGCAGTCTTCAGGCAATCGCGGATCCGACCTCTTTGTAGCAACCAGCGACAACTGGGCCCGGGCCTTCATGCAAATGACCAACTACCGTTTGTACTTGTGTGGCGGAACGTCTGGAAAAGGCCCTTCGAAACACGACTTGAAACTGAAGCGAGCCTTGCAATCACAAGACGGAAAGAAGATTGCGGATGCCCTTGCTGAAATGCCCGGTGGTGAAGATTTCTGCAACCGTGTTCCGCATCTAGAGCGCGAAGAGGTTTTTGGTTCTACAAAAAGGAAGTTAGACATGTCTATTGGTTCAAAAGGTGACTCCCATCGTCTAGACAAGGTATACTTCTCGCACCCGCGTGTCTAGACAAGGTCAATTGCTGCTCGTCAGTCTGCACAGGAGACATATACTCCTGAAGCTCTTGTGCCCTTCACGTCACGCGTTCTGGAAACTGACTGCGACGTGACTAAATGGCACATTGCGCGGATAACGCAAATGTCCAAAAAACGATGTCACGCTGTACAAGCAAATAACAATTCCAAGTGCCAGATACTCATCGCCAGACGAGGCAAAGCAACTGCAGCTCCTACCTACAAAGGCCTGAAACAAAATTTTAACGGTAAATTAGGAGCTACCGGTAGGTCTACCGATCCGAGTTTTTTCCCCGGTAATTTTCCAAGTTACCACAGAAAGTAGATCTAGGGAAATACTTTTTTACCGATCTGACCTAACTGTCAGATCTGGTTGTATTGTTGTGTATAAGCAATGGAGCCAAACTCATTGGCACGATCCATTTTCCAAGATACACGATTACTTCATCATAATTCTCTCTCATTTTGCTACTTCTGCTTACCGAGTAGTTCCTTCCTGATATGCTTGCTTATGTTTCTAGTCTGAGTACGCTGTCCTAGAGAGGTTACCGAGCCAGTACCGGTAACGTCATTACTTTAGTATTTCCGTGCTCATTGATTTCTCCTCTTTCTGGTAGTTTTTACTCTCTCTGGTAGTGACTACCGAGCAATCATTTACAAGGAGGAGCTACCACAAAAGTTTCGGGCTGAGGGAACCGACACTGAAGATTTCTGGTTCTGTCCAGATCAAATTGCTAGGTGCGTAATGGGTCCTAAACGTGGGTTTGTTATAACTCGTCCGGAGATCCCTGATGTTTGGCCAGTCCTGACTGGGACCTGTGAATCGTTGAGGCGGTCCACTTTAGCGGTAAACCTTTACCGCTAGAGTTTTGATCTATTTTGCATTTTATATTTGTCTAACCGGGACATTTTAGCCGATTAGACAATTTCCCGCTTTGTGTGCATTTAGGTGTGGTTTTGATTGCCCTAATTTATGATGCCTTTTTGTCTAGGTAATTTTGGTTGTTTGTTGATTTCTAACTATTTAACCGTTGGATTTTGGGCGTTTGAGCCATTTGCCCTATTATTTTATTCTATTGTTCTGATCTATTATTGTGGCTTATTATTCTAATCCATTCTTTTAGTCTAATTTATTAGTCCATTCTACTAGTTTATGTTAATCTATTCTTGTGGGTTATTATTTTAGTCTATTATTTGCCTATTATTTTAGTCTATTGTTTTAGCCTATTATTTCGGTCTATTATTCGGTCTATTATTTTCGTACATTATTTAGTCTACTATTTAGTTCACTAATTTAGTCTATTATCCTAGGTTATTCGTTTAGCCTTTTACTTTGATCTATTCTTTTGGTCTATTATTTTATTCTATTATTTTATCGTATCCTTTTATTCTATCTTTCTAGCCGATTATTTATTCTATTATTTTATCCTATCATTTATTCTATCTTCCTAGCCTATTATTTATTCTATCTTTTTAGCCTATTCTTAGTCTATTCTTTTAGTTTATTATTTTAGTCTTTTAATTGCCTATTAGTCTAGTTTTATCTTATTAGCCTATTGTTGGGTTTATTATTTAGTCTATTATGTTAGTGGATTAGTTTAGTGTGTTATTTGGACTTATGGGGCTAATGGGGTTAGTATTTCCCTTGTGAGCTAATGGGGGAAATTAGGACTCCCGGTTAAATGGGAGTTTTGGGAGATAAGATGGAAGTTAGCAAGTGGATGAATTTCGCTTGCTTTTGATAGATGTAGTTTTGGGGTGGGATTTTGAATCCCACCCCTATCGCAAAGGTTCACGAGTTAGTTAGTTTGTGTGTTCGTCAGAGTTTTGGAGAGAGACGCTTGTGGTAGATCTAGATCTAGTATTTTTTGTACTAGGGATTTTGGGAGAAGAGTTGTTGGAAAAAATCCTAAAATATTAGTGTAGGGCTTGGTGATTGAAGGAAGGGATTAGTTTAAGTGTTTTTGGAGGTGGTTAGGAAATTCTGGGATTGTCAAGGTCGGATTATGGGTTGAAGCAGAGAGGCAACCAGCGATTGAGAAGGTCAAGGCAGCAGTGCTGTGAGTTTATTTGGTGGTTGCAGTAAGGAAGGGCAAGGCGAATCCTTGTCTATTCACCAGCCAAGTATCACTGTGGGCTGTCGAGGCGGAACCGGAACTGGGCGACGGTATCACCACGAGGACATCACCACGACTACGGCGATCCGGAGGGGCAACTCCGACAGCTGACGAGGCGCTGGTAGCGGCGAGGGCGTACAGGGGCCTGGAATCGCGGCGGAAGGAGAGACCACGGCCAGATCACGGGAGCCGAAGGCAGAGCAAGGCGAACGAGCAAGGCTGGCGGTGCGACTCCGGAGTGCGAGCGCAGAGGCGACTCCAGCGATGGAGGAGGTCGCAGGAGACGACGGGGAGCAACATCGACCATGACGACGGGTTCACAAGGTGACGGAACCCAGGGACGCAGGCAACGCCGGAACTCCATGAAGGCGACGACGACCACATGAAGACACGGCGACGGTAGAGAGTATCAGAGGACGGCGGAGCAGCGAGAGCCCGCATTGCCGCGGGAGACGACAACGAAGGCGAAGGTACTGCAAGGAGGGGCCGGCGATGCCGGCATCGACATGAAGACTGATCTGCGACGGAAGGACCAAGATCATGGTCGGGACTTGAGGAGGAGCCGTTGTGGTGAGCACCATCGCGAATTCACGGAACCGACGACAGCAAGGGCCGACGGAGGCCACAACGATCCTCTTGGTGGTATTAGAGAAGGGTCCAGGGTGACATAAAGAAGGGAGAGCTTTCCCTCATTAATTTTTATCTAAATTGTTAAGCTTGGATTGAATATTGTAGACTTAGTAAGTATTAGAAAGATTAGAGCAAACTCATTATTTAAAATTAGAAATTTTGATTGCCTAAAAACCATTTGTGTGCATGGTGTGATTGTATTTGATTGTTGTCTATTGGTGGTGTTTTGCACAATTCTTGTTGTGTGTGTATGTAAAATTGGTCCGGTGAAGGGTATAGCGCGGAAGCGCTGCCCAAATTTCGCCGGGCCAATTGGGGAATTTTTGTGTGTAATTTAGAATTTAAATTTAGGGTTATTGGGCACGACGCGAAAGCGCTGCCCAAATTTTCCCAAAAAACCCTAATTGTTTGGAATTGTGTTGTTTAACCCCTAAAGGACTATGCTCATTCCTAAAATTTTATCACTTTCTTGTGATGCTTTCAAAAAGGCAATTGTATCTCTTGATTGGTATTCATGTAAAAAACTTCACCGTTGAAACTCAAAGAGGACTTAGTCATGAGACTGTACACCAATTTTCAGAACAATATACCGTATATATTACGTGATTATAAGGTTTGATCATAAGTTGATTTCTGAAAATTTTGAACAAAACCAACAGGTCATTCATTGCAAGCTTTCTTATAAATTAAAAAACCATGATTAGCGTTTGAAAGTTTAGAAGCATACAAAGATGTACTATATCTAGGTGCTCACAAAAAATGATGTTTTAAAACTAAATACAACAACAATGATTGATTCTCAAAGATTTATGTTTGGATGAAGTGACTTGTTGGTGACTCGTTGAGCCGGTGTTTGTGATTGTTATTAACTTTTACATTACAAAAATGTTTTAGAGAATTCAAATATATATTTGGAATATTCCAAAATATTCCAGAATAATATAAAATATGTAGAAAAGATTCCAATTATTTTGAAAAGATTCCGTTTTAAATATATTTAAACATTTTATGTAATTATTATATAGTGTTAATGATGCAGTAATGGAAAATATTTTACATATTGTACACTTCTTTTTTTTACGAATGTGACATCCAAGTGTGAAAAGGCCCTTCAAGTCATCAACCGCCCTAACTAAAATGTCCCAAGTTTACCAACCTTGACGTTTTAGGTTTTTCCCAATGAATCAATCAACGTAACTGCAAATCTTAAAGAATTTTTGTGTTCTTGTAATGTACATTTTCAATTCTCTAGTTAACATCAAGTCAAAATTATGAAATCCAAACAAGTTATTAAAGTAATGAAATTATTCGAGGACACATTGTGTCCACCTGATCCTTTAGGGGTTAAAGTACAAGGGTGTTTTATAAGGTTTAGGGTGTTTTGCAAGGCTTAAAGATCAAACAAACTCCCAATCATGGGAGTTTGAGGTCCTTGTGATCGTTTGTAGTTGTGCTGTAGTTTTTAGGTTTAGGTCTAAAAACCCTAATTAGAGAGCCTAAATCCCAAATGTAAGCCCATTTTGGACCACTAAATGCCTTGGGTAATTTGTGGAAGGTTTGGGGTTATTTAGGTGCTTGTTAATGGTCCAATTCAACCTTTTAGATGTGCTGTAATTTTCTTGGCATTCACCCATTTTGGCCATTTTTTACCATGTTTCACCATTTTAACTTAGAAAATTCCCACACAAATGCCTAGGTAGAAAAAGAGTCCATTGCTTGTATGTTTGACACACCCACCACTCGGCCGGACAATATGACATTTTGACCGGCATCGGTCAAAGTGCTCATAGGACCGATCTCTCCCATCACGAGATCTTGGAGCTCCAAGAGGCTGGTTTCGACCTTCAATCTACGACTCCGCTCTCGCCGCGGCGCCTTTTCGCAGGGTCCAAGGTCTTTGAGGTGGTGTTGTGGACTCACCCGAAACCTCCCAATTCTGATCGATTCCCCACCATCCGGAGTGGCAAGAACGTGCGCCGCAACACCAAAGCGCCCGCAGAAGCTCACAGAAACCAGTAGGAGAGCGCTCGCAATGTGAAGGCAACGATTGTCCGAGTGAACCTCCTTCCATATCCGGGTCTAGGAGCGATCGTTGTCCTACTATCTGGAGTCGAGCCTAACGCGAACATTTACAACATCACTCTCTGCAATTTTCCGGCTTGTACGTGCCCGCATTTTCACAATATGACTTCTTCTGCAATTGGAAGGCGTGGCATGTACGTCAACTGCAAGCACCTTTACTATGTCTTTCGCTTCCTTTGCAAGCTAGACTACAAAGTGGACACTTTCATCCATGCCCCCTACTACTAGAAAATCCAACTAATCTGTTGATTCGGTCGCGTTGATCAGGGACTTTTTTCTGTTGATTTGAACAACAATCTGTTGATTTGAACAAAAAATTGACCAAAACAACATAAAAGTGTCTCTGATCAACGCGACCGAATCAACAGATTAGTTGGATTTTCTAGTAGTGCCCACTCTAAGCATGGACGAAGTCCAGCAGATTCTGGTAGCTGCAGGGATTATCAAGATTCCTTACTTTTAGATGCCGTGTTTTGTTGTGGCCTGGAAACCCTACCCCGAAGATTGGTAAATGGACTGCTGATATTGTTTTGCGGTTTCGGGGAAGAGTAGAATCATAGATTTCTATTACGAATTACAACACTATCACTTGTAGTTGGTTGGAGTACTTGCTCACTAAGTGTGACTTCAATGATCATGTATTCACAAAAAAACTTAAACATATAATACTATATGTTAGTCCAATTATCTCCCTTTCTACTTTTTTTCCCAATTTTTTCCAGATTGACTGCAAAATTTTACAACCTGCACTGCAAACACACGGTCTTAGGTCTAGCGGTCATAGGCCCCTTAAAAGTACTATAAATAGTAAAAAATTAATTTTAGAAATATTTTTTTCTAAAAATAAAGCCAATTTTTTAATTTAGCAAGATTGTATGCTCTCCGCTCTCCAAGTCACCGCTCTCCGCTCTTACGCTCTCCGTTCTACGCTCGCACGGTAGCGTCGTTGCATTTGGCTACCTTAGGAGAGTCATAGTTACTCCCGCCGTTTACCCGCGCTTGAATTTCTTCACTTTGACATTCAGAGCACTGGGCAGAAATCACATTGCGTCAATATCCGCGGGGACCATCGCAATGCTTTGTTTTAATTAAACAGTCGGATTTCCCTTGTCCGTACTAGTTCTGAGTCGGTCGTTCGTTGCCTAGGGAGGGCGCAGCATGCGGGCTCGCGTTTTGAGGTGCGGCGCCGCGCGCGGCGTTTTCTACGTCCGTCGCCCGGTCAACACGCGGGAGTCCGCCCTCGCCGCGTGAGCAGCTCGGGCAGACCTCCGACAGCCTACGGGGTCTGTGCGCAGACCCCTAGGCCCGATCCTCAGAGCCAATCCTTTTCCCAAAGTTACGGATCCGTTTTGCCGACTTCCTTTACCTACATTGTTCTATCGACTAGAGGTTGTTCACCTTGGAGACCTGATGCGGTTATGAATACGACCGGGCGTGATCAGTAATCGCTCCTCCCGATTTTCACGGGCCACCGAGGGCGCACCTGACACCGCGAGACGTGCGGTGCTTTATTGGCCGCTGGACCCTATCTCCGGGTGATCCGATTTCAGGGTGGGCGGGCCGTTAAAAAAAAAAAAAAACTCTTCCAGGGGCCCACGCCGGCGTCTCGCGATTCAGCCGCGTCACCGCCCTCTGCCAAGTCCCAGTTCGGGAACCCTAGAACCGATCCCCTTTTGATGCACGGCGCGCATTGCGCCATTGACACAGGATTGCCCCATCTCTTAGGATCGACTAACCCATGTACAATTGCTGTTCACATAGAACTTTTCTCCACTTCAGTCTTCAAAGTTCTCATTTGAATATTTGCTACTACCACCAAGATCTGCACTAGGGGCCGTTTCACTCGGGCTCGCGCTCGGAGCTGCTCGACGACCCCCACGCCCTCGTACTCATCGGGGCCTTGCACTCGCCCCGATGGCCGGGTGTAGGTCGCGCGCTTCAGCGCCATCCATTTTCGGGGCTAGTTGATTCGGCATGTGAGTTGTTACACACTCCTTAGCGGATTTCAACTTCCATGACCACCATCCTACTGTCTTAATCAATCAACACCCTTTGTGGGGTCTAGGTTAGCGCATGGTTTGGCACCGTAACCCGGCTTTCGGTTCATCCTGCATCGCCAGTTCTGCTTACCAAAAATGGCCCATTTGGAGCTCTCGATTCTATGTCGGGGTTCAACGAAGCAACCCCAGCGGCTTACCCATTTAAAGATTAAGAATAGGCCGAGGGTGTTACACCCCCGATGCCTCTAATCATTCGCTTTACCTGATAAAACTCGCGACATGAGCTCCAACTATCCTAAGGGAAACTTCGGAGGGAACCAGCTACTAGATGGTTCGATTAGTCTTTCGCCCCTATACCCAAGTCTGACGAACGATTTGCACGTCAGTATCGCTACGAGCCTCCACCAGAGTTTCCTCTGGCTTCGCCCTACTCAAGCATAGTTCACCATCTTTCGGGTCCCAACATGTGTGCTCACACTCAAACCTTTCACAGAAGATCACGGTCGATCGCTTAGTGATATGCTTAAACTCAGCGGGTGGTCTTTTCCGATTAGAGGTCTGATGCGTGACATTAGAAGAAAACTGGACCCTCAAAAGGGCCGCATAAGGAATTCTGGGTACAACGCAGCCATTGGTTGCTGGTTCTAGGGAATGAATAAACAAATCGGGAAGGGAGATATCAGTCAGAAATTCTGTCAGAACTTCCTAGTGCAAGGAACTTCCATGTCACTTCTCGCGGTTGTGAGGACCCCAGAAAATAAGCGCTGGCATAGAAGAAGGCTCCGGACTATGATGTGGTGGCACCAACGTGGCAGTTATTTTGGATTAAACTAATGGAGTACCCGCGAGGACAATGGACGGATGATGGGCACACTACAATTTCTCCTACTAAACAAATCAGGAGTGCCATTGGAGGTACCAAGGAAAGGCACTCATGGTTCCATGGGGGTTGATGGTTTAGGGTAGTACGATTAGTTGACTCGCACTATTTGTTGTTTTTTTATTAGTAGATCATCTACGTACATGTGGAAAGCGTGGATGATAAATAGACTTCAGTTGGAGGCCTCATTCACAGATGGTTTTTTCTGTAGATGAAGGTGGAACCATCAAGATGAAGCTGGATGAAGTATTGCCACCTCAGGCCATATTCCGTTGACACCTACTTCCAGTTTTTGGCGCCAAGTATACGTTGGCTTCATCGTTGGCACTGCCACGCTGGTTTAGAGTGGGTCCAACTATCTGGAGCCTCCATTTTAATTAATTTTTTTTTTTTATTGGTACAAATGGAACAAGATTTTATTCCACTGCAAAAGGACCTCTATTTCATTTCCAATTGATCCACTATACTAAATAGGTGCCTAGTGTTTGATAACTATAGGATTTGAAAATATTATAGATTTTTATTCTCGACAAACTAGAATTACCAAAGACATTGATTCCAATACTATTGAAAGATCCCCATCTTGACCAATATAGAGGGTAAAAAAATTGGTCAACAGTAAAAACTTACAACATGTTCATGTAAATTAGTGTATCTAACACTAATCTACCTATTTAGTGTAATGAAAGACACACAAGGATGTTCCTGGAGCCTCTCCTTCAATTTTCTATGGTAATACTAATCAAACAAAGACAAGGATGCTCTGCGACCAAATTTACAAAATGAAACTGTACCGATGTCAAACGGGCACTAGGTGTGTCTCCATGATGGTTTAGGGTCAACCTCAAACAATGTTGTGTGCAAAGCCTAGCAAGGACACTCACTCAGTGGAGGAACAAACCTAGGATTTTTAGGCGGGAAATTAGCCAGGTGGCAACAGACTAAGTGGCAACTTGGCGCGGAAATTTAGATTGGAATTGTCAACATGAAATTGGAAGCTCCACTGGCAACAACTTCTTGTGCTGGAAACTGAAGGAGATGTTCTTTATTTCATCACGGTTTGTATGTGAGAGTAGTATGCTGATTACATCGATTCACAATGGCTCTAAATGATATCACGAACAGAGTGGAGATTGCAGGCCCATACACTCCGAATGTGTCTCTTGCTCCACGATTTGCTCCATTGATAAAGAGGGGCCGTCTTGTGCATGAGCAAGTCCCAAGACGTGAGTTCCCTGCCTACAGATCTCGAGGTGCCACCAATATTGATTTGTGGGTAGATGGAGAAATTTACCCTCCGGATCCTTGTACAGGAGTCCCGCCAATGTTTAGAACAATCAAAGAATGTCTTGAATTTATCTGCCTAGGAGAGGAAGGGTTGCTGGGATATTCCAAGAGGCTTGCCAACTTGGGCAGTGGTCTAGAGAGGGTGAATGTGGCATTGGAAGAAACAATTCGGGATTCCCAGGTCCAAATCGATCTTTTACGTAACTCAGACTCAGTGCTCCATGCAGAATTACAGGAGTCTAAGGGTCAACTTCGTTTAGCACTAGAAACAATTCATGCACAATGTTTAGAACGTCAAAGCTTAATTGATGAACACTACGTAGCTGTAGAAACAATCCATACAAAAAGTCTAGAGCACGAGAGAATTATTGAGGAATGTAGGGTTCTAGAAAGGCAGTGTGGGGACTTGAAGGACAAAGTCATTGGATTGGTGAACCGTAACGACAATTTAGAGGAACTCATGGGAATACTAATGGAATCTTCAGGTGGAGTCACAGTGAACGAATTAGAGGTGGAACTAGCTCAATGTAAAAAAAATTTGTGAATGCGGAGTCTAAATTGTCTGCACTGAAGGAGGGTCCACTTGGCTTGCGACTCCGGGGTCGTCGTGCTAGGGGTTTGGATGAATTAACTCACGATGGGGGGCAAGCCAAGAGAAGAAGAAAGCAACTAAGATCAATCCTACAACCACAAGATGTTGATTCCACTCAAAAATTTAACAAGGCTACTAGAGGGAAGAAGAGATTGTGGGGAAATGACTCCACCCAGAGAAAAATTGCTGTTGCACTTGCGAGGATTCTGTCGAGGCGAGAAGCTATGGCTTTGGTTGATGAACCAAGGATGCGTTTTGTTGGCACCAACATTGCAAACAGAGTCTTGAAAAAAATTGGAGCTAGGGTTGGAGCAGACTCTATGTTGGTAGCGTGTGATATGGCTGGTGTTCCGCAGGAGGCATATGGCTTGATATTCAAGACCATTAAAGGGCGGGTGAAATTGGTGGATCCGACCTTGACAGCTGATCTGATGCCAAAACCCCATAAGGTACCAAAGGTCACATGAAACTTTGTCATTATGTTGACCTGGAGATGGATTTACATTGACGTCTATTAGCAAATTAATTGAGGTAGTGACCTTTTGCTTAAATATATAGGTGGCTCTATTGCGGAGGGAGCTCAATGCTAACCTTCTACGATTCATCGGAGAATATAAGCACATTGAAGGCAGATTCACTCCGCCGCCTCCAACAAGGACCAGTGACAAAGCCGTTGTGGTCAAAGAGGTGAAATTGGATGAAAAAAATTCACTCTTTGTTGAGCTCAAGGCCGTCCAGAGGAGCATGGTTTTGTTCTATGGCATCACGGAAGAAGGTATGTATATGATTCCAATTTGCAATTTGCTTGATCCGTTGCTGGTACACTTTGATGTTGACCTTTGGAATCATTACCCACCATAGCATCTATATCTCATATTGTGTCACCTGTTGCTTGTTCCAGAGCTATGTGGTAAACCCCTTATGTTTGTATTGAAATTGGATGAATCGGAAATTATGAATGGAAAGACGTTTGAGCGAGTTAGCCTCCCTCTGATGAATAGGGCATTGGATCCAGAAATTCAGAGAGATAGTTCCAAGTTTTTTTCTGTCCAATCAGAACAGGAGATTTGGCCCGTTGGGTGTTTTCAAGTACAAAAGGAGTCATATCATGTCTTGAAATGGGTATTTGACAAAACTGACTTTCCCAGCTTGATTCAAGCTCAAGAAGATGGCCAAGTGTTGACAGTGGATGGAGTAGGGGAATTCCAAGTGGAGTGGCACCTTAGTGCAGACATGAAGACCATAAAGTGCATGTATGGGTTGGGGCATGGAGCCAACGCCCCAAACTCCTGCATCTATTGCATGCAACAGAGAACAAAGCCACAACATGGAACAAACCAGAGTGCTGCCCAAGCGAGTAGAGCAAGAGTGAAACATACATGGAAAGGTGGTTTGTTTGCGGCAAGCGTGTCAGCAAAGCCAGTAGATATGAGAGACCACTCGCGCTGGAAGCCTATACTGCCAATTCCACTCACAAGGGTGCACATATGTACACTCCATGCACAAGTTCGCATGTGTGAGAAGATGGTACACCATCATTTCATGTTTGTGTGGAATATGCACAATGAGGTGCAAAAAACCATTGCTATCCAACAAATGGAGAAGTCATTGTCAGCTGTTGGTGCTCATGGTGGGAATGTGGAGATTACACAAGATCCTCAACGCTCTGGAAAGAGCAATAGCATTCCTAAAAAGCCGTCTTTCAATGGAGTTGTTGCATCCAGGTTATTCCAAGCAAGCACATGGTCTGGCAAGGATAAAGCATGGATGGATATCTGCCAATCAGAGTACAATTGCTTGAATGGTGGAGGCTCCAGGATAACCAAGCTAGAAATGTGGCGAGCTTTGGAGAAGATCCAACCTTACCTCACGGGTCTCACTTTAACTTTGGAGCAGAGGAGTACTTTCAAGGAAAAGGTGGAGGCATGGGGGAAATTGTACATCAAAGCCTATGGCGAGGAACATGTAACTCATTACATGGTTAGTTGTTTCATTCAATTTAACATATCTCAAAAGCTTATAATTAGGAAACTCCACATGAAAGTGATGTTTCTCCATTTTGTGAAAGGCCTAAACTTGTGAAAGGTTAGTTGATCGAGCTGACTTGTGGATTGGGGGATTGCAGCATAACATTGTGAAACATGCTCCATACTTTGTCAGTGTGGAGTTGCCAAGGCATGGAGAAGAGCCATTATGCAGCAAAGGCAGCCAACCAACGGCATACTCAACATGGAGGTGGCCGAGCTAGGAAGAGTTGCATTCTGCAACAATACGAGCATTGGTACAGGAACATACAACATTGGTATGCAGCAAAGGTACGAATGGAGCAAGAAGCCAGCAATGTCGTTCATGAACCTGTAGATGAATCAAGCACTATTGAGAGAAGACGTGTCGCCTCCAATAATTCAAACGCCGCATTGGAGCACCAAGGATGGCGTGCTACACGTGTTTGTGTAGGGAGCGTTTGGATGGAGATGCAGCGTTTGGAAGGAGATGAAGACGCTTGAGTACAAGTTATGGCTCAAATGTTTAGACTTTGACTCCAATGGATTTGACATAGAGTTGTTTGCACAAAATGTGTAAATGTAAATGAGGCACGTATGGTCCTCTAGTGGAGGACCCAAAATTGCCTAATACTTATTCAATGGATACAATTTTTCTAATCTACAAAAGTTCTGGTTTGACAGTTTACAATCCCGGGTCCAAGTGTTTATTGTCTTTGCCTAACAAGGGGAGAGACTACGAAAACACTTTGTTTTCAAGAGTTAGCCAACTGGACAGTAAAAACACAAGTGTGCAATGGAAAGAAGGGGTAAATACTAAAACAGAGACTACGCGACTAGCTGCTTGTTTCAATGCATGAAGAACTTACTCTGGAATCAAATTTTGGACTAGACAGTGAATGACATATTTCAGAATGGAATAGTGAAAGGCATATCTCAAAATTGAATAGTGAATGGCATAATTCAAAACTGGAGCTCTAGGCCCCATGAGATCCAAGAAGTTTGTACCAAGCTTACAAAATATATATGGAGCAACCATCTAAAATCCGCTCTTGTTCATTCTAAGGTATAGGTAGTGTTGTATCTAGTTAGCTACAGTAACGATATAAAATTGGACACTCCAATTAATTAGCTACCCAAACACTAATAGGACATTCCACAGTGTAGAAGTAAACTATTCACTTGTAAAGGCCGATTTGGAGTTGGAAACCAATGAGGGCGCCTTGTCTGCAGTTGGAGCTTCTACCGGTTCAGATGGCACAACCATCATGTGTGTGCGAGTGTTGCATATAGTTCCAAATGTTTGAGTTGGCGTTGGAGACATTTGGACCGGGCTGGGTCTAACCGGTGATGGAGGCGGAGCCACAACCACTTCAGCACGTACAGGCGGACCCAACTCGATGCAATCGGTGTCCGGCGCTTCTGGAATGAATGACTTGTGGCATTCACCTCTACGAATCCATACTGAATCCGTTCCTCTAGTCCAAATTGTCATGCTCCGCATTTGAAGACCATCCCTATACCTGCAGTCAATAACACCCAACACCCATGCGTTCGGAGTAGACAAGGTGTCAAACCGTGGCGTCCACCACTCAGCTTGAAGGATTGGTGGCATCGGAGGATAATTGTTAGTGTGCATTATCACAAAAATATTTTGAGAAGAGGGTTCCAAGATTCCACTACAACCCAATCCACCCTCATGAGGAACCAAGGGAAACAGAGGTTTAGGGTGTTGGTCTGCACTCCACAATCCAGTGGCACCCAATTTGAATGTCATTAAACATCTACATCGCTCTTGCCAACCCGGTGGCAACAGCTGCCCACCCGTTAACAATACTCTTACGTCGACAACAGCGATGAGCCATGCACCTCTCTTTGATGACAATAGTTTCCTTGGAACTACTGACTCATCCCAAAGACTCAACTCTGCAAAAAATTTAGCATCAAGCGTGACCAAGATGTCTCCAGCAGTAGGGTTGTGATGAACAGATTGAAAGTCTTCCCAAAAGTTCTTTGAGCAAGATTCATGGAATTTCTCGGACCTCATTTTCCCTGGTGTGGGAGGTTCTACAGTTTCAAGTTCTTCTACAATGGGATACGGTGAAGCAACATCAGAGGAACAACTAGACAGGTTGCCTCCATCAAGCAAAACATGGCTCTTACCGGCTTTGTTGAGGAATCCACCTTTCATATCGGTCGCTACACACAAAAACTCGTAAGATCACACTCACAAGAAGAAAATGAGAGAATGGTAAGAAGTGAGGGAAGAGGGGGCAAGGTTGGCGCCCACAAGTTGGCGCGAACAGCTATTCGATGAAACTAGCCTATAGTACGTTAGATTTGAATTGATAGTAGGTACCACCATCATTCCATGGACTGAAGTTTTGGAGGGAAGACTAGTTAAAGGGTTTACAATGGACTCTTTCTGGTACTTGGTACTCTTGTATGATGTGACATTTGGACAGGCATACAAGCATCTCAGTCTACCATGCTGAATCATCGGCTCCAAAGTACACAACAATGCGAGAATTCACTGGTTGCGGCATCCAATTTGTCCTAGAAAACTAGATCTCCATGAGCGTTGATGAGATTGATTGGTTTCTTTTGGAGCCTTGATTCGTTCAAGTTGAATTTGCCTACAACTACAGTCACTAACATCATGATTGGGATTCATCTTGTTTCAAGGCCATTTACCATCAAGATAAAAAAAACACTAAAATTTTATAAAATTCGGAAGGCCACATAAGACATTGTTGCATAGTCTAGCACTCCAGCCTCAAAGTAAAAGAGCACATGAGGCAATTATGTTGGTATTCTATTAGAACCATGTTGGAAGAATTTTTTACTTTTACTTGAAAGCCTCCACCTAGGAAGATTGTAGAATGCACAGAAATTCAGTGGATGGTCCAAGAGGGATGGGACCATTTGAAGGTTTTCCATAGAAAGATTGAGTTGAATGTTGCCTCCATGCCATAACGCAATTGGATACAACATGGGCCTAATGTACGCCTTGTTACCAACATTGCATGCAACGAGTGTGAGGCAGATTTGTTTTTCCACGGCTCTTTCATAGATCAAGCACCAGAATTAGTTAGCATCGTGAAGTTCATGGGTGGATGCAGCAAATGGTCACGGCTTCTTACCAATGTTCCAGGGAAAATATTGGTTCAGATTCTTTCCACTTAAACCAAAACAAAAATAAATGGAGAAGCGTATGAAACAAAATGACAAGGAAACTGAATAAGAGACATAATAAAATATATAAAACACATTTTCTGGCTGAAAAGAGTTACTTTATGTAAATTGTAGACTGATGTCCAGAGAGTAACATTGTTGAAGTAATCACAAGGTCATTGTCATTGATTAAAATGCATGGAAGGACATATAGGTGTTTGAAGGCCATGAGGTTTCAGTACCATTAGGATTCCCACACGAACCTTTCAGTGCCTCCTATCTGAGTTGGATGCAGCCAATTTGAACACATGTGGTCTACCATAGAAAGTGGAATAAAATGTGAAATGTCACCCATTTCAGTGGATATTCCAGGCCCAATGTGAAACGATCACATGGGGCAATATCAACTCTAATCTTATTCGAAATGTACACCATGTTTGAAGGGACATTTGACTCTTACTTGAAAGCCTTCTCCTAGGAAGATTTTGGATTGTCAAGTTGTTCGGTGGATGGTCCAAGGGGGATTGGACCAAAGCCGGATATCCACAGAAAGATTGATTTGAATTGCGTTCCATACCATAACAAGATTGGGTACAACAAATGCCTAATGTTATCATCAACGTTGGAGTGGGGAGAATGGCACAAAATCGTTCCTCCTTGGTTCTTCCATAGATCATGCACCCGGTTGTTACACGAAAGATGATCATATACTGTGGCCCACGTTATTTTTGAACGGCCAAACTAATAATTATATTTCCAAAATAATGTGATTAATTTCATCCAAATTTGACGAGAAATTCCATCCAGGAAAAAATAAGAGATAGAATAAAATAAATAAAACACATCTTGTGGTTCAAGACGAGTTAATATATGGCTGAGCGGAATGCACAGAAAGTGACATGGTTGAAGTAACCACAAGGTCATTGACATTCATTAGTGTGGAAGGGGGTTAATATGAGTGTTTGAGGGCCATGAGTTTTCACCACCATTAAGGTGCCCACATGGACATTTCAGTGCCTCCTACCTGAGTTGGATGCAGCCAATTTGAACACATGTGGTCTACCATAGAAAGTGGAATAAAATGTGAAACGTCGCACCCATTATGTGGATGGTCCAAACCCAAAGTGGTCGCACACATGAGGCAATTATGTTGGTATTCTATTAGAACCATGTTTGAAGAATTTTTTACTTTTACTTGAAAGCCTCTACCTAGGAAGATTGTAGAATGCACAGAAATTCAGTGGGTGGTCCAAGAGGGATGGGACCATTTGAAGGTTTTCCATAGAAAGATTGAGTTGAATTCAGCATTCCATACCATAACGCAATTGGATACAACATGGGCCTACTGTACGCCTTGTTACTAACATTGCATGCAATGAGTGTGAGGCAGATTTGTTTTTCCACGGCTCTTTCATAGATCAAGCACCAGAATTAGTTAGAATCCTGAAGCTCATGGATGGGTGCAGCAAATGGTCACGGCTTTTTAAGAATGTCATAGGGGAGAGATTGGAGATCAGTAAAATTGATTCCATTGATAAGGTATTGAAAATTTTGGGTTTTCTACTAGACGACCATGTATACACATATATGAGAATTTGCTATATATTTTATTGCCGCTTCAGAATTCACATTTGAAATAGTAGCACAAGGAGCCTCTAGGACTCCTACCACACTACTCCAACAAGAAAATATAACTCCAACAAGGTTTGAACGAACTTTAAAACAAGACTGATAAGAACTGAAAGAAAGCCCCAAGAGTCACAAAAAGGGACAATCCTAACTATGAAGTGATCAATAGAGTTGAGTAACTTGCCACCGAGATGCTGCAATTTGCATTGATGTATCCAATTTGTTGTCAAGCACTTTCTGGACTCTCCAGGGTCTAGACGTTAGTAGATCAATCTATTGCACGGAAATCATTTGCAACCAACTACCAAATTGGAGGACATGCCTGAACCCTCAGGAGCCGGATTACTTGTCGTCGGAGGTTCCACGACCCTCTAAGGGCACAAACACCGTCTCAAATTCCAATAAGCGGGATCTTTTGAGCATTGGAGTTGGAGTAGCATTTGGAGGCGGAGCTGGCCTACGATAGCCTGACAATCTCGGTGGAGGCACTTGGCATTGCGGTGGAGACACTGGTCCGGCCTTGTAGGGAACTTGAGGAATAACTGGCAAAGGACGCGGAGGAGCCGATTTGATGCGATCATTGTTGGAGACATCTCGGTTGAGAAATATGTGGGACTTACCAAGACAAATCCAAGCCGGGGCTGTAACTCTTCTAGTCCAAGTTGTTAGGCACCGCATGTGATCATGATTGCTGTTATAGCGATCACTGATACCCAGAACCAACGAGTTTGGAATGAGGAATTCGCCAAACTTAGGGCTCCACCACTGAGCCTG
Organism: Pohlia nutans; assembly: GCA_022496805.1. Lineage (NCBI taxonomy): Eukaryota > Viridiplantae > Streptophyta > Bryopsida > Bryales > Mniaceae > Pohlia > Pohlia nutans. Next base: position 10,042,484 of record CM040105.1, read on the forward strand.
GAGTTCTGGAGGCGCCAAAGAAAAATTGTTAGGATTCATCACAACAAAAATATTTTCTGAAGACGGTGTAGAGTGTCCAACACAACCCAAACCACCCCCCGTGGGGTTTACGGTTATCAGCTTTGGAGTTAACTCATCAGCGCTCCACACTCCATTAGTATTCAGCTTGAAGGTGAGAATGCATCTGCATCGCTGTCGCCGGCCTGGTGGTAGCTGCTGCCCTCCCGTTAATACGACACCAAATTCAAAGACGTGTAAAATCCATGAAGCTCTCTTTGTTGCCACCAACACATGTGAAGATATAGACTCGTCCCACGAACTTGTTTCTGCAAAATATGACGCATCAATTGTAATCAGAGTATCTCCTACTCGAGGAATGTGAACAACGGTGTGCTTCTTCCAAGGAAAATCGGCAACAAGTTGATCCTGAATTGTCATTGACATCCTAACATCTCCTACATCTCCTACATTGCCAACCACTATATGTTCACCCACAACTTCCATGTCTCGCTCCATAAACAATCCACGATGCAATGAGGGTCAAAGGTCAAATTCTAACTTCACAAAAGTGGCGATATCCAGAGAGATGGGTGCACAACAATTTAAAGCAGAAAGAGGGACATACCCGGATTGTACTCCTCCACTAGAAATTCAACTACTTCGAATCATTCTCCATAGTGGAATTCTTGTACTTACACGGATGTGACATTGACGTGCCTCTCACTTTCCCTATGCAATAATATTAGATATTGTGATCCACCTTCCCTATACAATAATATTAGATACTATGATCCACGGCACGAAGAGATAGAATAAAATAAATAACACACACCTTGTAGCTCAAGACGTGATAATATATAAACTTTGTGGAATGCACGGACAGTGGCATGGTTGAAGTAACCACAAGGTCATAGTCATTGATTAGTGTGGAAGGATTAATATAAGTGTTTGAGGCCTTTCCTATTCAGTAGAGTGTTTTTCCATACAGTCCCTGGCATATTTCAAAATTGGAGATCCAGACGCCATGAGATCCATAAAGTTTTTACCAAGCCTACAAAACATGGAGCTACTCACTCATCTATTTGAATCGGAGTACTAGTTGGAGCTTCCTCCACCTTTTGCTTCTTGGCCAGCGGTTCTACTAGTGGTGTCTCCATCTCTGTATCGCTGGTAAGCTTTGAGAAAACAGGATGTTCAACATTTGCATCAAAGAGCTCCCGCATGGACTCTTTACGCTTACCTTGAGTTGCAGACTGCAATTCCTCTACCTCCTTGGAAGCCTGTTGCAGCTCACCCTCCAACTGCGTGTGGAGTTTAGATGCCTCTTGCATCCTTGCCTTTGCCTGAAGTGTGCGTGTGTTCGCCTCCTCCAATGCGGCTTTGATTTGCTGATATTCTTTGGTCGCCACGGCCTCTCCCTCATCGTCCTCTTTCAACGCACAAGAGCGTCGTCGGCCTGTAGTCTCCATTGCCCTCCGTTCCAAATCCTCTTCCGCTACCATTTCCTTCTGCCATTCTGCCTTTGCCTTGTTCAATGCCGCCTGGCTCTCTTCAAGTTTGCCTTCGCAGACCTTCACAAATGACTGTTTGACGCCAACGGGGTCTTCAACCACCTCCACAGCCGACATTGGAGCCACCGTTGGAACCACCTCCACAGCCGACATTGGAACCACCTTCACAGCCGACACTGGGGAGCATGCCGTTTGGTTGGCTTTATCGTTGAAGTACCTCGCCGTGAGCTTCACAATGGTCACAATCTGCCGCTTGATTCTTGGAGGGGTTAGCTTTTGGGGATTCTTCTCACCTAAGAGTCAAAACAAAAAAACAAAATTAGCCTCTTCAAAGAACTGTTTGCTCCAAACACTTATATTACAACCCAATTTGGATAATCCAAGCAATAAATTCTTGAAGATAATAGATCCAACGGTCTAGATTTGGGTAGGGGCACTTACATTTTTTGATCCGGTCAGATGTGATCTTGGCCGCAAGGGCAGCCCAATTGAATTTATCTTTTGGATCTCCACGCAGGTACATCGTAGCTGCCATGCAGAACTTTTTGCCAATGTACCCGTTGTCCGGGACCCCTCCATAACAAGACCTGTAGAGCTCCATGATGTCCGCCTTGAATGCAAGGTCTTTGCATGTGCTTACCTGAACGCGGCGAATACTTTCGAGGCTGAGGGTCTTTCTTGTTCCCTCCTTCTTATTCCAGTACTTGTTCCAGATCGCAGAGTCGTAGTCCTTGAGCTGGATTGAATCCGGGTTTGGACCATTGATCTCCAACCCTGCGTTAGAATGAAACCATTCGGCATCGTACATGACGCCCCCTTCGCGGAAGCCGGACACCAATGGTACATTTTTCTTCAGAAGAGTTATTAGTTCACTCGGTATGTTGCCTCCCTCCAACTCCAGGCCGGTGATCCAAATCGATCTTTCATGACCATCTTCAGCATCTCCATCCAAACTTCTGTCTTCACTCTCACCTTCCTCTTCGCTCTCGCCCTCCTCTTCGTCAATGTCATCCTCAAGTTCCTCCACTTCATCAGAATCCGTGTATTTGGAGTCAGTGGAGGTTGCGGTATCCTCATCTTCAGATTCGGTTGGGCCAGATTCCTCTTCAGATTCGCTTGAGGAGATAACCAGTGGTGTCTCCATCTCCTTGGCACGCTTATGTTGTTTGGTACCAACATCATCCACCCCCAAACCCTTTTTCCTAGGGGATTTTCTGGTGGAGTCTGACGGCTTGGTTGGAGTCAGCTCACCTTTGCCGGCCATTTCCGGCTCCACCTTGTCCTTCACCATCGACGGTGATTTGCTCTTCTCCACGCTAGACCTTGAGGCAGTCTTCGCCATGCTATCCTCCGTTTGTTTCTCGAAACTAAACTTCTTCTCCGTGCCCTCTTGCTCTACCTTCCCCTCTCGCTTCTCCCTTCTTGCCATCTTCTTCTTTTTTCTACTGGCCTCAGGGCTCTTCCCTTTGCCCTCCGAGAGCTTCTCCTTACCCTTCGGGCTCTTCTGTTTGCTCCGCTCGGCTTCCGGCTTTGACTTTTGGCTTCTGCCTTTCGCCACGCCGGACTTCTCTTTTCCCATCGCGTGCACCTAGTTTATACAAAGACCCTTGAAACCCGTCACAAGCTAACCTCAATTCACTAAACCCTCAACAAACAGTTAGAATGTAGAACGATCAGTCAATCGGTAGGGGTGCCAATAGACCCTAATGAATTCACAAGTTCAAACAAATGCAATTCAAGCACAATAATTCTACGGTAATTTAATCACAACAAAGAGACAACCAAAATTTCCACTGTAGTGAGAATGGACGCACCAGAGTTCTGCGCACCAGAGTTCCTCTGGCTTCAGGGATTCCTCCTTGTGCCAACTCTGACAACTCACGTCTTGGATGCTCCAACCCTAAACCAACTGACTCCAATATACAATGCTCAGATGGAGTGAGGAGAACAATTTCACTTGAATTTATGCACTCACTCATGCACCTTGCAAATGCAATTCAATCACAACAAAGAGACAACCAAAATTTCCACTGTAGTGAGAATGGACGCGCCAGAGTTTTGCGCACCAGAGTTTTGCGCACCAGAGTTCCTCCGGCTTCAGGGAACATAGCTTGTGCCAACTCTGACAACTCACGTCTTGGATGCTCCAACCCTAAACCAACTGACTCCAATATACAATGCTCAGATGGAGTGAGGAAAACAATTTCACTTGAATTTATGCACTCACTCATGCACCTTGCAATGAGTGGGTTAGGAGGACTAATTACTAGCTACCACCGACCCTAACCCGATTTGAATCACCTTTCATCATGAATTTGGCTTCGTCATCAACCTGAGGTTCGATCAACATGTCGAATCATATACGGTAATTGGTCATCATTTATTTCTAAACCCATCAACCCCCCTTGGAGATCAAGATGTCTAATCAAACTGTAATTTTGCCCCTCCCATGCCGTGAATGATGGCAGCCCGGTGAGTTGTGGCGGCTCCCGTAAGGCAACGGTGTACCTGGAGCACAATCCCCTCAGTAATGAGGGGCTAATAATTACAGGTAAGAGACAAGTTCGGACCTTGTTGGATTTTCCAAATTGCCTTGCCTTGTTCCACAAATGTATTTTATAGCATAATACAGGTGGATGTTTGCAATGTTATAGAGAGTGTTTAGTACGGATTCTTTCCAACTTAAGACAAAACGAATAATAAATGTATGACCATACGAGATAAAATGACAAGCAAATAACAAAAGATACAATAAAAAAATCTAGATGATTTATGTGGTAGCTCAAGAAGAGTTAATATATGAATTGTTGAATCCACAGAAAGTGACATTGTTGTATTAAGTTGTTGTGCGCCCATCCCTTTATCAATGCTCCAGGAAAGAGAGTTAGAGAATGGTACGGTTTAGTTCCACTTAAGCAGAAACAAGGAATAAATGGATAAGCGTGCGAAGCCGAAATGATTAGAAAAAAAAGAAAGAGATGGAATAAAATAAAGCAAACGACACATGTGGTGGCTGCAGAAGAGGCAATATACAAATAGTAGAATGCACAGAAAGAGACACTCTTGGTATTCCTCAATGTCATTGAATACGATTAAAGTGGAGTGGTGAGTGGTCACGTTCATAAAATGTCAAATTGAGGGCAGTTTGGGTGAGGATCAAAATTTGGATATCCACTTCATCCAAGAGTGACCAAAGTATTGTCTCCAGCCCTAATTGAAAGCTCTGAGTTACTCACCTAGAATCCTTACTATCTCATGCATGCTCCACTACTAGCAGGCGCCTTGGAGGCAACACTTCATGTGCAGGAACTTTGCCCTCATTCCTCACATTAACCTTGCGGTTTTTGATACCTTCTTCCATCACCTCGAAACTAAACTCTAGTGGGGCATCATCTCCAAGAATAATGCGCAACTCCTGCCTCATGTGGGATAAAGGCCATGTCTTCCCAACTTCAAAAATTGGAAGCTCCTTGCCTCGAAACACACACTGCAACGACATAGTCTCTACTACCTCCACTTGGTCAATCGGCTCCCATGTGCTGGTTCCTGGAATCATACGGTCTCTGGAATATTGGAAATTCGTGTATAGAGTTTGCCTTCCAAGGTGATACCTGCACATGGATGCTCCATAAAATTAGATTTTCCATGATCCTACCCGGTGTGCCAAAACTGTCACAAACTTGGAACTTCTGAGTTTTTCATATACTGTAGCTTGATGCCATAAATACCTGAAACATATAGAAGGAGTTGACACGAGGCATTTCACAATGTCTTCACCAATTTGAATCTTCTCATTCCACTCTGGATCCATCAAACTACTTAGGAGTTTCACACACGGTTGATTAATAATGTAAAGCGTAGGTGTTTTGCGCACATATCTGGATGCAACAGCAAAAAAGTCAGCAAACACATGACTAGGGAGGAACCACTGAATGCGCCCGAACTTGCTTCCAGTGGATGCCTTCATAACTTGGCGAAAATCACAAGCCAATTTACTGCGATATGCCTCGCTGGTGTGCATATCAGGAAGGGGCCACCCTGGATCATCCAAATCTGGCAGTGGTAGAGTCTCCAGAGTTCCATACAAGTCCGGCAGGGCTGGTGGGACATATACAGCTCGAAGGAAGAAGGTGTCATTCTCCAATAAGCTACGGTGAGATCTTCCATTCCGAATGGCTTCTCCAATCTCAACATGGAGCACATAAATGACACTGAGAATCGACTCTGGATGCACCCAGTTGTCAAAGTAAGAAAGATACAAATAGTTGCAATGTCGTGGCTCCCTCAAGTGCTCCGTTGGCTCCAATTCCAATTGCCGGCGCATGTATGCGTGACGAACCTTAACTGCCTCTAGCTCCATCTTCGGTGCCCTTAAAGAGTCACTTGCATATGTCATTGTGAAGCGAAACTTTAGTATCTGCCCCTTGTATGCTCCACCAAATGTGTCACCACCATGCCTTTGAGCATCTCTACCCCACACTCCAGTTCTCTCAGGTTGGAGAGTCACCCATGACCCCACTTCTAACTTCATGGGAATCCATTTCCCAGAAGTGTCCTTGTCATTATGGACAAAAACCGAAGCAATCTCATCACTCGGGCGACGTGCCATTTCCACTAATCTCGTTTCCCTAAAAAATTTGAAGGCAACGCACCAATCTAAAAGTGCATGAAGCAATTCAGCAAACAAAACTATGGCTGAGCGACCAAAACAATGGAGAGACCAAAACAGTGGCTAAGAGACTCCAATAATGGCTGACAACTCCAAACAATGGCAGAAAGACTAGAACTCGTCCGAACTCGCTCAAGCTTCACTCAAACTCGCTCTACCTTCACTCAAACTTGCTCAAACTTCTTTCCATTCACAGTTCCCACTGCATCCAACTTCAATACAATCATAAGCCTTTCATTATTACATAGTTGTGGAACAAACAACCAATGACACAAAAGGATTTGACATTGATGCTATGGAGCGTCCTACATCCAAAGGTCTAGATCATAGTGTACTAGCAACAAATCAAGCAAATGCCAGAATTGAGATCATAAACATACCTTCTTCCGTGATGCTATAGAGAACCCAACCATGCGCGTTCCTCTGGACAGCCTCGAAGAAAACAAAGAGTGATTTTTTGCCATCCAATTTCACCTCTATGACTACAATAGTCGCGGAGAGCTCCAACAATGCCTGAGAGTTCCAAATACTGGTTGACAACTCCAAACGGTGGTTGAGATCTGTCTAACTCACTCGGTGTCGCTCAAGGTCGCTCAAACTTCATTCCATTCATGATTTCTGTTGCGGCCAACTTCAATACAAACGTATGGGGTTTACCACACAGCTCTGGCACAAGTAACCAATGACTTAACATGAGACATATGTGATATGTGAAAGCCTCGTTGTAGGAGGATGGTGGAATGTCAAGTAGTTAGTGGATGGTCCAAGAGGGATTGGGCCAAAGGGTTCCCACATACTAGCTCAACCTAGAGTATATTGGTACTGGTACTAGCCTACTCAGTTCAAAAGTCTTCCTCACCAGGCGGCTGAATGTCACACCATCCAACTGTACTGAATACAAAGAGCCCATTAGAAACCATCATACTAGCCGTTCCCTCCCGAATTCCGTATCAACTCCAATTTTTAAGGTCATTGACTTGAAGTCGATGGCGCCACATCCTCTGTTGACGTGCTTCCTCCGTTGTGTCAAAATATAAATAAGAATTGTGAAGTTCATGGATGGATGCAGCAAATGCTCAGAGCTCATGATCAATGTTCCTATTAGTGAGAGATCGGTACTTTGCACTCTTTCCACTTTAGCTGAAACAAAAAGAAATGGATAAGCGTACGAAATAAAATGACAAGAAAAAATTAAGAGATAGAATAAAATAAATAAAACACATCTTGTAGCTCAAGATGAATTAATATATAGATTGTAGAATGCACAGAAAGCAACATTGTTGAAGTAACCACAATGTCATTGAAATTGATTAAAGTGGAAGGACATATAATTGTTGGGTGGCAATGAGGTTTTAGCTTGTACCATTAGGCTTCCCACACAACCCTTTCAGTGCCTCCTACAGTTGGATACAACGAATTTAAATATGTGGCAGTGCCATAGAAAGTGGAATAAAATGTGAAATGTCACACATTAAGTGGATGGTCCAGCCCTAATGTGGAAGGACACAGGAGGCAGTTATATTAGTATTCTATTAGAACCATGTTGGAAAGGCGTTTGGCTTGCTTGAAAGCCTCGTCCTAGGAGGATTGTGGAATGACTAGCAGTGTGATTAGGATTGGACCAAAGGCTTTCCATTCAAGAATTCCATTCAAGAGTTGAATTCCATGCCATATCACAATTGGATACAACAAATGCCTAATGTTATTACCGGCATTGCATTGGAGAAAATGGCACAGATTTGTTCGTTCACGGATCTTCCATAGATCATTCCGTGCTAGTAATGCATTAATAGTAAAGAAATTACAGTTCAGACATGCATACTGAGGCTAGTAATGTAAACCATCCTATTGTGAGGACAATGGATGATCCTAACCTACTTTGATGGAGCTTCCATGTTTTTATCCAAGACCTGAATGCACTCATACACCAATTGTGCATGTTCATCTCCAGTTTTGTTGCTGAGCTCCGTTGCTCCATGAAACTCAGTCTCCATTGTCTCTGGTAGGTCTTCCTTCTTCCGTATTGCAATCCCCCAACTGTCATGATCACTCGGACTATTTTCTATAGGCTCCTGCACTACGATCGGTGGAGTGTTGGGCACCTTAGTTTGATTGCTTGCAGTCGCACTAATTGATCCTACAGTGGAGGCCACTACAACAGCATAGGGTAATACCAAATTTGGCACATTTGTTTCTGCAACTACATGTATACCGTCAGATTGTACCCTTGGTTTCTTACCCTCAACCATATCTCTAGAAGAATTGGGCAAGGAAGACTTCTCTGCCAATGGTTCAGGGTCACGTGGGTGAATCACCTTCAATCGGCTCACGTGTGAAACTCTACTTACTTGCATGCCGATTGAGGTTTTGGGAGCGTGTGCACTACAATCCCAGAAGAATGGGCCTTTCTGGGGCTTCCAGTTTGGTGCATCAGTTGAAATCATAGAATTCAGTTCTGCAAGCTCCACAGCACTATCAAGCACCAAACCCCATTGCGCACGCCATGCTCCATGGGCCCCCTTCCCACAACCTGGGCATACCCGAGAGACAATCTTCTTGGGATGGCCAATCAATTGCCACATACAACACGGGTGCAACAAACATCCACACGAAGATATAACAGCACACCTTCCAATGAATGCCCTAAGACACACAACACACAATGTTCTAATCTGTATGTTCAATGGAGGCACTGACTCCTCGGTGGGATAGACATGAAAGGGATTAGTGGGTACCACTTTCAGAGATTGAAACAAAAGTCTCTCCCTCTCTGCACATGATCGTGCATGGATTTGGTGGTGGGCGGTGAACTGGCTCTCTACTTCCGATTTCATTCGCTCCAAAGAGATAACAGAAGCTTCTGCATTTGCAACATTTAGACCTGCAGCAGTAATTGCCGGATGCAAGCCTCTTGCCTTTACATCGAATTGTCCTTTTCCAACCCAATCACCTTTGGATGCACAAGTCCTGGACGCTCCGCGATATTCCGTAAGCTCATTTTCTAACTGTAATTCAATCTCTTCAGCACTAGTAACTTCACCTTTTGTTGCCTCCAACTGTTTTTCACAACGTCGTGCTTGCTTCTGGAGGTCCTCCACCGCTGCTTCTAGGGAATTAATGTAAGTCTCACATTCTTCCAGAGGTGAGCATGGACCGTTGGGTTCACCTTTGTGGATTCGCTCTATAGCCAAGGCAATTGGAGGAGCCTCGCGCGTCAAAGTACTCCGAGCCAGATGCCTTGCTGCTGTTCTAGGCCGTTGCACGATTGGTTGTTGTACTAGCGGAGGCTCCATGGTTGGAGATGCTACAACCCGCACCATAGCTTCAATCTGCTCTCGAAAAGCTGGAGGAGTCAACTTCCACGGATTCTCCTTTGCCTTACGAATACGATCGTTAGTGAGTTTGGCGGCACACTCGGCGAAGTTCACGGGCTTCTTCATGATAAGGTGCAATGTGGCAGCGCGCACAAATTTCTTGGGGAAAAATCCATTATCCGGTCTCTGACCATAGACCTTCTTATATAGTTTCAAGAAGTCTCTTTGGAAAGTAGGGCTCTTGCATCCAGAAATTTTAACTCTAGATGACTGGCCATCTTCGTGGAGAGGCCATGTCGATGCCCATAATTTGTCAGGACAGTCCGTTGGCGTCACATCATCCACCAATACTCCAGAGTTGCATAGCCCTAGCTGTTTTGAAAAAAACTCGGCATCATATACAGCAGAGATGGAGCCCCCAAGAAATGGAGCTGCTTGTACCATTTGACTAGCTAAATCGGTTGGGATTCCGCTCAAGTTAATGGGTTCAGACCAATCACCCTTCTTCATCTCTTCTTGAATGGAGCCACTAGCCCTATTATCATTTTCCAAACTCACGTGTTGAACCAGATCATTTGAAGAGTCAACATTGCAAGGACCTCTTAGCTTATTGCCTCTATCCATGACTGACAATCTGCACCTCGATGGTTTGAGGATGGATCTCCTATTCATATTGAGCTTACTATTACAAAAGCCAACAACACACAATAACCACGATAAAGCTAACGCAAGAGCCAGAATCAAAGAGAGGCACCACTAGACACAACGGAGAAAGCATGCCAAGAAAGGCTTAGGCGCTATCGACTTCATGTCAGTAATCTTCAACATTGGAGTTGATACGAGATTTGGTAGCGAACGGCTACTATGATAGTTTCTAATGGGCTCCTTGTACTGAGTAGAGTGGAATGGTGTGACATTCAGCCACCGGGTGAAGAAGACCTTGGAACAAAGTGCGATAGTACATGTACTAAAACACTCAGGGTAGAGCCACAGTGCAATTTTGGCTACTCATTTACTCTTTTAGTGGAACTGCTTAGGCCCCATCCTCCTTGGACCATCCACTAAACAACTTTTTATTCCACAATCCTCCCAAGTGCAGGCTTTCAAGTAAGAGTCAAATGCCCCTTCAACTGTGGCTCCAATACAAATCCAACAGGATTGGAGTTGATATTGCCCCATGTCATATGGTCCACATTGGGGCTGGACCATCCACTTAATGGGTGTGACATGTCACATTGTATTCCACTTTCTACGGTAGGTGACTACACTCTGTGTTCAAATTGGCTGCATCCAACTCAGGTAGGAGGCATTGAAAGCTTCGTGTGGGAAGCCTAATGGTACTGAAACCTCATGGGCCTCAAACACTTATATTACATGAGATACCGATTGGTAGAACTAGCAAATTCTTAGATGCTTTTGATAGCATCTGGTGTACTTCTAAACTCTTTTGTAGTAGAACTGGGATGCATGTGATGGAAGTACCAACAACCTCGAAGAGGCCTGTGATTGATCGCCGTAGCTTAGTGTGGTTTTGGTTGCTTTTATAGATACAAAAAATCCCTAAATATAAAGTTGCTGCATCCAACTTCAATACAAACATAAGGGGTAACTTACCACGTGTATAGCTCTGGAGCGAGCAACAAGTAACACAATATGAGACATGGATGCAATGGTGGGTGTTGGTTCCAAATTTTTACCAAAGTGTACCAGCAACGGATCAAACAAATTCCAAATGTGAAATCATAAACATATCTTCTTCTGTGATGCCATCGAATAAAACCATGCTCCATTTATTGGAGTGCCCCGAGGTCAACAAAGAGTGATATTTTTTCATCCAAATTCACATCTTTGACTAGGATGGCTTTGTCACTTCTGCTTGTTGGAGGTGGAAGAGTGAATCTACCTTGAATGAGCTTATATTCTCTGATGAATTGTGCAAGGTTAGCATTGAACTTGGAGGCCATGGCATCCAATATATTTGAGCAACAAGTTCACTACCTTAATTAATTAGGTAAAGGACGTCATCCAAAATCCATCTCAAGATCAATGTAATGAAAAACTTTCACGCGACCTTTGATACCTTATGGGGTTTGGCATGAGATCAGCTGTAGAGGCTAGATTCACCAACTAACCCGCCTTTTCATTAGCCAACGCCCTATTCATGAGAGTGAAGCTAACTCGCTCAAATTTCTTTCAATTCATATTTGCCGCTTCAACCAACTTCAATACAAACATAACTGGTTAAATTTGCCCACATAGCTCTAGAACAAGCAACAAGTGACACATTACGAGCCATAAATGCTATGGTGGTTGATGGTTCCAAAGGTCAAGATCAAAGTGTACCAGCAACGGATCAAACAAATTCCTTCATTGGAATTATATTTATTCTTTATTCCATGATGCCATAGAACAAATTTATGCTCCTATAGACGGCCTTGAAGTCAATAAGGAGTGAATTGTTGTCATCCAATGTCACCTCTTTGACTACAGCAGCTCACTATCGGTCACTTGTCCTTATTGGAGGCAGCGGAGTGAATCTACCTTCAATGTGCTTGTATTCTCCAATTTGAGGTGGCAGATTAGCATTTAGCTCCCTCCAAAATAGCTCTATCATATATATATATATATATATATATATATATATATATATATATATATATATATATATATATATATATATATATATATATATATATATATATATATATATACGCAAAAAATTCACTACCATTATTATTGTGGGGACACTACAAAATAGTGACTAAGAGACCAAAACAGTGGCTAAGAGATTCCAAAACAGTGGCTTAGAGACTCCATCACAGTGGTTGAGGCCTCCAACAGTGGCTAAGAGACTCTAAAACAGTGGTGGAGACTCCAAAGAGGTAGCTCAGAGACCATAACAGAGGCTGAGATACCGGTACTTTAAAGTAGCGGCTGGGATTCTCCAAAACAGTGGCTTAGATACTGCGAAATTGTGGTTGAGAGACCAAGTTGTCATGCTAAGAGACTCCAAAACACCTGAGAGCTCTGAACACAGGCTGAGAGACTCGACTACGGTGGCGGCGACTCCAAAATAGCGGGCGGAGATACTCCAAACCAGTGGAGAGACCAACTTATGGTGCCACGGTGCCACCTGTCCTACGTGTCACTTGTAGTGTTTTCGCCATATTCCACTTGTCCTACGTGTTGAATACTTATAGTGTTCCCGCCATATTCCACCCTAAGCTCCATCCATCCAAGCCTCAAAGGTGCAAGGAAGTACTAAGGATGAAAGACTATCAAGGACAAGCATCATGGGAGGAACCTCAAGGAATAAAATATTATTGGTACCAAAGAAGTACTGGAATTAAAATACTAGAAGTTGCTGGTACCACCCTTCAACTTCTGGTACCCCCAACTCCCCCAAATGTCACTGTTCGATCCTCCGTGGTCTTGGCGTTTTCTCCATCTGGTACATGGGGTGCCACATTGGATCTGACAATCCGTGTGGAGTACCCAACAAGTATTGAAATAAACAAAGCATTTCGTGGGGCTTCTTAACGGCCTTTTAGAGGGTCCAGTTTTCTTCTAATGCCTGTCTTGGGAGAAGAAAATTTTGCTCCAAGTCCTGGCGGCAGCCGGGACTTAGAATTTTTTTTTCCATTTTCCCAAGTCCCGGCGTTAGCCGAGACTTCGAAATTTTTTGGAATTTCTCTATTTCTCCAAGTCCCGGCGTTAGTCAGGACTTAGAAAAAATTTGGACCTGCTTTGGAACTCGCTCGCACTTGGAGCGACCTGCAACCCCGCACTTTGATGAACAAAAACTCCGCACTTTGGACGGAGAATACGAGCACCTGATTGCGGGGCGAATGTCGCCACAGCGATATGAGTTTCCCTCTATTTCAGCCGACCCAGCCAGCACGCTCGCGGCGTGCCTCGTTGGGATGGCCAGTTTCACTCGAGTTTTCCCATCACACTTCAAAGAAGAATGTGGGACCCGGTGGGGGGGCGCAGTGACGCTCTAGCGGAAATGCCCTTGTGCAGCTGCATTTGTTGCATCATTGATCTCCCCGTCCAAAGCGAGCCTGCCTGAGAGAGACAGAGAAAGATACTCTGAGTCTATAATTCTACTGTAACTCTCTCTGGAAAGTCACTGTCACCGAAGTCCCGGTTGATTAATTACTTGGGCACCGTGCCGGTACACGTACCATCACCGATTAGTGTCACCAGTGATCCCAAAATTGGCTAAAATTAGCTGGATTTCTACCAAACCAAATTCTTGTGTTACTGGTACATTGTAGGTAAAAATAGTCATTAGCAAAAAAGTTGACAAATTTTATAAGTCAGTAGATAATTTGCTACATCAATCACTTTGGAAGTAGCATTAATCACAACCAATTAAGGCTTCATAATTATTGGCAACCAATAAGAATTGTCCAAATATATTTTGTAATAATACTTTTATCTTTCCTTTTCTACTTCTACATGCTTGGGTAGCAAAAGTAGCTCACCTTCTGCATGGGTGGTAGCATTTGCACTAAATACCACAAACTAGTCATGGGATTACTAAGTGTCACGGTCTGGATTATTATAAACTCTTTTTCCGGGCCTCTTAGAACAGGTTTCCATGTGGGGATCGGTTGGGTGAAAGGCACTAGAAGACAAGAAATGAGGTCTCAAGAACCACTCATATTCCACCCATTTCAGTACAAATGAAATACATACTCTTAAATTTTCCTAATTTCACCCATTTCGGTAGAGCTTCCTCCTTTTGGGGACCGACCACCCATACATGGAAGCATGGCCTTAGAGCATTTCGGCACTGGTAGAAGTTATCCTCAAGTTGAGGTCTCCATTTGACTTTATTGCCAGCCAAATTACTCTTGTTACGAAATGAGGTAAAAAGTGGCAAACTTAGCAATCTTACGTAAAAATTTCAGTAAATAAGGTAAAATTTGACAAACTTAGCAATCTTACTAGTGAGGTTGGTATTGCTATTCATGAACCTCGTATACTAACTATTGCCAAACACATTTAATTTTATTATGAACTTGGTTTTGTTTAATATCTCAATCCAAACGGTAAAGACAACGATTCTTGTTTCTTTTTGAAGTAGAAAAAGAAATTACAAAAAAATAAGTCTCAAATTACAAAAGAATAAGAAATCTCTAATTTTTATCTCTAAAAGAATTTTATATTATTTTTTACCCTACCTTACTAGGCTATAATTTTTTTACTCTTCTATAGAGAGTTTTCTTTTTACCATCCCAAACAGTATCATGTCACTTGCTTATATATCAAATTTTAGAGCTATTAAAATAGTGTAGCATTTTTCTCAAGCCCCCCCGATCTCGCGAAAAAACCACTTCATGCAACATAACTGTTTCTACGGATGTCCAGTGGGAAAAAATTATATTCCCACAAAGCTCTTGAAATTCCTCACGTTCATTAAAAATCTCATAATAGTAGACTCAAATTAACATGGTGGGAACCTACCCGGTTTGGTAAATGTCCTAGTTAGGACACTTGGTCCTTTAGAGGTTAAAGTGGTAAGGTAAGCCAACCCATTACCAACATTGTTGCTATTGCCACTAGAATGTACTTAGCGCCTTTATTTTTAAAAGAGGATGTAGGCTGACTTTACATGGCTTAACTTTTTCTTGGAACCGTTTAGGCATGTACAATCACCCTGCATCGCCCTTTTAGAATGAAAGCATTAAGTACATTATAGAGACAATAGGAAGAATGTTGGCAATAGGTTTGTTTACCTTATTGTTGTATCAACGAGGTAGAGGTGGTAACCATCTAGAGTTAACCCTTAATGGACATGATAAGTCCGCGGGGCTTACTTTTGAGGGAATAACAAGAAATACTTTAGATATCGTGAACCAAAAAAAGAAAGGATTAGTACTTTGGAAAGTGGTTGGTTTTGCGAGGTTAGACTCCCATGTTGCGCCGGTTTTAACAAATTGTGGATTCATGGGGAAATGATCGAGTTTGCGAGGGAGTGTGTGTGGAGGAGTTCAGGCAGATGCTGGCATGTTGTTCAGCCATGATCGAGGTAGACGGGCTTGGATTTCCATCCCAATCATTGGTTGGTCACTGGTCACTTGTGTGTCATTGTATATCTTGTAGATCATGCTCATTGGCTAGTTGGTATGATTTAAAAAAATAAAATTATATATATATATATATATATATATATAAAATTGACATGAGTGACTAGAGCTACTGTGCGCAGGTTTTTATTTGCAGTTTTTGTTTGGCTTTGCATGAATTTCAAAAATGGATGGGTCTACCACACATTGTTTTGAAAATGGGTGGACAACCAAAAAACATGTCTTAGATTCTTTCGGGCTGCCCCCAATTCACCTTTGTGTCCTTTAAGGGTTAAGATAACCACGTAGAGTTAGGGTGAGGTGGCAACTCTTTGTTGCATGTCGGATTGCATGCAAGCTTCAAAGTTTTCCATCGCCATCACCACCATTTCTAAAAAAAATGGTGTCATGTTGTGTAAGAATAAACTGCATTAAAGTTAGAGCAATTGCACTTCATTAAATCAAGTCATTCGGTTTGCTCAATTTTGACCAAAAAATGTGGAAGATATTGAAGGTCAAAATTGACTCTTTCTCTCATTATGACAATTTAGAGTGAGAATGAGCGATCTTAGGTTCATGGTGAGAAGAATCTATGTGGGGGTCTATGAGTGTCTTATATAGTGCTACTACCAATTTAATCCAAATGCATGAGGTGAGGGGTCAAAAAAATGACTAACATATGAATACATGACATGGATTGGTTTTTTTAAGAAGTCCTCTCATTATTAGAGATTGGTTTATATGAATTGATCTTTTGGTTATGAACCCCATATCCCACAGAGTCCTTTGTATTCTTCATCAAAATTTGATTATTGAAACAACACAATCCTACCAAGATTTTTTCAAAGTTGGACATGAAAACGAGATAGAAAATACAAATAAAATTATTAATTCGGAATTTCATTGTAAAAATTGTGTTCCATGCTTTCTATAGTAAATCTCAAACTTTTGAGTTTGTCTTTTTTTAATTGCAATCTATAATGGAAAAAGGTGCATAGCATAATAGAGCAATGCAATGGAGCACCCTTTTAAAATTTGAATTAAAAAAGAATCTTCATTTAAATCCACTTTTAAAGTAATGAAGGAATGCCATTTGTATTCCATGAATTTTGAGACTGCTGTGTCATTGCCACATAAACTTAGTTTTTAATTGTAACTAGAGTGTGGTTCCATTGCGAAAGGGTGTTGGCTCCCTTATACTATCATATGAGTTCTCACAACTAGTAAAGAATTTATGTCTTTACTCTTTAGTGGAGCTATCAGCACCAAGTTCAGTTATGAGATTACATCACATTCTTCACCCTCCCTTCTATTCACCTCCAAATCTCAAGCATCTGTAAGGGAATCGGAGTAATCGCACAGAATTTTTTCTAACTTAAGTTGGGACAAGCAAAGAGGGTTGAAGAGTTGAATTATTTTATTAGAAGTTTATCTACAGTGCTGCTACAATGTAATGGGTGTGATCCTGCAAGGTATGAAGAACGTCATGTATTCAACTAACTTGTCGTTTTATGTTATCTTTAATTAATTTAAACGATTTATTTACATAAATTATCTTTTTTTAAAAGAAAAATTTCTCCTAGAGCCGGTCACCTTGGTTGAGGTGAAACTTGTGCTTCTTTGTTGTCTCTGCCCTTCCAGGGGAGAGACTACATAAATGCTTCGTTTTTAAGGAGTTACATGATTGAACAATACAAACAAGGTGTAAAAGTAAATCTAGGGTAAATACTAAGGCAGAGACTACGCGACTAGCTGCTTGTTTTTTTTTGCAATTGAATGAATTGAATGAGATGATTTTAACTTTTTGAGTAAAAAGTCTTTGAAATTTCCACAAAAACTGACAGATTTGCAATAGGAGTTGACCATTTTCTAACAACTAGGTCCAGTGTGGAAATGAAGGTCCAGTGGCTGTTTATCAAATAAGTGAGAAGAAGGTACTAACACCTCTACTCATGGCCTTGTACACTTAAAAAAACAACGTCACCTAACCCAGGACTTTCATGCATGTTATCAGGAACTTCAAGGCATGTGAACATGGTGTCATGATGGTGCATTGAAATGCAATTAAGATAATTTGGTGCCAACCTCCATACCAACCTAGTATGAATAAAATGACACTAAAATGACCTGTATGCGGTGTCAAAATGGCACCAAAATTTTAACCTAACTTTTTTGACGGTCCAACATTTCTGATGGTCCTTATGTCCTAAAGACCTAAACTATGCCAGCTGGAATGGACAAAAATTGCACACACCAGTTAATTCCTAAAGGAACAAGAAGCTCATATTGGGTTCCATGATGTTCTTTTACAATTTGGAGGAGGTCCTATTTAGACTTCCTCTTGTTTAAATTTATTTATTTTTTGACCAACATGTGCAATGATGTTCACTAGTTCAATAGAGTTTGGACCCATCTTAACCCCTAAAGGACCGGGGGTGTTGAACTTAGCTTTTGTTTTCTTGACTAGCTCTTGTAGCAAGCTCAATTCCTCATTGGTGTGGGGTAATTTTCATGATCGGCACCGTTGAAATTAGAGAAGACTTACGTAGCTTTTTTATGAAAAAAAGATCAACAAAATCGCATGATTTTTGAGAAAATGCCACCGTTCAGAAGATTGATGGAACTTGTTTGGGGTATTTTGTACACATGCTGAAATCGGATTGTTCAAAAGTGCTCCAAAAATTCTAAATTTTTTAATGTGAGTAGAAATCATCATTTTAAACATGTGCAAAAATTTCAAGTATTTTGGAGGTGTGAGGAGGAAGATATGAGGGTCTGAAGTGACACCTAGATACCCTCCGTGCAACTCAAAAAAATCACCAAAAATCGCTCACTTGATAAATTTCCGATCAAGAAGTACCTACACATTCGGCTCTCAAAAAGAGCTAGGGTCTCTTTGTTGCTCATCCTACAATTCAAAGCCCAAGAACCCGAAATTCCTCACTTTCTAGTTCCAGAAGCCGTGTGGGGGCCTTACAGTCCTTTAGGGGTTAACCCGTAAAGGACCACAACGATGTTTCTCTCCAAACACTCCAAAGCTGCCTAAAAGTACCCCTTCTCATAAAAAGGCAAATAAATTTTTGCTCTAAAACCTTTTTGACCTATTCAACCGTAGGATATTTCAACCAACTTGAATTTATTAGCACCTACAAATTTTCAAGTGTTTAGGGTTCCTCCATAGATAATTATAAGCTACAAAATTGACTGCACTTTTTTTTGGGTCCGTTGTCTAGTTTGAAACTTTCTGAAAATGCCCAAAATGCAAAGTTTAATCTTAAATTTGGTAGAATGAATTTGGCAGTTGTGTATATGGGGTGTTAGCTCATTGTGTACAAAAATTCAGATGCATAGCTCATTGTATGAAAATTTTCAGGAGCTGCCTGCAGTTAGGTTTTTCACCTTTGCATCATTGTATCTTTTGGTCTATATATCACCTATGTACGCAAATTACCGTCCCATTTTCGTTACAAAGAGTAGAATCACCACAAAAAATCTCAAAAATTGAGGATCAATACTCATTCCACACTGAGTTGACCGAACTTGGAAAATCAGCCTTGGTCCTTTTAGGGGTTAATGATATTTTTGGCGATATGACGATGGGGATGGCTCAGTTTGGCATATTCTTGTCAACACCTCACCTGGATTGTAAGGTGGTTACCCCATTACCAACTGGCTCCTTTCACCAACAGCTAGTGGCATTATCCACAATCAATGCTGCAATGATGTTGGTTGTAGCTTGAGTTACAGTTGGTAATGGATTTTGTCTTGTTGGTTTTAGTATATGTAAGTGTGGTTATGGATTCGTTGTTGTTGGTTTAAGCATCTTCTCTAGACAGAAAGAGGTGTACCTATATGACGTGAATGGGATGCGTCATACTTCAACTTTGAAAATTTATAACTAATTCATTCTTCATCCAAAAATTATGTTTCAACTTGTGTTGGAATCTATTTCTTCTTGCCTACCTCTAAAAAATAATAATACTAAATAATATCAATGCCTCATATCCGTATTTCTTATTCAGTTGGAAATGGGGTAACCACCTTATATGTTGACTGATTGACAATTAGTCCAACAACATCTGAGGAAGAAGAAAGCTTACCAGTAATCCATACTAACTTCGGAATACTATGTATATAGTGTTAGTGACATTAACATAGGTCAACAGTTAGTCATGGGGTTGTCATGTCTGAATCGGGTTTCCAAATTGACATCGTATTTTTTAAATTTTTTTTGAAACAAATGAAATGGAATTTCATTGCAAAGAGGGCACAATACAAACCAACCAGCCACAGGTGGCCTGGCGGTGGGAACCAACAAAAACAGTATTAGATGTCAATTAGATGACATTAGATGTCTGACGCAATTGTCTAATTAGACAACTGTTAAATATGTAAAACAACTTGGATAAAATATTCTCGAATATTTTTTAATATATCAGATTATTCTATATATTCTGAAAATATTCTTGTTTGCCAAAATTAAAAATCAAAAAACAATGATTATTTAGCACATTAGTATCAAACCAACCACTTACTCCTCCAATATATCTTTTTTTCAAATAATTAAACCACAATATTCCTAAACATCTACATTCTAAAATCCACAGTAATTTTGCTAACAAATAATTGGTGTGTACCAAGTGTGTATCAATTTGTTGTTTCCAATTTTAAACTGGTGTGTATTGTAAAGCCATTTATAAAGGATTTTCTAGTTGAATCTCTAAAACTTGCACAAACTTAGGTTTTTTTAAATATGGTAGCCACTCATAGTTTGTTCTAGTGACCAAATGTCTAGAAAAGCCTTTTATCTAAAAACGTATTGGTTTCAATTTAGTTTTGAAACCTAAGCGATAGGGATTGTGATAGAGGGTAAACGGGTGTCATATCCATGATGGGTTGTAGTCTGGATCCTAACTTGGTCAATCTAGGAACTTCATAGCTCATGTAGTAAAAAAGATGTTTGGAGACTCATGGAGTGCACTCCCCATCATTCACATCAAGCATCCCTCTTGATAAAGGGCTCTCTCCATCTGCTGAACATTTCTTTGAATACATCACTTTCTTAGATCATCAACACATGGAGTGCACTTCTCATCCAGTGAAATTTGTTTTACCTTTGTCTCCCTCCAAACTCCTCTCAAACTTGAGGACACTCCCCAACGTACATGTGTCCCATCAATACCATGATCATCCCCATTCCATTCTCCCTATGAATTTGATGTTATCCCCATCCATTGTATTCAAAAATCGATGAATAAATCCACTTTTAACCCCTAAAGGACCACAACTATGTTCCTCTCCAAACACTCCAAAGTACCCCTTCTCATAAAAAGACAAATATTTTTTGATCTATGACCTTTTTGACTAATCCAACCGTAGGATATTTCAAGCAACTTGAATTTATTACAACCTACAAATTTTCAACCATTCAGAATTCTTCAATAGTAAGATTATAAGCTTCAAAGTTGGTTGCACCTTTTTTTTTGGCATGCTGCCCATATTTGAAACTTTCTGAAAATGCCGAAAATGCAAAGTTTGGTCTCAAATTTGGTAAAATGAATTTGGCAATTGTGTGCATGAGGGTGTTAGCTCATTGTGTGCAAAAATTCAGATGCATAGCTCATTGTATGAAAATTTTCAGGAGCTGCCCGCAGTTAGGTTTTTCACCTTTGCATGATTGTATCTTTTGATTTATAGATCACCTACGTACGGAAATTACCATCCCATCTTCGTTACAAAGAGTAGAATCACCACAAAAAATCTCAAGAATTGAGGATCAATACTCATTCCACAGTGAGCTGACCGAACTTGGAAAATCAGCCTTAGTCCTTGAGGGGTTAAATAAAACCCAATTATAGCAAAAATGTGTGCCATGGTTCACTCTTCCATCTACATTAGTTTTGAGCAGTTTTAAATTTAATGTTGTTTACTCTAATTGTAAATTCATCATTTTCAAAATATAATACAAAATCTATGTTATTATGAAAAATTGCCTCCAACTATTTACCTAAATTGCTCAAAGCAACGGTTTTAGGTGTTTCTACCTAAGGAGACATAAATGCCAGATGGGCTGCCAGCTGTCACTGACCGCGACGACAGTCGCCAGTGTCGCAATTACGTGTCCCTGCGACGAGTGCCGTCTTCTTCACAGGAAAGCCAACGCTCACTCGTATCGCAGCTTCAAGCCACAAACAACTTGCGCATCAATGGCTACCCTCTTCGAATTGTTCTTCATCCCGGTAAAATCAATACGTCCTTCTCCTTTCGATTTTTCTTCCTCTCAAACTGGATGCATGACATTGCAATATGCTATCAGTAGTTGTATCTGTGCTTTTCAGAGTCGCAATTGTTGAAAGTCTCTTTTAACCCCTAAGCGTCCACTTTGTATTTTCTGTAGCGTAGGAAAATTGGACCCCTGCTGCAAATCATCTGTTTGTTTGTGTGAAAATGACTTCAGTTTGACACGATCGACGCTGTTGAGCTTGTAGTATAGAACAAGAGCTGTATTGCAATAGAAAACCGAGGTAAAATGATAACATGCCACCATTGCAAAGTTCAGCGATGCAAATGGCCATATTGGGCGTTTTAGACGCTTAGGGCTTAATCAGCAATTCCACATATTAGGTCATTTTTGGAGCTCCAATTTACTGCTCAATGCGTCGTGCGTTCAATTAGACACGCAAAATCACGTGATTTTTTTGTGTGGCATGGTTTACTTTTTACCTTATAACACTACTCTCAATGTGTCCAGTTGGAGCTGATGCAGTATCGTAGCCCTTCAAATGGTGTACCGGCTTGTTCTTTGATCGCGTAACCCTAATTTTCTGCAACGTGCCTTACAAGACCAGGGTAGCTTCTCTTTCTGAAAATCCGACTCTTTATGCCATCCTTGTCTTATACTTTAAGCGGTCTTTATTTTCAAATTTCAGAAAGTCATTACCGGTGATCTTTAATTTTCCAGGGGTATGGTCTTTGCGTCTTATACTTTAAGCGGTCTTTTTTTTCAAATTTCAGAAAGCCATTACCGGTGATCTTTAATTTTCCAGGGGTATGGTCTTTGCATAACCCCTAAGCGTCCACTTGATCAGTATAATATCCAATACAGAGAAGTCATCGTCCCAGCAACATGGAATCTGGAAAGTCGCTAGGTGCTCCTGTCCAGATCGATATTGTCTTGGTCCAGACTGGCGGGGGATGCCTTTCCTTGGCCTACACTACTATTAAACCAAAGTATAATGGAGAGCTTTGGTGCAGTATTAACGTTCTAGCTACAGTACTTGGGTTGATGAGCATCCCACGGGTCATGGTCGGTCCTAAGTACAGTTCTTTTAGCTAATCTTAGGTTGTATCTGTCCTGCCTCGCCGGACCTGGCGGGGTCGCCTTCAAGTATTTTTATCTCATTCTTGCTGCAGAAAAGGTTCCCACCTTGATTTCGTCAAAACAAAAGAAGAAAAACTTATAAACAATGGATGTGGTTGCCCAACTTGGAAAGGCAGGGGCCCAGCGTTGTGGGCGACAGACATCATTGTAGATTCTTAGACGCGTGATGGATCTTTGACGATGTTGCCACCACTGTTCGAGGTTCGTAATTAATTCTACCGATAATGATACATACAATAAGTTTACCAGGCAAGATCCCACACCACAGTTTCGCGTGCAGCCTTATCGCCCATTGCCGTGGACGCCCCTGGCTGTTTTCTGACCAATGTTATGTTTGATATGTGGTGTGTGCAGATGGAGTGGCCCATGAAGGCACCGGTGTTGAAATAGCCCCAACCTCGAGGATGATATATCATGTTGTAAGCTGGAGCTCGTGCACAGCTAGCTTGGCATCTCCCTCGATCTGGCGATTAGCTAGCGGAGCTTTAGTTTCAGCCTTTATTTTAACTGGTTGCTGCACAATACACATTGCAGCGCACTGGTTGAGGGACGTGTTTGAATAAAATTCCTTGCATTCAGACTCGACTCATCTGTCAAGTAATCGGTTGTAAGCTGACTTGTATGCACAAGCCTGGCACGGCAGCATCTTATTAGAATCTGTGTTGTCAGTGAGCATCCCCAAGCAGGCTCTGTGGCTTTAATCGGAGAGCCATTTTGCCATTTGATAACATCTTAGAGCTAGCGGAAGCTTGAGGAGACTACTGTTGGACAAGGTTTAGACGATTCGTAGTGGGACTCCTGTTCGATTTTTAAGGTTCAAAAGAAGGCGTCACTCGTTATAGTTTGGCAGTCACATCAGATTTTGATGGATACCTCGGCCCTTTCTTACTCTACCGACAGTGAGAATTCCTTGGCTCCCTCTTACAATACTCATTCTGAGAATGTGAGCGGAGTTCTTCCATCGTATTCCTCGGCCCCTTCTTCCATTGATTACACATTTGGGAAGAGTGAGGCGCCGATGTTGACGTATTCCTCATCACCAACCTCAGCCGCCGCTGATGACGGTCAGAGTATTGTTAACACGGCTGAGCCTCTCTTTTATGCAAGTTCGGCTCCTTCTTCCACTGATTACACGCCTGAGAATGTTAGTGAGGCTCCAATGCTGATATATTCCTCATCTCCAGCTTCGGGCTACTTTGAGGATGGCCAGAGTACTGTTAGCACATCTCCCTTCTATTCCTTGGCTCCGGCCGTGGATTCCTCCGCTGCCACTGGGAGCGTGACGTCGGCTGATCAAGAAGCTATGTCCCTTGCTGCTGTCCCTTCCTTCAATGCCACTGAGAGCAAGGAGGTGTTGTCCTATTCCTTGGTTCCTTATCCCGCTGGTACTGAGAAGGGGGTGGCTCCATTCTATTCTTCAGGTCCTGCTTTTTACACTGGCGGTTCTAGTAGCAAGGGTCCGTCTGGCGTTGCGGTAGCCCAGGGTGATTCCAAGAATACCGAGGCTCTGTTCTACTCCTCAGTCCCATCTAATGACATAGAAGCCGACAATGCGGATGTCAAGGTTCCATTCTACACTGCAACCCCTTCTGATATTGATACTGATAATCAGGAGGCTCAGTTTTATACTTTGGCGACTTCTGCCAGTACTATTGTTCCATCTTATAACTTAACCAGTTCCCTTGCTAACACTGAGTGTTCCGGGACCTTGTTGCCTCAGTACATGCTTCAAGCACATTACGACGGATCTTTTGAGCCTGTAGAACAAGACGCTGACAATGTTTGGCCTGTTTGGCCTTGGGAAACTGCTGACAATGTTACTACAGAGACAGACCCACGTTGGTATCGTCTTGATAATCCGCCTAAGGATATAGTGAAGGGCTCTGACGATTGGTATTACTACACTACGTATGATTGTACTACTCAAACCTATCACTTTCCAAATGGTGAGACTCAATTCATCGGAATTCCACCCCATGATTTAACAGACTCTTCTAATAGTGAGAATTATGTTGACTCCTCAGCTCCATCTTATAGTGCAACGCTTTCTTATGATGGTGCAATACTGAATCCTAATTCTTCTTCAAGCGCTGAGTCTACATCGGCTGGCTTACTTGATCTGCCATCACCTAAGCTCACGGTACGTGCGCTAACTGCCTGACAGCTCCACTGTAGTGTTGATGTCTGAAGAGGTTCTATATCAAAACACATACTAATAAATATAATTACACGTTGTTTGAACGTTTCAACTTGATTAGACCTTAGCTGAATGAAATATAATTGCCAGATGGGTAACATCACTTAAAACCACCCAGATGGGTAACATCACTTAACCCCTAAACGTCCTCACCTATGTCCAGTTTGGGCAGTTTTGCAAAGATGCATTATAAAATGCAACTAACATGAATATTTGGAACTTGATGTATGAATAAAAGTTATACATTTTGAATTTTAGATTCTATCCATACGGTTAGATCTATGATTGCTATCCCTAATATTTTTCTATAAATTTTGAAACATAAAATAAAAAATTATTTTGTAATTCAGTTACGAATAAGATATTGACAGTCTGTGGATGAAATTTGTTGTGATGGGTTATAATGTAGTGTTCTAGGTGTAGTGATTTTTGGAGATTTTTTGGATGCTTGATATCATGAGTTTATTTTTTCAAGGACACTTTTAGACTAAAATCTTCAAAATTTTGGGTGAAACACTGCAACACGAAATGAGGCATAATTTTTTCACAAATTGTTTCCTTTTTGATCGGATCACACATACATGAAGCTAACTTCCCATAAAAAATTCAGTAAAAATATCACACTACCAAAAGTGCATGACGGATGAGAAACTACGGATGAAATCTGTACATCATGCAAAATATGCATGGTTGGGCAGTTAGGGGTTAAAGCCAGATTTAGACTGATTCCTCGTCCAGGCCTTCCAGCATGCCGCTCAGGCCGCTGCTGGTGCCCTTGAGGCTGATGTAGTTCATAGTCTGGTTTAGCTGCAGTGATACAATCTTGGTAGGATTGAAAAGATTTGAAACTCTACATCAATTGATTCTTTTTGCTGAATCATGTTAATTAATTTTGCCGAGTTCTAATTTTTGGACGTTAAGTTTACATGTTGGGATGTTTTCTGGTGACGTTCACAGAACACGATTGATCAGTGGAGTCGGCTCTTGGGCTTTCTTGAGGAGCAAGTGCTGTCATTATGCGCCATACTCGATTTGTGGAGATTTCGTGCGGTATGCAAGAGATGGAACTCTCTTATCTGTGGAAAATTTCTTTGTTCCCGGAATGCGAATGAAGATGCTCGTTACATCATCGGGCGTTGTTTTTACCGACACTTTGAGGCATGCCATACCATTAATGGCAGAATTCTTAAATACATAAAGGTCGTTGGGTGGAAAGTATTTGACCTGAAAGAAAGGCGGTGGTACACATGGATGGGGCAATTACTGAACACTTATTCCAATGACCACCCTCTGGTTTCGGATGAAGGTTTGATCATGAGTTGTGGTAGCACTATGGCTGCCACTGATGACCATCCTCTGGCTTCAGATGGAGGTTTCGTTTTATGTTGCTCTATATTACCCGGTACAGCAATCATTTCCGAGATGATCATTACCAACCCCATTGTGATGACCAAAATGGTACTGCCAATGCCAGTGGCGTGGAATAATCTCTATTTATCCGGTTTTCTAGTAACCCTGGCCGTTGACAGCATCTCCCAGGCCTACAAGATTTTCCTCATAAACAGATATGAAGACCCCTTTTTCTGTGTTTTTGATTCCACTACCAACCAATGGCGGATCTCGAGTAACCCACCCGTGCGACAGCTGCACGGTGCAGGGGCAGGGGCTCAAGCACACAGTGTCATATTTCAGGGGCAGTTGTACGTTTTGTTTAAAGCTTATCGTGTCCCTGGGTCAATTGAAGGGCGGCCATCCAAATTTTGGCTTTATAGATACTGCCTGGAGGATTCTTGGGCAGATTGCAAAGTGGACTTCCCGGAGTGGCCATATGATGGTGTTGAGCAAAAACAACTCGTCGTCAGCGGAAATCGCTTGTTTGTGGTGAGCGGATATACGTTGCAGCTGGAAACAAGAAACGGTTTAATTAGAATGCTGGACCCATTAAGTGTATTTGAAATTTTGCTCGCAGATAGCACCCTCATCACAGAGTTCCATTGGGCAGAACCTGTGTTCGATGCAGAAGGGCTGGAGGTGGATAGGCCAACTTATACATCCTTTGATCCGAAACTTGGGGAGATGATAGCTGTGAGTTCATTCGAGTTCAACCAGGCGTTTGGTTTTGGCAATTCCATTATGCTGACATATAGATGGCTTGGATTCTCGATAGTATATAATGTGGAGAGACGTTTGTGGGAATTATTGCCTGCAGATCCAACTGTTGTGTTGTACGGGAATGTGATGCCTCTTCGTCCACCTAGAACCTCTGGTAAACCAATATCAGGAGAATTGTAGGCATTCAATGATTCCTTAGCACAAAACGAAGGAAAGTACAAATTGACCGGAAGTTGTATAAATATATATATCCTAACGTGAAGCTGATGCGTTAAGTGTTAAGAGTTGCTGGAGATGGATCATGATGAGTGTCGAGTCCATGACCAAGATTGCTATGGTTTACAAGTCCAAATATTGCCCAAAGTTAGGGTTTAGGGTTTTAGGGTTTAGGATCTAGGGTTTACATGGGCATTATTGAGGAAATGATTTTTGTAGGGTATAGTTTTGATTGCATTTAACCCCCATTAGCACACATTGCAAATCTAATGGTGTAAAGTTTTGCTCTACAAAGTTCATAAATTGTGAGATGTAGCAACTTTGACTTTAGAATTGTTTAGTTTGACTGGGTACTTTTTCCTTCAATATGAGGAATTTTGAAATGAAAGTTATGGGGTTGGAAGGGGCTTTGTAAGAGCTTTCTAAAAATGTCTTGTTTGCTAAAAAAAATTGACTTTGATTTTTAACCCTAATGGTTGGTTTTTGAAAAAGTTTGACTTTTGTAAATATAGAACTTGATAATGGATTTTTGTTTGGATGGGTTATATTTATAGAGTCTAGGATGAGGTGGCACTTTGAAATTGGACCTTGTATGGATGAAATATGAGTGGATGAAGTTTTGTTTTAAAACTTCATCCATCAATTGCCACTAGTTGAAGAATTGGATGATAAAGTGCAAGACTGTTAGGCTGGTTTTGCAACTTATAAAACCCAGGAACAGTAGTATAGGAATTCGTGGAAAGGTGAAAGCAGTCTATCGTTTTGTGACTAAAGTCACTTTTAAAGTAGAATTTAGGGTTTTAATGCAATAGTACAACACTCTTATTTCCCACTATGTCATTTGGGGTTCAGTCCTTTACCAATGCTGCAACACAATGAATGTTGTCGCAGTCCTGCCTAGTATGCTATAAGGAGGGCAATCAATCTTGGGCAATATGTCAGGTTTGGTCAATTTAACTGATGCAAAATGCTCTATCATGTAATCAAAATACCAAGATAGTATTTAAAAATAGTACACATAGTTCTTTTTTATCTTATTTTTATATTTTGGTCAATAAGTCCAGTAAGTGCTCTTTTGAGCTTGCATAGTCAATTTTAAATGCAGCATGCCTAACGCGTCTGTAAAGGCAATAATTCCAGGACAATAGATCCAGTCGTGCAATGCAGAGAAAAATAGGTAGAAAAAGTACCAAGAACTTGGGTTGATGGAGCGCTCGTTTTAGTCCCAGTCCATTCGTCCAAACCCACAATTAGTTTCAACTCTGTAGCATTACAATTAACAGCCAAGGAGGGGGGGAGTAATCGAGCAGCTGTGCTCCATGGGCTTCAACAGACATTGGGATTCTCAAATGTTGACCGGCTGTTATGAACTGCGAGCTATTGACTCCTGTACGTATCTTCTATTGCTGGGATACGATCTCCAGGTGCTTGCTTTATGACTTGTACATTCAAAAGTTCGTTTTGTTCGTTGATGATGCCACCTTTTCATGCCAAGTCTGACCTAAAGCGTCACACTATGAACCAAAGCAGTGTAATCGATTAGTTCTGCTCGAAATTGAGAACATGCCTTTTGTGAAAATAAAACAAAGAGGCTTATGTTTCTGATCATCTATCATGACTAGGGGGAACTCTTTTGTTGAAATGCCCCGTGGTATTGCAAAGCTTATGGGAGCTCCTTCTACTTTTGTCTACCCACCAATTGAGATGTTGCCCCCAGGTACTATGGTAGTAAGTGCTGTTGTTGGATTGTTTCAGTTGTCAAAGAGTTGTGCTTGACAGAGTTTGTGTGCACATTGATACTGTGGCGTTCTTGCATTGAATTTATGGGGATACATATAGTGCGAGTACCAACTTGTATATCAACAAATTCATACGATGCTGGTGTAGTGTTTAATACCAATATTCATTCATGAAAGAGCATAACACTCGTACATTAGTGTTAGTACTGGTTGCTTCATCCTTAGGAGCACTGAGCACTGAGCACGTCTACACTGAGCACCTCTACACTGAGCTCTAGATCTGAGCACGTCTACACTGATCTCTGAGCACGTCTACCCAGCGGAGGAATTAACTTCAAGCAGTGCTTCACAGACAAGTATTCCAAGATATAAAGCTATTGGCGCCAGTGCCCATGAGGAAAATTTTGGTAGGATGTGTTCAAAAGTCATGAGTGTGATAGCAAGAAGAAGTGTCGGTATTCACAAATAAAGGAATCTGCAAAACTGCAAACACATAGACCAAAGTACTAATTAATGATGTTCTTAGTATTTCATTGGATTTGAATTTAGCCATCAGTTAAGTTGTTATAAAAATGACACTCACCCAATTTTGACAATATGAGCTTCTGACATTCGTTGTAGAATAGATAGATAGATAGAAACTCCGGACCTCTTTCGAGGCCAACGTGAATAAAGTGTCTGTTCGTTTTGACAATGAGCCATTGCCCACCGGACAGAGGGCCATTGTTGCAAAACTACTCTCCCCTTTCGAGAATAGACCGTTGTAGAACACTAAGGGTCGCCTTCCATATATGGGTGGTCGGTCCGGAAAAAGTGGAGGCTCCACCGAAATGGGTGAACAGAGCAGGATCCAGGAGTATATTTTTCATTTCTACCGAAACGGGTGGAGTATGGGTGGTTCTTGAGACCTCATTTCTTGTCTTGTAGTGCCTTTCACCCAACGAATCCTCACATGGAAGCCTGCCCTAATATGAGTCAGATTGTCTAGGATTCCTTATTATTGAATTGATTTTAGAATAAAAGATGTTGGGCAATTTTACATTGACACGATTGTCTAAATTTTGGCGAAATTGAATCAATATTGTTTTTACAACAATCCCATAATTGTCTTTGTTTGAAAAGCAACCTCTATATTTGAACACAAAAGCAATTCTTAAAAAATTAGATATTGAATACTCCTCAGTCCCAAAAAATAAGTTCCTGTTGAAGGAAAATTGAATATTGCAATCCAATGGTGTGGACCTTAAGCTAGTAGGAGTAGTTAGTTTGAGCAAACCGGAAGCTTATTCTGAGTCAAAATGAACAAGGGTACCCGAAGCTTTTTCTTAGGACAGATGGAGTATACAAGATGTACATGGTCAAAGCATGAGAGCCAAGGATTTTGGATTTATTTTTGGTACATCTATCGACAATATTTTCAAAGTTCATTTAACTTATTTATTTGGTGTTCAAATAATGCACGTTAAAGTATAGTTCGGCTCAAAAAGATCCATTCTCAAAAGAATTGACTCATATTACACTCATTTTGTTCCAAATTCTATAATTTTTTTATATGCTTGGAAAGTTCACAAAACAAAGATGAAGCTACTGATTGTTTGAAAAAAAAAAAAACAATTATTAAGAAACTTTTCACATTAAAAAAATTTAAAACCAATTTTACAATTTTCCTAATTAAAAGTTATAAAATAATTAATCACTTTCAAATCAATAATTGGATTGAAGGATATTAAGATTTGGAATTCTCTTCCTCAATTGGAGAAAAAAATTGTTAGTTAGAGTGAAAAAAAAAATGAACAAAATGTGCAAAGGAGTGTTAACCCTTAAAGATCCAAATTGCCCATTCCGGCCAGTATTATACGGCTGTATTTCATTGTATTTGGAATGGTCTTACACCTCCTATGAGTTTCATATCAAAAGTGAAGTTAAAATTCATGTTGCATGGTCTTAAAAGCTATTGGGATCTCAATTTGGAACGTTCTACTTACAACGAATGTCAAATATACAGCAATGTATCTACTATCCCCAAGGACCTTTAAAGGTTAAAAACAACCAAAAAATGGGAAAAAATTGAGATGCTTATTATTTTCAAATGTGAATATCTCTAGGTTGAAAGCATTTATTTTATTAAAAATAATGTAGCTTAAATCCCCCATTGTTAGCATTCTAAAATTGTAATTATTATCAAATTTGAAGTGAAATTGTTTAATAGACAATGCATCATTCCCAAATTTTCAATATCTTATTTGTAATCAAATTAAAAAATATTTTTGACAATTTGTTGTGATGGGTTAAAATGTAATACTCTAAGTGTAGTGATTTTTGGAGATCTTTTTGGAGATATTTTGGTTGCTTAATTTTATGAGTAGATTTTTTCAAGAGCACTTTTAGACTAAAAATTTCAATTTTTTTGGTGAAACGCTGCAACATGAAATGAGGCATAAAAGTTTCACAAATCATCCCCTTTTTAATCGAATCACATATGTAGGAAGCTAACGTCCCATAAAAAATTCAGTAAAAAATCAACACTGCAAAAAGTGCATGACAGATGAGAAAACGAAGTTTACTTCTGTACATCATGTATGGTTGGGCAGTTTGGGGTCAATGTATCATTCACTAAAATAAAATAAGGATTGTCCAATACATACACTAAATCTTTATCTTTTTTTCTTGCCTTTGTGCCTCCGCCAGTGTGCAATTGTGGCTACGGAGTATGCTGTCGTATACGCTCACCCTACGCTAAACTTACGATTTGAAATACATTTTTTCGAATCACAGTGATGCGTATTTTGACAAGTACATACTAGTATACGGGAAAGAAGTAAAAGGCAGTGAGGGAAAGAAAACCGGGAAATTGTATATTGTACTACCGCCGAAAGTGTCTATTCCCGAAAGGGGAGAGTAGTCTTGCACCAATGGCCCTTTGTCCGGTGGGCACTGGCTCATTGTCAAGACGAACAAACACTTTATTCACGCCAGCCTCGAAAGAGGACCGGAGTTCATATCTATCTATCTACTACTGCCATTTTTGTTTCCTTGGGAATTTTCGGTACCAGAAACTGAACTTTTTCATCCATCACCATTCATCTCGGAAGGGTTAACGAAAACCCATGGACGAACGCACTCAAAAAAACTTTCTCGTCGTCTCCCACGACACCGACCAAGTTCCTTCCGTCGAAAGCTTTGTGGCTTTCCCGCCAAATCCGCACAGTCACATTCTTCTGATGTGCCAGGCAGGCAGAAGAACCCGCGCTCCAGCCAAGAAATGGCGCGCCGATTTGAATTTCAATTCGGTTTTTCATCGTTGGATCCGCTCACTCTCCCGCTACTCCATCCCACCACCGTACCTCGTCGGTGCTTCTAGATTGCACTGCGAGCCTTCTGGTATCGAAACCCTAATGACAGGAGTACTGATTACTTCCTGCGCCTTCAGAGCTCGAATTTCAAAGTGTTTGGTGCTTTGATTGTTGCTTTCTTTGGAAGAATTCTAACGAGAGCCTCTGTTTTTGAGGATCTGCAGTTTGCCCTGCCTTGTTTGGTAATTTCTCGGTCATGATTGAGTGGAGTGATTGGGGTGCACAATCAAATGTTCATTGTAGGATTTCTTAGATTTCTTTCTATTCTAATTTCGAAGTAATCGTTACTAATTGCCGTCTTTGGTTATTGGTCCTCTTCAAATTAGTGATTTGCCGCAGTGATGTATATTAGTTACTTGCAGAGGAAGAGAATCAGAGTTTCCAGGATTTGGCTTAGGGGGTCGGGTAAGTGCGTTCTGTGCTTTTGGTAATTGGAAGTTGAGTAAGGAGGGGCTACATTTGCTGTTCTTGGAAGTGTGATTAGGGTTTCGAGTGATTGTGAGGTAGCGGGGATGTAAAGCAAATATTAGGTCAGCAATGATCATCAATCGATGACTCTCTTCAGAATGATTTTGAGGAGAGGATGATGGAAGCTGTGAGTGAGAGAGCAATGGGCATCTCCGTCGAGATCGTGGATGACGACGAATTGGCCGCCATTGAGGCAGCCTTTCTCCAAGTTTCTTCCGTAACTCAGCGCTCTTCGAAGGCGTATTCCTCTTTAATTTGTTCCCCACCGTTGAAACCAGGGCGCTCGATAGCTGAGTCCGCAAACTATTGGCTGAAGCAATGTTCAAAAATGAGAAACCTAGACGGTGGAACGTGTTCTGTGTCTCTTCTCGAAGTTTGCAAGGTTGAGGGTCAAAGCCACAATAGCAGATGCTGTAAGGAAAGTACGTCGATTAAGTGTTGTAGATCAAGTGAGTTGGTATGTGTCTTGGACGAATCAAACCCTGAAGTGTCGAATGCAAAGAAGGAAGTGACAAGTATTTCTGCTCAGGTTGAGGGACAAGCTCACGAACCAGCAATTACAGTAGTCCCAGATATTGAAGATCTTCCTGGTGTCAAAGATGCAGCGAAGACTCAGGAAGAAGAGGCACCCCCCGAACCGAAGCCGAGATGTCTCTCCGTTACTGACTTTACCGCATTTGTAAGAATTCTATTCTTGGCCTACTTTGATGTCCCTCCTTGATGAGTCTGTATCAAAGTGCCTAGTATATGATATTTGACATTGTTCTGCTGATTTTTCCCGAAATTCAAGTTTCATGTACAGTTTAAGGAGGTAATTGTTTCATGACTGAACAGGAATGGTGTGAAAAACAAGTGGAATTCACGAAAAGGTTGGGGAAGCCTAAACAAACAGAAGCGATGAAAGCAGGGAGTGCTCGGCATGCAGAACTGGAAGTAGAGGTATGAATCTCTAACATAAGTATACCTTAAGTGCTTATGCCTTTTAAATAGAAATTCTGCACGAGCAATTCTGCAGATCATACGGTGCTGTGCATAGTGTACATTATGAGGCCATCGTTGGATTTTCCCTTCGATTCGGGCTTTTCAGGCTAGTTACGAATGTTTGTCTTATTTGAAACAGGTACTGAAAAAGGTCGAAGTAGAAATAACGTCCAAGGAAGACTCATGGGCAATGCGGCTAATTAATTTTATAACTGGTGCACGACAAATGCAAGTCGAAGGAATGACGCGAGAGCTGCCCGTGTAAGTTGTGAACCTGATTGAGTCTATTTCATGTTTTTGTCATTCTTATAGTTCGATCAACATAGTTTGAATTTGTGCATCCTATTGAAAGTTTACTATAACATATAATATCCTTTACAACAGTTTAGTGCCTAATAGTCTGTGATGTGGTCATACCAAGGGTACCACACCATATTGATTTTTTTCTCTTATGTGGATGCAGGGTTGGTTTAATTGGAGGGGCGTGGGTAATTGGTATCATTGATGAACTTAAGATGTGCGATAAAGATGGAATGCATCGGCCCCAATTAATAGACACCAAAACCCGCAACAAGCCTACACCACCATCACCACCTCAGAAACAAAATGGAAGGTTGACAGTTCACACACACTTTCAAAAAATATATTGTGATGTAATGTTAGGTTGTTTGTATCACAGTTATGCATTTCTAGGTGAATTTTGATATTATCAGATGTGTACGATTATGTGCAGGATGCAGCTCATGGTTTACAAGTGTCTGTGGGACAACATTGTAACGTCTGGAGTTCCTTTCGACTACTTCTTTGAGCACTTTAGGCTGCGACCAGAACACCTTCTTGGAGAAGACATCATAGTTCATGCTGCAGAAGTTTTTCCCGACGCTCTGGTGAATTTGCTACACCCAATTTAGAACTTTACTGCTCTCCGTGATCATTGCTCACTTTGGTATAGTCCATCACTTGTTTAACCCTTATTGGGACGAAGAAGGACGAAGAAGCCCATATTGGGCTTCGTGTTTTTTATAGTAGTTTTGAATAGGTCCTATATAGACTTCCTTTTATTCAAATATTTTGTCTTCTGATCAACACATGCAATGTTCTCCACTGATTCTAGTGATATAAAATCTGGTCCTATCTGAATTATATTTTTCACAATATTGAAATTGTCATTTCCTTGTCATTGATATGATGCAGGTACAGAACCTGCAAGATGTTGCTCGGATGTATACCAAAGAGTGTGTTACATTTCCTGAATCTCACAGTTTGCTTCTCTTAAGGTACGTCTAGGATTCCTTCTATTATTGTAAAGTTCAATAGGACACTTCAGTAATTGCACATTCCCTGTATATCCTGAGAATCTGATTGGACAACTATCACATGTGAGTCGACACATACTTCAGGTTAAACCATATTATATGTTGTCTAGAAGTAGAAGCAGTCGTAGATAGAGGTCACCATCTTCTGATCCATGGTTCACTGTTTGTACTTGGCAGATATGAATGGCAAGCAGATCGTTCATTGTTGGGGCAGGACGAATTTGACATTGAGCGTGAGTGGTTGGACCTTCGAATAGGCTGGCATCTGGAGTTCTGGCATGGGCTTAGGGAACCAGCCTATGTGCCTGAAGATGAAACCTGGAAATGTCGGTATTGTGCCTTCGCAGAACTATGTCCAGCAGTTCAAGCGCTTAACCTAAGCAATGAACCCAAGAAAGAAGACCAAGTCAAAAAACCACAGGAGCACGTTGTGGCTACCGGACAGAGTACATCAAGTCAAAAGCCGGAGGAGCATGCTGTGCCTGCGGGTCTTTTGAAGTACTTCACACCTCTGTGAATATGTTCGCGTACACGCAACAAGATTGGAGCAGCCCATTATAAGTTCCTAGATATTTTAGGTCATCATTGCAGAAACCATGGTTGCCGATACATTTATTAATGTTAAATTTTTTGAGGACCACATCAGGGTCTTCTACATTTACTCACAGGTGTGTAAAATATTTGTATAAGTTTGCGATTTCGCTTTGATTTGAAACGTGATGTTGCTGACTATCATCTTACTTGTAAATTTTCTCCCAATTTCGTTTATGCACACAGAGAATGAACAAGGGAGAGAACTAAATCCTAATAAATCGATATTCAACCGATTATCGAAGCTGGGAGAAGGGACCTTATTAAAGTGCTCCTGCCTTTCACGGTGTGCATACTATTCATATCTCCTTGTTGCGAAGATGGTTTCACTTTCTTGTCAGAGCAGCAGACTAGTTTCTCTTGCAAATCTTCTCCAAAACTACTCTGGATTAAATGCACGCAGAGAATGAACAAGATGGGACTGAACAAAAACCCGATAAATTCAACAGCAACAAATTCTCAAAGCTGGGACCTGTCTTCTCAATAAACTTTCCGAAATGAATGACTTGCTTAATTCCATGCTCATGCTCTGTACATTAGTGGGTGTCAAGATAGGAGAACAGCTTGGTGAATCCTACAACAGTGAAAAAGAGACACAGAGATGGGGCCAAATGTTCACAATCGACAATCAAAGTTGAGCTGGGTAGAAAAATCACTTCCGACTGAGGGAAGGATTATCATACTCTGATCTGACAATAACAACCCCACTCAAACTTCTTCGAGAGGGGCAAAAGGAGGTAGCTGATCCTGTGTCAGCAAAAAGTCGTGGTCAGTAAGTAAATCTCTAGATAACTACAGAGTCTATGATGAAGAATACAATAGAGTACAGTAGATTACAAACAATGTGATCTCTAAACCCTAACTAAGCTTATGAATAAATTTCTGTGAATACAGGAGTTTAATTATTATCTCCGGAACCGTGACAGCAATTTGGAGCAGGTATCACGCACTCGAATTCGTCCCATTTTGTCACAAACACGGCGCGTAAAGGACCTCCAGATGACAGCCCTGGTTACAGGTCCCGGTCGATGATTAGTCTGAATACTTCGAGGCCGCGATTCAGGAATGCTAGAAACGCTTCTCGGTCGAGTGGTTGATCCAGTGTGGTTTCCAGGGATCCCTGAAAAGCTTTTCGGTCGAGGAGTTCTTGCAGTGTTGTTTCCAGGGACATTTTTTTCCGGGTTGAGTGAAAAGCTTCCGCTGCGAGGTCGGCTGGTATTATATCCTGCAATCCCGTAGTTCATTCGCTTGGGAACCAAGCAGTCGTCAAATTTCACAACTGGGTTCACGCGGTATTGCGGAGATCGGAGAAGGTATTGCGGCCCTGCTGATGAGGAACGAGCATGATGCGGCGCGGATTGCGAGCGGTTCAGGGCGGCATTCGGTTGTAACTCGGAAATGGGCTTCAGCGAGTGCTTGGTGGAGCTTGCTCGCTGGACGCTTGAACTGTCCAGTCCAGCAGATCGAGAGCCGAGAGACCTGGACGCCGGTGTGCTCCTGCTCCTGCAACTCCGAAGATTTTGAGGGTCGATCAATGGGCTTCTCTCTATTGTCTCCGGCATCCTCCCTCTCCGCTCCATAAATCCGATAAGAATTCCTAAAACAATCACTCTCAAAGCTCTACGAGAGATTCAGCTGCAGGGATGCCATTGTTCTCAAACCTGTGCAGATCCAATCGATGAAGTCAAGAGGATTGATACACAGAAAAATCCGGACGATATATATATTTCTAAGGTGCCATTTCTATCTTTGTACTCGGGAAGTTGTTGTCACCCTAGGTTGTGAAACTACAATGACTATGGTGTTCGGTGTAGTCAAGAGAATAGATGTACTCACTCTCAGAGCTCTACGAGAGATTCAGCTGCAGGGATGCCATTTTCACTTGTTCTCAAACCTGTGCAGATCCAATCGATGAATTGATATACAGAGAAAGCTTGACGATATATATTCCTAAGGTGCCATTTCTATCTTTGTACTCGGGAAGTTGCTGACACTCTAGGTTGTGAAACTACAATGACTATGGTGTTTGGTGTAGTCTAGAGAATAAGTTAGATGGACACAGGACCATGAATCCGATTCCTGAGGCTCTCTCAGAGATTCAGCTGCAGAGGTGCCAATTTCTACTTGCACGATGAGGTTTGCACTCCGAACTTGTTCGACACTCAAAACTGTGACGATTAAGTCAAGAGGATTGATGTACACGTGAAGCTGGACTTGTAAACACGCTAATCATGGGTTTACAGCTACAGTTATGAACTTCGGAAGTTGTTGACACTCTAGGAAGTTTTCAAAACTGTGCAAATACAGTGAACGTTGTTCGGTGAAGTCAAGAGGATCGATAAACTGAAGACCGAATGGGATGCACTTGTGAACTAGCTGCACGGAAACTGCAACAGTTTTGGTAACAAGTCGCTATACAAGTGCTTTGCCAACAATACAATAAGCTTAAGTTAGTCCATTTTCAACAAGGACACTGGAAGCACTGTGACAAGAAGGAAGTGGTGGTTTACAACGAGTGCAGATTTGAAATATTATCAAGGTCTCGGGGTCTGACGAAAGCGTGGAGATTCGGTCATATTCCGTCTCCTTTCGCTAACCTCGATTTGACTTCCATTTGGAGAGAAAGTTTTGCTGGAATTCAGGAAGAAAGATAAGACTTTGACTTGGTTTCTTAGCGTTTCGTGAACATAGACAGCATTAAATTAAGCGGAGGTTATCGCACTCCGAAGAACCGATACCTCGGAAAGGTGATAAATGTAGACAACTACTACTACCTACAAAGCTCATGGATGAGAAACAGACAAGTGATGACCTCAGCAAAGGAGTCCCCAAGGATCAGGTGTTTAGAACCCCTGTTCACAGTCAACTGTTGCGTGGCAGGGATGTGGTACGAGAGCTACTACTTTGCAGAAAGAAGTCAATGCAGGAGAAAAAGCTTGTCAACCTGGAGGTAAACTTTCAAAAAATTGTACTAAACTTAGATATCTTACTAAACTAAGTATATGGTTTCTTGCTTGCTTAGTTTCTATACTTGCTTGAAAACTTTAAAAACAATTTAAAAATCCAGTAATAGTTAACCCAACGGATTTATAGTGGAGAATCTTCGACTTGCACGCTGTTGGTGCGTTATATCCGTGCAAGGTACAGACTCCATTAATGGACATTCCGAGCTTTTGGCGTTTGGCTCGGTTCGTTTCAGATCTACAGTTGTCCCTCTCTATTATAACATGTTTAGGAAGCCCCACCTTCAAGGTGGCAGGCCAGATGGAAGCTTGCTCCCACTCTCACTTGCAATCCGCCCCTCATTTGGGACCTCGGCTGATTGATTTTTGCTACTACAAAGAGAGGCGTCGTTTCTCACTCAGGAGGATCCTATTCATTGCCTTTTTTTTATTGTACACGATTATCCTACGTGACGAATCGCACTCATCAAGTTCAACCAAAAAATTGGTGAGTGCAAAGTGGTGCCGTTTGACTCACAGAGGGCGTGAGAAGCGACGCCTTCTCCTTGTAGTGCACTCTCTTTGCACTCAATCAATTGGTTTCACTCTTTAAAATAAAAATAAATAAAAAAGTGGCAGGCATGGATTAGTCACAGAAATGACTTGTCACGTGTATTGCTTGAAACAATAATATATCGTCATATGATGGAGTGTCATATTATGGAGGGAAGACTGTAGAGGCAAGAAAGAAAAATAATTTTGGTACTGTTGCTCGTGGAACGAACGAAAGCCCCGTCTTCAGGGCTTTCCTTTTAACAGGAAGCATGCATAACAGAGTGCGAGAATAATAATTGGGAAGATAAAGCTACCGTATCTCAAGCTCTTGTGCGTGTTTTAGGGGCGGTCGAGATCTTCGAGGCTCTCCATCCGAGAGATGCTGAAATACTGATCATGACCATCAGTTCAATTCTATTGCATGTTTCAAATGAGATCTTTACATTACTTCAGGAAGAAGAGGTACGTTACTAAAGAGTCTGTTGCAGGTAGTATTACTAACTCCAGCACAGGGACGTAGGTAGAAAGTGCTACACGTATGATAGTCCTCCTGTCACATTCCTTCTTAGTTCTTACATGGCATTTGGCATCATTTCTCATTCAGCTACCATAATTGCAGTGGGGACACTTCAGCTACTTAAAGAGTAAGGAGTTAAAAAGACCCACACCAAACGGTGAGGGTACCAGCAAAAGGTACGAGTCCAGCTTGATTCCTGTTAGAATGACACCTGTTACAAAAAAAAAGACTTCATATAGAACTCTAAACTCTGCTCGTCCTAACATAAAAAAACTGGTGCCAGGAAATTGGCAAGAGTATTCAGAACAGGATGTTTCGCTTCACAAG
Organism: Pohlia nutans; assembly: GCA_022496805.1. Taxonomy (NCBI): domain Eukaryota; kingdom Viridiplantae; phylum Streptophyta; class Bryopsida; order Bryales; family Mniaceae; genus Pohlia; species Pohlia nutans. The sequence continues at coordinate 10,082,750 of CM040105.1, forward strand.
AAACAGCTATGGGTGTGATGAAACTCTTTATCATGGAAGCTCATTAAGGCTCGTCTCTACGCCAAGAAATTGTAACGAAAACTTCAATGAAGTAGCTGGATCATCACAGACTAATTACCTAATTACAATGCAGAGCGCTGGGCTCATAAGAGTCTTCAGTTCAAGGACTGGAAGAATGACTGCAGAGGTTGGTTCTAACGTTCTAACAGGTGGTAGTACACAATCAACTTCTGCATATCAAAAGGAGCCAACAACTGATCGTGAAGAGCCTACCCAACCAGCAAATTTGTAGGAATTCTAAATCCAATAAAACTGCTCCTTCTGGGACTGCCCAGATTTCCTGAGCATACCCTGTCAACGCCATTCAAGCCAGCTTGAAATCATGACGGGCTTCAGATATGAAGACCTTATGGTTGCACAATTGTTGCAACCGAGGTCCAGTAAAGAATGATTCATGACGAAGAAGACAGTGTTGACCAAGCCTTACTTTGAACAGGGCTTCGGCTTGCTTTGAACATCGATGTGCTTGACCTCCGCTTTCCGTGTTCAGCCATTGCTCCCTGAGCAGAGTGAATGGAATGTGTCGTTTTGAATTATAAAGAAGAATGAAGCCAGGGATTGTCGCCAGCCCTTGTTACGTGATCGGTGTCTGCTTGGTGACGATGAGCAAGTTGTTGATCATGACATGCAACGCAGCTCGGTAGATGGCTTGGCTATAATGGATGCCATCATGGGTACACTGAGGACCACACTGATGGCTCAAGAGCTGAATGTCCAGCAAGGTTGCCAACCCCGAAACTTTACTCTTTCGCAACTCCGTGGCATAAAACTGCAACTTCTGGCTTGTCATCCGCTCACGCTTCAACTCACTCTGCAGATGTTCAGGTACCAAAGTGGGCAAATTCATCCAGAACAGCTGCGGAGTGAGAGCCTCATTGGGAGTGAGGGCCTCAAGTGCTTGTTTAAGCTTCCACAGTGAGAACCCGTATTGAGTGTGGTTTCCCGAATGCAACATATGCCAAAGGCCAGCACCTGACACTAAAATGTCTGGAGATTTCTGACCAAAACTCCGCACCATTTGTGTCAGGTTCACAGTGTACGGTGCCCACACAAACTCCATGAGGATGCGGTGGCTCTCCAACGAGTAATTGAAGTTGCTGTGCCGCTTGAAAAGCTGAGGTCTCAGAGGCTCAATGGATGGGAGGGTGAGTTCCAGCAGGGCCACGAACAAGAGACGAGCTTGAGAATCGCCTGCCACCACAATCCACGTCCCTTGTAGTAACTCAAGCGCCTCCTCTCTGTCCAGCTTCTGGTACTTGCATTGATGTAGAGGCTCAGGTTGCCACTGCCAGTCCCAATGATCCCAGTCCGTCTCATTGGAATTTTGGAGTTTCGAAGTTTCAGTGAATTCCACCTGGGGTGCTCCTCATGTCAGTCCAACGGAGAAAACAAAGAGGCAAGGGCAGAGTTGAAATTCAAAACGAGGCATGTGTAGAAAACAAGGAGAACGAGGACGGAGTTGTACATTTTACCCTCTCTAATGAGACAGACGAATGGTCTTCTAAATGCACTCTGACATGTTTTCACAACTTGACAACATGTGGAAGTTGTGCAATCAGATGTGTACACAACATGACGGGATATACAGGGAATGCGCAATTACAGAAGATGTTATTAACCCCTAAAGGACCAAGATGCCTCATGTTTTTTATAGCAGTTTTGAATAGGTCCTATGTAGAGTTCCTGTTTATTCAAATTTATTTGTCTTCTGATCAACACATGCAATGTTCTTCACGATATTAAATCTAGCCATGTCTGAATTATATTTTTCACCATATGATCGATTGAATTTGTCGTTTAAAACTATAAATCGTTGATCCTTTAACCCCTAAACGTCTAAGACGCCCATCTACATCACTGAACTTTGCAACGGTGGCATTTTCTCATTTTACCTCGGTTTTCTGATTGCAATACATCATTTTAAGCTCTTATTCTATACTACAAGATCAACAGTGTCGATCGTGTCAAACTGAAGTCATTTTCACACAAACAGATGATTTGCTGCAGAGGGTCCAATCTTCCTAGACTACAGAAAACACACAGTGGACGCTTAGGGGTTAAAGAGGGTTGAGTGTAATAATTCGAAATGAGGCATGTAAGTCTGACGTAGAAAACAAGGAGAACAAGGACAGAGCTGAAATTCAAAAGGCCGCATGTAAGTCCAAATTCTTTAGCATATTAGACTAGCATAAGGACAGCTACACTTATGCTCTATAAAACATAGATTCAGACAAATCAGATGTGTACACAACATGACAGGATATACAGTGAATGCCCAATTACAGAATATGTTATTAAAGAGGGTTGAGTGTAATTCAAAATGAGGCGTAGAAAACAAGGAGAACAAGGACAGAGCTGAAATTCAAAATGCCGCATCATGTAAGTCCAAATTCTTTAGCATATTATTAAACCAGCTACACGTATGCTCTATAAAACATAGATTCAGACAAACTAAAATGAGGGAAAAGAAAAGAAAAAGCATCGTACCTTGTGAAGATTAGAGATGCAGTAATCTCTGAGAGTAGCGTTCATAAAATCTTCACCGGTTGTCAGTTGTACAGATGCCTCATCAGGGGAGTTGAAGCTGTTGAGCACGGGGAAGTAAGGGAAGACGTGGACGGAGACGGCGAGCACGATGAAGAGGGAGCCGCTGAAGAAAAGGACGCGGTTGCGCGTCAAGTGCCACCCTGCCATCGCCATGGGCCCGAACACCACGCACGAAGCGAGAAACCCCGCTTGCAACGTCACCCCCATCGCCTACTCTGGAATGAAAATTGATTCATGAAGAGGCTGTTGTTGTCTCCTCCGTCAGCTATCTAATTGCCGTGTTTTCAAAACAAAGAATGCTGGCCATGGCGGTTTTTGATCCATTCTAGGGTTACATCTCAATAGAAAAACTCGCCTTGCATAGGCGAATTCATGCGATGAATCTGTCACTCTGAAGATTTGGTTGATTTCTGTGACGACATTACACACAAGGGAAACGAAATGCGATTTTCACCAAAAGAAAGACTACGTCTAATCTACAATCAGGCTTCCCAAATTGGGCTCGAGTTCTACAGCAACAAATCTGCAATCCCGAAAAGGTCCTACCCCAGGTATGAAAAAACCCTAAAATTGAAGAACTGCAGGTCTTATGATGCGTGATAAGAATCGCACATGGGAAGTACCGGAATCGAAGGCCCAAACGAGGTCTTTTGGCTAAACCCTATTTTCCGGAGAATGAAGGCTTCCTAACGGAATATTCTCTTTCTGGTTTTTAATTCAGAAATAATTTGACATAACATTCAGTAGCCTTCACTGGCTCTGCCTTGCATCCCAAGAGAATTTGCAGCATTTGCTGCATGGGGAGAAGGGCAATGTCATTTTTAAAAGTGAATTTGTCAAGAACCAAGAGAAGTCTAGTGTAGGGTTGGAAAGGTTGAATCCGGTTTCTCATTCATGTGCATCTGAATGAATTTTTTCCATAGTGAATGTGACCAAAAGGCAAAGCCAGTGAAGGCTACTGAATGTTATGGATTGTTTGAACATTTTTTCAATCATTAGTTTGCTTTAGTAGTGATGAGTGGGGGGAGAGTGTGATGCGTGAGGAATTAATAATCAATGTGGTACCTGCCCCACAAAGGAAGAGACTACAAACACGTTTCGTTTTCAAGAGTTACAAGGCTAGACAACAAAACCAAGTCATAAATTATCTTATTAAAGTAAATTTGGAGCAAATACTACGATACTACAACTAGCCACTAGTTATAAAATAAAAAGTATGGCCATGTTGTCTTAAAGCATCAAGAAAGTGAAATTTCTTCCATGCTACTTATACCCTCAAAGTGGGAGGAAATTTCAAGGTGTAATGAGGAAAAAGTCTACAAGTTTCTACAAGTTAATTCCACTTCACTTCTTGTATCCAAATGATATGTGTTTTAAAGAGATGTATGTAGTAGAAAACTCTTTAATTAGGGTTGATTGTCCTATTACCAATCACGTACCCAAAACCAATCACCCTGATTCTTGCCTAATTTCTAGATATTAAAAGGGAAGATGTACCTCATTTGTACATTAGAGCATGTGATCGGTTCTGGGTCGCAGGTTACTTTGCACTTTGGAATTTTATATAAAATTGAGAAATGCAAATTATAAGTTGCAATTTTTTGCAATCCTCATGAAATCCTATTTCGAACGCGGTCATAATTTTTTTCCGGATTTACCACTGCCAAATATAGGTCAGATTGCTTAAGTGGTTGGTAAATAGGACAATCAACCCTAAGCAGAATCGAACGCATGTAAAGATAATGTATGCACCACAAAGTAATAAGACGGAGTCAGTGAGAGCCAATCCAATTTTTTGTGAATTGGATAAAAGCGCAGGTGAGAACGAGAATATTCTATCACGGTCCCCAGAATAGAAAATTACGCTCTGCAAGTGCCCCATGTCCAGCACATTCTTCTTCTGCCCAACTGTCCCAACTGAGCGCCTTACACGGTTTGATGTCACGGGAGCCAGCAGGAAGAATGATTTTCTTCAATTCCGGGTCGCAAATTTGCAATTCCCAAGTTCTACTGAATTAGGGTTTAGGGTTTAGACGAACCAGCATATTCTGTGAAGGGGAGCTCGTCGTGTGCAGCCAGACAGGAGTAATGATTTTCACCAACAAATTTGGTTGCACTTCCCAAAATTGCACTGAAGATGTAGGACATTGAAGGTTTAGGGTTTAGGACCATGGCTTTCACGAATCGGTGTCGGCCGCACGTCGCAGCAATCGTGCGACGTGTGATTTCCTCGTCATCACACCCTTTTGCAGGCTCCCGGAGCCATCACCCTTTTGTGAATAATGTGCCCTCCTTGAACTTAAACCCTAGCTATGGAGGGGTTTTCGGAACTCGAGAGTTCTCGTGGTGGAGAACCAATTCGGCAATCCAGCCTGAGGAGCCAACATTGATTCGGGAGGAGGACGATGACATTGGCGATGCCAAAACCCTAAACCCTAATGGTGTGGAGCAGGAAGCATTCCCGTGGCAGGAGAGCAAAGTGGACATGGAGGAAATTAGGTTAACAAGCGTAATTAGTGATGGAATGGTTAACGAGGCAGGCGGAGGGAGTAGTAGTGCATTTTGGAGCACATTGCAGGTGCCGGTGGATGCAATTGTTGTCACGCTCGATCGGTTTCAAACTGTCACACAAGTGCCTTGGTAAGTACGTCAAGGAATTTTGAAATTTTTGAATTTTCCTTCTCTTGTTGGCCACTTGTTGAAACGCTGATGTCGATCAGAGTTACGAGCTCATTGATTAATTAATATCCTTGTCTAGAATTCACCCTAGTTTGATAACTGTCACACAAGCGCCTTGGTAAGTACGTCAAGGAATTTTGAATTTTCCTTCTCTTGTTGGCCACTTGCAAAAACGCCGATGTCGATCAGGGTTACGAGCTCATTGATTGATCAAAATCCTATTCTAGAATTCACCCTAGTGTGATGATTTCTTGACCCCTAAAGGACCAAGAAGCCTGAATTGGGTCTCATGTTTTTTTTAAGCAGTTTTGAGTAGGTCTTATATAGACTTCCTTTTGTTCAGATTAATTTTTGTTTTGATCAACACATGCAATGTTCTTCACTGATTCTGGTGATATAAAATTTGGTCCCATCTGAATTATATTTTCCACAATATGATCGGTAAAATTTGTTGTTTTAAAACCATGAATCCTGGGTCCTTTAATGGTTAAACCGAAATTTTGGGAACAAAAGCCTCCAATTGGTCGCTATAATCTCAATATTGAAGAACATGGGTAATAGCTTGTTAGAATCGTATTGTTTCAACAAGCTACCACTCACAAGATTCGATACAGAAATGATTAATAAAAACAAACTGTTTGTTGGTCATATTTGCCGTGCATTTTCAATTGTTTGCTGTGATCTCAATACTTTGAGTGAATTGGAGCTCATTAGAAGTGCATTTTCAGTAGCTTTTCAACAAGATATCACACTCAAAACATTTGATTGAGAATGAAGCACGAAATCTCATTTTGATTGATTACATCATCAAGGCCTTTTAAACGGTTTTAACCTTTAAAGGACCAAGAAGCCCAAATTGAGCCTCACGTTGTTTTAAGCAGTTTTGAGTAGGTCCTATGTGGAGTTTCTTTTGTTCAAATTTATTTGTTTTCTGATCAACACATGCAATGTTCTTCACTGATTCCGGTGATATAAAATTTGGTCCCATCTAAATTATTATTTTCACAATATGATCGATTGAATTTGACCTTTCCAATTCTTGGTTAATGTTGTCACGCTTGCAGGTGGCTCACAATCATCGGATCCACACTGGCACTGCGTGCGGCTCTTTTTCCACTGACAGTCACTCAGTTGCGAAAAGCATCCCTCTTCGCCCGTCTTGGGAGCCAATGTAAGCGCTTGTATTTTGTGAGCTCTTTAACTTGTAAGCATGGAAGCATTTTATGAGCACTTAATGAAGCATTTTGAGCATTTTATAAAGTATTTTATGAATTTTTTTTGTGTTAGGCGCATGACCGTTTCTTGGTATGTAATTCTGTTGCTAATTATCGTTTTACGGAATTGCAGTGCCACCACCTGTTCCTCCTCTGGGCTCTGGACAGACTTTAGCCTCCCAATACCGTATTTTCACCAAGCGACGACGTGAACTCGGAGCACCCAGCCCAGCTTGGCTTATTGCTGTTCCCCTTATTCAGGTCTTATTATTCTCCAACCTCTAGTTCTGTTTTGTTGGACAAGCTCTATTTCAGAGATCATCTACATTACGCCTCTTAATTCCAAAAATTGCACTCGCAATGAGCAAATGAAGATTTTGCACATGTTTTACATCTGCAGTCTAAGGTGGCCTAAAACATTGTACTCCCTCTGTCCCATAAAAAATCATGAAAACTACTCCGCAGTAGAGTAGTTTCCATGATCTTTTTATGGGACAGAGGGAGTACATGACAAACTTGTGCAGTTTTTATTACCAAGTTTTCTTATAGTGAAGTTCTGAATGTCTGAATCGGACCCTTACGTAGGGTAATTTGTCACCATCAATCTCGAGGACAGCATGGAAGTTGGTCACCTAGAGGATTTTTACTATCTTACGGGTGTTATACGGATTTTGCAGGTTCCTCTTTTCATATACTGGATTGTTTCTGTTCGGCAAATGGCAATGGCTGCACACCCGGGTTTTGATACTGTAAATTTCTTTGCCTTGATATATCATTCAACAAGCAACTTCGGCTAATTGTTATCCATGCTGAGTACCATTTGGAGTTCTTTAGTATCTTCACTGTGATTCAATCAGTGTATTTAGGTCATCTTTTGTTGTTGTTGTTGTTTTTTCCCCAACTGATGATTCAAGTTCATTTTGCAGGGGGGGATTCTGTGGTTTACTGACCTAACAGTGCCGGTCCAAGGTGCCTTGGGGGCGCTCTTTCCAGTCATTGTGGCCGCTACTTACTTCACAAATGTGCAGGTGCTATTTTACATCCTGTTTTTCCAATGTAATCAATCATGTTTGTAAAGCTTCCTTTTGCAATGTCACTGCTTAGGTAAATCTTGATTTTTTTTCCTAAGTCACGAGATTCCCCTTTAGAAGTTGTTATTGGTGCCAATTCTCTTCCACCTAGCTCTTTCATTTATCAACCCAAGAATGCAACCCGGAAGCTTTTCTGTGTTTGGGAATTCAGAAGTGTTTGGAAAAAGAGGTAATTCATAGATAATCCTTTCCTCCAATTATAGTATATATGTTCTTAAAATCCTTTCTAATTGACGTCTGTGGTGTGGGATTTTCTGGCCCATACGGATGGGCTTGATTGCAGTAGTTGTCCTTCAAAGGTATGGGGGAACAGAAAGGAGTCATGGGTACTGTTATGAAGGTATACAATCGATTGATGATCTTCTTGTATATTTTATTTTATTTTATGTACAGAATTGGTTCTTTCTGTTTTTGAATTAGTTTTTGTGTATTAGCAAAATCTTCTACAGATATCAAGGGAGTTCTGTGTTGTTTTGGAATTCCTGTGAGCAGTTTTACAAATGGTGGTTGGAGGCTGCTACCATCCCAGCATTTATTTTTGGGTTTTACCTTCCACAGGTACTTTTTTGCGGTACTCAGATCTTCACATTATCAATCGATAGTTTTCTTAGTATAGATGGGAAAAAGATGCCTTTTCTCTGGGAACTTTGTCATACTCGACCTGTAAGCTCGTCTTTCTTTTTTTCAGGGTGTATTCATGTACTGGATCACAAACAATTGCTGCAGTCTTGCTCAGGTACTACTGCACACCCATTTGTACTTACTGATGACATGCCTCTGAAATATGTATTGCTCTCTGTGTTTTGTTAGAGCCACTAAATGTGATGCCACCAAATTTTTTTTTTATCACATTGCTCCCTCTGTCCGGAAATAATTGTCCTAGTTTCTGGCATTTTTTGTTACGATATAATTGTCCTATGTTTAATACTTCAAACGTTAGTCCTGTCCACTTTAGACGGGGTGGACAATGAGAGTGACACAAAAACTACAATCCAGTACTACTATTAAAGATAGACCATTTTTCAAGTACAGAAAAATGAGACAGTCGTTTTTTGGAAAAAAAATGCCTTAACCCTTAAAGCATTAACCCTTTCTAGAGAGCCCTTTCTGACCAGTATTATACAACAATATCCCATTGTATTTGGCATGCTTCCAGACCTCCTATGGGTTTAAGATTAAAGGTGCAGTTAAAATTCATGTCGACATGGTTTTAATGAGCTATTGGGGTCTCAATTTGAAACTTTCTATTTACAACAAATGTCAAATATACGCCAATGTATCTACTATCCCCATCAGCCCTTTAAGGGTTAAGTGAAAACTTGCCAAAAACTAGGACAGTTATTTCTGGACAGAGGGAGTATTGCTTTAGTATATGGATCTAATATTGTCTTTATGCGGAAATTCAAGCCTGTTTTCTTGCTTTTCTTGGTAGCGTAAAAGCTCTGTGAAGTGGAGCAAGACAAGGTTTTAAGATATTTGATGTGCCTTTACTTTTTTGTGTGCAGACAGTTGCACTTCGACAGCCAAGTGTACGCTCATCCCTGGGCTTGCCATCACTTACAGAGCTGTCCAAACTGAGAAGTTCCTCACCATCGCCTTCTCCTGAAAAAACAAGCTCACTGAAGATGGAGGCATTTGAAAAGATGAGTTCAGATGATCTTCTTGTGGTAAGTTACTTCTGAGCACTAGAAGCCTTATTTCTCATTTTTTTGGTATTCAAAAGTCATGTGAATAAATTGCTGGGAAAAAATTAAAAAATAAATTGAATTGCATTCCTCTGGTTCTGTAAATACATCCTATTTATAAGTGTGCCTGATTTTATTTTTCCCTTGTCAGTTAGCAGCAAACTGCGTCGCTGTGCAGAAGGAAGACGAAGCTCTAGAAGTCCTTCAGTGAGACTCTATCTCAGATAGTATTAATGAGTTCAATTTACATTGAATTCTTGACTTTCATGTGTAATAAGAAGGCTATATTTTACGATTAGAGGAGGTGATTTTTGTTCATTTGTTGATATGCTTTTGCAGTCATACTGTGGAGAAGTTTCCTGATAAAGTAGAAGCCTTGTTTGCATTGGGCAAGATCTACTCCGGGAGGCAACTGTGGTTGAAGGCTTCGGAGTATCATGGCCTTGTCCTACAGAAGGTGCATTTTCTTGACACCCCTTTCATAAATTTAAAATGATAAAAACTTCAAGTAAACGTTCTGGATGTAGTGTTCCATTGTCGAATGGCAACTTTATAATAAACATGGCATGCCACCTCATGTCATTCTCATCATCCGGAAGGAACATGGCACTCGGAATGACAAGTGGCAAACTCCTATGTACTGTAGGGACACTTTCTCCTCACCTTTGAACAAATTGTGGTAAAAGGTATCAATCCTCGCTGGACACTAAATCACAATTTCAGTGTAGTAAAAAAAACACTCATATTTGTTGCAGGTTTACCAATATTGAGTTCTTACGAACCGAGATCAAAATCCTCATTTTGATGTCCTTGTGTTGCAGACCAAGGAAAAAGAATTGATCATTGCTGCATCTCTAGGAGCTGGAGTGGCACTATTTAATCTGGTATACTCCGTCCCTCGCTTTGGAGCATACATATTGACCCCTAAAAGACCGAGAGGCTCAAATTGGGCCTCATGTTTTTGCACTTTCTTTCGTTCGATTTTTGTTTCTTTTTTGACCAACACATGCAATGCTGTTCTCTCTGAATCATACTTTTCACAAATATGGTCATTTAAAAACCATGAAATCTCATGCAGGGCAAAAGGTCAGAAGCACTTGAAATTATGTCTGTATTTTCGGAAATGGACGTACCTCAGGATCCGCTCTCGCAACACCGATACTTCAAAGCATGCATCGCTCTCAGCAGGCACGTTCCTCTAAACCCTTTTTTTTTTTTAATGATATACTACTATGTGCTTAACCCCTAAAGGACCAAGGATTCACGATTTTAACCCTTAAACGACAATGCCAGCCCCACGGGCTTGGTTTTAGTTTGGGAGAATCTTGCTCATAACTTCTACACCATTGCACCAAATGGGACTTTTAAAATTCCAAACCGAGCACCTTAGAGAGATCTATACTTCTTTAGAATAAAGCTAAAGCAAATTAAACACAGAATCATGCTTAAAATGGAATTTAAGAGGAGATTTTGGGTGTGGTATCAGGAAAGGAATTGTCGTTTAAGGGTTAAAATGACAAATTCAGTCGATTGTATTGTGAAAATTGTAATTGAGATGGGGCCAAATTTTATATCACCAAAATCAGTGAAGAATATTGCATATATTGATCGAAAATCAAATAAATTTAAACAAAAATAAGTCCACATAGAACCTACTCAAAACTACTACTAAAAACATGATTCAAGGGTTAATATTGGATATCCCCTAAATTCAGCTCTCGATGCTTTTGGTCGAGTTGTACTGTAGTTTGATTGCATTCCAACGACTGGTCGATCCAAAAGTTGTTAATTAGTACGGGCAGATTTTTCTATTTTGATTTGTCTTCGTTGAAGTCTCTGTCTTGGTCAAAAGGACCATGTCGTCGTTCTTATTCAGTTGGCTGTCAATATCATGTACTATTCATTTGGCTATCGCACCTTGCCTTCCTTCGATCAATAAATCCTTTACTGTAAATGGTTTCACTCAATGCAATTTTCTTTTAACCCCCAGAAGCCTGAGTTCGCCGTGTGTTTTTTTAGCTCCTATGTGGACTTCCTTTTGTTCAAATTACTTGTTTTTATCAACACCTGCAATGTACAAAATTTGGTCCCATCTAAATTATATTTTTCACAATATGGTAAATTAAAATGTCATTTTAAAACCATGAATCCTTCTTCCTTCAGGGGTTAACCCTTAACGCACCAGCGTCCATATTCTTGACGTGGATGATTTCTGACACGTCCCATCACCACATACAATGATATTTTTCATCCATCCAAAATTCTCATACGGTATGGATCTTCAAAATAAGATATTGTGAATTTTTGAAGAATAACAAAAGTGGTTTATGTCAAGTTTCATTCTTAGTTCGAAAAGTGAGGTCTTAAACATGATTTTCCAAAATAAGTGTTCAAAAAGTGAGATCTTAAACATGATTTTCCAAAATAAGTAGAATCAAATAATGGACAGTATATCATCTCTTAGTGCACATTATTCCGAATTCAATACAATTTTTTTAATCAAAAATTAAAAATTAGTGATTTTAATTGAATTTCAAAAGAAAACCTTGAAATTTAATTAAAATCTATTTATAAAAAATATGATAAATCCAACTGTACACATGTCGTCTTCACATTGGCATTTACAAATTAGCTTTGTTATTCATTTGTAACTGCCAATTTGAAGATCACATCTGTACATTATTGTTATTCATGAAACATTTTATAACGCATCTTCAAAACCAGTATTGAATTGGGACGTTAAAGGGTTAATTAAATGCCTAACACACTTTTATGTGCCCATGATGCAGTGTTCTCAGTCAAGAAGGACGGAAGGTGGAGGCGTTGAAACTTCTGAGAAAAGCAGCCAAGTATGAACCCATGGTAGAGAAGGTCTTCATTCCACAACTAGAGAAGGAGTTGTTGCAGGAAAAAACTTAGTTGAGAATAATGTCGGTTACCTGGCATGCTTTGGAAAGTGCAAAAACATGAGGCCCTTACTTAAAACATGTTTTTGCACTTTGTTTCGTTCAATTTTCATTTCATTTTTTACTAGCACATGCAATGCTCTTCATTGATTCTAGTGATATAAAATTTAAGTTTCAGCGCATTTCATTTGAATGTTGTGTCGGTTACCTGGCATGTTGTGGAACGTGGAAGGTCTCATAGCCCAAGGTGGATGGAATGTGGAAGTCAGGCCTGACCTTTTTTGGTTTTAGTGAAGTTATAATAATAAATTAAAAAGCAAATGCAGGCCGGGTGCTGTTAAGCGGCGAGGGAGGTTGACTGGCGCTGAGTCACTAGTGTTGCTCTGGGGCTCCAGAGCAGAGGAAGCATCTTCTAATTTTGCACTCACAGACCGCTCAATGTCATTGATATCAGGAGACGCAACATACCCCTCTAAAGTTACCCACTTGTGGATTATCCTTTTTCTACAGTACAGTGCTGTGAGTGATCACCTTTTTATCATGTCTTAAATTACTTAAATCATTACTTAAAACCCTTTTTATCATGAATTGATTCTTTTTATCTGCACTTTACTTGAATCTTTTTCTCTTGAATCACTGGAGATATCTTTGTGGAACTTCTCTCTGTCGTCACTTTTGAGATATCTTCGTGTAACTTTTCTCTGTCACTTTTGAGATATCTTCGTGATTTATTTTAACGGCAACTGAAACTTTCAGACCTTTTTAAATGGTTTGAATGGTCGCTGGTTTTTAGAGGTAGCAATTGCCGATAAGTACCCCATAACTAATATGTAGACCTCCTAGAATCTGTGTTTCATCACAGTTCTGGACCCAAAAGCTAATTCAATGTTGTTTTTTTTTTTTTTTTTTTTTGAAACATTGAACGTTTTAACTCAACACAGTGTTGGCCAATACAAGGCAGACATCCAACACATAGTAACTTTATGTTCGAGAGTTAATCTCATTGTTGTTGGTTATAAGTAAACTTATATATTAGTCATAGGTTTCAAAGATCTTTTCACTTGATCTTTTTTAATAAATTTAATTTTGAGAAAAAAAATCAAAAAAATCAAAAATCAAAAATCATCCTATGATATCTTTGTTTCTCTATAAAAAGAGAAGCATCTCATTAGTGAAACTTCAACATAGTTTATGCTAAAAACCCCCTTTTTTTAATATGGGTATTTCTACCTTAGACAAGAAGGGAAAAATAAAAAATAAACCACAAGGGTACCTCAGGGTTCCATAATTTATTGGGCAAATGGGAAAAGAAAATCACAAAGTTATCCCAGGTTCCATAATTTATTAGACAAGAGGAAAAATAGAATCACATATCTACGTTGGGTCTCAGATAATAATCATGGTAGACTTTACAAAAGGCAATATCAAGAGTTTGATAAATCCAAAGAGATATCTTTGATAGAGTAGTTGAACAGGTTACTGAATAACTTTGTTCAATCAAGTGGTGCTCATGTAGGACATATGTGTTTCATTGCTTATTGTGATTCAAATTATGTGGGTTGTAATAATACTCGTCGATCAAAAACAAGATATAAGTTTTATATTTGAAAATGGAGCTATTTCTTAAAATAGCAAGAAATAACCGACCATGGCTAGGTTCACAACTTGAGGCAAAATATATGGCAATTTGATCTAGCAATAAGTGAAGATATTTGGCTGAGAAGATTGTTTGAAGATCATATAACTTATAAACAATAAGGGACTATTACATGGTTTTGTAAACAATAAGGGTCTATTACATAGGTTTTATTACATGGTTTTGTAAACAATAAGGGTCTATTACATAGGTTTTATTACATGGTATCAAAGCTATTAGGTGAAACACAATTGCAATTAATTATATTCAGAGTTTGTTGTCCAAGCTGTGTTACTTGTGTTTGTTGGTGTAAGTCTTTTGAAGATAGCTCATCTACATATATAGAAGCAAATATTTGGTAGGTCCCTCCAAATATCAAAGTTGGAAAATTTTGTTACATCAAAAATTCATTGCCAAGGGTCAGTGGCAGATTGTTAGTGGGGAACTTTCAAAACCTCATCAACTGATTCAATCGTCATCAGTTGAAACAACAAGAACTATGATACACATAGAGAATTGTAAGTTCGGTGAAAGAGAATTTTATTACTCGTGTGGCAAACACTCATACGGTTGTGGTAGCATGGAACGAGTTTGAGAAACTCTTTGAGAACAAATATCATCAGTCTACTCCAATCATTTGAAGGTTAAATTCTATACTTTGAAAATGGAAGAGGATGAGGTGATCGGTTTTACATTTAGTTCAAATAATTAATTTCATATATAGTTCAACTTCTACAAGCACTAAATGAACTTAAGTCGTGATCAAAGGTCCACAACTTTAATCACTAATTTTGAATTATCCTAAAAAAAAGTTGTGTTTGAATAAGATACCATGTGTTTTGCTTTAATTATCTTTTATTTGTTCACTCTAAATAGTTATAAGGTATAGAAGAGCTTAATGGTCTCTCATTATTAAGTGTGTAAAAGTTTGGTGGTCTTCAAACTCATGTACAACTAGTTTAGCCATCTTTTTTTATTCAACTTTGATCAAAATGATTCAAATTGGGTTGGAAAGTAGACTTGATTTCCTATTTGAAAACATTTCTTGTTTTTTATAAAAACGCTTTTGTCACCGTGGGCAATCAGTAAAAAAAAGGGCAACAACCATAAAATAATTGCTGCGTCGCTTAGGGGTTAGTGGGGGCTACTTATTTTGAGCGTAGGTCACTTGATTACCCTTCCCCTACAACTCACTATATTAACCCTTTAATGTCACAATTCAACGCTGATTTCGAAGATGCGTCATAAAATGTTTGATGAATAACAAAAATGGAGTTGATGTACAAAGGCTAAATCGTAAATGTCAATGTGAAGATCGCATGTGTACGGTTGAATTTATCATATTTTTTTATTAATAGATTGTAATTAAATTTTTAAGCTTTTCTTTTGAAATTCGATTAAAAATCCTAAACTAACCAAATTAATTAATTAATTGTTGTAATGAATTTGGAATAACATGTACTATGAGATGGTATGATTTCCATTATTTGACTCTACTTATATTTTAAAGTCATGTTTAAGGTCTCATTTTTTGAACTAAGAGTGAAACTTGACACAAACTGATTCTGTTATTTTTTTTAAATCACAATATCTTATTTTGAAGATCCATACTTTACAAATGATAGCACAAGAACCAAGAGAAATTTGGATGGATGAAAAATTGTACAAGATGTAGTGAAGAGAAAGGTTACAATTTGTTCGTTGTTCATTATATAGACGCGGGCCCGTTAAAGGGTTAACTTCCAACTAATCACTTGTCTCCTAGTGTGCAAAAGCAAAAATAATCTTCATTGTTTATTATCCAACTTATCAATTGTAGAAAAGAAAGTAATATTTGTCACAGTTGTACAACAACAACAAAAACTGGCTTTTTGTCAACCCAAATGAACATTTTAGTAGGTCTAAACATTAACCCTTAAAGGACATGGCTTTCCTAATTTCCACACTCAAAATATGTTTTAAACTCCATTTTGAGCATGATTCATTTTTTTATTTACTTTGGTTCTATTCTAAAGAAGCATAGATTCCTTAAATATGATCATTTTGGCATTCTAAAAGACCCATTTGCTCCAACAAAGTAGAAGTTCTAAGCAAGATTCTCTCCAAAAAAGATTAAGCCAGTGGGGCTTAGTATCTCCTTTAACTCCTAAACACTCAAACCACCATTTTTGGGTTGCTGCCCATTATTCACGGGTTGCTCGGAAAAAAAATATTTTTTGTGATAAAATAAAATATATTCTAAAATACTACATCAAGTCTACCCAATTTGAATTATGTCAATCCAAATTAAACTTCAACCGGGAGAATTTTTCATGGTGGATTGCCTCAACATTGTTTTAGTGTTATAAAATTTGCTATTTGGAGAAAGTAATGAGGTTCCCTCCTTCATTTCTTTTTCTTTTTTGAAGTTTACAATAAATAAACTAATTTTAACTAATCACTTAACCTCTAAAAGTGAAAAATATAATTTATACAATGTATCAAAGGTCAATACTTTTAAATTCATCAAAAAAAAGTATTTATAGTTTATTTTGGAAGTTTGACAGTATGGATAATTTTTAGAGATGATGCCCTACAGTTTTTGCTATTAAACTAAACTTCATCAAACATATGGAAGGCACGTATTTTAATGCATCTATGTTTTGTGCAATACACCTAGGGCTTTTAGGGGCTAATGGTTAATTGCTTGCTTTTCATCCAAAAAATGTCGTCCTCGTCTATTTTGAAGGACGCTTATAGCTTTTCCATTGACGCATTGACAACGCTTGATACACAGACGATGAGATGAAGAGTAGACATTTTTGGGCTCTTTTGGAGTATGCTTGAAGAGGGCTCATGCAAGATCGCAAATACACATAGCATTTTCAACTCTGTGGAGAAACTAAGTTTATATGAATCTTCGTTTGAATAATGATGTCGAATATATAGCTTCCACCATAGATGTAGTTACTTGTGAGGGTCATGTGTGGGTGGGAGAGTGAAAATTTGAAAGCCCCTCTTTTTGGATGTAGGAAAGGCCATTTGTTTGTGTCCTGGTATAGAACATAGCCCATGGAATAATTTTGCTAGCTAAAATCCTACATTTTCTTGGACCAATCGGTTTCTGAAAGCATTTTCTTTACTAGGCTTTAAAAAAATCAAGAAAATTCTATAATTTTTCCCACAATTGGTCAGTTTTTTTCCTAAGATTTTGAACTCAAATAGACAATTCTAAATTTCAACCAGCTAATTTGTAACTAAACATTGGTGGAGATGCTCATAGCATAATAGAGCAGTGTGACGGAGCGCCCTTTCAACTAAATCAAAAGAGAATCTTCACTTAGATCCATTTTTTAAAGTAATAAAGGAATGCCATTTGTATTCCAAATTTTTTGGGACTACCGTATCATTGCCAATTACATAAAGAGTCGTAAAAATGGTTCTCCATGTAGTGTATTTAGGATTTTTCTATTTTTTCTACTTAAACTATATTTAGGCCATGAAAATGAGTTCTATTGCATTTGAATTTAACTAACTAATAAAATAAAGTTTACCAAGTCTAGTTTTTACTCCACTTTGAATTTTTTCGAAAACTCTAAAAATTGAGTGTTTTTTATTGGAGTTACAAGTTCGACATGAATTACCATGGTGTTGTCCAATGGCCCTTTGTCCAATGGGAACTGGGTTATTAACATTACAAACGTACACTTTATTCACGCCGGCCTTGAAAGAGGACCGGAGCTTCTATCTGTCTACCATGGTGTAGCCAAAGACCCTAAATTTAGATACACGGATGATGTTCATTTACTATAATGTTCTACATTGTGATTTCCACCCTTGGTAAGAAAAAAATCAGAATTTTCGAGTACATTTTGTAATTGATATGAATTTTCTTTCAAATCACTTCAAAAAATCATAGTAATTTCAGATTTTCACCAAAATTTATGAAAAAAGAATGATTTTGTTGTAAACACATGGCTTCATCTTTTGAAAGTATAAAATTGAATACTTACCTTATTTATAGTGGAAAAATCGAATGTGATATATAAAGCATGATTCCATGGTGAGAGGCCCAAGCATTTAGGGGTTAATGGATTGGTTTCACTCTTTATAAAAATAAAAAATAAAATAAGAAAAAGAGAAGTGTTGGCTCCCATCGCTCTATTATGCTACTTGTGCTCTTAGCCGCAGGTTCAAGCTTCAGTTTTAAAATAAATAATATAATATAATAAATTTTGCAAGGAGAAAAAATCCCTGGGTACCCATCATGGCTCCATTAGTGCTTATATTAGAGGAGCAGCAGCAAACTCAAACTCGTCCATTCTCTCTCGTCAGCAGTGATTTTCAGCTCTAAAAAGCCCAATTGTTACAGTGGCTAATTGTAATGAAAGGTTTTTTATTTTATTTTATTTTATTTTGATTTCATTTTAAACAAATGACACACATTTCATTGCAAAGAACAAAATACACATCACCAAAACCAAACTGGATCACCGCCGCAAAGAGAAAGAAACGAGCTAGTTAAAGTTACCAATATTGGGCTTATGTCGGCCCTATTGGCAAACGTGGCATTCCTACACCAGTCATAATCGAGTTGGTCAATGAACCTGCTTCATTAACTTAATGGTACAAAGCCACGCCGTGCACTCGAGATTAACCACAACATCCCAAACAACTTGATTAACTTTCTGAGAAGGTCAAAATTCTTGACTTAATGAAAGTTTTTTGAAAGTATAAAAGGAAAAATAGCCAAATACTTAGGAAAAATTTAAGTTAGTAGCCAAATTTTGCTTAGGTATTTACTAGTAGAAATGGTGGCGCTCCCAAGAGAGATGCCCATACAAAATCATTGTGCATGTATGGAATCGGGCACCACTGGCATGGGCATCTCCCTTTGCAGTGAAACCTTTTATACTAGTGTATTACCCAAGTATCATCATGGTAACACCAAGTATTATCATAGTATTAACCCCAAGTATCAACCCCAAGTATCAACCCCAAGTATCAACCCCAAGTATCAACCCCAAGTATCAACCCCAAGTATCAACCCCAAGTATCAACCCCAAGTATCAACCCCAAGTATCAACCCCAAGTATCAACCCCAAGTATCAACCCCAAGTATCAACCCCAAGTATCAACCCCAAGTATCACCAGAGTATAGTGAAAAAAAGCTGGCTACTTGGGAAAATGGAAAAAAAAAAAAAAAAAGTAAATAAAAATATCACTGCTCTGACGTAAGAGTGACTGCAGGAAATAACTTTCTAGGTGAGGCTGCGCAAACCCGGCCGTTTTTCCAGATTTTTATTGTCTGGAGCCAGACTAAAATTAACCCCACCACTAAATTGCTCATTCTGCTGCGTCCCAGGCCAATTTTATCCGACAGACATCATCCATGGGAGCGCATGACTCAGATCCTCCAACAATACCAGTGAGGCCATGATGATGCACATTGCAACAACCTACAAAGAGGGAGGGACGGACGGACAGAGGTTTATCCACGCCATGGATGAATTTAGAAAAGGCCATGGATGGGGTCGCTAGGGACAAAACCAGATTCCCTTTCCGGGTTTCTTTTTGGAGGAGGAATTGTTGTCATTGGGTCTGGATTGGAAAGTGCGTGTGCCAATGCCGGCTAACAATAGCAAAGAAAGTGCCCATGCACAGGAATTCGATGGCATTTTCCATTCACCATGGCCACATGTTTTGCAAGGCCATTGATCAATTAATTAGTGGTGCCTGTTTGATTAGTGTGCTGAAAGTGCAGGTTGGATCATGGCCCATTCATGGCCCATTCACACCAAGCCCCTGCCGCACTTGCATTTGCGTTCCCGAAATGGAGGAAGGTAAAACCCAAAAACAAAAAAATATTGAAAGCCTTGTCTTTTCTTGCTGCAACTACTATGCAACTGCAATTCACTACCGCAAGTTGAACCATGCTCCTTTTTTGCGTTGCGTTCCTTCTTGTCATGCGTTCGAGTAATTTCTCATTTCATATTTTATATTTCTTGTTTCCCAACAGATTCCCTCAAAGTTACCTGACGCACGCATGGATGTTGAAGCACTGCTATATGTGAATGGGCCTTCACACCAGTCACCGAA
The DNA here is from genome assembly GCA_022496805.1 of Pohlia nutans. Lineage (NCBI taxonomy): Eukaryota > Viridiplantae > Streptophyta > Bryopsida > Bryales > Mniaceae > Pohlia > Pohlia nutans. The sequence goes on from CM040105.1 coordinate 10,102,646, forward strand.
CGCGAGTGCCGTAGAGAATCTGCATTCGTCAAGTACGTTGTTGGTAGCTATAAGGTAACTATACCTTGAAGCGTTCACCTTACCAATTGAGCCTATTTACACACATAAAACAGAAAATATTTTCAGTGGGTCTTAATAGCAAGTTCAAGAGGATTCCAACGCACTTTAGCATGTGTTATTTGGACATCGTATGAATAAGTTATGAATTTTCAAAGTGTTGACTATAGGTTGACCTTAAAGCGATCCTAAACTTTGGTGTTCAGATTGTGCACATTCTCATCAACAGTAGGGTGTCAGAATCTACTTATTATGGAAGATTGAACTACGGACGCTTTAAGGAAATGGTCGCTTTTAGATATAGCTACCTCAGTGTGCTCCTGTTATTTTATTGTCTCTACTCCACCAGGGGAGAGATTACGGAAACGCTTTGATTTTTAGGAGTTACGTGCCTGGACGGCAAAAAGAATCTGTAAAATAAATTTGGGGTAAACACTAAGGCAAAGACTCCGCGACTAGCCGCTTGTTTTTAACCTGACATGTGCAAGCTCCAACGTATTTTGGGTGCTGCACAAAATTTGGGCTCTATGAACACATATGCGTTGGTCGAAAGTATGAAGAGACAAGGCTCTGACGCTGCAAGAAATTGTATATTATTTTATAAATTTACCTTGTAGCATTCCAGGAACCCAATGCAAGTGCTAGAGCTTTTTGGTGTGAATGGGTGATTAGTAGAGTTATCTGTAAAGTCGAGAAAAAAAATCCACAAGACAAAAGACAAGGCAAAACTAGTTTTTTTAAGCTTAAAAGGCGGAGAAAATGACTATTAGCCCTATTTTTCTACTCATCAAAAAGCAATGTGTTGCTAGGGAGATTCAAATCTTGAACCTCCCCAATGCAAGAGAAGTTCTCCTAAACCTAGCTTGAGTTCCCATAGAGGAATCTCCACGTACCCCCACACCAACCCCATGTTCTTTCTAAAAGAAGGAGTTTGGTGGTTTGTGTAAGTGGGTGTCAAAAAAAGCTATATCAAGGGCAAAAACTCCATGTTGCAGACTGGCTACTCTCTGCTGACTTTACGGATAACTCTAATGTCTTTTCTGCCATTTTTTTATTTATTTTTTCAAATTGAAATCTCTTTGTTGGCAACCCATTAGAGTTATGTGTAAAGTTGAGCAAAAAAATTCCACAAGAGGAAAGATAAGGCAAAACTCACTTTTTAGCTTGAAAGGCGGCAAAAGCAAGTTTTGACTCCTTTTGTTTTTCAAACAATCACAAAGCTTTGCGTTGTCAGGAAGATTTGAACCTAACACCTTACTAAAGCAAGAGAAGCTACCTCGAGGCCCACTTGAGTTCCTAAGGTCAAATCTCCAAGTGTCAACTCCACACTCTCCCAAAGCAAGAGGTTTGGCTCCTTGTAAGTGGACGGATGTGACAAAGAATTCTATTTCAAGGGTGAAAAGAAGGTGTAGCACACAAACTACCATGTTTCAACTTTTTGGATAACTCTCGGGATAACTCTATTCACCCTTTAAGTTTTAAAAGTAGGTGTTTTCAAAATAGCTCCAAATAAATTCATTTTGGAGAATATACACAAAATGTTATTGGATTATGTTTAAACTATTATAAAATTTGATGTGTATTTTAAGAGTTTTCCGAATTATTTCATAGTCCCCCTCTAAATATCCTTTTTCTGTAGGGGAGTATTTAATTTCCACTAAGTGATTTTTGAGGTTTGCATGTTCATGTGCAAAGTTTGTCTATAAATTTTGTAAAAATTAATTATTTCTATTCAAATTAGAGGTTATTTTTCTTTTTACATTATTTTTAAAACATTTAAAATTCAATTTGAAATTGATATGATTCAAATTAATGAAACATTAATTTTGAAATTATATAGAGTGTGTCTAAATGGGACTAATTTGCAAATGCGGCATTGTTTTCATGTATGAAATCAACAATGCTATTAGAAGGGTATTATACATGTTTATATCGTATTGGCAATTACTCAAACACATTGTAGTAGTATACATTAAAAATATACTCCATATATAATATCTTACGTGTACAAGAGTAAACTTGTTGCAAATTAAAAATTGAGATGCTTGCAAAAAAAATAGATTTTATCATCTTAAAATTACAAGGTAATTTTAAACACAAAATTCGGTTCAATTTTGTACTACCATACTTTCCTCTTTTTAGTAGTAAACATTTGTAAGAATTTTCCACCATGCACTTATCATCATGTTGTTGTTTAATGGTTTGGGTCTAGGGGTTCACAATGTTCAATGCTTGAGCAACAAGTTGTGATTGAAGGGTTTAGGGTTTGGGAGACCGTGAACAACAATGAGCACAATTTATCATGAATCTCCGTGAACAACAATGAGCACAATTTATCATGAATCTCCGTGAAAAACAATGAGCACAATTTATCATGAATCTCCGTGAACAACAATGAGCACAATTTATCATGAAATTATCGTGGCCAAAGGTATTTTAATAATAAGATTTTCTATAAGCTCGAATTACAATTGTAATTTTTATTATGTTTTAAAAAAAGGGTTAGTATAATATTATGTACTTTTTAGTCTTTATACATTAAAAAATAATCTAGAAACTAAAGTTACAGCAAGATGTAAAACATGACATAAATTCCTGCGTAAATTCCAGTGTTGTAGGCATTTATTGCATTGAAAGGTGTACATGTAAGTTTCCTAGTTGGGTAGAGACAAATGAGTTGAAAAATCAAGCCACTTGAGCCTATTTTTCGATTTTGATTTTTTAAGCAAACTTTGCTCTAATGGTTGAGTTGAAAACAAAATTCAACCAAACTATAATTCAGTTGAGATGAATTGCATGTAGGTTCCATGTCTTAACCCTTAACTGCCCAAGTGTACATTTTTTTGGACGATACACAAATTTCATCCATGATTTCTCATCCATCATGCACTTTTGTAGTGTGGATTTTTTACTATAGATTTTATAAGAAATCAGCTTCATGCATGTGCCAACCGATTAGAAAGGGGATGATTTATCAATTTTTTGTGCCTCATTTCATGTTGTAGTGATTCACCAAAAAAAATTTAAGATCTTAGTTCAAAATAGTTCAAAAGTGCTCTTGAAAAAATAAACTCATAAGATAAAGCAACCAAAAAAATTCCGAAAATCACTACACTTAAGGTATTACATTTCAACCCATCACAAAAAAATATTCATCTACAGATTGTCAATATCTTATTCATAATCGATTTCTCAATTTTCGAACCACTTTGACCATGAATAGTTAATAATGGAGAAATGTTTTTATAAAGTTTTTCAAACATCATCCGCGACAAGAATAGTATACACCTACAGTTTTAGAATGTAAATTACTCTTATATTTTGAGGTCAAAACTCGAAAACACTCTTTTCTATTTAAATTAGGAAATGTCCTTTGAGGGATAAGTCTTATCCAAGACCACTTGGGTCGTTGGGGATCAAGTTGGAAACCATAGGCACTCGAGGGCCACAAAAGAAAAAACACAAGCGCAATATCAACCCTACAGTGGAGGCAGGTGGACCTAGAGCATGGAGTTTTTCTTGGTCCCGCATCATCAAGCACGTAGTGGTTCGATTGTATGGAACAGAGTGACGGCAGCATGGAAGTCATTACTACCGATTGCCACTCTCAAGAGACCTCAGAACTGGGAGGAGTTGATGTGCACGAGCTGGTGGTGGTGTCCAGCGGCCCCCATGATAGGACCAGGCTTTTCTAGGAACAGAGCGGCAGCACTGCACAGAGCCGGACTGCGGTGTTACCGGGACGCATGGTGCAGGGGGAGGCTCATGAATGTAGCGGAAGCTAGCACAGCTTTCGGACTCCAGGAACAGGAATGGGGAGCATGGGAAGGTGCAATTCAATCCCTTCGCAGGATTTGGGGTGATTTGCTCAGGCCACAAAAAAAACCAATCACGGGAGAGTGGGTAGCGATCTTTATGGACAACGAGGCGTCCAACCCGTTGGTGGTATGTCAAACCAACGAAAAATTCGAGCCACGGCCGGGCCCAGGATTCTTTAATGTCCCATTCACCGTTACCCTGTATCGAGTACTGGCTCACTCGGCATGCCTAGAAGTTATTTTAGACGAATCTAGGATGGCGACGGCAAGATATGATTATCGAGGAGAAGATCTCATGAATGAGTTTTCAGGATGCATTCATAGGGTCCGGGTGATTGAGATCAAGCGAGGTCCGAAGAAGCGAGCATCCCTGCTATATTACGGCAAAATTCATGACCTCGAGTGGGATCCATCTAGAATTCAGTGGCCAGCGGGGACACCATGTATGAGTTTTACAGTTAGCATGGGACGGAAAGAGCTTCTCAAAACTCACCCCATCCCCACTCCAGTCGCCAAGAAATGGGAAGGGGTACTCCCACTGTCACACACGTTTAAGTGGTTGAACACTTGGGACAAGGAACGCACCTGCAAGGAAGCAGGCCTTATTTGTATGATTTGGCAGAAAGGTGCAGCAGTTAACGCATGGAGAGGGCAGCACAGCAGAGATCCTAACGAGATAGATCAAAGTTGCCCTGTTTGCAGAAACGGTTCCAGGGAGACGCTACTTCATCGTTTCTGGGAGTGCAAATCTGCCATGAGAGCCTGGAAATGGGGCGCCTACGTTATGGAACAACTGGTAACGAGAGGAAGTATGGAATAGGTGCCTGAAGACTTGACGCGTGAGGAAGGCCAACCTCAGAGGGCGCGACCACCTTCGGACCCGGACGAGGACGAGGGACCGCCGTCGTCGTCACCAAGTCAACCAGTCAGATCTGAAGATGCAACCGGGAACAGTAGCGGGATAGAGTGCCAACAAGTCGTGTTACAAGAGCAAGGCGCCCGTGACGCGCCCAGCGCGCGTGACGCGCCCAACGTGCATGACGCGCCGAGCGCGTGTAACGCGCTAAATGCGCAAGGCGCACGGAGCGTAGGGACCGCGCAAACCAACATGCCCATTGGAAGCCGAGACCTGGACCTGAACGCCCTGCTTGGTACCAGACAGGTTCAACCTACTCCCCACCACTCTCTTCCCATCACTTGGAAACATAGCATCTTCGCCTACCGTACCCCTCGTAGACTTAAACTCGTCAGCAGATTGTGGCTACTGTTGAGAGGGGTGATCATATGGACCTTGTGGAAGGAACGTAACGAGGCTGCTTTCAGCAGTACCGCCTGGAACGTGGAAAAACTCTGCCGGAAAATGTGGCTTGAAATGATTGACTACGGCCGCATTGCATGGGAACGCACGATGGCGGACGTCAATAAACTTGAAGCCAACCCGGTTAAATCTGCCCAGAGGATTACTCAATTCAAGACTCTGTGGTGTAGACAGGGCGTTTTTGCCACTTGGGACAGCGAGCACCCCTGTTGGAACTTTTTAGGCCTTAGATTTAGCATTGTTAGCTAGGTCTTGTTCCCGGCCTCGCCGGACCTGGCGGGGTTGGTCTGTATTTGTATCTTGCCCTTTTTTCTTGCAGTAAAGGTCTCCTTTATTTGTGTCAAAAAAAAAAAAAAAAAAAAAAAACACATTTTCAGGATTGACTCAAAAAATATTATTATAACTTATCCAGCAGAATTTAAGGTCTCAATTAATGTGACTAGACCCAATTAATGTGTTTGAGAGTTTGTCTAAAGCACAAAAGCAATGTCTCTGACTAGTCAGGTTTTAAATTTTTGTTGATGGGATTGGACAATACCCAAGAGGCATCACTGATTGGGGGGCAGCCATTTATTTTAATCGTTTTTCCGTTGAGGTAGGTAGGTAGGTATGTATGTATGTATGTATGCTCATCCATAATATTATAAGGCATTTTCATCCAAATATTGGCAATTTGAGAAAAGAAATTAATTAGAGGATTTTGTTAATTTCATCCATCTGTTTGCTCAAATTCTCTAGTTTGAAAGTAGCCACTCCCAAAACCACATAAAATTATGGCGAAAACTCTCCAAACGAATTTGGCTATTGGGGGGAACTAAGGGGCGGTTCACACTATGACCGTAGATCGAGAGTCTATCGAATTTCAGCAATCAGATTGCGAGAAAGTTGGAAATTGGCCTCTCGGGCTTTACAATAAAAAACAAAGTTCAAAAGCAGTTGCCCTACAAAGTGCCTACATAGTAACACTTTGTTGTGACTTTGATGCCAATGAAACGGACCCTCAGGGGAGAATTGGATTGGCTGAGAATGGAAACCCAATTCTCCCTTAAGAGGCTGTCAAATTTTTGATAAAATAATTAGAACACGCCAATTTGTGTATTTTACTATATTTAAAGTGAGCCCAATACTCTCGGCATGAATTGGGCTTGGACTATAAGAGTTTCTATCCATAGTGTGAACCGGGCCTAATGAGCCTTTAAATTTATTGGTGAATTTTCGTCAAAATCTTACCTCATTTTAGGAGTGGCTACTTTCACACTAAAAAAAATTGACAAAAATTGAATGAAGTTACCAAAATCTTCTTAAAAAATACCAAAATCACCAATATTTGGATGAAAATGATTTATAATATATACTTTTATGGATGAGAGTATACATATGTGTATTTGTATATGTATATGGATGATTCTATCCATTTTTTACTTACCTGGCTACATTCCAGCGTAATAGTTGCTCTACCAATAAAAAAACAAAATTTATTCGCTGGCCCTAATGCCAAAAAGTAGTTTCTAGACAATCACAGGCTAAGTTAATCTATTATATTATATGCAGAGTTTCACGACCCCTGTGTCATAAAATCCGTCATGCTTTCATCTAAGTCCTCCATCCATCAATTATCATCCAATATCTCATCATATATCATTCTCATCCATTTTCATTCATTTGCGTGTTTTGTAGACTATTTTCATCTATAGTCAAATTTTTTCAATTTTTTTCGATCAACATTCTTTGCAATAGAGTTATCCTTAAAGTCACCTTGTGTTTGAATAAGATACTGTGAATTTTGCTTTAATGTACTCTTATTTGTTCACTCCAAATAGTTTAAAAACTTGGAAAAGCTTGGTGGTCTATCATTATTAAGTGTGTAAGAGCTTGGCAGTCTCTAAACTCAAGGGAAACTAGTTTAGCTGTCAAGAAAGACGGCTAAACTAGTTTCCCTTGAGTTTAGAGACCGCCAAGCTCTTACACCCCTAATAATGAGAGACCACTGAGCTCTTCCCTACCTTTTAACTATTTGGGGTGAACAAATAAGAGTACATTAATGCAAAATTCATGGTATCTTATTCAAACACAAGGTGACTTTAAGGATAACTCTAATGGAGTCCTTGTTTCTTGATCATGTTTATTGTCTCTGCCTCACCATGGGAGAGACTACGGAAACGCTTCGTTTTCAAGGAGTTACGTGGCTTAACAATACTAACAAGGTGTAAAAGTAAATCTAGGGTAAATACTAAGACAGGGACTACGCGATTAGCCGCTTGTTTAGTTTTGTGCTGCATTGGAACATGACATTATATTATATTTACATTTATGTGTGAACAAACAGCTCATGAATTCTCAACTTCCATCCAGTTCAATGTACAGGAATGCTGTACTAAAAACTTGGTATTATGAAAACCTTAACCCCTAAATGCCGCCGCGACCCAAAAATGGCTTATGACTGAAGTCAACTGTTCAATTCCAACTGTTGCGTGGATGATTTCCATCCAATTCTTTATGTAAAGGGTTTTGCTTAGTGATGCCACCCCTTCAAGTTAAATTCAAATCATTCAAGCTATTTTTAGATTTACATGGGGTCCCAACTAAAAAAAGGAGTCGTAGAATCGGTTCACCGTGTAGTGTATTTTGAATTTTTTTGCTTGTTCTACTTAAACTAAATTTAGGCCATGAAAATGAGTTCCATTGCATTTGAGCTTAACTAACAAAATGAAGCTTGCCAAGTCTAGTTTCTACTCCACTTTGAATGTTTGGAAAAATTTGAAAATTGCGTGTTTTATTGTAGTTACAAGTTTGGTAGGTATCACCAAGGTGTAGCAAATTTTCTAAATTTAGATACACGGATGATTTTCATAAACTAAACTTCTCTTCGTTGTAATTTACACCTTAGGTAAAAAAATTGGAATTTTCTAGTACATTTTGTAATTGATATGATTTTTCTTTACGATCACTTCAAAAGACCATAGTAATTTCAAATTTTCACCAAAATTTATGAAAAATTCATGATTTGTACTAGACATGTGGCTTCATCTACTAAAAATTGAATTCTTGTATTATTTTTAGTCGCAAAATTGAGTGTGGTAGATAAAGCATGATTCCATGGTCATAGGCCCAACCTTTAGGGGTTAACCCCTAAACGTCAGAGCGTCCAGAATGTGGACGACTAACAGATTCAAACCCTTCTCACGTTCTCATCAATGCTTGGATGAAAGTCATCCATTTTTTTGGAGATTCTTAATCCAGTTGTTGTCCTATCTAACGGTTGGATTTAGTCATACTTGATTACATATTTTTCTAAAATTACAAATGTAGAAGTATGTCAAGTCGTTGACCAAACCAAAATTGCGTTGACTGTAGTTCAAAAGTGGCCTTGCAAAAATGAGGTCATAGATTTAAGAAACACAAAAATTTCAAAAAATCACCATGTTTAAGAGTATCTCATTTCAAATTCATTCCAACAAATTTTACTCAAAAAATATTAATATTTTGTTTGTAATCGAATTTAGAAGGAATTTCAAATTTTAACTTTCAAATTTTATAATTAAATATTGGTTTTAGTATTAGTGAATCGAACCGTATTGATGGAATCTAAAATTGAAAATCTAGAACTTTCATTTGTATAACAATTCCGAAATATTCTTCTAAATAGCATTTTATAATGTTTTTTCTCAAACTGTCAATTCTGGGGATACTCTGGGACGTTTAGGGGTTAAACCCTGGTCCAAGTTTTGAAAGCCATGTGACATTCTGAAATAAGTCGGTTACTGTGACACCTAACAAAGAAAATATTTCACCTTTCTGCACATGGCAGTTCAAGTGAACTACACTGATGATTACGAGAACCCAGTGAGCTCATAATGTGCATTGCTCTAATTGAGTTTTCAAGTTTTGATAGCCATGTGAAATTCTGAAATAAAGTTGTTACTGTGACACCTAACAAAGAATATTTCATCTTCTAAGCACATGCAGTCTTAACATTCAAGTGAGCTACACTAATTACACGATGATCATAATGATAATGGTGAATAAATAATATGTTGAAGGTAGTTTGTCTATCCATGCTTTAACCGTTAACCCCTAAATGCCTAGAGCCATCTCCAAATTCGGCAGTTTTGCAAAGATGCATTATAAAATGCAACTTAGAGGGATATTTTGAACTTGATATGTGAATAAAAGTTGTACATTATGAATTTTAGATTGTATCCATACGGTTAGATCTATGATTGCTATTACCAATAATTTCGTATAAAATTTGAAACATGAAATTTAAAATTATTTTGTAATTCAATTACGAATAAGATATTGACAATCTACAGATGAATTTTTTTGTGATTGGTTGAAATGTAATACTCTAAGTGTAGTGATTTTTGGAGATTTTTTGGTTGCTTAATTATATGAGTTGACTTTTTTTAGAGCACTTTTACACTGAAATCTTCATTATTTTGGGTGAATCACTACAACATGAAATGAGGTATAAAAATTTCACAAATCATCCACTTTCTAATCGGATCACCTTTGCATGAAGCTACCTTCCCATAGAATCTACAGTAGAAATTCCACACTGCTAAAAGTGCATGGCGGATGAGAAATTATGGATGAAATCTGTACATCGTCCAAAAAATGGACGCTTAGGCAGTTAGGGGTTAAGCCCTAAACGTCCTAGCGCCCAAAAACTAGATCACGAACAGATTAAAAGCCTTGCAACTTTCTCATACAATTTGGGATGACTTTCATCCAAGTCACCTTTATAAGACTATTAAATTCTCTACCAATTACAATAGGTGTTGATAATATTGGAGAGGCCTCCAACTGCAAGTATGTCAAATTTGTTGGGTAGATTTTATGCTTGCAATGGTCCTCTCATGTACATCTGAGCCATGCTAATATCTATCTTTGAGGCTTACATCCACTAGTGTTCAAAGGATTGGTGCGTTTAGGGGTTAGGCGTCCACGCTATAGTTACCTAGTCAAACCTCATCATTTTAAGTACATAATAGATCAAGTACAATTTCTCACATTTTAAGATGTATTATATTTTTTGGTATTTCCCTCATATAAGTTTTTGATAAACTGATTTACCTTGATTTTTTCATAATTATATAAATAAAAATGAGTTTTATAAGATTTTCAAAGTTTGTTTCTTATGAAAATCATAGTAATTACACAAATGCTTAAAACATTGTGAATTTCTTAGGGAAAATGTAAATAATAGTGATGAACAACAAGGTGTAGGTGTTATGCTTCTTTAGCTTAACCTTTAAACGTCAAGAGGGCCTGGGCAGGGCAGCCCGGAAGGCATCTAAATTTTCGAAGGGAAAAAAAAAAAAAAAAAAACGAAAAAATGCAAAAACGGCTCTGCGGGATACTGTTGGCCAGCACTGTAGCACTGCGGCATCTCAGCTGCCCCAACCTGAAAAACTTGTTCAATTTCATAACTTTAATTGCTTACCAACGATTCCACAGTCTCTCAAATGAGGCTCGAATTTGCAATCTAGATCGCTTTTTCAGTAGCTTTCCAACGCACCAATCCACGCTTGATTTGGTTGAGAAAATCTACTTTTTTCTTGATTATTCTCTTTTAAATAAGCCCATGGGGCTTACCTTGACGTTTAAGGGTTGAATAAAAAGAAATTTAACATAAGAAAAAATTATGCAGTGTATATTGGACTTTAAGGGTTTTGAGCTTTAAAGTGTTGTAAAAAATGCAATTTTAACAATTATGAAGAATGGTATATTGGACTAGAAAGTAGAAGATAACTCCCAGACTTTCCTAGTTGGAACCATTTTCATTTGAAATTAGGAACTAGGTGAAAATTAACATTTGACTGAAAAAAGACCAAATATAGCCCCATAGAACTCCTTGAACGCTAAGGAGTTAAGTGCATAGTTAGGATCATGGATAGTGAGCAGTGAATCAATTTTTGTCTTTTTGTGGGTAAAACGAGTGGCGTCCTAGAAGATATGTCGATAAAATAAATGAATAGTATTGTGTGTTCATCATCTATTTTTCACATTCATTCACTATATTACCTATAGATAGAAATGTTCATCCAAAATTTGGCAATTGCATCTCTTTTATTTCTCAAAATTCCTAGTGTTATATTTGTGTGGATCCAAAGTGAGTAAGATTTCAATCAAAATTTGCCATAATTTTTTTAAATGGTATTGAGGTTTACCCTTGGAACCTCCTTTCAAAGGTTGACTACCATAGTAGATACGAGTGTTGAAAGATAATAAAGTATGCAAAATTCAAATATTGGTTTTAAACATTTTTTTATTGTTTTAAACTTTTTTGGGAGTTCAATCAAAACAAAAAATTCACTGGTTTCACATGGTACAAATTTGGATTTTACATATATATTTTACTTATTTAATAATTATTTTAAAAGTATTTTAACCCTTGTAATTCTATAATTACAATCTTGATTTAACCCTTTGATGCGACAATGTCCATATTATGGACACTAGATGATTTTTGATGCATCCCTTCACCACATATAATGATGTTTCTCATTCATCCAAAGCTCTCTTGGTTCTTGTGCTATTTGACTATCATTTGTATAGCATGGATCTTTAAAATAAGATATTGAGATTTTTTAAATAACAAAAGTAGTTTATGTCAAGTTTCCTTTTTAGTTCAAATAGTGAGATCTTAAAAATGATTTCTATAATAATTAGAATAAAATATTGGAAATTATACGATTTCACAGTACATGTTATTCCAAATTCATTAAGAAAATCTTCAATTAAATTTTGTTAGTTTGAGATTTTAAATAGAATTGTAAAAGAAAACCTTGAAATTTTAATTAATAAAAATATGATAAATCCAACCATACATATGTGATCTACACATTGAGATTTACAACTTTTCTTTATATATTAACTCCTCCATTTTTTGTGATTTATCAAACATTTTATAACACATCTTTGAAATTGATATATCATCTAGACCTCAAAGGGTTAATTGAGTAGGATATGATTCATCTCATTAACTCCTAATTGCCCAACCATGTATATTTTGCATAATGTACAAATTCCAACTATGTTTTCTCATCCATCATGCACATTTTGCAGTGTGGATTTTTTATTGAATTTTTTATGGAAAGCTAGCTTCATACATGTGTGATTTGATTAAAAAGTGGATGATTTGTGAAAAAATTATGCCTCATTTCATGCCACATTGTTCCACCAAAAATTTCAAAGAATTGAGTCTAAATGTGCTTTTGAAAAAGTAAACTCCTAAAATTAAGCAACCAAAAAATCTCCAAAAATCACTACACTTAGAGTATTAAATTTGAACTCATCACAACAAATTTCATTCTTAGATTGTTAATATCTTGCTTGTGATCAAATTACAAAAGAAATTTGAATTTTAAGTTTCAAATTTTATACAAAATATTGGCAATAACAATCATAAATCTGTTGATTGTATGGATAGAATCTAAAATTCACAATGTACAAATTTTATTTATACATCAAATTCAAAATATCCCTCTTAGTTGCATTCTATAATGCATCTTTGGAAAACTGCCAAATCTGGAGAAGGTGAGGACATTTAGGGGTTAAATCCTCGTTGATACTCATTTCTAAAAAGTGACAATTAAAAAAAAATTAAAAATTACAAATTGCAACATGGTGATGATTTCATTTTAAAACTCTATATCTCTTGTCGTTGTTTACTTCCAATGATTGATTTGATTGAATGTTTGGATTTGCAAATGTGCAATTAGTCCATGAGAATAAAATATTTCATTAAAATTTATAATACATTCATTTTTAGGAGATGAAAGTACGTGCACAAAGTGAAAAAAACACAAGTTATCTTTTGAAACACCTCTATAGCGACACTTAACAATAAATATTTCATATTTTAACATTTTATATCAAAATTTCACACTAATCTGGGTTGCCCAAATTTTCAGGGCCAAATTTTTGAAAATCTCAACTTCATTTGCTATCATCTTGACATCCGCATGGTCAAATGTTTTGAAATTTTGAGGAACGATTTACAAGGCCTAAGAATACAAAATCCTACGATTGGAATGTGAAAAAGATTTTTGAAAAGCATTAACACATCATCAACAAAAATGTCCCAAATGAGGAAGTTTTGGGGAGGCCTCCTAAGTGTTTAGGGGTTAATACACTAAACAACTAGATTGTAATGACATGTTTGTTGGCTTTCCAATGACATCAAATTTAAATCAATTCAAAATTGGATACATTTGAACATATATTAAATAACATTTTAGAAAAAGATTTTATGCTAAATTTTACAAGCTAATAGAAACCTTCAACTATTTTTTAAAAATCAATGTAATCATCTATTTTATTGAGTGGTCAATGGGGTTGCTTTGGAAACTTCATAATTTAGGCATGAGTCCTTTAGGGTAAGTTTAGAATATGGTGTGAAAAAATTTCTCGTTTAAAGAAAAATAAGTCATCTCTTTAACTCCTAAAAGCCCGAGGGGTATTGAACAAAACATAAATGTGTTATAATATGTGCCTTCCATATGTTTGATGAATTTTGGTTCAATAAACAAAATTTAGGGCATCATATGTACAAATTATCCATTACAAATTATTCGTACTGTCAAACTTCCAAGAAAAATTAAATCTTCTTTCAATGATTTTAAAAGCATTAACTTTTGAAGAAATGTATAAATTACAATTTTCACTTAGGGTTCAAAATTTAGCATGATTAGTTAAAATTGGTTTATCTATTGTAAACTTCAAAAAAGCAAAAGAAATGATGAGGGAACATCATTACTTTCTCCAAATAGCAAATTTGATAACACTAAAATAATGTTGACGCGATTCACTTTGAAAATTCTCCTAAATGGAGTTTAACTCGGATTGACATAATTTGAATTGCGCTGGAAAGTAGAATTGATCTAATATTTGTAAGTATTTTTCATTTTTTCAAAAACTTAATTTTTGGTTTCAGGTAGCTTGTTAAAAACGGGCCGTGATCAAAAAATGGTCTCTTGGGAGCTTAGGAGTTAACAATGTTGGTCTAAACATTTCGTATTGACTTTTCACACTAAGAGTAATAATAAATGGATCTAATACACTTTTATTAATCAAATTTTGGTGTATGTGGAAATAACTATAATTTTCAAACTTTGAAGTCATAGGATGAAATCTACATTAGGGAAGATATGAGGTCTCAGCAAGGCCCCCACTTCTATGACCAGTCCACTACTCAACTGGGTAGAACAAAAAATTTAAAAATTTAAAAATAATTAATTAAAAAAATTGCAATCTCACATGGACGATGATCGTCCACGCAAGACTGAAATTTATTTATTTTATATTTTCATTTATTATTTATTTATTTATTTTAGTTCACTATTGATTTCATTTTCTCAAAGCATAGGGTCTTTGGGAGGCCCCATATATCTCTTAACCCCAAAACACTAAAACGACCATTTTTTGGTCGTTGCCTGAATCTAAAGGGCTACCCGGAACAATAAAATATGTTATTTAAGAAATAGAAGATATTTTAAAATACTACATCAAGTCTACTTTCCAATGCAATTTGAATTATGTCAATCCAAGTTAAACTCTACCCGGGAGAATTTTTCAAAGTGGAACACCTCAATATTATTTATCTTAGTCTTATGAAATTTTCTATTTGGGGAAAGTAATGATGTTCCCCATCTTATCTTTTGCTTTTTTGAAGTTTAAAATAGATTAACCAACTTTAACCAATCATAATCAATTTCGAACTCTAAAAGTGAAATTTATAATTTATACAAATTTTCAAAGGTTAATGCTTTTAAATTCATTAAAAAGTTATATAAAGTTATTTTTGGAAGTTTGACCGTACAGATAATTTGCGAAAATGATGCTCTATATTTTGTCCATTGAACCAAACTTCATCAAACATATAGAAGGCACATATTATGAAACATCTATGTTTTGTCCAATACCCCCTAGGCTTTTAGGGATTAATGAGTTCATAAATAGACCTGGCTAGTAATGATAATGTTTGTCCTTGCACTCTAATGAACCTTGATTTCATCCAAAATTATTTTTTTAATAACCAAAATTGAATTCCAATCAAATGCATTGATTTCAATAGCAACTCGCATGAGTTTGTGTGAAATAACAAGAGGTAAAGTCTTATAGACCCTAATTATGTCAAAAGAAACCATAAACAAATTATAATATATGCATTGTGTTAGACATGCTAATTTGGCACAAATGTACATGCTAGTAATATAACAATTTCCATGCCGTAGTTCATTCATTAGTTGTCTCCCTACATGTTGGGGTATTTCATGAAATGACTCTTCATCTGTTCACTTTCTACTTACTCTTTTACCTTAATTTCATGAGTGCCTCTATGCTTTCTCCTCTAGCATGTCACTCAATTTCATATTTTGTTTAAAATCTCCATCTTCTTGTATATTTTTAGTACATATTATCTTGTTGTTTACTTGCCACGTTACTCCTATGTTGTCTTTAGATATGCCTTTAGTGTTGAAGCTTGCGTGCTTCATCCACAACCCTACATATCGTTTATTGTGTCTATTGCGTGTTGGTTGACTGTTACACCCCTTCTCACATCACTCTCATGTTGTCTTCATGTACGCCCTTACAATTTTTCTGCATCACTGTTTTTATGTCAATGCCCTCACTGCTGCACCTTGCGTGCTTTGTCCGCAACCCTACATTGCGTTTAATGTGTCTATTGCATGTTGGTTGACTGTTACACCCCTTCTCACATCACTCTCATGTTGTCTTCATGTATGCCCTTACAAATTTTCTGCATCACTGTTTTTATGTCACTACTCTCACTGCTGCACCTTGCGTGCTTTGTCCGCAACCCTACATTGCGTTTAATGTGTCTATTGCATGTTGGTTGACTGTTACACCCCTTCTCACATCACTCTCATGTTGTCTTCATGTATGCCCTCACTCTTGCACCTTGCGTTATTTGTTCGCAACCCTACATTGCCTTTAATGTGTCTATTGCATGTTTGTTGACTGTTACACCCTTTCTCACATCATTCTCATATTCTCTTTGTCTTCATATATGTCCTCAATGTTGCAACTTGTGTGATTCGCCCGCAACCCTACATTTTGTTTATTGCCTATTGGTTGCTTGTTACACCCTTTCCCACCAAATCGTACATTCAAACATCTTTGTTGCTTGGAGTTCACGTTACATATGCACTTTTTATTTATTTTTTTCTACATTTGCTACCACTTGCTTTATTACTTCATACTTGTTTGTGTTACTACCCTGGTTACTACTAATTTTTTGTTGCCCAACTTTTATCTAATGTGTGATTTGTACTCGCCTCATCATTCTAATCGTTTATTTTATTTTGTTTTATTAATGCTTTTTATTTTGTTGAGATCTCAATCTATTAATTCTTAGTATTGACTTGCAAGTTTGATGCGGGGTTTGATGGCTTGACTCCAGACAAATTTTTTTCAAAAATAAAAAGCAAAAACTATGCTATATATGGGATGGATTAATAGGATATAAAAATCTACAATTAAATATGGGCAACATTGATTTATAACAAAAGGAGTTGGAAGTGGAATATAAACTTTTGATTTGTTTTAAAATTTCAATTTTTTAAAATAAATTTCCTTTAGTGCATTATTCATTATTCATTTGATTTTCTACTTGTAAACAATACCCACAACGAGAATAGTGTGTGGATGCATTAATAGAACGCAATTTTTATTTATTTAAAAAAGAATACATCTTACCAAAATAAATTGTGCTTTAATCCCTAAACGTACCAGGGTGTCTCTAGAATTGACGATTTGAGAAAAATCATCATAAAATAATATTTAGAAGAATATTTTGGAATTGATATACAAATGAAATTTCTAGATATGAATTGTAGATTCCATCCATACGGTCTGATTCACCAATACTATCACCAATATTTAATTATAAAATTTGAAAGTTAAAACAAAAAATTACTTCTAAATTTGATTAGAAACGATATTTTAATATTTTTTGAGTAAAATTTGTTGGAATGAATTTGAAATGAGATACTCTAAAACATGGTCATTCTTTGAAATTTTTGTGTTTTTTAAATCTATGACTTCATTTTTGCAAGGCCACTTTTGAACTACAATCAATGCAACTTTGGCTTAGTCAACAACTTGACATACTTTTACATTTGTAATTTTAGAAAAATATGTACTAAAGTATCACTAAATCCAACCATTAGATAGGACAACATTTTCTTGAAGTATCGAAAAAAATGGATGACTTTCATTCAAACATTGGTGAGAACGTAGGGTGAATTTGAATATGTTAGTTTGTCCAGAAACTGGACGCTATGACGTTTAGGGATTAAAAGTAAATTTCATAAATTTGAATTAACCTTGTTAAAAGCAAGTTGTAGATTGATAAGGTTGCACTTTAACTACTTCATTTGTTTTGAGTTTCTACACCTCTAATTCCAATGAAACGTGGAAGTTATCGATTTTATTATTATTATTATATTTTTTTTTACAGAATACTCTTTACTAGACTTCAAATATCAATTATCCAAAATAATGAAATAGCAAATATAGTTTCACTCATGTACCTAGATAAATTACAATTGTACATCGACTTCTTATGGCAAAAAGAAAGGCGCCTTATACTAGATTTAGAATGGGCACCATCATATGGAATGTATAATTTATTTGAAAAGAGGGACCTTAAAAAAAAAAATCTTCAATTTTACGTAGCCAAGAATAGGGTACTAAATAGACAAGTGTGTAAGATTTATAGTTAAAATTTTGAAATCAACTACAATAGTGAAGTATTTTCATCAAATTTCAACAACTTGTTTTTACAAATTTACAATTTTTTTAACGATGTGAAAAAACCATTTTAATTTAAGCATAATCTAACCAACTTGTAGGGTATATAGAAAGGTTATCGAAAATAACTTGAAATGTGTTACATTTCATATTCATTATATCATTTTAAGCTGCATACATTCATATCTTACCTCTAAAAAGGGGGAATCAAGGATAGACCTTGCTACCGGGGCATAGTGTACAAACTACCTTCAATAAACTCTTTATTCACAATAGAGTTAGGATTATTATGTACTGTACATTCATAATAAGCCATGTTTTAATTGCCATCCCTAGAATTGAAACAAAAAGAAACACTAAAACTTAGATATCGATGACATTAAATAGTCACAATTGAATTAATATTAAGAGTCTAAGGTGGATTTTTGGTACATACTAGGAATCCTCTTGCCTGAACTTGCTAACAAAACCCAATAAAAATAAAATTTGTTCAATAATAATTTTTTACCTCCGAGGTAAAAATTTGAAATCGGAAGTAAATAACCACGCAGTTAAAATATCTTTCCCCCCACAGAAGTGAGCATCACATGGATGTCCTTCGTCCGTAAACCTGGACACGAACGAAAATCATCCATCATCACGAACTACATCCACCCAACAGACGGATGATAACCTGACGATAGACAGTGGGGGCGCTGGGGGGCTCCTCCTTGTAAGTTCCGCGTTTCCGAAGCTCCTTTTTTGATTTCATTGTTTTGTGTTTTGCGGGAGAGGTCGTCCGCCACTGCAGATTTGGTGCGCACTAACTCAGATCGTTGCTCAGCTCTCAATTTTTATTCCTCTTCTCCTTTTCGGCCTCCATTCCGCCGTTTTTTCGCTTTTTTTTGAGCCCCTAGGGTCCATTTTTCACTTAGTATTCCATGATCTTTCAAAAACCTTCCATGGAGTCCCCCTTCTCACTCGCATCGTCTCCGTTTCCCCGTTTTTTTGAATCTTGAGTTTTAATCTTGCGTTCGGTATTGATCTTGGTTTGGCGGGGTCGGTGCTTTCGTTTTTTCCAGGATTAGGGTTCTGATTAGGTTTCTCTTGGAGGCTAAACTGTGACACCGAGGAGCCTGATTTTGAGCGTTTTGACCTCGCGCCGGTATGTTATTTTGAATGTCGGCTTCAATGGATCACAAGCTGTTTCTTCTTGTTTTCGGCTTTTTCTAATCAGATGTAATCGGTTTTCTCACAGGATGTGTATACCGCTCGATGTACATATATATATGAGGCCGCTGCTGTACATGAAGAGACACAACAATTTTGCACATTTTTTGATCAAATTGTAAAGGAGTCATTTAGTACTGTTGAAAGGAGCAAGTAGCAAAGCTGGATATTGCAAGGAACATAGGCGGAGTCCAGCAGTTGGCTGGGGCTTGGAATTCGTTGGAGAATAATAATCGTCCCGAGATGAACGACAGCAGGCGCCCCTCGCTCTCGGGATTCCGAGTGGAGGGGAATGATGAAGAGGTCATTTGTCCGAAGCCACGGCGGCCTACCACTATCTCGTGTCCTGTGCATGAGTATCTGAAACCTTCAAGACGGCGAAGAAGGTGCGTGTCTTTCTGCAGTCTTTCAAGCATCTTGTGTCGATTTCCTTTTTTTGACAAGTTCTTTTTTCATACGTTTCGGTGCTCATTCGGTGTTTTTACATGGTGGTGTTGCAGTCAAGCTACTGTGAGACCGGAGGGAGATGCAGGTTTTGAGTTACTTGATATCTTTCTCAGCAAGGTAAGAACTCTTTTAAGAGTTTTTGGTGATCTTATGGTAGAGGTTATTCTCTTGAGATCAAATTGTTTTACGATCATTTATTTCAAATTGGAAGGTTGTAGACCACTCTTGAAGTGATAGAAGGCAACCTCGTTTCGATTCCAAGATGAGTGGTTAGCTGAGTCATGCTTACACTACTTGATAATTGGATGCCAACCGAGTGTATTGTAAGGGGGGAGGCCTCGATTCGAGGGCTTCCCAAGATGGGACGCCCACGCCCTGGGCGTCGAGGCAATAGGCTATGATAAGGTTTCGGGCCCTGGCACGATAAGGTTTTGGGCCCTGGCACTGGTTACAGTGCCGGCACTCCAAAACTTTCATGGAGTGCCGTTTCGGCATATAACCGGCACGATTCTCCACATGATTTTTGTGGCCAGTGTTTTATGGAAGAGATGAGTTGCTGTTGGTAACACGAGTTGGTATAGGAGACAAGAACAGTCCTTAACGCCTTTGATATCTGTGTATTGGTTGTGGACTGATCTGTGTAGTGGTTGCTGATTGGAGGTTTGATTTGATATTTTGGTGGTGGGAGGCCACATGATACTTCAAGTGCGTTGCACTTATTGTGTGTGGTACTGATGTGTTATAATCTGTACTGCAGGGTGGCTGTGGAGATATTTCCAATTTTGGCTGTTCACCCCCATACTTCAGTGGCTCACCTCCCAGTCGGACAGGAAACCCACTCATTCATGATGTGGAGTTTCTGCAGCAGAGAGCGCAGATGTCAGTGCTGTCACATCATATTTCGTCTCGTGGACCCACATCTTTTGGTGGAAACCCGGTGGTGCGTGTGGAAGGGTTTGCCTCAGCTGCCCCGGATTCGCGCTCCCGTGTTTCTACCCTTGCATGACAACGACTTTCATACGACTTGCGGGAGAGTTGTGAGTAAAGAAAAGTGAGTGTGTGTAAGGCGATGTCACTGGGATGGTGATAATATTTTTGGTGATGAGGAGGCTCCAAACGCTGTCGGATGAATTCAACCTGCGGCTTGGTGGCTGAGACAAACAAGGTACAGAGACGAATCAGATTTCACTGATTTGCTCAGAGGTTTCTTCATTGTCCAGCCGATGTTCAAATTCCCGGGGAAAAAGGCTTCAGGACTGTTTTGTATTTGAGAGGTTTCATTTGACACTTTGTACACATGATGATGGAGCAGAACACATTTTTAGTGAGTGAGCGCTCGAGGAAACTAGCGAAATTGTGCAAGCACGACCATGCAACTGGGATCCTTCTTGCATATCCTAATTTTTGGGCTATTTTTCTTGGGATGGGGAGAGAATTAGAGAGTACATGAGTTTTTTTTCCAATTTAGTTGTCCAATTTTTTTTTCACGGCCTTTAGTCTTGTACAGATATGTGAACCTGTAATCTTATTGTAACCGTTTCCCAATCAGATGTTTCTGTAATTTACGAGCTCTCCTGAGCTCCAGCTTGTACCACAACATTTGTGAAAGTAAAGCATCCACTATCTTGTTATATTTTGAATCGTTGTAGTACCGAAGCATGAATTTTTTCTCTTTAACCTTTCTTCTCACTTACAGCTGCATTGTATTGTATTTTATTGTCTGTAATACGGTAGAGACAAAAGATTTGAAATAAAATATAGTTAACATAGTTTGCAAGTGAATAATGTTCTGAAGTCAAATTTTGACAAAAAGGACTAGCAGATATTATAATAATTGTGTCATGGATTGATGTAATGCAGCATGTGAATGCCAGTTTCAGAATGTGCAAACTGCTCTACAGGACTTGTCATGTCAGAATAAGTGAAGGGACGTTTTTCAAGGTTGAGATGCATGTATGTATTTAATGAGAGTGGTTGGTGTGGTTATGACATTCCTCTGGGATAGGATTTGCCATGTACAATTATAGGAGTTTAGGTGGATGATGGGTGTGGATTCTCGGATTCTATGTTCCATAATTGTTTAGCTTTGCTTTTCATTTTGAATGGCAATCAGTACTGTAGAGGATAACTTATGGGCAAATTGTCCATTTCACTGTATAATAGTACAGACTTGTTGATGCTCATCCTGTACCTGTTCCACATTGTACACTTGAATACCACGCGTCAGTATTATCATCTCCTTTCAGTTAACCCTTTACCGCCCAGGGTGGTTCTGGAGAAACTACCTTTTTCTGGGTGATGTTTCTTTAAATCTATCTCTGTTGAAATTAGGGGTACTATTAATAGTATCCAACCGTACGAATGTAAGCATAGCTTAATGAAACAAGTCTCAGTTAAATCTTGGTAAGATCGGACCGTTGGATTGGAAGATTATAGTATATCTTTGAACCGTATAATGCACACTCAAAAATGAGATTTCGGGGGGTGTGTGACTTCAAGGTTAAATAGAATTTGGGTTAAATTTTCAAAAATAAAAGTGAAGATGTTCAGCAATGATTTGTGTGAACACCTCTTCATTGCAATCTTTCATGTCAAGAATAGACTCATACATAATTATTGTGAATTTTATAAGTGAAAGTGACTTATCCATGTACGGTTTAGAACAAAATTTATACGTTCAAATAAGAAAGGAGTTAGTATAGTGATCAAGATCGGACTACATACACTAATGGAACATGAACAAGAGAACACAATCCAAAAAGAAAAACGAGATAACAAACTTCCAATCTCTAGAAATACAACATAGTACATATGCTGTATTTGTAAGTATTTGCTGTATTTTGAGGTATTTGTAGTATTTTGGTGTTTTGTACATAGGTATTTGGATATCTAGGAAAGTCGGATTCCAAATTTTCTTTTTGCATCATCTCCAGAATCAAAAGTTACACATCTGAACTTCAGACACTGTACTGAGATGGTTCACAGATTTTCCAGAATTTCATTTTCCAGTGATCTAGTGACCACTTAGTGGTTACCTGGGCACTAAAGGGTTAAGTTGGACAGGAACACATTGAGAGGCCTCGTTCACACATTCACACTACAGGAAATCCAAAGAACTACGGTACTCTACAGTTTCGACATTAATTAATTACTTTTGGCCTAAAAGTGCCACATGTCATCTTGTGATTGGTTTATGGTGACGTGGACCTCTCAAAATATGATGTGGAAATTAGATTTCGACACAATGCTGTCCGAATCTGACCCTTACATACGGTACCTCTTGCAAGTTGAAAAAAATGCTGATTTATGTGAAAATTTCCAACAGGTGGATCATGTTCTTTTTCTGATGTCATATGTAATGTTTTACATAATTTATTAAGGTATCGTCAAAAGTGCCAATAGGGACCCCTCATATTGACAAGGCATCCTATTGGTTCTTTATTGATTTTGAGATTTAACCCCCAAAGGATCGAGGCTGATTTTCCAAGTACGGTCAGCTCAGTGTAGAATGAGTATTAATTCTCAAATTTTGAGATTTTTTGTGGTGATTCTACTCTTTGTAACAAAGATGGGATGGTAATTTGCGTTCGTAGGTGATGTATAGATCAAAAGATACAACCATGCAAAGCTGAAAAATCTAATTGCGGGCAGCTCCTGAAAATTTGCATACAATGAGCTATGCATTTGAATTTTTGTACACAATGAGCTAACACTCCTATATACACAACTGCCAAATTCATTTTACCAAATCTGAGACTGAACTTTGCATTTTGGGCATTTTCAGAAAGTTTCAAACTCGGGCACGGGACCTAAAAAAAAAGTACAACCAACTTTGTAGTTTGTTATCTTACTATTGAGGAACTCTGAGCGGTTCAAAATTTGTAAATGCTAATAAATTCAAGTTGTTTGAAATATCCTACAGTTGGATCGGTCAAAAAGATTTTAGATAAAAAGCTATTTACCTTTTTCTGAGAAGGGGTACTTTTAGACAGCTTTGGAGTGTTTGGAGAGAAACGTAGTTGTGGTCCTTCAGGGGTTAAACAAGTAGAAGTTGCTTGTGCGAAAAGAATTGAGACATCTCGCCTATTGTGGTTCCGTATAACTTTTGTGTAACTATGTGAAAAAAACGAGTTAATCTTGGAGCATGTAGAAAGTGCAAAGTTTCCATGGGACTTAGCATAGAAATCCGAAAATTGGGGAGCTTCTCACTTTTTGTGCTTATAGCATTTCTTCTTTGTATCAGCCTCAAGTGGTTTGAAAGCAAAATTGGATCAACACTGTACAAAAGAGGATGACATGATATTTTTACTCTTAAGTTCCCATTCAAAAACTCAAACCAACAGCTGTTTCAAATGTAATGCTAAGAGGGTACATTTAGAAATGATAAACAAGGGTAAGCTCAGTGAATCATCAAAAGAAACAAGATGAAGGAAAGGTCTGCAAGAAGCTCATTAGATTCAGATAACCATCGTTGCACCAAACACAAAATGGTGTTCAATAACAGTACTACACAAGCTTAACCCATAAAGAACCAAGGGTTCATGGTTCTAAAATGACAAATGCAATCAATCATACAGATGGATCCAAATTTTATATCACCACAATCAGTGAAGAGCATTGGTCAAAAAAACAAAAAAATTTAAACAAAGGAACCGACTCAAAACTGCTAAAAGCCTAATTCAGGCTTCTTGGTGTTAATTTTGGTGAACTTGAAGAAATTGATCTCAAGCTTCACATTCTTGGGGCTTGCCCACGGAAGGATAGCTCAACCATGACCGCACGTGGTCTGAATTGATCCCAAGAGGATGGTTGTCAGGCATCGTCAATAATCCAGAGTCCTGACAGCAACAACACCACCGATTCATTTCAATGCAATCAGCTCTCGACATGTTGCTCACAAGTTGGACAACATTCCAAGGACGTGAGACAGGTGGCCACAATCGGTACCAACCACACATAACCAAATCTATGCCTTCATCACGTGTATGCCTATCTACCCAAGAATCAACATGTGTAAAATCAACAACTCCGTTGTGAACTCTCAACCAAAGGCCTTCCGAACACTGAATCATCAGTTGTACTTTCAGTAACCATAAAAAAAACAGTATACAGTCTACCCCTCCATAATATGACATTCCATAATATGACGATGTTATTGTTTCAAGCAATACACATGTGACAAGTCTACCCTCCATAATATGACATTCCATAATATGACAATATTATTGTTTCAAGCAATACACGTGACAAGTAATTTCTGTAACTGATCCATGCCTGCCATAATAGAGAGGGACGACTGTAACTAATACGCCTTCCACCTGACTCGTTTCTAAAAGATGAACTGCTAAGGATAGGTTGTATACGATAACCAAGATCAATATCTGGACTAAAGATGAAGAACAGTGTCAATCAAACAATTAGTTAAGAGTGCAACAAGGAAAAAAGAAGAAGGTACCCTCAGAACATTCTCGAGTAGGTGAGGTATGGGGCCTTTGGAGAATAGTACCAATTAAGAGTTGTTTAGAGTAAATCAAAAGCTGACACTCTGGATGAAGAGAAGATCAGAAAAAACAAGAGAAGTATTACATGTCAGAAATTTTGTACGATGATACTTTAATTTGTTGGTCAAATCAAAATGTGGGAGGGGCGGAGGGCCCTTCTAATACTTGGATTCAATAGAAAATAGATTCGCACCTATGCGCTATGTGCCGTCCTCACCGTCTGATGCACGCATGTTCACCAACCCACATCACAGTCGTGAGCTACAAGACTAATCCCATTCTAACTATACATTTCAGGAAAGTTAACAGTTGTATAAGAGAGTCTCGTTTAAGATGTAGGGTCTTCCATAATGGGCAATAGAGAACAAGAACAGAAATCTTTGCACAGAAAAAAGACAATAGAATCCAGTCTTTCTAGTTTTATTCCAAGTACACTAGTCCAAATATCGTCAAAATTTTACCATACTTCAATTTAATACCAGATAAAGGAGGCATTCTTACATTCTGAACTACAATCGTCCCTAGTAGCCATTAAAATTGTAAGACGTAAATATTAAATAAAGAACTGCAAGCTCTCCCAAAATTCTATGTGAAGGCACAGAATGATGAAGTTGTAATTGCATTGACTGATTCCAGAGACTGGTCCTGGACTAATCAATCTCTGAAAGACAACTCCAGTGATTGCTCATTGAGTATGATTCCGAAACTGCTAAAGTCTATCCGTCCGTGTGCTCTAAGTTGAGCATCACTGACAAGAGAGATGTCTCCGGCTAATGCGGGAAATTGAGGTCAATATTGTTCTGATATCAAAATTAACTTGTAATGATATTGCACTAATATTAGTTTCGGTTGCTTAATACATTATTGAAATTACTGATACCCTTTTGATACTGTTTCTTTGAAGAAACAAACATCATAATTTCTCCAATATCTTTTCAATATCGTAACAAGTATGTCCTGCCTTCCTGATGTACGGTGTCATCCAATAATTGGAGAAGCCTCTACATCCGATCCATCTACTGTGTGATCAAATAGTATTGGTGAATTCTCATTAGAAGAACCTCCAGAAACATTTGGCCTCCAAGACTCTTAATTCCCTGTATTCACTATTGCACAATCCTTGGAGAGCCTTGAAGACAGATGTACTTGATAAGCGTATGACAATGGATCCAACTACAATGGAACTCAGGGACCAAATCTGCAAAGTTTTTCGCGTTTTCTTTCCCAGGATTCACCAAACAAACAAGTGCAATGTTCATAGATTTCTGCAAGGCAAGAAGTTTTCTACAAATTCCATAATAGCAGCAATGTTGGTGAGAATACCATCAGGAAATATCCATGTGCGTACCCTGGAGGAGGGCGCCAGCTGAGGAGCGAAGCTGAGAAACCATTCGCGCAGAAGCTGTTGCATTGTGCAAAGGCAGCAGGGATTGCACACATGCCACCTCCCCGGGTAACCTAATGACAAAGCACAACCACAGTTGAGCACAAAACCTCCAAACAATTGGCATGAATTTCAAATAAGTTATGATAGCATCAAATAACGATACATATAGTGATATCCACATTCCTGCCATGGAAGTAAACAATGAACCAAAAAACCAAAGCAATTCAAACCATCACAAACAATGAAATTATGTAAATACTGGTGTTTCAACTAAAATTGAATTAATCCTAATCTTCATAGTGCTGGGCTCCCCGTGTGCAGGTGCAACCCATCTTCAGTTCAAATTTAACCTTTAGTTCAATTTTAGTTGAGAAACTAGTAACTAAGATAGAGGTGCCTAATACATAAAAAATGCAAAATCTGAACTCTTGCACAATGAGTACATATTGCTTTTGAGCATGTACACCATACACCACCTTAACAATAAAACTTGTGTCGGCTTTAGGTCATCTAACAATAAAAATTTGAACTCTTCTAACTTTTGCATACCAATTCCTTAGAGCATTAAAACTTCTTCGATTTGCTAACGAGAATTCATAACAAAATGACCAGCCTAATTATAATAAATATGTTCAATACTTTAAAGTGTCACTTTCGGCTGTGGTTACGTTACATAATAACATAACAGATAGAACAAAAACACCTTCCAACTAAAACTGAACTAACCCTAATCAATTTCAAATTCATCCAGGTGCTCATAAATTGTCTTCTCAATTTGAATTTACCAGTTCAGTTCAACTCCGGAACACATAGAACAAAAATGCACATTCCACCTTCGACTAAAACAGAACTAATATGTCAGGCCTCCCAACCAGTGCTAACTACATAACAACAATGCACATTGCACGTTCCAACTAAACCCTAATATCCTTTTAACCCCTAAGCGTCTAAAACGCCCTGCATCACTGAACTTTGCAACGGTGGCATTTTCTCATTTTACCGGTACCTCGATTTTCTGATTGCTATACATCCTTTTAAAGCTCTTGTTCTATACTACAAGATCAACAGTGTCGATCGTGTGAAACTGAAGTCATTTTCACACAAAACAAACAGATGATTTGCAGCAGGGGGTCCAAAGTACCTTGCAAAGAAAGCTCCTGGTCTAGGGCGAGACTCCATGAAAAAGGACTTGGGCGAAGCAGCAGATCGAGATGGCGCTGCTCCCAAGCCTCCTCTCGCACCGATTTCGCCCGCACTGGCTGCTGTTTTGTTGCCGCAAAATCGCCCCGCCGCTCTGGCCGTGTTGGAGACAAACGACCGCGCCATGTGCCGGCTCACGCCCGCCATCGCTCGATTATTTTTCAAAACCCTAGGACCACAAATTCGAAAATGAACTAACAAAACTTTGAACGCCACGAAAATCTCACAAACATCCCCCGATCGACGTTGATACGATCGAAAGCTTGATCGATGACTCTTAGGGTTTAGGGTTAGGGTTTAGGGTTATAGTCGTGGAAATGGCTGTTGATTAACTTCATTAACCCCTAAAGGTTGGGCCTATGACCATGGAATCATGTTTTATCTGTCACACTCAATTTTGCTACTAAAAATAATACAAGAATTCAAATTTATATTTTTAGTAGATGAAGTCACATGTCTACTACAAAACATGAATTTTTCATAAATTTTGGTGAAAATTTGAAATTACTATGGTTTTATGAAGTGATTGTAAAGAAAATCTATATCAATTACAAAATGTACTAGAAAATTCTGATTTTTTTACCTAAGGTGTAAATTACAATGAAGAAAAGTTTAGTTGATGAAAATCATCCGTGTATCTAAATTTAGAAATTTTGCTATACCTTGGTGATACCTACCGAACTTGTAACTACAATAAAGCACGCAATTTTCAATTTTTTTCAAAAATTCAAAGTGGAGTAGAAACTAGACTTGGCAAGCTTCATTTTGTTAGTTAAGCTCAAATGCAATGGAACTCATTTTCATGGCCTAAATTTAGTTTAAGGAGAACAAACAAAAAAAATTAAAATACACTACACGGTGAACCGTTTTTACGGCTCTTTTTGTAGTTGGGACCCATGTAAAATCTAAAAATAGCTTGAATGATTTGAATTTAACTTGAAGGGGTGGCATCACGAAACAAAACCCTTCACATAAAGAATTGGATAGAATTGGATAGAATTGGAATTGAACAGTCGATTTCAGTCATAAGCCATTTTTTGGTCGCGGCGGCGTTTAGGGGTTAACTTAACCCCTAAAAAGTTCACATAACATTCAGTAGCTTTGTGCGTGCTGCCTTCTTCCAACATAATGATGTGGAATATCTCACATCATTTCATCCCCCCAATGAAATGATGTGGGATATTCCACATCACATCAGTAGCTATGGGGGCACGTGGCATTAAGCAAGATTAATCAACCATGGTGAGCAGTAATTGAAAGCACTCACTCAATCACAATTCAACAATGTTTTGTAATTGTTTATTTGATTCAATAGTTCATTCAATTACAAATCACTGGTCACTCCATATATAAAGGTGGATGAAACTAAAAGGTAGCCTCTTGAAAGGCTACTTAATGTTATGCAAGGGTTTAGATCAAAATGAAAAGATTTGCAATGAACTTTTATGCATAGCATAGGATAGGATAGAAACTCCGGCCTCTTTGAAGGCCGCCGTGAGTAAAGTGTCTGTTCATAATGTTAATGACCTAGTGCCCACCTGACAAAAGGCCATTGGAACAAAACTACTCTCCTTTGCATGATGCGTAGCATATTAGAGCAACACAAGCAAACATCTTTTTCAAACGGGACCACAATCTAGTCATACATAGCATAATAGAGCAGTGCAATGGAGCACCCTTTTGAAAACCGAATCAAAAGAAAATCTTCACTTAGATCCACTTTTCTAAGTAATGAAGGAATGCCGTTTGTATTTCATGAATTTTGAGACTACAATGTCATTACCACGTAAACTTGGTTTCTAATTTCTAATTGTAATTAGATTGTGATCCCATTGCAAAACGGTGTTGTCTCTTATTGCTTCATTATGCTATGTGATTAAAACCTAAGTTTACATGACAATTACAAGAATATCCCACAATTTATGGGATACATGTGGCATTCATACATCACTTAAAAGAGTGAATATTCTTTTTGAAAAGGTGCTCCCTTCTTGTGCTCTATTATGTTATGTGAAAGCCAAAGACGAAATGAAAAGCTCCATGTCTAAAAATGATCGATGCAATTATTATATTTTGAAAAATAGTTTTAAATATTTTATTTGATGAATTGGAAAACATTCAATTTTAACATTTACTCTTTCCATTCAATAATAGAGCATTGGCCTACTCATGACTGCTTTCTCAAATTCTCTAAATTGACTTGGGTAGATTTTTTTGCCAACCAAAGTGTATTTTGAGTCTTTTAAACATTGCATCTATTGTATATGCAAGGCGCAACTCCTAACTTGGAATAAATTCTAGCTTAACCCCTAAAAGTCCGAGGAATATTAGACAAAACATAGATGTGTTATAATATGTGCCTTCCATATGTTTGTTAAAGTTTTGTTCAATGAACAAAATGTAGGGCATCATCTCTACAAATCATCCGTACGGTCAAACTTCCAAAAATAACTTTAGATATTTTTTTAATAAATTTAAAAGCATTAACCTTTGAAAATCTATATAAATTATAATTTTCACTTTTAGAGTTTAAAATTTAATATGATTGGTTAAAGTTGGTTTATCTATTGTAAACTTCAAAAAAACAAAAGAAATGATGGAGGGAACATCATTACTTTCCCCAAATAGAAAATTTTATAACACAAAGACAATGTTGAGGTGATTTACTTTGAAAATTTCTCCCGGGTGGAGTTTAACTCGGATTTCCATAATTCAAATTGGGTTGGAAAGTAGATTTGATGTAGTATTTTAAAATATTTTTATTTTTACAAAAAAATATTTGTTTGTTTCGGGCAACCAGTTAGATTCGGGCAGCGACCAGAAATATTCGTTTGAATGCTTAGGGATTAAGGAATACACTAGTAGAAATTCTGTCAAATGTGACCTATCTTTAGCGATTAGATTTCATTGTGACTTGTCTATAGTGACTCAAAATAAAAATCCCAATCATTGGTTAAAGACAAGTCACATTTGACAAAATTTCTACTAGTGATATCACCTATAACATTTTTTTTATTAATCCCTAAGTGATCAAACAACCATTTTATGGTTGCTGCCTTTTTTTTTCGGGTTGCCTACAATGAATTTTTTTTTGATAAAAAATAAAAAATACTTTCAAATAGGAACTCAAGTCTATTTTCCAAAACAATTTGAATCATGTCAATCCGAGTTAAACTCCTCCGAGGAGAATTTTTCAAAGACAAAGACGTCAATATTGTCTAAGTGTTATAAAATATACTATTTGGAGAAACTATTGATGTTCTCTCCTTTGAAAATTGATTTTTTAAATTTTAGAATAGAATGTCTAGTTTTAACCAATCATACCAAATTTAATTTTCAAATTTTTAAATCGTGAATATTAAATGGTAAATGCTTCTAAATGCATTAAATGAGTATCTAATACATTTTTTGAAAGTTTGATCGTACGAATAATTATTAAACATCATGCTTCTCATTTTCTCTCTTGGACCAAACTTCATCAAAGTTGCAGAAATATCACTTTATAACACAGTTAGGTTTTGCCCTTACCCCCTCTGTCATTTAGGGGTTAGAATGAGAGAATACTTTAATAATGAGAATTTAAATGGTCCACATCAATGTAAAATAACACTATGAAATGGACTACATTTAAATGAAATAATCGCATAAGCATACAAATATGAATACAAGATGAACATACCATAACATGTTAGAGCAGTGCAATAGAGCACCCTTTTGAAACTGGATCGAAAGAGAGTAATGAAGGAATGCCATTTGTATTCCATGGTTTTTGAGACTACCGTGTCATTGCCACCTACACTTAGTTTCTAATTGTAACTCGAATGTGGTCCCATTGCAAAAGGGTTTTGGCTCCCATTACTCTATTATGCTATGACATAGGAAAGGACAGAAGAGAATTATACAGAATTGGACTACAAAACTAACGAAGTTATTATATGTTTATAAAAAAATAAAATAAAATCAGAGTATAACCATTTATGGAGTTTTTTTTATACATGTTTCTATTTAACTAAGTCCAAATAAAAAGGAGAAAACTTTTGGAGTTAATCAAATCTATCCATTTAAGAATAAGGACCTCATACTCAATAGTTGAGTTTTATTCTATTTTTTGAGAGTATGAATTACAAACAATAAATACCCTATATCATGTCCTTTAAGGGTAAGAGTTTCAAAAGTCATAAATGTCCTTTATTTTGATCTTTGAGGTAAAGAATCTCAAAAGTCATATTAATCGTGACTCATCCCCTTGTTTGAAAACTAACCCTATTAACCCCTAAAAAACCAAAGATTCATGGTTTTTAAAATGATAAATTCAATCAATTATATTGCAAAATATGTATTTCACATGGAACTTAAATTTATACTACTATGATCAATGAAGAACACTGCATGTATTGATCATAAATATAATAAATTTCAACAAAAAGAAGTCCACATAGGATTTACTCAAAACAACTTAAAAAGAACATGAGGCCTAATTTGAGGTTAAGTAAGAGATTTGACACTTTGACTTGTCTTTTCTACAAAGTGTTCTTTTTTTCTTTCTTTTTTAAATATTTTTTTAAACAAATTTGATGGTATGTGTATGCATTCCTAAAAGGGCTATTGTATGCTACACTGGACCTTGAGGGGGTGTACTCTTTATTAAACCTTGGCATCACCAACGTTCATAACCCCCTTTAATCCCTAAAGAACCTGGGGTGGGGGGGGGGGGGGGGGGGGGGGAGTGTTGAACTTAGCTCTTGTTTTCTTGACTATCTCTTGTAACAAGCTCAATTCCTCATTGGTGTGGGGTAATTTTAATGATCGGCACTGTTGAAATCAAAAGAGACTTACGTAGCTTTCGAAAAAGGATCAACAAAATCACACGATTTTTGAGAAATGCGAGTGTTGAGAACATTGGTTAAAGTTTTTACCATACGTAGAGATCATCATTTTACATGTGCAAAAAATTTCACATAATTTTGAGATGAAAGGAGGAAGATATGAGGGTCTCAAGTAATGCCGAGATAGTGTCTTTGCAGCTCAAAAAATCACAAAAAATTGCACACTTCATGAATTTCCAATTGGGAAGCATCCACGGATTCAGCTCTAAAAAAAGCAAGGGTATCTTCGTTGCTCACCCTACAATTCACAACTCACTTTCTAGTTCTAGAAGACGTGTGGGGGCCTTATAGTCCTTTAGGGGTTAGAATACCCACATATACAAGGTTTTTTACCAATGCGAAAATTTCAGGGAAATATATGCATACGTGAAAAAAAAAATTAAAAAACTGAATTCATAGCACAAATATACAACAATGAAATGAATTGATAGATGCCCCCTTCCGTTATGTACAAGATTTTAAAAGTCATGACTTTTGAAATTTTCATTTAAAAAGTCATTAAAGATTTTCCATTCCCGGGATGTAGTTCATATATATCTGACTGAACGTCGTAAGTAATGTTAGCAAATGCAATGACTATTTTTAAACTTACCATGACATGATCGCTAAGATCATAAATCCGCTTTGCCTCACTAGACTTCTGATACGAGTACAAACCAACCTTCATATTTGATCAAATCAATTGGATCCCTATATTTCATCCAAAGATTACCAAATTTTCTAGGCATTCTATAGAGCTTGCTATCAAACCTGGAAGACTTTATTGAAGCTGACTTACGTGGCCTGACTTTGTTCATATTTCATCTATCTTAGTATAAATGCAGTTAAATGTGTAAAAACCTACCATATAAATACATGTGTTTGAACAACATCTTAGAATGAATATATATATATATATATATATATATAATTCCTTATCAAATTGTAATATGAATGTGTTGGAAGTTTGTCGTCTTATTTTAATTTTTTGGATTTTGTTCTCTTGTTCATGTTCCATTAGTGTATGTATTCCGATCTTGATCCATGTACCAACTCCTTTAATATTTTAATGTATATATTTTTGTCCTAGACCGTACATAGATAAGTCACTCGCACTTATAAAAGTGTGAGTCTATTCTTAACATGAAAGATTGCAACGGCGAGGTGTTGACATAGGTCATTGCTAAACATCTTTACTTTCATTTTAGAAAATTTTACCCAAATTCTATTTACCTTTGAAATCACACACCCTCCAAATTCTCATTTTTGAGTGTGCATGATTCGGTTCAAAGACATACTATGATCTTCCAATCCCACCATCAGATGATTCTCTAATTTTGACAAAATGTCTGCACTCCAGTTGAGAGTACAATTGAACGGTTACCTTCTAAATTAATCCATTTTATATGTAGCAGTATCAATCATAGTGTAAAAACCTAGTGAAAACCAAAATCTAGCTACAGTACCCAAAGCGTTAAAGGGTCAACCCCTAAATGTTGGGCCTATGACCATGGAATCATGTTTTATCTGTCACACTCAATTTTGCTACTAAAAATAATACAAGAATTCAAATTTATATTTTTAGTAGATGAAGTCACATGTCTACTACAAATCGTGATTTTTTCATAAATTTTGGTGAAAATTTGAAATTACTATGGTTTTATAAAGTGATTGTAAAGAAAATCTATATCAATTACAAAATGTACTAGAAAATTCCGATTTTATTACCTAAGGTGTAAATTACAATGAAGAAAAATTTAATTGATGAAAATCATATGTGTATCTAAATTTAGAAAATTTGCTACACCTTGGTGATACCTACCGAACTTGTAACTACAATAAAACACTCAATTTTCAAGTTTTTTCCAAAAATTCAAAGTGGAGTAGAAACTAGACTTGGCAAGCTTCGTTTTGTTAGGTAAGCTCAAATGCAATGGAACTCATTTCCATGGCCTAAATTTAGTTTAAGTAGAACAAGCAAAAAAATTCAAAATACACTACACGGATGTGAACCGTTTTTACCACTCTTTTTTTTAGTTGGGACCCCATGTAAAATCTAATAATAGCTTGAATGATTTGAATTTAACTTGAAGAGGTGGCATCACCAAGCAAAACCCTTCACATAAAGAATTGGATGGAAATCATCCACGGAACAGTTGATTTTAGTCATAAGCCATTTTTTGGTCGCGGCGGCGTTTAGGGGTTAAGGTTTTCATAATACCAAGTTTTTATTACAGCATTCCCGTACATTGAACTGGATGGAAGTTGAGAACTCATGAGCTGTTTGTTCACACATAAATGTAAATATAATATAGTGTCATGTTCCAATGCAGCACAAAACTAAACAAGCGGCTAATCGCATAGTCCCTGTCTTAGTATTTATCCTAGATTTACTTTTACACCTTGTTAGTATTGTTAAGCTCAAATGCAATGGAACTCATTTTCATGGCCTAAATTTAGTTTAAGTAAAACAAGCAAAAAAATTCAAAATACACTACATAGTGAAATGTTTTTACGACTCTTTTTGTAGTTGGGACCCCAAGTAAAATCTAAAAATAGCTTGAATGATTTGAATTTAACTTGAAGGGGTGGCATCACCAAGCAAAGCCCATCACCAAGCAAAGCCCATCACATAAAGAATTGAATGGAAATCGTCCACGCATCAGTTAGAATTGAATAGTCAACTTCATTTATAAGCTATTTTTTGGTGTCGGCGGCGTTTAGGGTTTAAAAGGTTAAACGATAAGCAATTTTCATTTAGAATGCACAGAAAACTTGGGCAGTGATTTAGAACAAACTTGACACCAGAAGAGAGGAAGTGCGGGAAACATAGCTGTTAAAAGTAAAAGTTGTTAAAGTAAAAGTCATAAACAGTTAACCAGTAGTTAACTGTAGCCAAATTAGAAACGATTTGTAGTTTCTATTTCTATTAAGGTAAAAGAATGACTATATAATAAATATAGTTTCTTTTTCTATATAATAAATATATTTTATTTTATTAGAATATATTGTTCTGTCTCGACACGTTATCAACACGATTTAGCTCTCTATAGCAATTTTTTCTCCTTCGTGTTCTTGTTATTATTTTACCTTCCAAGGATTTTGTTTGGTTATACCAAAGCTGTTATATACAAGAGTGATTGTTGTTAAAGATTTCTAAAGTTCAGGTGATATTTCCAATGACCTTTCCTTGGGCTATTATATAGTAGTATTAAGGATCTTTACCCTTTCTCTATAGTTATGGCTTTGGCAGCATTCAAAGAATTGGTAGAAAATACTAGGGTACAACCTTTGTTGTTTAACGTCCTACGAACTGATGGAGGGAACTACATGGAGTGGCGAGGAGATGTTAGGGCACACTTATCTGCTGAAGATTTGGATGATGCCATAATAGGTAAAACACCAGAAGAGGATCCAAAGGCATCATGGTAGAAGGCGCTCCTTATCTTGAAGAAACACATTGCCACATCATTGAAGCAACAATATATACAAGTAGAAGACCCTCATGAGTTATGGAAGAAATTGGAGGCACGGTTTCATCACCAAAAATCCATCTTTTTGCCTCAAGCCATGAGCGATTGGCTTAATCTCAGGCTTAATCTCAGGGTGATGGATTTTCCAAACCTGGTAGCATTTGATGGTGAACTACACCGAGTGGTGGCGCAACTCAAGTCATGTGGAGAGAAGATCACTGAAAAGGACATGATAGATAAGACTCTCATAACTTTTACTCATGGTTCCATTCTCCTAGCTCAACAATACAGAAATATGAGGTTTGAAACTCATTCTGCACTCATGTCATACTAACTACATGCGGAGAAACAACAATTGCTCACATTGAAGAATGCTGAGTCTAAACATGTTGAAGCACACACAGTGGAGGTAGCTGCAAGGAAATCCAAGGACATTAAGAAGTAGAGACAAGACATCATCAAAAGATAAGTATCGTTCCAAACCTTACTCTAAGAGTTATGGAAAGGATAATAGGTCTAATCAGCCTAAAGAAACACGATCATGTCATAAGTGTGGTAGGCAAGTGCCACTACCCATACAATCTTGAAGGATCCAACGTACTTTACATTTCCCACCCAAGCTGAGGTCTGGCAAACTTGTGACATAGTCGCTATTGCTGGAAAGAGAAACTTTTAGTTTCAAGAGGGCCAGACATAGTCTTGCTTGAGAGGACCCCCCTCAAATACATGCATGCAATGTATGCACCAGACGCTCCCCGGAGTCTAATCAGCTACCAGGACCTTAGAGCAAATGGTATCCACCTTCACACTGCGGTGAGAAATGGTGAAGAAGTCCTTGAACTTAGGAAAGGAGAGAGATTCCTTACCACTGGTCAAGCATGAGTCAATGGCCTTTATAGACTGGAAATTGCTAGTAGCCAGAGCACCAATCTACTGAAGCAAAGTCCTAGAGCTATGGATAGGAGCATCAGAGCCCTAAGGACACAAGGCCCAGGAGGAGTGAAGGTGTTCTCTGTAATCACTCCAATCAAGACAAAACTATGGCATAGCCGCTTTGGACATCCAGGGACCACCATGTTCAGAAGGATGTTACCTTTACTTTCAGGGCATGAGGTGAGTCCAAGTGATTCAAACAAGGTGGGAGACTGTGCAACATGTTCTCAAGGGAAGCTTATACTGCACCCATCTCGTTGGAAGCTGCCTATAAAGATGCTAGTCAAACTTCAAAGACTCCAAGGAGATGTATCTGGACCATTCAACCTAGAGTCATGACCATTCAGGTACTTCTTGGTACTAGTGGATGCTTCAGGTA
Organism: Pohlia nutans; assembly: GCA_022496805.1. Classification (NCBI taxonomy): domain Eukaryota; kingdom Viridiplantae; phylum Streptophyta; class Bryopsida; order Bryales; family Mniaceae; genus Pohlia; species Pohlia nutans. Next base: position 10,140,016 of record CM040105.1, read on the forward strand.
CTCACTCTGAGCTCTCCTTGTTGAGTACTCGAAATATGGTTTTTCCTAAGATTCTAGGTATGTTGATTAAGTTTAGGAACCATTTTCCAAACCATCCTATAAAGTCTTTAAGGGTTGACAATGCAAAGGAATTTAGGTCTCAAAAGTTTGAAGATTTCTGTCTAGCGTCAGGAATAGATCTCTCCTACTCTGTTCCATATGAGCATTCCCATAATGGATTGGCAGAAGCATTTATCAAAAAGGTCCAGCTTATCACTAGGCCTCTCTTGATTCAAGCCAACCTACCAACTTCGTTCTGGAGCCATGCTGTCTTACATGCTGCAACACTCCTAAGGTATAGACCTACCCTATTGAATGATCATACCCCGTTAGAACTTGCTTCTAGACAAGTCCCCAATGCCAATCATTTCAGAGTCTTTGGTTGTAGAGTCTGGGTCCCAGTTCCAGAACCCAACATGAAGACCATTGGTAGTCACCGTCAAGAAGGAATTTATGTAGAGTTTGAGTCTCCTAGCATAATCTGTTATGTGAATCCATCAACAGGAACTCTTCATAGGGCTAGATTTCACAAGTGTCATTTTGAGGAGAGTTGTTTTCCATCCTTAGGAGTTCCTAAGTTAGACAAAGGTCTAGATTTATATGCACGAGAGACACTAACCCTTAATCCAGATCCTAGGACAGGACTAGCTGACTCTGAGGTGCACAAGTTATTGCACCTCAAGGGTGAAAGCACGAAATACTGTACCAAAAAGTTAGTTTGCTATACTAAAATCATAATTGTTTTGGTCAAAGGCCATAAATTTATATCAAAATATATTGTATTTTGGTTTTAATTTCTTAAAGCCCTCTAGAGTTCTTATAGGTACTTGAACCCAAATTTTCAGAACAAAATCTTCAAAAAAGTTTACAAAAAGTAGTGTTTGAAAATGAATGCCTAAATCCAATCTCGGTTGCAAAATTGATGGCCTTTAAATACACTCAACATAAATATGATTTTTATGACCTTTGAGATAATGATAGAATTGAGGTCCTTGTCCAAAAAGAAAGTAGAAAAAAATATGTTTTGATATACATTTTGCTTGTTTTATATCAACTTTGTTGATTGTACGTAACTACTTTTTCAATTTTGGCCACTTCTATGTCAATAAAAAATTTATAACTACTTATTGAAGATCATTTTCTCCAATTTTTTTTGGTAGACTTTATAAAACAATAGGTGTTTTATTTTATTGTTATTTAATTTTTTACGAAATTCAAATTTATAATGTATTTTGAACCCTGCATTGTTGAATGGTCATAATAGTTAGAGGTGGTACACTTTTTTGTGCTTTCACCCTCAAGGCCTTAGCTGAGAAACTACCTGATGGTTTTTCAGACTCAGCTAGAGTCACTAGGAATTCAATCCCAGGAATGGGTTCATCACAAATTACTGTCCTCCCACAAAAACGTAAATTTCAAACAGTCTCGGTTCTTGAACCTCAAACTGACCTAGTGAGTGCAACCTTATCTAGTCCAGATCACCAACTAGCCCTAGACCAGAGCCTCTTAGATTCAAACCCACTGACATTAGAAGAGGCAAAGTCTAGCCCAAATTGGCCTAAATAGCATGATGCATTACAAGCTGAGTATGCATCTCTTAGGAAACACCAAGTGTTTGGCCCGTTGGAGACTAACCTTAAATCTAAGCCGATAGGCTTCAAGCTCATCTTTACCAAGAAGAGGGATGCCCAAGGCCAAGTGATTAGATACAAAGTTAGACTGGTTGCTCAAGGCTTTTCACAGAGACCAGGGGTAGATTATCATTTTACCTACTCCCCAGTGATGGACTCAGGTACTTTCAGGTATCTTCTTGGTTTGGCAGTACATCGTTCATTGGAGATTCAATTACTTGATGTGGTCACAGCCTACTTAAATGGGCCGCTTGACACAACAGTTTACATCAAGCCGCCTCCTAATTTTCTTCCAAGAGCATTACCAGACGGAGCTCAAGGATTACACTCAGGGCTCAAACTACAGAAGGCTCTCTATGGCCTTAAGCAGTCCCAGAGGATGTGGTATCATTACCTGAGTGAATTTTTGATTCTCAACAAGTTTCAACACAACCAAGCTTTACCTTGTGTTTTCACTCTAAGGGATGCTAATGGTTTTGTCATCATAGCAATTTATGTAGATGACTTAAATTTAGTAGGTACTAAAACTACCACTAACCATGCTATCAAGCTTCTCACTTCTAAGTTTGAAATGAAGCTTCTAGGGAAAACCTCCTTTTGTTTAGGGATGCAGATAACTCATGTTCCAGGAAGAGGCATTTTACTGCATCAAACTACCTACAGAAGAAACTTATTGAAAAAATTCAATATGGACCAAGCCAACTCCTTATCAACACCGTTGATAGAAAGAAACAAGACATTTGATGTCCCCTACCGACCCTGCGAGGAGGAGGAGGAAGAATTCCAAGACAAGACTAAGTACCTCTCAACGGTAGGAGGATTCTTATACTTGGCAACCATCAGCAGACCAGACATTTCACACTACTAGAAAATCATGACCAAAACAACAGAAAATCAACTCATTTCTGTTGGTCCGTGCACTGTAAGTGCCTTTTTCACTGATTTCTAACTTTCTGTAAATGCAACAATAGAAGTCGTTTGATTTTTGTTGGTCCGTGCACTGTAAGTGCCTTTTTCACTGATTTCTGTTGGTCTGTGTACTATAAGTGCCATTTTCACAAATTTCTAACTTTCTATAACATTAAAGGAAATCTGAAGCCTCATCAAAACTGCGAGTTCTCATGCACATATATTAATAAAAAATATATATATATTAAAAAAATTGAATAATTTTAAAATATATATATAATATAAAATAAAAATTGAAATCTAACGTGGATATGTGGCAGCATTTCGGCCACATCAAGTTGGATAATAATTTTTTAATAATTTTTAAAATAAAATTTTAATATATTCTTAATATAAAATAAAATAAAATAAAAATAAAACATTTTTAAAATAAAATTTAAACATTATAAAAACACTTTTTAAACAATTCTGTGATAATAATAATTATTATTTTATTAAAAATTTATAAAAAAATAAAATTAATTTTAATTACAAAAAAAATAAAATTAAAAAATGTTTTTGTCAATTTTTTTTTTGGGAGTGGATCTGGCAGACTTTTCTATATAGTTACTAAAAGTTTCAAAAAATTCCAAAAATATTTTTTTTTGAACGAAATTTTGATGACTGGGAGCGGTTTTTTTTCCACAGCAGACTTTGCATATTTTTAGCGAAGTCAAAAACTTTTTTTTTTCAATTTTTTTTTATTAGATCAGGCAGGCTTTTTTCTATACCTACAAAAGGTTTCAAAAAATTCCAAAAATATTTTTTTTCGACGAAATTTTAATGGCTGTGAGCTGTTTTATTTTCCATAGCAGACTTTGGATATTTTTAACGATGTCAAAAACTTTTTTTTTTTCAAAATTTTTTTTGTAGTGGATTAGGCAGGTTTTTATCTATATCTATAAAAAAATTCAAGAATTTCTAAAAACATATTTTTTTGGATATCAAAGATAAAAATTATTTTTTAGTTGAACCCCCTTCTACTAAAATGTATGTAGAAGCTTCACAACATATTGGATCAAAGTGAAATTTTTACCACTAATACTAGACTTTAGAACGCAACTCTTCCAACAATTTTTATTAAAATCGGACTCCATATGGAGAAGAAACAAGCCTTCAAAGTTCACTAAAATTGTCAAAAGTCCAAATTTTTGATGTCGGCATTTATAAGTAACAATAAGTAAACCGTAGTAGCACAAACTTACCATTGGTGAGTTGGTAAGATCTCTTGGTTACCATGTAGGAGGTCTCGGGTTCAAACCCGGATGGTGGAGGTGTTGTGGGGTATTGTGGTCCGGGCAGCCCGAAAAATTACAGTCCGGGCAGCAGGAATTTTTTCCCGGGCAGCCGGAAAATTATTGTCTAGGAGGCTGCAATTTTTAGGTCGGCCAGCACAAATTTTGTTTTCAGCAAAGCTAAATTTTGTAATTCGGGTAGTAGAATTATTATTTTTGAGTAATTGAATTTTTTGGACCAGAACAACAAGAATCAAACAACATATCTCTGTTGAAAAATGTCCAAATCAACATGTCCAAATCAACTCCAACTATCAACCATTCTCTGTTGATTTTTTGTTGTTCTGGACACATATTTTCTAGTAGTGTCATTTGCTACAAGTGTGTTAGCTAGACATAGTCAAAAGCCAACAATGAGACACTGAAGAGGAGTGACACACTTGTTCATATACTTGAGGGGGACTGAAGATTTGGGTTTATATTATACTCAAGGAGGAGACTCAGAGATTGTGGGCTACGCGGACGCTGGTTTCAAGTTTGATGTAAGTTCTGGAAAGTCTCAGACTGGATACATCTTCCTCAAGAACAACGCACCAATTTCATGGAAGTCTGTGAAGCAAACCATCACCGCCACGTCTACTAACCATTCGGAATTAATTGCATTTCATGAAGCCACTAGGGAGGTAGTGTGGCTTCGGAGCATGCATAAGATAATCATGGAGCAATGTGGGATCACTGAAGACAACAAGCCGACAGTCATCTTTGAAGACAATGCAGCATGTGTTGCACAAATAGGAGTCGGCTTCATCAAAATTGACAGAGTCAAACATATTTCCCCACAGATATTCGGATTCACCAAAGACCTTATTCAAAATGGACAGATTGAAGTGAAAAAGATTGATTCAACTCATAATATAGCTGATATGTTAACGAAAGCACTCCCAACTTATACCCATAAAAGGTTGATACATGAGGCGGGTATGAGGTTACTCCATGAAGTACACCCTCAATAGGTTATACTCTTTTCTAGATCTATGGATTTTTTCCTACTAAGGTTTTACCATAGATATAGCTTTTAATGAGGTAACTCCAAAACGAGGAGGAGTGTTAAAAGTAAAAGTTGTTAAAGTAAAAGTCACAAACAGTTAACTAGTAGTTAACTGTAGCCAAATTAGAAACGATTTGTAGTTTCTATTTCTATTAAGGTAAAAGAATGACTATATAATAAATATAGTTTCTATTTCTATATAATAAATATATTTTATTTTATTAGAATATATTGTTTTGTCTCAACAATAGTAGAAGACCCTGCATGAACTGGAGCCTCACCAGTGACTAACAGGATCATCTCTCGTTCCGACATGTATTCCATCCCCTTTGAATAACTCCTCGATCTGCTCCCAGGTAGACTTTGACTTCAGCCCTGCCCTAGAAAATCCAGTTCCATTCGAACCCGAACTCTTGACCAAGTAGAGCAAAATCAATCCTCATAGTGTATTTTATTTAGTTTGTTGTGTGCATTGGTGGCATTTTTTTCCCGTTGTATCTTTCGCTACACTTTGTGCTCACCTAGGGTTTCGTGTTTCTTGTTTCTGCACTTTTCCTTGATTTGTCTATCAAACTGAGTTTCTCATTTTGATTCAATCAGGTTTTGGCGTATTTGATGCCAGCTCTTGGAGGCCCTCTTCATCTCTCTCCTACCCCAGCGGTTCTCATTCTCTCGTTCACCGATCTCACTCACTCTCCTTTCTGTTGCCTACTTCTTTTCTTTCACGACCGGCTCGTAGTCTACTTCAGGTTTTCAGATTTCAGCGATTTGAAGCATGTACACCTCTTTCAGCTTGTGTAAGCGCTTTGGCTTTTGTGTCTGCGGGTTTTACAGGTTTTAGGCGGCATTCTTGGAGGTAAGCTTCTTGTGCTGCGTCGATAGTATTTCTTTGTTGTGTTTCTGTTGTTTCTCTTGTTCATGTGCTCGGTCGTTAGTGTACTTTTTTTCATTTGTTCATAATCTAGATCGTTATCAAAGCGCTGTGTGACTGTTTCTTGTGTCGAAATTAGACCTATCTCACTTTCGCTACATTTATGTTCACTTAGGGTTTCGTGTGAAGTTTCTGTTCGCAAAGGGTTTTGTCCTTCTTTCTTCTGGTTTTCCTTGTTTGTTTCATGTCTTGAAAGATCATGTGGGTACAAGTAGTACTTAGACTAACTAATCAGAGAGGTTAGTTAATTTACTAACTTAGGTTGGGGTTTGGATTTAACAAGTCACGAATGGCTTCAATTATCCCAGGGTTGGGGGAGTTGCATGGCTGGTGGTTCAGGGATGGGAAAGGGAATTTCAAAAAAAAGACACGGCCAGTTGGTGTGTGCCAGGCAAGGAGGCGATCAGTCGGCCATCAATCTGGAGACTCTTCAAAACTTGAAGCAAGGAGGCGATCAGTCGGCCATCAATCTGGAGACTCTTCAAAACTTGAAACACAGTTAAACCAAGGTTTCGAAAAGCTTGGTGCTGGTTTCGAAAAGCTTGGTGCTAGTTTCGAAAAGCTTGGTGCTGGTTTCGAAAAGCTTGGTGCTAGTTTCGAAAAGCTTGGTGTTGAGGTGAGTTTGCTTGATGTAAGTTCTCAGGATATCAAAAGGACATTGCAATCTATTCAAACCACCTTGGCAATTCGGGAAACGAAAATAGAATCTCTACAAGGCACGGTGAGTACCTTTTCTGTATTGAATCTTGTTGCAACTGTGACGATTGGCATTGCCGGCATCTCTACCGAGCAACTTTTATGTAGGAAAGCGAAGGAATCATCAAGGAAGTTTGCCAGAAACGTTACTCAAGCTCTGAAGTCACTTGACGTCAAGAGCATGAAGGAGAGTTTAGGATCTGATTTGAGTAGCATGGTTACTACTGATATGTACTGATGGGGCTGTACAAACTATTCAAACAAGCACCATTAATTAATTGATCAATGGCCTTGCAAAACATGTTGTCATGGTGAATGGGAAAATGCCATTGCAGTCATCGAATTCCTGTGCATGCGCACTTTCTTTGCAGGCATGAATGCTATTGTTAGCCGGCATTGGCACACGCACTTTCCAATCCAGACCCAATGACAACAATTCCTCCTCCAAAAAGAAACCCAGAAAGGGAATCTGGTTTTGTCCCTAGCGACCCCATCCATGGCCTTTTCTAACTATTCTCTGGTGTTACCATATGATACTTGGGTAATACCTACGCAAAATTTGGTTACTCACTTAAATTTTTCCTAAATAATTAGCTATTTTTCCTTTCATATTTTCAAAAAGCTTTCATTAGCCCCTAAACGTTCCAGGATCACGAATAGATTCAAAGCCTTGCAACTTTCTCATACAACCTCGGATGATTTTCATCCAAATCACCTTTGTAAGCCTATTAAATTCTCTACCAATTACAATATATCTCTTGTGATGGGGAGTTGTTGATTATATTGGAGAGGCCTCCAACTGCAAGTATGTCAAATTTGTTGGGTAGATTTTATGCTTGCAATGGTCCTCTCATGTACACCTCCTGCACATTTGAGCCATGATAATATCTATTTTTGAAGCTAGCATCTACTCGTGTTCAAAGAGTCAATACGTGTAGGGGTTAAAATTAACAACTGTAGCAATTAGGCTATTTTAGCAATTAGGCTATTTTTAGCTGAAAATCACTGGACGAGTTTGAGTTTGCTGCTGCTCTTCTGAATATAAGCAGTAATGGAGCCCATGATGGGTACCCAGGGATTTTTTTTTTCTTGCAAAATTTATTATATTATATTTTTATTTTAAAACTGAAGCTTGAACCTGCGGCTAAGAGCATAAGTAGCATAATAGAGCAATGGGAGTCAACATTTTTTAATTTTTTAATTTAACGACAAGAGGGGGTAAGGGCAAAACCTAAATGTGTTGTTTAGTAATTATCCGTATAGTCAAAGTTTCTAAAATAGTTTTAAATTATCCATATAGTCAAATTATCTAAAATAGTTTTAAATTTCTCATTTAATGTATTTAAGAACATTTACCATTTAAAATTCACCAAAATTATAAAAAAAAAATTTAGAATTTGAAATTTGGTATGATTGGTTAAAACTAGACATTCTATTCTAAAATTTAAAAAGGAAAAAATTTCAAATGAGTGAACATCATTAGTTTCCCAAAATAGTAAGTTTTATAACATTAGGACAATATTGAGGTCTTTGTCTTTGAAAAATTCCTTAGTGAACCTCAATGTTGCAAATGAAATGTATCAAAAAGCACTAGAACATGATCTCGACCCCCAATTCAAACAAAAAATCAAAACTTGAAAAATGTCATTTCTTGCCCATGGGCAGTCACTGCTGTTTGGGCTACGACCAGAAAATGGTCAATTGGTCACTTGGAGTTAAATGCCTGGGCCTATGACCATGGAATCATGTTTTATATATCACATTCAATTTTGTCACTATAAATAATATAAGTATTCAATTTTATATTTTTAGAAGCTGAAGCCATGTGTCTCCTCCAAAACCATGATTTTTTTAAATATATTTTAGTGAAAATTTGAAATTACTATGATTTTTTGAAGCGATTTGAAAGAAAATTCATATCATTTACAAAATGTACTCAAAAATTCTAATTTGTTTTTTTTACCAAGGGTGCAAATTACAATGAAGAACATTATAGTAAATGTAAATCATCCATGTATCTAAATTTAGTATTTTTGGCTACACCATGGTAATTCATATTGAACTTGTAACTCCAATAAAAACACTCAATTTTTAGAGTTTTCGAAAAATTTAAATTGGAGTAGAAACTAGACTTGCTAAGCTTCATTATGTTAGATAAGCTCAAATGCAATAGAACTCGTTTCATGGCCTAATTGTAGTTTAAGTAGAAAAAACAGAAAAATCCAAAATACACTACATGGAGAACCGTTTTTACAACTCTTTTTGTAATTGGCAATGACACAATAGTCCCAAAATTCTTGGAATACAAATGGTATTCCTTTATTACTTTAAATAGTGGATCTAAGTGAAGATTCTCTTTCGATCTAGTTTTCAAAAGGGCACTCCATTGCATTGCTCTATTATGCTATGAGCTTCTCCACCAATGTTCAGGGAGAACTACCTTTAGTTACAGATTAGCCGGTTGAAATTCAAAATTGTCTATTCGAGTTCAAAATCTTAGAAAAAAATTGATTGATTGATGGAAAAATCAAAGAATACTCTTGGTTTTTCTTAAAACCTAGTTGAGAGAATGCTCTAGAAAACGAGTTGGTCCAAGAAAATATTGGATTTTAGTTGGTTAAGGTAAAATTTATCCATGGTATGTGATCTCTACAAGGACACGAACAAATGGCCCTTCCTATATCTAGAAAGAGGGGCTTTCAAATTTGCACTCTTCTATATATATATACAAAGATTCATCTAAACGTAGTTTCTCCGTGGAGTTGAAAATGCTATGTATATTTTTCAATTTTGCATGAGTCTTCTTCAAGCATACTCCAAAGGAGCCCAAAAATGTTTACATTTCATCTCATTGCCCGTGTGTCAAGCCTCGTCAGTGTCTCGATGGAAAAGCTCTATGCCTCTAAAATAGATGAGGACAAATTTTTTTGGATGAAAAGCAATCAATTAAACCTTAACCTTTGAAAGCCGAAGGGGTATTGGACAAAGCATAGATGTATTAAAATATGTGCCTTCCATATATTTGATGAAATTTGGTTCAATAGACAAAATGTAGGGCATCATCTCTACAAATTATCTATACGGTCAAACTTCCAAAAAAAATTGAAATACTGTTTTTTCATGAATTTAAAAGCGTTTACCTTTGAAAATTTGTCGAAATTAAAATTTTCACTTTTAGAGGTTAAAATTTAGCGTGATTAGTTAAAATTGGTTTGTCTATATAAAATTCAAAAAAGAAAAAGAAACGATGGAGAGAACATCATTACTTTCTCCAAATAGGAAATTTTATAACCCTAAAAAATGTTGAGGTGATCCACTATGAAAAATTCTCCCGGGTGGAATTTAACTTGGATTGACATAATTCAAATTGGGTTGGAAAGTAGACTTGATGTAGCATTTTAAGATTTATTTTATTTTTTCAATTCTTTTAGACAACCCGTTAAAAATGGGCAACGACCCAAAAATGGTCATTTAAGCGTTTAGGGGTTAACCCCTAAATGACCCATTGACCATTTCTTGGTCGCAGCCCAAACATCAGTGACTGTCCATGGTCAAGTAATGATATTTTCCAACTTTTGATATTTTGTCGAAATTGGGGGTAGAGATCATGTTCTAGTGCTATTTGATACATTTCATTTGCAATATTGGGGTTTACTAAGGAATTTTTCAAAGACAAAGACCCCAATATTGTCCTAGTGTTATAAAACTTACTATTTTGGGAAACTAATATTGTTCTATCATTTGAAAAACTATCCTTTTAAAATTTTAGAATAGAATGTTTAGTTTTAACCAATCATACCAAATTTCAAAGCCTAAAAATAGAATTTATAATTTTGATGGATTTAAAATGGTAAATTCTTCTAAATTCATTACATGAGTATCTAATGTTTTTTTGGAAGTTTGACCGTACGGATAATTTCTTAACTTATGCTTTCCATTTTCTCTTTTGGACAAAACTTCATCGAAGTTACGAAAGTAACATTTTATAACACATCTAGGTTTTGTCCTTACCCCCTTTGTCATTTAGAGGTTAAAGGAGATATTGAGTCCCACATGCTTACTTTTTTGGGGGGAGAATCTTGTTTATAACTTCTACTTTGTTGAACCAAATGGGTTTTTTTGAATGTCAAATCGAACATATCTAAGGAATCTATACTTCTTTAGAATAGACCCAAAATAAATAAAAAAGTGAATCATGCTTAACATTGAGTTTAAAACATATTTTGAGTGTGGTAATTAGGAAAGCCATGTCCATTAAGGGTTGATGCTTAGACCTACTAAAATGTTCATTTGCGTTGATATAGAGCCAATTTTTGGTTGTTGTACAACCCTGACAAATACTACTTTCTTTTCTACAATTGATAAGTTGGATAATAAATAATGAAGATTATTTTTGCTTTTACACACTAGGTGATTAGTTGGAAGTTAACCCTTTGACGAGCCCGCATCCGTATAATGGACGATGAACAAATTGTAACCTTTCTCTTTACTACATTTTGTACAATTTTTCATCCGTCCAAATTTCTCTTGGTTATTGTGCTAGTTGACTATCATTTTACACTATAGATCTTCAAAATAAGATATTGTGATTTTTAAAAAATAACAGAATTGGTTTGTGTCAAGATTCATTCTTAGTTCAGAATGTGAGACCCTATACATGATTTTCCAAAATAAGTAGAATCAAATAATGGAAATCATACCATCTCGTAGTGCATGTTATTCTAAATTCACTACAACAATTTTTAATTTTTTTGGGTTAATTTGGGATTTTTAATTGAATTTCAGAAGAAAAGCTTGAAAATTTAATTACAATTTACTAGGGCTTCGCTTCTCTCCACACCACTAGTGACGAAGTGAAAGGCCATTAAATTGAAGAAGACGTGAAAGGCTAGGTTACTTTACATAATGGTCTTTGAGGGCGGAATAGAACAGTCATGGGAAGACCATCCAAAGATGTGAAAGGTTAGGTTACATCACAAAAATGCCTTTGACGTCATCACAGATGTGATCTTCACATTGACATTGGAACATTGTCTAATGTTACAGAATTACTCTTTGGGGAAAGTAATAATGTTCTCTCTTTTGAAAAATTTCTTTTTAAAATTTAGAATGCAATGTCTAATTTTGACCAGTCATACCAAATTTCAAATTCTAAAAATAATTTTTTAAATTTTGATAAAATTTTGAAGTTAAATGCTTCTAAACTCATTACATCGAGATGATCTAAAGCTATTTTTGGAAATTCAACCGTACATATAATTTTATAAACATCATGATTTTCATTTTCTGTTTTGAACCAAACTTCATCGAAGATAAAGAGGTCACTTATGGTTGGGAGGTGAACCTTTAGCAATAAACTATTGTGTTTTTAGGTCCAAGAAATATGATTCTATTACATGGTATCAAAGCTATTAGGTTAAATACAACTAGGGCTCCGCTTCTCTCCTCACCACAAGTGACGAAGTGAAAGGCTATGAAATTGAAAAAGAAGTGAAAGGCTAGGTTACTTCATATAATAGTCTTTGAGGGCGGAATGGAAAAGTCATGGAAAGACCATCCAAGGATGTGAAAGGCTAGGTTATATCATATAAATGTTACATCATAGAAAACCGTGGCCTAAAATTGTCGACTTTCGGTTCACCGCTCAATGGCTCACTTACAAACCCTACAACCGTTGGAAAGCCACTCGTGGAATCTATAGTCGTCAATACCATTTTTCTAAACTAGCTTCGACCTACGGTCGTCAATGGAATTACAATTGATTCTATTGAGAGTTTATAGTCCAAACTTTGTTGTTTGTGTTTGTTGGTGTGAGTCTTTTGAAGATAGCTCATCTATGTACATAAAAGTAAAGATTTGGCAGGTTCCTCCAAGTATCAAAGTTTGAATTTTTTGTTACATAAAAAATTCATTGCCAAAGGTCATCGGCAAATTTTTATAAGGACATTTTCAAAACCAGATGGTTCATCAACTAATTCAATTGTCATCAATTGGAACGACAAGATTTATGATACACAAAGATTTATGACAAAATTGTAAATTCCGTAAAGGAGGATCTTATTACTTATGGGACAAACGCTCAAACGGTTGTAGAAGCATGGAGGGAGTGTCATCAAACTGAGCGATTAAAGTTGTGGACTTTGATCATGACTTAGATTCATTTGCTACTTGTAGAAGTTGAACTATATACATAATTAATCCTCATAAATTTATATCTTGTATTTGATCAAAGAGTATCATCACAATCCACATAATCTGAATCACAATTATAACTAATGAAACACATATGCCCTCCTGAACACCACTTGATTGAGCAAAGTTATTTAACCCCTTCAACTACTCTAACAAAGATATCTCTTTGGGTTTATCAAACTCTTCATATTGCCTTTTGTAAAGTCTACTATATTTATTATCCAAGACCCAAGGTAGACATGTGATTCTATTCTTTCTCTTGTCTAATTAATTATGGAACCTGGGATACCTTTGTGATTTTCTTTTCCCATTTGCCCAATAAATTATAGAACTTGAGGTACCTTTGTGGTTTTTTTTTTTAAATTTTTCCTTCTTGTCTAAGGTAGAAATAAAACTAGTCTATGGTGAGTTGAAGAATAATCTAAAGCAAGAGCCTACGCCATCACGGGGCGTGGAACTCATGACCTCCCCAATAATAGAGGAGGGTTCCCATCCGCTCCCCCAAGCCAAGAGCCTCGACCACAGGCACTATTCATGAACAATAATTGTCAAAAAAATTAATTATAGAGAGGGAACTCCTCTCCAACTCCTCTTCAACTTCTCTCATGTTTTCGGTTAACTAATATATTTCAAGTGATTCAAGAGAAAAAGATTCAAGTGAAGATAAAAAGAATCAATTCATGGTAAAAAGGGTTTTAACCCTTTAAGGACCGCGCATCCAAATAGTGGATGTTTATTGGTCAAAGCCAATTTTGACCTTGAAGATGAAGTTTTTTGCTATTGCTCTCAATTGAGAAAATGAAGTTTATTGACTCTAGTTTTCACTTCACTTTTTAGATCTTATACATTTCAAGAATTGAATATTTTATTTCTGTTGCAAGCTATGTAGCTGAAGGTCTGAATTACACTGAATAGGATGTTCACCTTTTGAATTTTAAAATTAAAATTAAAACATTCAGAGAATATGTCATGTGATTCTCCATTGTCATTTGCACATGTTCTAGAAAAAAAAAAAAAAAATTTGAAGATTTTTTGTAATTAATATGAATTTCTTGAAGTATCTGACCTGAAAATTTGTCAAAAGTTCATTTTGTATCACAAAAATTGGAAAATTTTAGGACCAATAGGAAACATACAATTTCATGCATGAAAAATATTAAAAAATATATTTTAACAAATCTTGAAAGTTGAACTCTGTATAAAAGTGTAGTTTGACTGTTCTACAAAGGAATGGAACGTTAAAGGGTTTTAAGTAATTTAAGACATGATAAAAAGGTGATCACTCACAGCACTGTACTGTAGAAAAAGGATAATCCACAAGTGGGTAACTTTAGAGGGGTATGTTGCGTCTCCTGATATCAATGACATTGAGCGGTCTGTGAGTGCAAAATTAGAAGATGCTTCCTCTGCTCTGGAGCCCCAGAGCAACACTAGTGACTCAGCGCCAGTCAACCTCCCTCGCCGCTTAACAGCACCCGGCCTGCATTTGCTTTTTAATTTATTATTATAACTTCACTAAAACCAAAAAAGGTCAGGCCTGACTTCCACATTCCATCCACCTTGGGCTATGAGACCTTCCACGTTCCACAACATGCCAGGTAACCGACACAACATTCAAATGAAATGCGCTGAAACTTAAATTTTATATCACTAGAATCAATGAAGAGCATTGCATGTGCTAGTAAAAAATGAAATGAAAATTGAACGAAACAAAGTGCAAAAACATGTTTTAAGTAAGGGCCTCATGTTTTTGCACTTTCCAAAGCATGCCAGGTAACCGACATTATTCTCAACTAAGTTTTTTCCTGCAACAACTCCTTCTCTAGTTGTGGAATGAAGACCTTCTCTACCATGGGTTCATACTTGGCTGCTTTTCTCAGAAGTTTCAACGCCTCCACCTTCCGTCCTTCTTGACTGAGAACACTGCATCATGGGCACATAAAAGTGTGTTAGGCATTTAATTAACCCTTTAACGTCCCAATTCAATACTGGTTTTGAAGATGCGTTATAAAATGTTTCATGAATAACAATAATGTACAGATGTGATCTTCAAATTGGCAGTTACAAATGAATAACAAAGCTAATTTGTAAATGCCAATGTGAAGACGACATGTGTACAGTTGGATTTATCATATTTTTTATAAATAGATTTTAATTAAATTTCAAGGTTTTCTTTTGAAATTCAATTAAAATCACTATTTTTTAATTTTTGATTAAAAAAATTGTATTGGATTTGGAATAATGTGCACTAAGAGATGATATACTGTCCATTATTTGATTCTACTTATTTTGGAAAATCATGTTTAAGATCTCACTTTTTGAACACTTATTTTGGAAAATCATGTTTAAGACCTCACTTTTCGAACTAAGAATGAAACTTGACATAAACCACTTTTGTTATTCTTCAAAAATTCACAATATCTTATTTTGAAGATCCATACCGTATGAGAATTTTGGATGGATGAAAAATATCATTGTATGTGGTGATGGGACGTGTCAGAAATCATCCACGTCAAGAATATGGACGCTGGTGCGTTAAGGGTTAACCCCTGAAGGAAGAAGGATTCATGGTTTTAAAATGACATTTTAATTTACCATATTGTGAAAAATATAATTTAGATGGGACCAAATTTTGTACATTGCAGGTGTTGATAAAAACAAGTAATTTGAACAAAAGGAAGTCCACATAGGAGCTAAAAAAACACACGGCGAACTCAGGCTTCTGGGGGTTAAAAGAAAATTGCATTGAGTGAAACCATTTACAGTAAAGGATTTATTGATCGAAGGAAGGCAAGGTGCGATAGCCAAATGAATAGTACATGATATTGACAGCCAACTGAATAAGAACGACGACATGGTCCTTTTGACCAAGACAGAGACTTCAACGAAGACAAATCAAAATAGAAAAATCTGCCCGTACTAATTAACAACTTTTGGATCGACCAGTCGTTGGAATGCAATCAAACTACAGTACAACTCGACCAAAAGCATCGAGAGCTGAATTTAGGGGATATCCAATATTAACCCTTGAATCATGTTTTTAGTAGTAGTTTTGAGTAGGTTCTATGTGGACTTATTTTTGTTTAAATTTATTTGATTTTCGATCAATATATGCAATATTCTTCACTGATTTTGGTGATATAAAATTTGGCCCCATCTCAATTACAATTTTCACAATACAATCGACTGAATTTGTCATTTTAACCCTTAAACGACAATTCCTTTCCTGATACCACACCCAAAATCTCCTCTTAAATTCCATTTTAAGCATGATTCTGTGTTTAATTTGCTTTAGCTTTATTCTAAAGAAGTATAGATCTCTCTAAGGTGCTCGGTTTGGAATTTTAAAAGTCCCATTTGGTGCAATGGTGTAGAAGTTATGAGCAAGATTCTCCCAAACTAAAACCAAGCCCGTGGGGCTGGCATTGTCGTTTAAGGGTTAAAATCGTGAATCCTTGGTCCTTTAGGGGTTAAGCACATAGTAGTATATCATTAAAAAAAAAAAAGGGTTTAGAGGAACGTGCCTGCTGAGAGCGATGCATGCTTTGAAGTATCGGTGTTGCGAGAGCGGATCCTGAGGTACGTCCATTTCCGAAAATACAGACATAATTTCAAGTGCTTCTGACCTTTTGCCCTGCATGAGATTTCATGGTTTTTAAATGACCATATTTGTGAAAAGTATGATTCAGAGAGAACAGCATTGCATGTGTTGGTCAAAAAAGAAACAAAAATCGAACGAAAGAAAGTGCAAAAACATGAGGCCCAATTTGAGCCTCTCGGTCTTTTAGGGGTCAATATGTATGCTCCAAAGCGAGGGACGGAGTATACCAGATTAAATAGTGCCACTCCAGCTCCTAGAGATGCAGCAATGATCAATTCTTTTTCCTTGGTCTGCAACACAAGGACATCAAAATGAGGATTTTGATCTCGGTTCGTAAGAACTCAATATTGGTAAACCTGCAACAAATATGAGTGTTTTTTTTACTACACTGAAATTGTGATTTAGTGTCCAGCGAGGATTGATACCTTTTACCACAATTTGTTCAAAGGTGAGGAGAAAGTGTCCCTACAGTACATAGGAGTTTGCCACTTGTCATTCCGAGTGCCATGTTCCTTCCGGATGATGAGAATGACATGAGGTGGCATGCCATGTTTATTATAAAGTTGCCATTCGACAATGGAACACTACATCCAGAACGTTTACTTGAAGTTTTTATCATTTTAAATTTATGAAAGGGGTGTCAAGAAAATGCACCTTCTGTAGGACAAGGCCATGATACTCCGAAGCCTTCAACCACAGTTGCCTCCCGGAGTAGATCTTGCCCAATGCAAACAAGGCTTCTACTTTATCAGGAAACTTCTCCACAGTATGACTGCAAAAGCATATCAACAAATGAACAAAAATCACCTCCTCTAATCGTAAAATATAGCCTTCTTATTACACATGAAAGTCAAGAATTCAATGTAAATTGAACTCATTAATACTATCTGAGATAGAGTCTCACTGAAGGACTTCTAGAGCTTCGTCTTCCTTCTGCACAGCGACGCAGTTTGCTGCTAACTGACAAGGGAAAAATAAAATCAGGCACACTTATAAATAGGATGTATTTACAGAACCAGAGGAATGCAATTCAATTTATTTTTTAATTTTTTCCCAGCAATTTATTCACATGACTTTTGAATACCAAAAAAATGAGAAATAAGGCTTCTAGTGCTCAGAAGTAACTTACCACAAGAAGATCATCTGAACTCATCTTTTCAAATGCCTCCATCTTCAGTGAGCTTGTTTTTTCAGGAGAAGGCGATGGTGAGGAACTTCTCAGTTTGGACAGCTCTGTAAGTGATGGCAAGCCCAGGGATGAGCGTACACTTGGCTGTCGAAGTGCAACTGTCTGCACACAAAAAAGTAAAGGCACATCAAATATCTTAAAACCTTGTCTTGCTCCACTTCACAGAGCTTTTACGCTACCAAGAAAAGCAAGAAAACAGGCTTGAATTTCCGCATAACGACAATATTAGATCCATATACTAAAGCAATACTCCCTCTGTCCGGAAATAACTGTCCAAGTTTTTGGGCGAGTTTTCACTTAACGCAATTTTTGCCAAATAAGACAGTCTCAGTACTTGAAAAATAGTCTATATTTAATAGTAGTACTGGATTGTAGTTTTTGTGTCACTCTCATTGTCCACGTGGACAGGGCTAACGTTTGAAGTATTAAACATAGGATAAATTATGTTGGAACAAAAAAATGCCACAAACTAGGACAATCATTTCCGGACAGAGGGAGCAATGTGATAAAAAAAAATTTGGTGGAACCACATTTAGTGGCTCTAATAAAACACAGAGAGCAATACATATTTCAGAGGCATGTCATCAGTAAGGAAAAATGAGTGTGCAGTAGTACCTGAGCAAGACTGCAGCAATTGTTTGTGATCCAGTACATGAATACACCCTGAAAAAAAGAAAGACGAGCTTACAGGTCGAGTATGACAAAGTTCCCAGAGAAAAGGCATCTTTTTCCATCTATACTAAGAAAACTATCGATTGATAATGTGAAGATCTGAGTACCGCAAAAAAGTACCTGTGGAAGGTAAAACCCAAAAATAAATGCTGGGATGGTAGCAGCCTCCAACCACCATTTGTAAAACTGCTCACAGGAATTCCAAAACAACACAGAACTCCCTTGATATCTGTAGAAGATTTTGCTAATACACAAAAACTAATTCAAAAACAGAAAGAACCAATTCTGTACATAAAATAAAATAAAATATACAAGAAGATCATCAATCGATTGTATACCTTCATAACAATACCCATGACTCCTTTCTGTTCCCCCATACCTTTGAAGGACAACTACTGCAATCAAGCCCATCCGTATGGGCCAGAAAATCCCACACCACAGACGTCGATTAGAAAGAATCATTTGTACAAGATTTAAGAACATATATACTATAATTGGAGGAAAGGATTATCTATGAATTACCTCTTTTTCCAAACACTTCTTAATTCCCAAACACAGAAAAGCTTCCGGGTTGCATTCTTGGGTTGATAAATGAAAGAGCTAGGTGGAAGAGAATTGGCACCAATAACAACTTCTAAAGGGGAATCTCGTGACTTAGGAAAAAAAATCAAGATTTACCTAAGCAGTGACATTGCAAAAGGAAGCTTTACAAACATGATTGATTACATTGGAAAAACAGGATGTAAAATAGCACCTGCACATTTGTGAAGTAAGTAGCGGCCACAATGACTGGAAAGAGCGCCCCCAAGGCACCTTGGACCGGCACTGTTAGGTCAGTAAACCACAGAATCCCCCCCTGCAAAATGAACTTGAATCATCAGTTGGGGAAAAAACAACAACAACAACAAAAGATGACCTAAACACACTGATTGAATCACAGGGAAGATACTGCAGAACTCCAAATGGTACTCAGAATGGATAACAATTAGCCGAAGTTGCTTGTTGAATGATATATCAAGGCAAAGAAATTTACAGTATCAAAACCCGGGTGTGCAGCCATTGCCATTTGCCGTACAGAAACAATCCAGTATATGAAAAGAGGAACCTGCAAAATCCGTATAACACCCGTAGGATAGTAAAAATCCTCTAGGTGACCAACTTCCATGCTCTCCTCGAGATTGATGGTGACAAATTACCCTACGTGAGGGTCTGATTCAGACATTCAGAACTTCACCATAAGAAAACTTGGTAAAAAAAACTGCACAAGTTTGTCATGTACTCCCTCTGTCCAACAAATAGATCATGGAAACTACTCTACTGTGGAGTAGTTTTCATGATTTTTTATGGGACAGAGGGAGTACAATGTTTTAGGCCACCTTAGACTGCAGATGTAAAACATGTGCAAAATCTTCATTTGCTCATTGTGAGTGCAATTATTGGAATTAAGAGGCGTAATATAGATGATCTCTGAAATAGAGCTAGTCCAACAAAACAGAACTAGAGGTTGGAGAATCATAAGACCTGGATAAGGGGAACAGCAATAAGTCAAGCTGGGCTGGGTGCTCCGAGTTCACGTCGTCGCTTGGTGAAAATACGGTATTGGGAGGCTAAAGTCTGTCCAGAGCCCGGAGGAGGAACAGGTGGTGGCACTGCAATTCCTTAAAACGATAATTAGCAACAGAATTACATACCAAGAAACGGTCATGCGCCTAACACAATTTTTTTCATAAAATAATTATAAAATGCTCAAAATGCTTCATTAATTGCTCATAAAATGCTTCAATGCTTACAAGTTAAAGAGCTCACAAAATACAAGGGCTTACATTGGCTCCCAAGACGGGCGAAGAGGGATGCTTTTCGCAACTGAGTGACTGTCAGTGGAAAAAGAGCCGCACGCAGTGCCAGTGTGGATCCGATGATTGTGAGCCACCTGCAAGCGTGACAACATTAACCAAGAATTGAAAAGGCCAATTCGATTGATCATATTGAGAAAAATATAATTTAGATGGGACCAAATTTTATATCACCGGAATCAGTGAAGAACATTGCATGTGTTGATCAGAAAACAAATAAATTTGAACAAAAGAAACTCCACATAGGACCTACTCAAAACTGCTTAAAACAACGTGAGGCTCAATTTGGGCTTCTTGGTGCTTTAGGGGTTAAAAAGGCCCTGATGATGTAATCAATCAAAATGAGACTTCGTGCTTCATTCTCAATCAAATGTTTTGAGTGTGATATCTTGTTGAAAAGCTACTGAAAATGCACTTCTAATGAGCTCCAATTCACTCAAAGTATTGAGATCACAGCAAGCACTTGAAAATGCACGGCAAATATGACCAACAAACAGTTTTTATTTATTAATCATTTCTGTATCAAATCTTGTGAGTGGTAGCTTGTTGAAACAATACGCTTCTAACAAGCTATTACCCATGTTCTTCAATATTGAGATTATAGCGACCAATTGGAGGCTTTTATTCCCAAAATTCCGGTTTAACCATGAAAGGACCCAGGATTCATGGTCTTAAAATAACAAATTTTCCGATCATATTGTGGAAAATATAATTCAGATGGGCCTAAATTTTATATCACCAGAATCAGTGAAGAACATTGCATGTGTTGATCGGAAACACAAATTAATCTGAACAAAAGGAAGTCTACATAGGACCTACTCAAAACTGCTAAAAAAAACATGAGACCCAATTCAGGCTTCTTGGTCCTTTAGGGGTCAAGAAATCATCAAACTAAGCTGAATTCTAGAAAAGGATTTTAATCAATCAATGAGCTCGTAACCTGATCGACAACAAGTGGCCAACAAGAGAAGGAAAATTCAAAATTCCCTGACGTACTTACCAAGGCACTTGTGTGATAGTTTGAAACCGATCGAGCGTGACAACAATTGCATCCACCGGCACCTGCAATGTGCTCCAAAATGCACTACTACTCCCTCCGCCTGCCTCATTAACCATTCCATCATCAATTACGCTTGTTAAGCTAATTTCCTCCATGTCCACTTTGCTCTCCTGCCACGGGAATGATTCCTGCTCCACACCATTAGGGTTTAGGGTTTTGGCATCGCCAATGTCATCGTCCTCCTCCCGAATCAATGTTGGCTCCTCAGGCTGGATTGCCGAATTGGTTCTCCACCAAGAGAACTCTCGAGTTCCGAAAACCTCTCCATAGCTAGGGTTTAAGTTCAAGGAGAGCACATTATCCACAAAAGGGTGATGGCTCCGGGAGCCTGCAAAACGGTGTGATGACGAGGAAATCACACGTCGCACGATCGCTGCAACGTGCGGCCGACATCGATTCGTGAAAGCCATGGTCCTAAACCCTAAACCCTCTCAATGTCCTACATCTTCAGTGCAATTTTGGGAAGTGCAACCAAATTTGTTGGTGAAAATCAATAATTCCTGTCTGGCTGCACACAACGAGCTCCCCTTCGTATAAAAACCATGAATCCTTGGTCCTTTACAAGTCACAAAAACCAATTAGCCCTAATCTTTGATGAATGCCTTCGCTGTGAGTCATGCATTATGCGCAGCGGAAACTCGCGAAGACAAAGTAAGTCTTCCCTCGTAGTTTAATTTGTGGTGTCATTAATCGTTTTTCAACAAATGATGTTTTTGTAAAATATGAAATGCTCATGGTTAGTGGAGCAATCTCATTCTGTTGAAGAATGCCAACTAATCCTAATCTTTGAACAAAGAGGGCTACTTGTATTATTTGCCAAGTTTAGTTTGTGAGGCATTAGAGTTAACCCGAAAAGAAGCTCCCAAAGAGGAAACTCAGCTCAAACTCATGTTAGACTCGTTTTGAGTTGAAGAAAGCTCCAAAATTGAGACAAAGCTGAGTTTCTAAATTCTTTAAAACAAGCATCTGACAGTATCTTAGCTGTGGGACCCTCAGTTGCGAACACGTTCCCCAACCCTCAGTTGCTATTCAATTCGAGACCAAGTTACTATTCACTGAGAATATGTGACAGTGGATCTTATTTTTAGTGACAAGACTCTTGTTTGACTCCTGTTACGACCTCTTTTGTTTTCGGTTAACTCAATTGACAAAAGTGGACAACATCAAATGAGCCTATGCATTGAGTGAAATTCAACTTTAGTTTAGCGATGATTGACTTTATAGTGGATTAGAATTATTTTGTTATTGTAAGCAAAGATGTGGATGAAGATAGTACCGTAAACTTAGGATGTAGGCTGCTGCAAAGACTCCCAAGCCAATCACCTTATTTAATCTGCAATTCATGAATACAAGAACCACAATCAGGCCACCTCAAAGTCATAAGCTCACACAAAAATTCATCAAAACTTTACGACTTTTGAGAAGTGCACAGTACACATAGATTCTTATCAAACATTTTTTGCACATTGAAAATATTAGAAACATATTACAATATTAAAAACACAAAGGATGTAGTATTTTAGGTTGTTTAGATAAAAGGTTGTTAAGGCAAAAATTAGAACTTAATTCAAATACACATTAGCCAATTACAATCACACTTTATCTGATTATCCGATTGATGGCACTCGGTGCACGCAGTGCATCCCCGCTTCATACTTTAAACGCGCTCCCGTGTAATCTCTAATACATACTCCTTGCAGCCACCTTTCTCTGCCTGCATATCATCATTCATGATGTGAGCAAGAGCTTCCAAACCACTCACTTGAACTAAGAAACAATAGGTCTACAAATGTAGATCTTCGTGGTTTTAGAATGACAAATTCAAGCAAACATATTGTGAAAAATATGATTCACATAGGACCAAAGGATTCAGTGAAGTACATTGCATGTGTTGGTAAAAAAGAAAGAAATTTGAACAAATGGAAGTCTACATAGGACCCCGTGTACGTGGAACCCCTCGCTAGGGCATTTGCAGAGCATAGTCTTGATGACGTACAGATGACAAAAGGAGTTGTTGATACCGTCATTTCACGGTTTATGGATATAGAAGCTGCGGAGTCTTCTTGCACCCATAGTTCTTGCTCTTTGTCTAGGACATCATCTTCTTCACATGAGGACTCATGTGATGATTCTTTATAGTGGAGTTTATTTAGTATTTCTTTACCTTTTTTTGGACTGGTAGTGAGACTAAAAGGGCCACTACACTTGTATTTTTCTATCCGCGTTATTCTCCTCATCATTGTCTATTGTACTCTTTGATCTCTCCGAGTTGTTATGTTCACTATTGTTTTTTTATTACCAATGCTCAATCTCTATAGAATTTGCTAACTCTATACTGATTTTCAAATTTATACTTGATGGATCCAATATCTAGAGTAAGAAATTCCTATACCCTATACCCAAACACCCTAAACTCTTGATCTTAGTCCCACGGTCATAGGTATTTTTCAATAAATAAATAAATCGCAGAAAAACCTAGGCTCTTGGGCTCTCCAGCTCCCCGCTCTGAGGCTCACATACTAGCATTCCCGTTTTGAACTATAGTCAATGCATTTTGGCTTGGTCAAAATTTCACATACTTATATGTTTGTAATTTTAAAGAAGTATGTATTCTAATAATACTAAATCCAACCGTTGGACTCGATGTTGGATAGGACAACAACTTGATGAAATATTGTAAAAAATCTTTCATAGTGAGGAGGTTTATCAAGAAGGAGATATGGATGAGAAAAATCATCCATCAACCCCATACATGTCGGTTGGACTTTTAAGAGTTAATAAGTCTTGCCAATTGGCTCACCTCTCATAGATGCTCTTGAAGACCTCCATGATGTGGTCGGTGACCAATTGTAGCGACAATTAATATTTCGAAGTTGCTATTATCTTCATTCTACATTGAGTTAATGGTTTAGGATTAGTCTATGAGAGTTTATGGTTTAGGATTTAAAGTTTTTGGTTTTGAGGTATTAGGATTTAGGATTTTTAGATTTAGGATTTAGAATAAGCCACGTTTATGAGGAAGTGTTCATATTTTCTACTAAATTGGACGTGTTGAGGGGTTTGGAAAATCATTTTTTAAATTAAATTAATTTTTTTAAACAAGGAAAATAATTATAAGTTTTGTCCTAATTTTCAGTTATATTTGTTGTAAATATTTGAACAATTTTTTAATTAATTTTTATTTATTGCAGGAGTAAAAATGTGGACATAATAAACAAGGGTTTCGTTAAAAGTGCCTATTGAAATGTGCACTATTTTTTGGGATTATTTTTGAATATTTTAATCACAAATTTTGGTATGTATAAACAATAATATTGTACTTTGGCTAGAGTCTTTTCAGATATTATTGATTGAAAATAAATCCAAAGCAAGCTATGTAAAATATATGTGTGTCATATTTATATTGTGCTTTAAGTTTATTTTGTGAATCCCAATCACTTTCATGCCCTCAACATCGACAACATCTCCAATGATATTCGCACATCTTAAAACATAAGAGGTAACAACATTGGAGGATTTTGGGGTGATAAAAATCTCGTAAGAATCAACTTCCAAAGTATGTGCAGGAGTTACAATTTTTTGCACAATTTCTCCTTTGGACCAAGCTTTAGAACACCTTCTTCTCAAGCCATGGATAAATAGAAATTTTCAGAAGAACGTGATTGTCATCACGTGTCAAAAACCACCCATATTCTTTGAAAGTTGTAGAAAGCCTTGATACCTTCTTTGAGGGGGGCCTTTCAAGGCCCACCCCCTTTACTCCGCATGAGAAGTTCTCCAAAAAGACCTCCTAAAATCACACAATAACACCAACAAACAAACAAATAGTCAATATGCATGAAAAACTACGAATAATAAGAATAAGTGATCTTTACTAAAAGAGTGCGACATATGCCACACCTCCAAAAACCCAATTGCAAAAACACTCAAATTTATAAAAGATTCATTCTTTGTACAATCAATCAAAGAAATGCCACACCTTTCAATATAACATCAACAATAGGAGTAAAGCATGTGCATCACCCCCTCAATCCTACATAAGCAAAGAAACTTAAGTACAACTAAATTCAAAATTATATAGAAAGAGTGTGGCATGTGCCTCACCCCCTAAATTCAAGAAAAGCAACAATGCAAAAAATACATACAATCACATCAAGAATAAGAATTAAACACATTGAGTGAGACATGTCCCTCATCCCCGAAATCCCATATGAAAAATAACAACTAAAAACGTTATAAATAAAAATTAAACAAAAAGGGTGCCACAATCTCTCAAAAATATGAGAGTATAAACTCAATGACATCAAAAACAAAAATCAAACACAACGGGGGAGGCATGTGCGTCACCCTCACAAAAATACAAGAGCATAAACTCAAGAACATCAAAAAAAATCAAACACAAGGGGGTGAGCCATGTGCCTCATCCTCACAAAAATATGAGAGCTTAAACTCAATGACATCAAGAACAAAAATCAAACACAAAGGAGTGAGGCATGTGCCTCACCCTCACAAAATTATGAGAGCATAAATATAAGGACATAAACTAAATGACATTAAAAAAAAATCAAACACAAAGAGGTGAGGCATGTGCCTCACCCTCACAAAAAGATGAGAGCATAACCTGAAGGACATCAAAAAAAATTAAACATAAAGGGTGAGGCATGTGCCTCACCCTCAGAAAAATATGTGAACCTAAACTCAATGACATCAAAAACAAAAATCAAACACAAGAGGGTGAGGCATGTGCCTCACCCTCACAAAAATATGAGAGCATAAACTTAAGAACATCAAAAAAAAACTTAAACACAAAGGGGTGAGGCATGTGCTTCACCTTCACAAAATTATGAGAGCATAAACTCCATGACATCAAAAAACAGAAAATCAAACACAAGGGGGGTGAGCCATGTGCCTCACCCTTAGAAAAATATGAGAGCATAAACTCAAGGACATACAAAAAAAGAAACTTAAACACAAAGGGGTGAGGCATGTGCCTCACCTTTAAAAAAATATGAGATTATAATCTCATTGACATCAAAAACATGAATCAAACACAAAGGGTGAGGCTTGTGCTTCACCTCCAAAATGTCACATGAGCAAAATTAATCAAGTACAATCAAAATTGAAATCAAACACAGCGGGGGTGAGGCATGTACCTCACCTTCTAAATTCTACATGAGTGAAATGCATAAATACAATCAAAACGAGAACCAAACACGTGGAGTGAGATATGTGGCATACATTTGGTATGTTTGCATAATGAACATAGAATGAGATTGTGATTACGATGCAAGGAGTGAAGTATGTGGTGAGTTTTGAAATTTAAAATCAGATTGCAATTCAAGTAGTGAGGCATGTGCCTCACTCCAAAATACGTTCACAGAAACTCCACACATCCTCCTCAAATTGAAAATAAAAAACATTGAATTTTAAAATTTAGAATTTGGTAATAAGTGAGATGAGAACTTAATTACAAAACTCATAATCTAGATTTAGAGATTGTGTCATCAAGTGATATATGTCCAGAACCCTAAATATTTAGAACTTTAAAGGAATGTGAGTTATAATACAAATAATCTAATATATGGATGATTCAAAAATTCTCAAAGATGCAAATTTCAGAGTTTCATAAATACAAGCAAATGTTATTGGAACTGAGATTTGAGATTGTGATGTGCACATAGCAACAATTTGGTGGTTGAATACTAAATGAAGCTGGAAACTCTAAAAAGAATTTAGATCTAGATCTAGATGAAATTTGAAAGTCAGAAACTTACCCTAATTTAAGTATTGAAGTGATAAACACAATAGATCTGAAGGAAAGTAAGAATCAGAAGCGCTCCAAAGTAGATCTTAGTACGAGAAGTTGGGGCTGAAGTGAGATAAATCAGCAAGATTCTTGGTAGTGTGCTGAAACTTGTTTATAGATGAGGTGTGAACCGCATAGTAGAGTTGAAATGATGCAACCTGTAGCAAGAAGGTAGAAGGTTTAGTACCACACAAACAAGGTTATCTAGATATGTAGAACAAGACAACAAGTAGATCAGAACGTGGGTTGTACCAAGGCGGAGGCGTTAACGTTGCAAATCACCACTATACAAGATTCGGCACTTTGCAAGCGAAGCAAGACGGTGGAGAAGAGAAGTGCCGCACAAGCAAGGAGCGGCAGAGAGGAAAGGCGGCGGAGAAGAGAGAAAGGTAGGAAAAAGCGAAAACACGACCTAAACCCTAAGCGGCCGTTTAGGTTTTTCAAATTTTAATTTATTTATCTTTTGTGAGATTTTTAAGTCTATATAGCTTTAACTTACACAGATTTAAGTATTTTGACTTGAAATTTTTTGGGAGCGCCGGTGGCACTATATTAATGGCACTATATTAATTACATGTTTTCAATTTTTCAGAAATAAAATAGAATTTCTATAAATATGACATCTTATAGGGGGTAAAATTTATGGAGACAACCTCATAATATAACTTACTCTTGTATATATTTTGTCAAATTAAAATCCACATTATTATACATGTTTCTCCATACATGATTAAATAATTTGAAATTTAAAGGTCATGCGACACTACACAATAAGGGGTGAGACATGTGTCACACCCCATATAAAAATATTTTGCCTAGTTAGAATCTTAAGAAGTGAGGCACATGCCACACCCCTTATGACAATATTTTACCTAGTTTGAATCTTAAGGGGTGAGGCACATGCCACACCCCTTATGACAACATTTTGCCTTATCTGAATCTTAAGGGGTGAGGCATGTGCCACAATCCTTATAACAATATTTTGCCTAGTTTAAATCTTAAGGGGTGAGGCACATGCCACACCGCTCATGACAATATTTTGCCTAGTTTAAATCTTAAGGGGTGAGGCACATGCCACACCCCTTATAACAATATTTTGTCTAGTTTAAATCTTAAGGGGTGAGGCACATGCCACACCCCTTATAACAATATTTTGTTTAGTTTAAATCTTAAGGGGTGAGGCACATGCCACACCCTTTATAACAATATTTTGCCTAGTTTAAATCTTAAGGGGTGAGGCACATGCCACACCCCTCATGACGATATTTTGCCTAGTTTAAATCTTAAGGGGTGAGGCACATGCCACACCCCTTATAACAATATTTTTTCTAGTTTAAATCTTAAGGGGTGAGGCACATGCCACACCCCTTATAACAATATTTTGGCTAGTTTAAATCTTAAGGGGTGAGGCACATGCCACACTCCTCATGATGATATTTTGCCTAGTTTGAATCTTAAGGGGTGAGGCACATGCCACACTCCTCATGACGATAGTTAATTTTGTTCGCATTTAAGAAACTAAGGCATAAAGTTACATCATCTATTTTGATTATTGTTGAATTACATAAAACTTTATTTTTACATGTTCTTACAATCATCTTGGTTTTTTTGTATGACCAGACATTGTTTTATCTTAAAACAAATCATATGGATTGAAACTTTGAAGCAATGGAAGCTGGAGATCAAAATGGATCACCCTCGTTTGTTCGGCATCGTACAAATAGAAATTATGAGGTGCAAATTAATAAGCCACTCGATTCCCAAGACCGAATAAGCATTGCTAAAAATTGATAAGCATTGTGTAAAAATGAATATTTTTGAACCATCCTAAAGTGAACAATGTTAAAAAGGTGTTCAATAGAGAGTGAACTCTTGAAAAGGAGTGCAAATCGTCACATAGTCTCTTGTCCAAAAGGACATAGTGAAAAAATGAATTTCCATTGCAAAAGGTGAACTGAATGATATAATAAGAGAGAGAGCCAATTATGAGAAGCACCTACTTACATAGCTACATTCTTTTTAATCTTATTTAATGAAAAAATCTTTGATCAACTAATTGATGTTTTAATTTTTCCCTCTCATTTTAGACACATACACTTAATGAAATTGAAGCTTTGTTTAAGTGTTTGATTTTGGACAAAATGCAACTAATAAAAAACAACAAGGGACCAAATACTTGTATTTTGGCAACTATTGGCGTGCAAAAAATAATTTAGCCATTTGTTTAGCTCAAAATCGCAAGGGTGGGATCAAAAACCAAATTTAGCAAAGAAACCAACACAATGGTAAAATGAGTTGTTATCATCTCAAAAAAACACGAAGTGAAACAAGAAGTCAAATACACTCTAAAACCAAGATTGACATGTGTTTAAGCGGAGGCAAACACACCATGAGTTTTTAGGGACTTATCAACTATATCTAATATCACCTATATTTCACGTAACTCCAAAAATAATATAACATGAAGTAAAGTTTGAATTCTTTTTATACCTTGTAACACCGACATAAATCTTTTATTCACTCAAGAAACAAGTGACCAATTAACAAATAACAAATATGAGATCCAAAAGCTAGTAAATGATGTTAATTGATAAATACCCTAATTTATGATGTTCTTCATAGGATTACAAACTAGTGTATCATACACTAAATAGAATAAGAGACAGTGTAATTAGACTATATTCTTACAAAAAGTAACCGGTACATAATCAAGTATTTAGTGTGCAAACTCTTATTTTAGGCCCGATTTTAGGTAGTATAGAGTCTATACTTAATATAGGGATATATATTTTTGTAAGACCTTGCTATCCATGTCCTAAAGACATAAACATAATGTTTTTAGTAGCTTTAATCTACTATGTGCTAATTTTTTTATAGGTCACTTTTCAAATAAGATCTTAGAAGTTTCAAGTAAATCAATCCAAGAGATAATGGTTAAGAATAATAATTCTTATTTCTTCTTTATGATTTACCATTCCACGTTATGAAAAATAATTACTTAAATAATTTTATAAAAAGAATTACAACCAATACTATTGTTGCAATATTTAAATAATGTCTCAAAATAGTGGAAAATAGCCCTAAAATACTCTCAAAGTTGTGGAAAAGTCCAATTTTAACAAATAAGGTGTTGTAGTGTCCTTGAGGTGAGTAGAAGCATTGATATCTCAACTTGCATCGTGTGCCCTGACGGTATCACGATTTGTAAAGAACTGTGTCGTCAATTTTGTATAGAAATGAAATTCTCGTTTATATGAATTTTTCGCCTAGCTCTCTTCACAGATCTTTGCTTGTTTGGACATCAGCTTCTTCCATGTTTTTAACATCTTTATGTTCATCATATACTATTTCAAGAGGTTTTTGAATTTTCCCTTCTACTTAGTACTGGGCTTTCCTTGAAGGTGACCTACATCGGTAAATCAAACATTATGTGAATCCAAAAATAAAATATCATCTGAAGGGAAACCCAGAAAAACAAGAACCCGAGAGCTTGAAAGAACCAAGCAAAAAAGCCTATACCAGACAGCTTAGTCTACCTACAAGCAAAGGTGGCTCTAGATAGGCGTAGGACTACCGCTTAGCATATCTAATCCGTATGATACTTAATCCTTTAACGCGCCAGCGTCTACTATGTAAACGATGCACAAATTGAAACTGCTAGATTCTCATCCAAATTGGATAGTTTTCATCCACCAAATTTTCTCTTGGTTCTTGAGCAAGTTGACTATCTTTTGTACGGTTTGGATCTTCAAAATAGGTTATTATGATTTTCAGAAAAACAATAGAATTGGTTTATGTCAAGTTTCATGCTTAGTTCAAAAAGTGGGACCTTAAATATGATTTTTCAAAATAAGTAGAATCAAATAATGGAAACCATACCATCTTGTAGTGCATGTTATTCCAATTTCATTACCGTATTTTTTTTTAAAATTGTGCTAATTTGGGATTTTCAATTGAATTTCAAGAAAAAACCTTGCAAAATTAATATAAAATTAATAAATAAAAATAGAATAAATCCAACCGTACAGATATGATCTTCACATTGACATTTACAATTTTGCTTTGACCATCAACCCCATGTTTTGGTTTTCATCAAACATTTTATAACGCTCCTTTGAAAACAATGTTGAATCGAGACCTTAACCCCTAAAGGTTGGGCCTATGACTATGGAATCATGTTTTATCTGTCACACTCAATTTTGCAACTAAAAATAATACAAGAATTCAAATTTATATTTTTAGTAGACGAAGTCACATGTTTACTACAAATCATGAATTTTTCATAAATTTTGGTGAAAATTTGAAATTACTATAGTTTTATGAAGTGATTGTAAAGAAAATCTATATCAATTACAAAATGTACTAGAAAATTTTGATTTTTTTACCTAAGGTGTAAATTACAATGAAAAAAAAATTAGTTGATG
Organism: Pohlia nutans; assembly: GCA_022496805.1. Lineage (NCBI taxonomy): Eukaryota > Viridiplantae > Streptophyta > Bryopsida > Bryales > Mniaceae > Pohlia > Pohlia nutans. Next base: position 10,171,341 of record CM040105.1, read on the forward strand.
AAAATCATCCGTGTATCTAAATTTAGATTTTCTGCTACACCTTGGTGATACCTACCGAACTTGTACCTACAATAAAACACTCAATTTTCAAATTTTTCCAAAAATTCAAAGTGGAGTAGAAACTAGACTTGGCAAGCTTCATTTTTTAGTTAAGCTCAAATGCAATGGAACTCATTTTCATGGCCTAAATTTAGTTTAAGTAGAACAAGCAAAAAAAATTAAAATACACTACACGGTGAACCGTTTTTACGACTCTTTTTGTAGTTGGGACCGCATGTAAAATTTAAAAATAGCTTGAATGATTTGAATTTAACTTGAAGAGGTGGCATCACCAAGCAAAGCCCTTCACATAAAGAATTGGATGGAAATCATCCACGTAGTAGTTGGAATCGAACAGTCAACTTCATTCATAAGTCATTTTTTTGGTCTCAGCGGCGTTTAGGGGTTAACCTTTTAGTGCTTAGAGTGGTTTTGGAGAAACCACACTTTTTTGGGTGATGTTTTCTTAAAACTCTCGATGTCGAAATTAGGGATACCATTAATAGTATCCAACCGTATGAATGTAAGCATAGTTTAATGAATTATGTGTCGGTTAAATCTTGGTAAGATCGGACCGTTGGATTGGAAGATTATAGTATGTCTTTGAACCGTATAATGAACATTCATAAATGAGATTTTGGGGGGTGTGTGACTTCAAGGTTATAAAGAATTTGGGTTAAATTCTCAAAAATGAAAGTGAAGATGTTGAACAATGACCTATGCCAACACCTTTCCAATACAATCTTTCATGTCAAGAACGGACTCATACTTAATTATTGTGAATTTTATAATTGAAAGTGACTTATCCATGTACGGTTTAGGACAAAATTTATACGTTCAAATAAAAAAAGGAGTTGGTACATTGATCTAGATCAGACTACATACACTAATGGAACATGAACAAGAGAATACAATCCAAAAAAAAATACAACAAAACAAACTACCAAACACAAGAAATACCACATAGTATGTGTGTTGTATTTGTAAGTATTTGCTGCATTTTGAGGTATTTGCAGTATTTTGGTGTTTCGTACATAGGTATTTGGATAGTTAAGAAAGTCAGATTCCAAAGTTTCTTTTTGCATCATCTGCAAAATCAAAAGTTACACACCTGAACTTCAGACACCAAACTGAGATGGTTCACAAATTTTCCAGCATTTCATTTTTTAGTGATTTAGTGACCACTTAGTGGTTACATGGGCACTAAAGGGTTAACCTTTTAGTGCCCAAGTTACCGCTAAGTGGTCACTAGATCACCAGAAAATGGAATGCTGTAAAATCTGTGAAACATCTCAGTCTCGTGTCTGAAGTTCAGATGTGTAACTTTTGATTTTGGAGCTGATGCAAAAAGAAAATTTGGAATCTGACTTTCTTAGATATCCAAATACCTGTGTACAAAACACCAAAATACTGCAAATACCTCAAAATATAGCAAATACTTACAAATACAACATATGTACTATGTTGTATTTCTAAAGATTGGAAGTTTGTTATTATGTTTTTTTTTTTTTGGATTGTGTTCTCTTGTTCATGTTCCATTAGTGAATGTATTCCGATCTTGATCAATGTACCAATTCCTTTCTTATTTTAACGTATAAATTATTGTCCTAAATCGTACATGGATAAGTCACTCTCACTTATAAAATTCACAATAATTTTGTATGAGTCCGTTCTTGACATGAAAGATTGCAATGGAGAGGTGGTGGCACTGGTCATTGCTGAACATCTTCGCTTTCATATTTGAAAATTTAACCCAAATTCTATTTAACCTTGAAGTCACACACCCCCCAAAATCTCATTTTTGAGTGTGCATTATACAGTTCAAAGACACACTATGATCTTCCAATCCAACGGTCCGATCTTACCAAGATTTAACCGACACTTGTTTCATTAAGCTATGCTTACATTTATACGGTTTGATACTATTAATAGTATCCCTAATTTCAACAGAGAAAGTTTAAAAAAAATATATGTCAAAAACTGTGGATCCTCCTGAACCACTCTGGGCACTAAAGGGTTAACCCTTTAGTGCCTAGGTAACCAGTAAGTGGTCACTAGATCATCGAAAAATGAAATGCTGTAAAATCTGTGAACTATCTTAGTTCGGTGTTTGAAGTTCAGAAGTGTAACTTTTGATTATGCAGATGATGCAAAAAGAAATTTTGAAATCTGACTTTCTTAGATATCCAAATAACTATGTTCAAAACACCAAAATACTGCAAATACCTCAAAATACAGCAAATACTTACAAATACAACACATGTACTATGCAGTATTTCTTGTATTTGAAAGTTTGTTATCTTGTATTTATTTTTGGATTGTGTTCTCTTGTTCATGTTCCATCAATGTATGTATTTTGATCTTGATCAATGTACCAAATCCTTTCTTATTTTAACGTATAAATTTTGTCCTAAACCGTGCATAGATAAGTCACTCTCACTTATAAAATTCACAATAATTATGTGTAAGTCAGTTCTTGACATGAAAGATTGCAATGGAGAGGTGTTGACATAGGTCATTGCTGAAGTGCTTCACTTTCATTTTTGAAAATTTAACCAAAATTCTATTTAACTTTGAAGTCACACACCCCTCAAAATCTCATTTTGGAGTGTGCATTATATGGTTCAAAGACATACTATAATCTTTCAATCCAATGGTCTGATCTGACCAAGATTTAACCAAAACTTGTTTCATTAAGCTATGCTTATATTGATACGGTTGAATACTATTGATAGCATTCCTAATTTCAAGAGAGAGAGTTTAAAAAAAATATCACCCAAGAAACTGTGGTTTCTCCAGAACCACTCTAGGCACTAAAGGGTTAAGGGTTAAAGGCAATCAACCTTCTGTTGGGTCAAGAATGTTATGAGGGCCAATCTGCAGCCGGTGTGAACGGAACCTCATCCTCGTGAAGCGCATGCAGCGGTTATAGGAATATCAGGGACACGGTCAACAGGGACACGGTCATAGGAAGCCGCGGTCACAGGACGCACTTCCCAGTCTTCTTGCAGCTCTTGTCTCTCCTTTCTTCATACTCTGGCACTCGACCCCACGCGGGTGAGGTCGATCCGTCCGACGTTTGGGCCCGTGTTCGATCAATCGCTTCAACTTCTCCGGTACAGAAAATCGGATGAGGTACATGATTCATATGCCGCACAAATGATTTTGGGTTTCCACTTCTTTTTCCTTTTTTTGCATTTGTCACGGCAATGGATTCAGCGCCCTGATCCGCCTCTTCAACGTGCGCTTAGATCAGTTTCGTGTCCTTCCGAATTCAATATTTTTACTTGAGCTGACCTAGCCCACGATCCACATGCTTTAGAGTCTTTTAATTCCGAAAATGATAGTCTGTAAAGTGCTGCGTTTAGGTTATGGACTCGCATCACGAGTTTTGGCTTAGTTCGGTTTTGTTAACCTTTTAGGGATTATGGTTCTTGCTTAGTTCTGCAGTGGTTTTTAAGTTGTCAAATGGGTTCATTTTACTTTTTTAAAGTTTAGAGTTTATAAAATGTTACGCTTAGAGAATTTTTGCATGGAGAATAATAGTCTTAGTCGTCTTCTTTTAGGTTTTGTTCATGTTTTGGAGTCTCGGAGATTATGGAACTTTGATCTTGTTTGTAAAATGTTACTTTTAGGTTATTGAGTAGGAGTATGTCTCTCTCACACGAATGTTGGCTGGATATAGTATTCGTCGTCCTCTTTTAAGGATTGTCAATCTTTTGGAGTCTCAGAGAGTAGGGCACTTCTTCTTGCATGTCATGTGTTTGCTGATGAGAGTTCATTGATTTCTGTTTTCAGGGTCTTGGCAGGTCAATTTACGTGGATTTGGAGTTTTTTGTTTTTGTTTTTTCTTGGCATTCCATGATGGATACGAAGGATCCCTGCTTCAAGTTTAGGGTAGGCATGAGAGAATAGGAATCAGCATTTATATATACTATGTCCATACAAAAGGTACACCGGCGTGCAGAGTGGAGGATTTGGCATATTATATCAGTGAGAGCCTTCTGAGAATTTGCTCAGTAGGTAGTCAAGGAAATTGTTGAGATAGATTCGGAGTCGACTGCTCTTTTCGCCACAGAAGAAGAAGATACCATGGAAACCGCAGTGGCGGGGCGGGTTTCTCGAGTTCGGCCGCCTCGCCTCGCGTCTGAATCGAACGCCAACAATGGCTTTTCTTTCAGCCAGCAAACTGTCAGCAGCCAAACCTCCAGCAGCGGCTGGTTAGCTGCTTCTCTGATTGAATCCAATGTTTGGAGTTCGCCGCCGTCGCCGTTGATGGACCTCAACATGCCTGTTCCTCGCTCTCGCTCCATCCAGGTTTCCCCCTAACTAGAATCTAATATAACATGACTCTAGAGATGAAGGTTGCAGTTTTGTCATGAGTTGTATAGTCCTAATTTATGTGTTTTAAACATGATATTTTTTAACAAATAGTCAATTTCATGGTGTTGATGTCATTCAAATGGATATTGAACTGCAGTGAATGCAACGCAAAGAGATCCATACTGAAATTAAAGGATTGTGTTGTGTAGGTTCCACATGTACGGCAGCTTTGCAACTGGGACTGTGGATTGGCATGTGTGTTGATGGTGTTGAAAGCGTTGGGTGTTGAGGGCTGCGATCTCAAGTACTTAAGCCAACTTTGTCAAACCACAAGGTACGACTTCCTTATCTGGAGAATGAGAGCTCTGGTTTCATCCCTAAAGGACCAAGAATGCATGGTTTTAAAATGACAAATTGTTGAAAATATGATTTGTATTGGACAATACTCCTTTGCATGTTTGTGTTGCTGTCTTATAAAATATATGAGGGATTATGAAAGGCAGCGAGTAGAGCCAAGTATTTAAGGTTCCTGAAGGATTTTGGATTGCCTATCAATTCCGCTTTAGAGATGTGTAATTGGCTGGGTGACTTATCCCCGGGAAATTTTGTGTGCACCTGTGAGTAAATTTTTTTTTCTGACTATCGTTTCTGGTAATGGGTACAGCATATGGACAGTGGACTTGGCTCACTTATTGCGGCATTTCAAGCTTGATGTGGCGTTTCTTACTGTTACAATTGGAGCCAACCCAAATTTTGCAATTGAAACCTTTTATAAGGTAAGTTGCCTTCCTTATCATTGACTTGTACTTCCACGTAGTAGTTATGTTGTTTTGGGTGCGTGGAGAAATAAAATTTGCCTGCATAGTATAGGTCGTTCTTATGTTTTGTGAATTGATAATTGTTGCGGCCCCTCTCCTTTCATTCCCTCCCTTCAACACTTTTCGAGATTGTTTAGAACTGTAACGTAGTGTATGTGTATTTTTTTACAAACACAACATACCGTAATGTGTTTTTTGACATAGTAATGGATTTACCATGTATCTGGGGATGTAGGAAAACATGGAAGAAGACGGGGAACGTGTGAATATGCTTTTCGAGAAAGCCCCTCAAGTTGGCATTCGAGTACAGGTATACTTTCAATTGTTGGTTGCCCCTCATGGTGCTTTCAATTCTTCGATATTTTATGGCTATATTCTAATTCTCGTTTATAATTTTCCGTTACAGTGGAGATCGATTACTGGTGAAGAACTTTCATTGCTGATATTGTCTGGTGGATTTTTAGCCATCGCTTTGGTTGACAAGCGCAAGCTTAGGTACTTTTCATGACCATACTCTTATTCTTGGATAGGCCAAAAAGCTGATGAGTTCCAGTATCACAAGAAACATGTTGCATACTTAGTTTGCTTGTTGGAATGTCTTGTTGCTTGTTGAGCATTGATGAAGCTCTTGATTGTTGAATATTAGATGTACTTACGAATTATGTGGGACTTGAATTTACGTACTTCGTGTCTGTGTAGTCATCCATGGTTGGACGAGCTTTGCCTTGTGGACTGCTGTGGTCTTAACACAGGCTATACTGGTAAGACACTCTTGAGGTATTTTGCAATGGTTTTGACTTTAGTTTGTAAGGTCTGTTGGTACCTCTATTGACCTTAACCCCTAAAATTCCTTTATATATATACTCCCTCCAATTCATAATAAGAGTCCACTTATTTTGGCAAGTTTCAACTTGACGTTTCTTTTGCCAAAACAAGTCATGTCAATACTCAAAACATGGGCTATCTTTAATAGTAGTATGTAGTTTTTGTGTCACTCTTATTGTCCGCCCTGTTTGAAGTTGACAAGGCTCATGTTTAAAGTATAAAACAGAGGACAGAAACTGGGAAAGGAAAACACATGCCAAAAAAGTGGACTCCTGTTATGAAACGGAGGGAGTAAAATGATTGAACTGACATTTTTATTAGCCTTTTGGCAACATTAAAATTGTCAAATTTTGAGTAAAAACGTGAAAGTTGTCAGTTTTTTTTAATGCGATGGGAGTGCTTGGATCTGAATCTGAAGTCTCACATTGGTTAGAAGAAAATTGTGAGTTCAATAGTGTTGGGGTTTTGGGATCAAAATCACCGTCCACTTAAAATTTTCTAACTCGTATTCATACGTCTAAGATTGAAAATTGAGCCATGTAATTGTGGTCAATTTGTTTTAGAAGTAATTACATCCAAATCAATATAAGAATCAAAAGGAGTATCCAATTTTCATAAAATTGAGTCAAGAAATTCACTATTGAAAAAAGATAACACTTTCAAACCAATGATGGACGGGTATTGGTCAAAATATCCTTAAATGTAGATCTGATTTGATTTGAGACCTTTCCAGGTAAGGGTTGGGTAAAGGTATGACCTCAAATCCAAACATTTTAGAAATCTATGCTCAATATCTTATAACCTTATAATCTCTTGGATCCCATAGAATTAGGGGGCTGAATTTTTTGAGGTTGATGTCCAAAAAGGTGACTTTTAGTATGGTTAAATTCCTAAGTTCACATTTTTTTTTGAACTCGGATCTCTCCTCCCTATATCTTTTCTCCAACTGCATATAGTTTTTTCAAAAATTAGCTTGCTGGATGCTGTAGGGCATTATGTTGTCATATGCGGATATGACATGGACGCAGACGAGTTTGAAATTCGTGACCCAGCCAGCAGCAGGCAATCTCCTACTCTTTACAGGCATTTTTCTCAGTTCACCTGGTTATGGAATTAGTTCAGTAAAACTAATTTTTTGGTGGAGTATCTATCAGTTGCTCATTGGGCTCCCTGACTTTTGCAGTACAAGTGGGAGGATTTCATTGGACGCACTTGATGAAGCACGCAAGTCCTTTGGTACAGATGAGGATATACTTTTGGTATGTATCTGTCCTTTCACCTGATACTTTCTGTTCGGGGTCACTTATGAATACGCTTGTGAAGAAAAGTTGTAATTTTTTCATACTGTGTTTAAAAAGTACATACTAAGATGCATTATAATCCTTGTCCAATTGCCAGCAAGATTCAACAAAAATTAAGGCAGTCTATAGTAGGAACCATTCTCATATGCTTATTTTGCCCTGCATTTGTCTTACATCGCTTTCAGAGAAGCTACTCAGGATCACAGGGACTAAATTCTCTAGGCATTTAAAATTATCGTTCAGAATGTAAGCGTAGTGATATAAGGTTGAATGCTCTAAAACCACCAGCTCCCCGAACTCTGCATGTAGACTTTTCTTGGAGCCACCACAATTGAGACTCAAAACCACCAATTTCAGTACTCAAGCAAACCAATGGCATGCGAAGTAGTTGGTGGTTTTGGGTATCATCATGAATGGAAACGAGTACCACAGTGTGGACATGTGGGGAACCTGTATGTTGATATTGAGTCCCGTTCTACTTTCCACTTTTAAATTTGTATCGGTTTCAATATCGAGGGAAAATATGCATTCCTTGTTAAAATTGAAAGAAAAATGTTTCACCAAAGATATATTTGCTAAAAATACATGTGATTGCTTAAGTTGGTGGTTTAAAGGCAATCGACCTTATAAGCGATGTCTTTGTTTTCTGGATGCAGATATCATTGAACAAGTTCGAGCGGGACACTCCTACAATTGGGAGGCTTTCCTTAAATTGTTCTGAGAAAGTGTTGTAGCATTTCTGAGGCTCTGGACTTGCAATGTCCAATGTTGTAGTGACTTGCAATTTACAGGAACAACAACCCTATTCCAGTGATTATGTATATTTGTTTTCTTGGTGGCAGTCTTTGGTTTTTCAGTATCTCAATTTCTAGGTGCTCCTCACACATCTTTTAGTTCGTTTTTTCAAATCTGAAATTGACAAAAAAAACCCTGGTGTATTGTATTTATTGTTACATTTGAAAGATCTTTTTGTCATATACAAAGCGTGACCTTGAACTTCTGTTTTTGACGCATGACAATGATTCTTATCGTTGCTTGCATCACCTTGAGTATTCTTGCATTCTGTTCTAAACCTTTTCTTAAGCCATATAGTTGATTTTTAGTCAAACCTGATTTTGAATTTGAAAATGCATTTTATCATGTCTCAATATATGACTCAAGTTCATTGTAGGCACATCTCATGCATTTTGTCCTTCTGTGGTGCCTCTTTTTGTTATGGTCTCTGTCAAAATGTGGGACAATATTATTGGAGTCACACCTAGTTTCGGAGCTTTTCTTTGAAACAATGAACATATGGCCTAATGTAGAGTATATGTGCCTTTTTATACATTGTAGTGATTAGTGATCAACTTTTAATTAGGGTACATATTCTATTTTTTTTTGTTAATCCTTAAGTGTGCAAGGAGCCCATGGCGCCATGCTTGATATTTTAAAATCAAACGCTTAACACCTGAATGCCTGAGCGTCCATTTTTTGGACAATGTACAGATTTCATTCATAATTTCTCATCCGTTATGCACTTTTTGCAGTGTGGAATTTTCAATGTAGATTCTATGAGAAGTTAGCTTCATGCATACGTGATCCGATTAGAAAGGGGATGATTTGTGAATTTTTTATGCCTCATTTCATGTTGTAGTGATTCACCCAAAATTTTGAAGATTTCAGTGTAAAAGTGCTCTAAAAAAAGTCAATTCATAAAATTAAGCAACCAAAACATCTCCAAAAAAATTCATCTGTAGATTGTCAATATCTTATTCGTAATTGAATTACAAAATAATTTTGAATTTCATGTTTCAAATTTTATACTAAATTATTGGTAATAGCAATTATAGATATAATTGTATGGATAGAATCCAAAATTCATAATGTACATCTTTTATTCATATATCAAGTTCAAAATATCCCCCTAGGTTGCATTTTATAATGCATCTTTGCAAAACTGCCGAATTTGGAGAGGGCTCTAGGCATTTAGGGGTTAATTTCAAATGAAAGTGGTCTCAACTAAGAAAGTGTGGGGGCTACCTTCTACTTTCTAGTCCAATTTATTGTTCTTCAAAATTGCTAAAACTATGATTTTTATTGCACTTTGAAGCTCAAAACTCTAAAATTCCAATACCGGTATACATTGTAGAAAATGTTTTTCTATAGAATTTCTTTTTATGTAAGCTCAAGAAGCATGCCGCCTACACCTTGTTGTTCATCACTATTGTTTACATTTTCCCTAAAAATTTCATACTATTCTAAGCTTTTTGTAATTACTATGATTTTCACAAGAAAAAGACTTTGAATCTTTTTATAAAATTCCTTTTTATTTAAATAAAGATGAAAAAATCAGGGTAAATTGGTTTAACAATACCCTATATGAGAAAAATACCAGAAAAATATAATATATTTTAGAATGTGAGGAATTGATGAGGTTTGACTGGACAATTGTAGTGTGGACGCTTAAAAGTTAAAGAGTCCAAAATCACATTCGAAGGTTGATACATTAAATTAGAATTTGTAGTCACTTAAACATGAAACAAGAAACGACTCCCTTCTACCTCATAATATAAAGTTTGAATCTAAGCTTTGTATAAATTTATAAACATTTGAGTTGCCAAAAGCACGTCCAAAATTAAAACTGACTATACACAACTACTTTCACAAGTCCATTTGAACCCCCTAAATATGGCAATCAGAGCTCAATTTTTTTGCTATATGAAGTTTAGGGTTAAATGAAACATTCCAACAAATTTTAAGGTCATTTGGATTTGTAGGTTGAAAACAATTTAATTTTGAAATTGTGCATGATATTTTTTTAAAAAGCAGTGTTTACGTGAACTCCTAAGCGCTCAAACGACCATTTTCTGGTCGTTGGCCGAATCTAACAGGCTGCCCGGAACAATTTTTATTTTTATTTTTGAAAAAACAAAAATATTTTAAAATACTTAATCAAGTCTATTTTCCAACCCAATTCGAATTATGGCAATCCGAGTTAAACTCCATCCGGGAGAAATTTTCAAAGTAAATCACCTCAACATTGTCTTAGTGTTATAAAATTTGCTATTTGGGGAAAGTAATGATGATCCCTCCATCGTTTCTTTTTTCTTTTTTGAAGTTTACAATAGATGGCCCACCTTTAACCAATCATACTAAATTTTGATCTCTAAAATTGAAAATTATAATTTATACAAATTTTTAAAGGTTAATGCTTTTAAATTCATAAAAAAATGATCTAAAGTTATTTTTGGAAGTTTGACCGTACGAATAATTTGTAGAGATGATACTCTACATTTTGTCTATTAAACCAAACTTCACCAAACATATGGAAGGCACATATTATAACACATCTATATTTTGTCCAATACCCCTCGGGCTTTTAGGGGTTAAATGTGTCCTTTTAGCATGTTTGCACCTAGAAACGTATTCCAATCTCTTTCAAATTAATAGATTCAGAGACACAATACATAGATATAACATTGGAGTATTAATTCACGAGTTCATTGAAACTTAAGAATGATGTGCAGGTGTAGTTGATTCAAATTGCATTGTTACATTCCAATTTTTTGGTGGTCTTAATTAAGATTTGACCACAACAGTAACATGTTTTAAAAATTCAAATTGTTCATGTAGTAGTTGCCCAAATTTGCAATGATGTTTGAATGTGTTTAATTTACTTCAATATTCTAATTAAATTTGAGAAATCTATGAAGGAACTCCATGAATATTGCAAGAATATTCAAAATTAGTTTGAATGTGTGGTACATTTGAAAAATGATATCAATACAATGTTGAATATAAGTGTCTACTTGGAATGGAGCTTCATTTTATGAAGTAGAAGAGAACCATGTGTTGTTCATGCTGAAATGTTAACAAATTGTAATTTAGGGGACTATCAAGCTTCAAACGTGCTTTTGGACTCTTTGATTTGGAAATTAGAGTATGAACCCTAAATTATAATTCGTCACTACCATGTATAGAAGGGCACCATGTGGTTTCGGGGACATAACCTACATTAGGCCATATTTGCTTTCACTCATTACTTCAAAATTCAAAATATGTATACGAGCCTATAGTGATGCCTTGATGAAGTCTACAATGACTATTATTATTGATTATGAAATGAGGAAATTAACCCCTAAATGCCTACAACCCCCTCTAGATTTGGAGAATTGCAAAGATGCATTATAAAATGCGACTAAACTGAAGGGCTATTTCAAACTTGATGTTTGAATAAAAGTTGCACATTATGAATTTTAGATTCTATTCATACAGTTAGATCTTTGTTACAATCACCAATATTTTGTATAAAATTTGAAACATAAATTCAAAATTCTTTTATAATTCATTTATGAATGAGATATTGACAATTTGTGGATGAAATTTGTTGTGATGGGTTGAAAGGTAATTTACTATGAGTGTAGTGACTTTTGGAGACTTTTTAGGTGCTTAATTTGATGAGTTGACTTTTTCAAGAGCACTTTTGATTCATTTTGAACTAAGATCTTTAAAGTTGTAAACCCTTTTACAACGATTAGCATTACTATCATTTCAGTAGTCCTTTTTTCAACAATATAATTTGTGTTGCAATTTAGTGATAAATAGAGCAGGCTAGTCCTATCCAACGAATTTTTCTGGAGCTATATATTGTCAACTTGCTATTTAAAAGATCTAAGGCTTGCTATGTTGCTATAAGAAAAATTGGGTAAAAAAAAAAAAGTATATCACCATAATCTTTCTTTATCATTGGTATGAATATCACACAATTCTATAGAAAGCTATATATTTGTAGTACAAAAATTTGTAAATCGTCAAAAAATACTTTTTATTTTTCAAGTTTTAATTTTTGAATTGCCAATGAACCACTAAAGCAAACCTACACATATATTGGTACCAGAGGTAAAAAAAATAAAACATAAGCTTGCCCCTATTTTTGAACATGGTGGGGCTACTTAGACAAAATTGGGGACGGAGACCTCATATATATAGTATTAAAATTTCCAAAAAGAAGTACCTAGACCCCCAAAATGAGAAAACTAAAGAAACGGTTGGTACCAGTATGTGTGTAGTTTTGTCCTAGCCCAATTGACCCCCTCGCTTGTACCAATTTTTTTTTGGTTTTCTCATTTTTGAGGATTTAGATACTTTAAAAGAAATTAAATAAAATTAATTATGTACCTAGGGTTTACGACCCTGTACTTGGAGTTTACGACCATGTACTTGGGGTTTATGACCCCAAATTAATCTAAAACTACTCACTATGTCCAAAAAAAAGAGGAGCAAGTCCTTCTTTTTTTTTCTTTTTTTTTATTTTTTATTTTTTATTTTTTTAAATTTTTTACCTCTGGTACGAGCGAGGGGTCAATTCGCTCAATCCAGCCCAATGGGACTCCCTTGAAAAAATTAAAAATTAAATCACTAGTCCTATCTCCGCAGGGCCTAGGTCAACGATCAGAGCCCTATGGCCGCCCCGGTCCTATGACCGTCACTACCCCTTCAGATTCTCACTCACTCAGCTTCTCCAGTTCTTGCCAAGGAATTTAGGGTTTAGTCTCCAGGCCATCGCAGGTACGCGCCATTCTCATATATTTTCGCTCAATAGCCTACTTAGCTGTAAGCAATTCTTCGTGCTTAAATTTTTTTTGAATTTGAAACCTGTGCGTTTGAATTGGCAGGTTTCTTTTTCAATGGTCGTTGGATACGTACAAGTGGAATTTGATATTAGTCCTGTTCTCCTTGAAATCAGATAGGGATTCCTGCTCTAGTCTGTAAAGCAAATCTGTGCTCTTAATTCTTTAGAAAAAAAGACGAATTCCTGTGTGTTGCTTGATTTTTTGATGGTTGATTGTAAAATTAGGGTTTAGAAGATCCGGAGCTGTGAATGGCACTCACACTTGCGAAGGCGTATGCCACTCCGGGCGTCGCCGTTTCTACCTCTCCCCAGGCCCAGGTACAAATCACAAAAGGTTCTTGATAAGCATTACACTGATTATGGATATTATTGTGTGTGGCACAAGAAAATTAGTGTGTGTGACACTATTTGTAAACTTTGAAAATTATTTGACTTGTTTTAATTATTTGTTCTTATAATCAGAAAATATGAATTTGAAATCTAGCACTTAAAGAATTTGTAGTTCTCACTATTTGTTCATGTTAGTGTAATGCAACTTAATGTTAGTGTCATCGACATGAACCTGATATTACATTGTCAACAACAGCTTGACATGAATCTTAACCCTTAAGCGTGCAAGGAGCCACGTGGGACCATGTTTGATTGTTGTTAAGGCAAATGCTGATTTTCACCTAGTTCCTAATAAATGGTCTCAACTAAGAAAGTGTGGAAGCTATCTTCTACTTTCTAGTCCACTTTACGGTTTGTCAAAATTGTTGGAATTGCGTCTTTTACAACACTTTAAATCTTAGAGCCCTAAAATTCCAATATACACAATAGAAAAAGTATTTCAATCTAATTTCTTTTTATGTAAGCTCAAGAAGCATGCCACTTACACCTTGTTGTTCATCACTATTATTTACATTTTTCCTTTAAAAAATATACTATTTTAAGCATTTATGTAACCAGTGTAAATTGGTTTAAGAATAAATTATATGAGAGAAAAAAAATATAATACATTTTAAAATGTGAGAAATTGAGGAGGTTTGACCGAGTAAATGTAGTGTGGATGCTGAAGGGTTAACCTCTTGGAGGAACTCCACTAGTGAGGCTGGTATCTCTATTTCCGAACGTTGTATAGTTAAATATTTCTAGCCAAAAGGAGTCTGGCTAGTATTCTTGTGCAAAATATCAGCCATGAGTGGTTTGGTTGGCAAAAAGTCTTCCAAAGTCAAATTGACACCTCAGTTTTTAGCAAGAAATTTGAGGATAGCAGTCACTTGTGGGAATGCTTTAAATGTTTCCGGCTACTTCATTCTCTTAAAAGTCATTTTTCATCCAATGAAACTTTCTAGGATAGTAGTGATGGACATTGTTGAATACACAAGGAAGTTATCTATCATAAACTGTTGATGTATTCATATAGATATACTATACTTCATAAAAATAAAAATAAAGGATCCAAGTTTTTCCTTTGTTAAAAATTTCATTATACTGTATATAGAAAGTTTAAATGCAAATTTAGTGTTTGTATTATGCTATGTTGATAACCTCATAGTTTTGGCCCATCACACCAAAACTCAAGTACTGAAAATAGAAATTGTATTTTTGGTGAAGTTAAATACTTCTAAAACTTATTTTACCAAATTCTATAACAAATTTGACCATATGAATAATTCCTATAAATCATGACTAATATCTTTCCTAAAGCTGAGAAAATCATAGATTATAGCACATCTTGATTTTGTCCAAAAACCTCAGGCATTTATTGATCTAATGTTCTACTAGATTAACATTCACTTACCATTAATAACTTTGTGAAGCTTTTGAGATGCAATCTCCTTACTTGCCATCACTTCGTGTCGTTTTGGACCAATCAAGATGTGCTATAATCTACGATTTTTCTCATCTTCAGGAAATATGTTAATCATGACTTTTAGGAATTATCCATTTTTCCAAATTTGAAAAAATCTTCATAGATTTTTGTCAAATAAGTTTTAGAAGTATTTAACTTCACCAAAAGTCCAATTTCTATTTTCATTTTGTTTCAAGAGAGTTGCAGGATGAGACCAGTGCTTCCAATTTGCCTTAGATTGAACAATGGTGGTGGATGTAGGGGCAGAGTGCGCCGTCATCAACTCGGGTTAGCTATGGTGTGAAGTTTCCTGTGGTGTGTGCATCTGCTTCCAACAGTGAAGTGAACAATGCAGCCATTGGGAAGGAGCCCACAAGGCGAGGCCGCCGGCCGAAGAACACTACTTCAAGCACCACCACCAATGCAGTGTATGTATTCCCTCTTTAAAACATTGCTGAAGTCGAATTTATTTGTTTTCTTGACCAACACATGCAATGATCTTCACTAGTTCTAGTGATATAAATTTGGTCCCATCTGAATTATATTTTTCACAATACGATCGATTGAATTTGTCATTTTAAAACTGTGAATCCTTGGTCCTTTTAAGGGTTAATTGTCACCTGACCTGTTTTACCGTTGCTAGTTTGAGGTCATCATTTTGAGGTCATCAGTTTGAGGTCATCATTTTGAGGTCATCAGTTTGAGGTCATCAATTTGAGGTGTTGGCTTGCAAATCAACAGAAAGAAGAAAGCTGAGGAGAAGCAGGTGTTGGATGGTGCTGCCGTGGATGAACATGAGTCATCTCACGTTATTCCGAATGGCAAACCCAAAGTGGCTGTGCACTTGTTTGAGTATGAAGAGGGACCCTGGCCGTGCTCTGTCTCTATTCTTCCACACCTTCACGACGTGGCAGAATCGTTGGCCGATCATGTTGCGCGAATTTCTGCAGATTCTATCAAGGCACGTGGGTTCTTCACCATTGTGCTTTCAGGAGGCTCGCTTGTGAAGGTTAGTCTTCCTCCTCAAATTAAGCAGTTTATTGCTACTCTATTCGTAACCAATGTTGTACTGGTATTACACGGTTCTCAAGGAAATGAATGAATTAGAGTCATTTTGAGAAGTGCTGGACTTCAAACAGGTATTTGGAATGAACCACTGTTCAAGGTTTCATAACATTCAGTAGCCAGTGTGTGCTCTGCCTTTGCATCCATCCACGAGTTGGGGTCTTCATGCATGAAAGGGATGAATGCATAGCACATGGTTTCTCCACGTTGCTATCATGCACACATGCCGGTTACCTAAGTTTCCACTTGTCATGAAAGAAGGGTAGCTATTGATGGGCCATGAATGATGATGAGGAATATGCCTGTCATTCTCCTTGGGGGCAAGGCAGAGGTAGCACTAGCTACTAAATGTTATGAAGATGCCATACTAGTCCAACATTAGTAGAAACCCCTTAGAGGTATTCCAAGAAATCCAACCATGCTACAATTGGTGAAGTTATTCTAAAAGGACAATTGTGACTGAGGATGGATTTTCTACTACACTAAAATTGTGATTTAGTGTCTAGGACACTATTTTTGAACACATGCACTATTTGACTTTTTGGAGATATAGTGTCCTTTTACTGTAAAATTTAAAATGCTAAAAACTTCAAAGTAAACCTTCTTGATGTAAGTGTTCCAATGACAAATGGAAACTTTATAATATACATGGCATGCCAGCTCATGTTACTCTCATCACTTGGAATGAACATGGCACTCTTAGTGGAAATGGGAATGACAAGTGGCAAACTTCTATGTATTGTAGGGACACTATTTAACCTTTGAACGAACTGTGGTAAAGGACATCAATTCTCCTTGGACACTAAATCAAAACTTTAGTGTAGTGATAGTTATGAGGAAGATATACAAAGTGCCATAAGGTTGTACCTGCGTGGTTTTCTCTGCAAAAAACTTTCACAATGGTTACTTCCCTGTTGTTGAGTTTAGGACATAAAGTCTGAGGAATGTGCAGGCTTTGAGCCGGTTGGTGGAGGAGCCCTACAGCAAGAAGATAGACTGGGCGAAGTGGTATGTATTTTGGGCTGATGAGCGCATGGTACCCATCTCGCATGCTGACAGCAATTACAACACTGCTAAGGTTGGTACTCCTTACTCTTGTTTGGTGAGAGTCGTCGCTCAAAGCGCTTACTACATAAAATTCTTAAGTCATTCTATGACAGGATATAAAAAAACAGGACATGATTTGGATTCAATCAATATGCTTGAGAATGGTGTGCAACAACATGCTACTTGCTCAATCTAGAAGCTACTACGTCGGGGGCTTCCAACTTTAAAATTCTTGAACTCAAGATGTAAGAGAATGTGTGTCAAAGAAAAGAAGATGTCAGAGGATCAGGGCATCTTGGATACCCTAATTCTTCTTGGAATTAGGAGATGGGCCCAAGGTGATCAAATTCCTTTCAAATTCCTTTCAAGGTGCTTATGCAAGGTAGAAATACGGAAAATTGTGAGGACCCCACGAACCATACTGTAGACTTCTATTGAACGGAGATGTGCTTTACAAAATTTCTGACAACTCTGACGATTATAAGTGCAAGGTGTGATATTTTTTGAAACTAAGCTAATCTTGAAATTAGTAGGGAATTGGATAGGCACGGTTCATGGACAAAATGACCTATTGATTGTGGGTGATTCCTTACACGAAATTGTCTATTAGAATACTTGGTTATTGAAGAGTCTAGAAAACGGTTTCAGGGTTTGACAATTTTTTTTTTTAAGTGGAAAATATGGGATTGGATTGCCTCTTCACTTTAAAAATTTGTATAAAATTACCTAGTGGGAATAAAAATATGGAATTGGATTGCCTCTTCATGATTTTTCCTTCTCTATGAAAAATATGTCCTTGCCATAGCTCCCATTTCTAATATGCAAAAACTTCTTATTTTCTTAGGTTATTGTATTTCTAAGTATTGGGCGATGGCTTTTAATGAAAGCAGTTTTTGAAATTTTCATGACGGCTCTGGTGGTGCAGGCTGAGTTTCTGTCGAAGGTTCCCATTCCACACGAAAACTTGATTACTATTGATGACTGGGATGTCTGCAGCGCTGCAGCGCATGGTTATGAAAACCGTCTCAAGTACGTTTTACGTCTCCCTGTTTTCTGCCTTGAATTTTCTAATCAACGTTTTGGCAAGGCAGTGGTTAATTAGGTTCAATCTCATTTGTTGAGTCTGTAATTGATTGATGCAGAGATCTGGTGAAGGTGCACAAGGTTTTGCACACCACCACGCAGAACCACCACAAGTATCCTCGCTTTGATCTTGTAAGAGTCCTCACAAAAACCTCTCCCCCCCAAATTAGATTTGCATAGTTCTTAATGTTAATAGATATTAGATTCATATAATGTTCATGATATCGTTTGTGTGATGTTAGTGTCATTGATCTTAGAGTTATCCTTTAACTCAAAAAATTCCAAGTTTTGTATTAAAAATTTGTCAGAAATTTTGAGTTTAAGGTAACTCATTAGATTGGCAACCATTAAGTCAACATCAATTTAATATTGGTCTAATGTCCTATTAAACTTACTGTTAATAGCGGTGTGAATTTATTGGGGGTCTTCTGTGATGAGTTAATATCCTGAGTCTCAGAATAAGGCCGGTCAGCCCCTTTAGATTCTAAACAACGTGCTATTACAAGTCTATCCTTTACCTGTTTAATTTTGTTATGCTATTGCAAAGTAAGCAAGACAATATAGGGTGGATGTTCCTATGCCTGGTCACCAAAATTAATTAGGACCAGTAATAGGAACCAACAATGAAATTTCATGTTCCTATGACTACTCACCAAAACCAATTATGAGCATTCATTGGAACAATGAAATTAACCCCTTAAGGATGAAGGACTTATGGATTTAAAATGACATACAATCAATCATATTGTGAAAAAGATATTTCATATGGGACCAAATATGTATCATTAGAATCAGTGAAGAATTTTGCAAATCAAAACCGAGCCCAATTTGGGCTTCTTGATCCTTTAGGACCTATTTGACCTATGTACAAAATGAGTCAGTTTCAAATTATATTCACTTGTAAAAGTAACACTTTGTTGAATAAAAGTAGAAATTAACTTGTTTTTTGAGATTGTGGTGAAATTTTTTATTTATTTTTATTTTTACTGAGATGGTGCTGCATGGGTGGTGCAGGTTTTGCTAGGAATTGGACCGGATGGCCACATCGCCTCGTTATTCCCCAACACGTTGCAGCTTGCAGAGACCAAGCGATGGGTGGTGCCCATCACCAAAAGTCCCAAGCCCCCAGCGAGACGGATCTCCCTTACCCTCCCCTGCATCAACGCTGCTGCCCATGTAAGTCTCCTCTGTCTTTTTCTTATCCCTCTGTCCGGAAATACTTGTCCTCATCAGGAATTTAGGACCTCACTGATTTTTAATGATTTCCGTGCGATATCCAATATTTCATGGGTGCGTACATTTTTCGCACGGATTCCGCATGTATTTCGCGCTAATTCTGCACTAAATTCGCACGGATTCTACATTCACTCTTTTTGTTATCTAACAAGTGCAGAATCTGTGCAGAATAAGCGCGAAATCCATACAGAATCCGTGTGAAAAATGTACGAACCTATGAAATATCGGATGTCACACGGAAATTGTTTAAAATCCTTGGGGTCCTAAATTCTTGATGCTAGTTTTTGGCATTTTTTTGTCCCGAAATAAATTGTCTTATGTTTTATACTTCAAACGTGAGCCCTATCCACTTGAAGCGGGGTGGACTTTTTTGCAACTCATAAGATTTTCAATTGGGTTTTATTACAAATTTTCAGAATTCTAAATTGCAACTCATAAGGTTTTCAGAATTCAAATGGGTTTAATCATGAATTTTTTCCACAAAGAGCCACTCCTTTGAGAGGTAATGTTATCAACATCAATAAGTGCATTGACCATAATGAACATTGTGTCTGTTTTTAGCTAAAATCTAGCTCCAGGATGAAGATATCCGTTATGAACATTTGAACGTCAAGCCTAGTTTTGATTTATGGTGTATCTATGTTCAACACTTCGAAAATTCATGACTTATTCATATGGTGTTCAAATAATGCCTACTAAAGTATGTTGGGATCCTCTTTCAATTTCCAATAGGATAGAATTGAACTTAGCTCCACTGATGTTCAACACTTTGAAAATTCATAACTTATTCATGTGATGTTCAAATAATACCTATTGAAATACATTGGAATCCTCTTTCATTTTCCAATAAGATAGAATTAAAAAAAATAAAAATTGAACTTAGCTCAACACTTTGAAAATTCATAACTTATTCATGTGGTATCCAAATAACCCCTTGTAAAGTATGTTGGAATCCTCTTTCAAAGTATGATAGAATGAACACAAGTTTGAAACATTGGCAGGTGGCGTTTGTGGTGGTGGGATCAAGCAAAGCAGAGGTGCTGCAACGAGTATTTGAAAGGTCAGCATTGCCAGGGTCTCTTCCTGCGCAGCTGGTGAGGCCCAAGGAGGGAGAAGTGACCTGGTTTGTGGACAAGCAGGCCGCTGGAAGGCTCTCTATTGAGCATTACAGCGACCCTAAGAAGTTCCCCTTCCTTGATTGGAGTTCCTTGAAGAATAATAATAATAATAAAGAGGCCCCTACTGGTAACTAAGTCTTTCATCAACCGCCCAATTTTTCATGTCAAGGGCTGAGCATGCACCTTCACTCGTGGTAAACATCCTCTCTCTCTTTTGTTCCTGTAGTAGAAATAAAATGGAGAAATAAAAAGGTTCTTCTTGGAGTATGTTATGTTTTTTCATTTGGTTGTGAAATTTTGGTGCACTCAAAACTCTTTTATGTCATGCCTTTAGCAACCCATGTATAGTGGATGGCCCATAAACCAATGCTTTAAGGTTTTCATGCAAATCTAGTACTGGTATAGAATTAGTATTGGTATAGAATTAGAAGCTTTCAATGAACATTTGTTGTAGATATTATTGGTTTATGGTACACGTAAGTTATTGGGTCATCCACCTTACATCAGTTCAGAACATGACATGTGGAGATTCTTTAATCACATGTGTGCACAACATCCAATAGTGGTATTCATAGTGCAGGATTTTCAGCACCAGACGTTTGTCTAGATAATTTAGCTTGTCCAATGGGAGGAACCTGTGCACTATGAACTCCCTTCCATAGAAACTGAAAGGGTTGGTACATGACGCGATCATCCGAAAGGCATTGCTACAGAATTTGAGTTAAGATCACGCGAATGGCTTGAGTGCTCCCATTGGCTTTACGGCCTTGCTACAAGACGAGTTTGAAACCATTTTGACAAACAAGTCACTGAAATCTCCTTGAAAAGGTCTGCCACCTTTTTGTGTAGATCACATCTATACGGTTGGAGCTATAATTTTTTTATTAATTTTTTTAAATTAATTTTTTAATTAAGGTTTTCTTTTGAAATTCAATTAAAAATTCCAACTAACAATTTTTAATGAATTGTAATGAATTTGTAATGAATTTGGGATAATAGAGTTGACCAAAAAGAGTGTCTCAAAGTGGAAAATCACCTTATACTCACCTTAGACTGCAAAACTAGTCTATGGTGAGTTGGAGGATAATTTTAACCAAGGCCCTGCACTGCCCATGGGAGTGGAACTTGTGACCTCCCCAATGCTAAAGAGAGTTCCCATAAGTTCTTCCAAACCTAACGGACTATTCATGAAGAATCCCTGTCAAAAATTGGTAATTTTAGGTCTCAAACTCTGCATACGTTCAGCATCCTTCTTTGTTTGTTTTCGGTTAACTCAAATATGCATTATGAGATGGTGTATTTGCCATTGTTTGACGTTATTATTTTTGGAAAATCATTTTCAAGATCTCACTTATTGAACAAAGAACAAAACTTGATACAAACTAATTTTTTTATTTAAAAGAAAATCACAATATCTTATTTTGAAGTCCCACACTGTACAAATGGTAGTCAACTAGCGCAAGAACTAAGAGAAATTTGGATGGATGAAAAACGTCACTAGATGTAGTCTACAAAAAGGTTGAGAGTGTATGCAAAGGGCAAACTTTTCATTTTTTGGACAATGTATAAATTTCATCCACGTTTTCTCCTCCGCCATGCACTTTTTGCAAGGAAAAGAAATACAACAAAATTGTATGACAAGATAGCTTCATGCAGGTGCGGACCGATTAGAAAGGGGATGATTTGTGAAAATTTTATGCCTCTTTTCATGTTGGAGTGATTCACTAAAAATTTCAAAGATTTTAGTCTAAATGTGCTCTTGAAAAAATAAATTCATAAAATTAAACAACCAAAAAATCTCCAAAGATCACTACACTTAGAGTATTACATTTCAACCCATCACAACAAACTTCATCCACAAATTGTCAATATCTTATTCGTAATTGAATTAGAAAATAATTTTTAATTTCAAGTTTCAAATTTTATACAAAAATATTGGTGATAAAAATCGCAGATCTAATCGTATAGATATAATCTAAAATTTATAATGTACAACTTTTTTATTCATACATCAAGTTCAAAATATCCCTCTTGGTTGCATTTTATGATGCATCTTCACAAAACTGCCAAATTTAGAGAGGGATGAGAACGTTTAGGGGTTAAGCAATCAAATGTACTTTTAGCAATTATATCTTTGGTGAAATGTTTTTCTTTCATTTACACAAGGTTTATCAAGGAATGTATACCAATATTTTTCCACATTTTTATCCTTAATATCGAAATTGATCCAAATTTTAAAAGTGGAAAGTACTCCTATCCACATACCAATTCCTTTGTGTCTACACTATGTGGTATTAATTTCCACTCACGATAATGTACGCAAAATCACCAATTACTTCTTCGAAGTGTTTGGCATGCCATTGGTTTGCTAGAACAGTGAGATAAATGGTTTTGAGTATTAAATGTGGTGGCTCATGGAAAAGTCTACATGTAAAGTTGGGAGAGCTGGTGGTTTTAAAGCACACACAATAGTTACCCATTGTGCACCAAGTTCACATCCAAGATGGTGTGAGAAGTGAAAACTTCCCTAGCAACAACCACCAAGCGTGCTTCAAATTGAGTGCATTAACCAATTACATACTACTACTTTTGTCCCTACATAGGACAATCATAATGGCAGAGAATAAATTTACTAAACTTAACTTCATAAAGTGTGAGCATGGTCTTGCCAGAGAATAGGACAAAATACTTGATGTGAGAACCACCCCTCGCCATATTGACAATATTTGGTGTGCAAATATCAAACTCCACACTATAAGACGTACTTTATCATCCAGAAATAGAGTTGGTGAGTGGAAAATGGCTGCTGTTGGTCTTGCTCTTCGAACATTCAACCTTTGTGCCATTATATGATCACTATGTATCCATGTCTTACATTTAAAATTTTGATAAGTACAGTACACTTCTAGTACATATCAAATAGGTCCAAATCATGGCACAAATAAGGTGGTTTACCTTAGTTCCTCAGTCTTCCTCTGGCTTAGTGTAATTAGAACAAAAGAGAAAAAGCTGAATGTACAGGACATACTGTGCTACAACTGTCCGATCACGTTCTCCACCTGGTACAGAAGCAAAGAAACAAACAAGAGTCCCACCCTTACCGAAACAGTTGCAGCTCTTGATTCTACGCAAGTAACATATGACTCGTCATAATGCTACCTTTCAAACCAATCGAAAGGAGTACGTTTCTTCTTTTCAGAAATCGGAATTTTTTACTTAAATATCTACATATAACAAGCTGACATTTACAACTAAAAGGAAGGCAAATTTGTACCAATGCAATGCTACGCTATAGATAAGATGCACAATAACCTTTAGCTTAGATTTTCTCGCAATCTGCCCTAGAAAGTAATCTCCTTGCTTGAGCAGTAAGAAATTCTCGTCATCTGATGGCAGCTAATAGGGCTCTTCATGCACAACATTCTTGAAAGAAACCTTGGGTCCAACTGCTAATTCAAATAAGACTCGGGATATCCAAGATGTTCCGATTCTCCACTGTCTTCATTCTTTAGCACATTGAGCCCAACTAATAATTCAAGGAAGCTCCGATTCGGACATCTGGCACAGGTCTTCTATATGTAGTTCCTGCTAAAACAAAGTGCAGCTACAGTCCTCCCTCCATAATATGACACTATGATATGACGATATTATTGTTTCAAATAATACACATGTGACAAGTCATTTCTGTGACTAATCCATGCCTGCCACCTTGAAGGTAGGGCTTCCCAAACGTGTCATAATAGAGAGGGACAACTGCTTTAGAATGTTCCAACACAAGCAGCAAAGGCATTCCAGAATCTACAAAGGCAGAATGCTCACATTCAAAACATAGCTTGTGGATGTTGTAACCACCCGCGCCACTTGATCAAATGTTCATCTCCTTGATCAATATGTACCTATTGTCAAAGAAGCAATTTGAGAACATCTCCCATACATAACTTTTGCATCCAGTATACATACAAAAGCAGAATCTATTACATTATTACCTTATTTAGAACACTGCTTTAGAATGTACTAAATACTGTTCTGCTTTACATATAACATTATTTAGTAAGTTGGAATCCAGCAATAAAAATTAGACAGCCCGCACCACTTGATAATGATGTTCAGCTAGTGTTCATCTCCATAATCAATATGTACCTATTGTCGAAGAAAACATCTCCCATTCATAACTTTTGCATCCAGTATCCAAATATTACACTACTTAGTACATTGGAATCCAGCAATAAAAATCATACCAAAGAACAGTGTCGCTACCTTATTGAGCTGCTATGAGAGCAACCTCGCAATACTCCGGAACCCTCAACACATTCAATTCAGGCTGACCAAGCTTCAACGTTTCCGGATCGAACCAGTACGTCAAAGCAGGATTAGGAAAAACGAAAGCACAAGGTAATCCCCCCTCCACGGTCTCCAACCACGCATGCATAGTCGGAGGATAATTGAACCTATTACACAAAACGCCATTCACCTCCTCCACACCGGCAAACACGCCATGCTCGACCCAGGAAGGCGGAACACTGCCAACATCCGGATTTGTATTCTCACACTTGCGATTCACCGGGTCAACTTCGAACGTCCCCTGCGGATTCTCCAGAATGTAGCACGGGCCGGAACTTCCCCGGGAAATACAGTGCGAGGCGCCGTGGCCGTGAATAATCGCTTGCTGCTTGTTCCCCCAGTCGTAAATTAACTCCCCCGTTGCTGAGGTGTTGTCTGTTGTGAAGGAGATTGTGAACTCCTCCGGCCATGGCGTGGCGGTCGGCGTCTCTCTCACGGCGTTTCGAGTGTTTGGAATCACGACCGTTCGAGTGAGAAGCGGGGCGAGGTCTGAGCGAGTTGGAACGCGAAATCCTGTTGTTGTGGAGATGGAGCTTAAGAGGAGGACTAAAACGAAACCCCGGATGTCTGCCATTGTGGAAAGGAATGAGAAACGAAAAGTGTGAACTCAACGATTGTTAATTGTTCGAAAACTACAAAACCCTAGCAATCGCCAGAACGGCCACGGGGAGTAGTACAATGAGGGATCCGTGTGACTATGTGAAAGGCGATAGCTGTGGAGGTTTTAAAGACACGAAACTAAACGGGGAAGAAAGCATGAGTGCACGGCAACAAAGTTGATCTAATAAACAGTTTAGAAAAAACAACACAGTTGCCGTTGAAAGAGTAGAGACCGGAACCACAAAACCCTAGCAATCAGAACGGCTACGGTGAGTAGTACAATGAGGGATCCGTGTGGCTATGTGAAAGGCGATGGTGAGGTCATTTATGGAGGTTTTAAAGAGACGGAACTAAACCGGGAAGAAAGCTCGTGAGTGCACGGCAACAAAGTTAATCTAAAAAACAGTCTAGAAAAACAACACTGAAGGAGTAGAGATGGTGAAGAAGAGAAGAAGAAGAAGAAGAAGAAGAGCACTAAACCCTAAACTCTATCGTTAGGGGCTGTCACACCTCTTTCTTCCCATTCTCAATCTTCAGAGAATGTGTACGTGGCACTTGGGGTTGTCACACCTTCTCCCATTCTCAATCTTCACAGAATGAGGACGTGGCACTCTCTCCTTGAATTGCAGAGGGCCCATTCTCT
The DNA here is from genome assembly GCA_022496805.1 of Pohlia nutans. Lineage (NCBI taxonomy): Eukaryota > Viridiplantae > Streptophyta > Bryopsida > Bryales > Mniaceae > Pohlia > Pohlia nutans. The sequence continues at coordinate 10,197,228 of CM040105.1, forward strand.
GAAGATCAAGAAGTTTCTTTCATAACATTCAGGGCCTCTTTACACTAATGGCGAGAAGCCGTGAAGAGAGAAATTCCAGCCAATGGGAGGCCTAAAACCGAGAAGACCAAAGAATGTCACTTTACACCCGAAATTTTCAATTCAAGGGACGGAAGGAGGAGAAAATGACATGGACAACACTTTTGTCCTTCGTGGCAAGAAAAGTGGACATTTTTCAAGGCCCCCGGATTTTGCGTCAAGCCCACCTCAAGAGGTGGGTCTAACGCAAAATCCGGGGGGCCGTTTGGCCAAAATTCTCACAACCAATCATTTTTTATTTTTTAAGAAATATGTAAGAACTTTATTTTAAAAAAATCAGCACTTTATTTTGTGACCCCTTCTCACTTTACACTATATCCAAAGGCCGTCAAGTTCACAGGTTGGCTTCTCAAGGATGAGCCATGGTCCTTGTGAGGTTTTCTCCACGGCTTCTCGTATGTAGTGTAAAGAGGGCCTCAAGAACATGCATTGTCCCTGCCTTGGCTCTACAGTAGATGGTGTGGAATATTCCACACCCAACAGTATTTCATCAGTAGCTAAGTGGACAGGTGGAGGCTCAAGGTGATGAGCAGAGTGCATGGAGGAAAGGCAATGGGCATGAAGGTTATTGAATGTTATGTTTCTTCTCCTCCAAAGGTGAAGAATGGCTTTGCATGTGAAGTTTTTCACTGCGGAGCGTCTAAGCCGCTCCTTTACCAAATCTTCAATCGCATGTAAATTTCATGCTCATTCTCCATTATACTCATTCTGCACATGGCAGAAAAGGAGAGTCACGCTGTCTTCATGGAAGAGGGCCCCTATTGACTCCTCATTTCTCTCCAAACCTTTTCAATCTTCATAGAAGTTTGATTTTCGGAGAAGGTGTGACAACTCTCTAATGTGTACGTGGCATTTTTTCTCCCGAAAGTGAAGAATGGGCGTGAAGATTAAGAATTTGTGGAGAAAATTAACCCCTAAGCGCCCAAGGAGCAGGGGAGGTCATTTGGGACCAAAATTCCAATTTAGTACCCCCAATATTCCATTTTTATTCAATATGTTGAATTGGAACCCTTATTCAAATTGCATTATTTATCTAAATAAATGGAGTTTTTTATTTGTGAAAGTAGTCAATATTGAGTAAGAAATAGACATAAAAAATTGGAGCTTTATCCAAAGTCAACAAACCTTTTACCATCCATAAGTCCATGATTTTATGTATGATAAAGTTGTTTTTTTTTCAATGCGTATCGATTGAATTTTCTATCCATTTCATTCAATTTTTCTAATTTAAAACTCATTCGTCATTCAAATATGAGAAAAACAAAAATAGTAATAGGAAGAACATATTGTGATAACCTACTTTGGAGCAACAAAAATAATATCTAAAATGGTCCATTATGGTAAAATTTAAGATCTTTGGCTTCTCTTAATATTACTAATGGAAAGAAACAAAAAAAAATCTCACAGAAGTGAAAATACAAAGACGAAAATGGCTCTCAAAAATGAGGAAAATTCTAGGACGTGTCTAGTCGTGTCCATTCTCATTTTCCACATGGCCTCAAGGGGAGTCACACCTTCTTCATAGACAATGACCACGATTGGCTCCACATTTCTCTTCCAAGGTGAGAGAATCAAACTTCTTGGAAGAGGTGTGACAACCCTATTATTGTAAGAACACTAAGAGATTTTCTTGGCCAAAATCTCTACAATTCATTTATTTAATCATCTCTATACTATTGATTCTAGTGTACTTAAGTACTTTGTACCTCAAATATTCACATTGGCCTCAAAAGAGGATCGGAGTTTCTATCTATCTATCTACTTTGCACTTGAATTTATAAACATTTTGTACTTTTAGTTCAAACAAAAATTGCGCACTAGAAAATATGAATGATGGGTAGAGTGTTGCACAATTTCTGAATGGACTACAACTAACTCTATAAGCAATTCAATCAAGATATTTTTATGTAATACTTTTGTGTTTTGATAAATAAAATAAAATTGAATGGAGTCTCTTATTAATGAATGATTTCATTCCTTTTTGTAAAATACTAATTAGATGTTATCCTTTTTAGTATCTTCATCTTTTATTTTGTTACATTGTGAAGTATAAAAATTAGAAATATTAATATTTGAAATAACGTTATGAACTTTGTAACAAATTATGAGGATTTCAAATTAAATAAAAATATAGTGAATGTTTGAAGTCATTTGATAATCAACAAATACATTTTTTTTCAATTCTTTAAAAAAAATCACAAAAAAATTAAAAATTTGGAATCAAATAGTAAAAATGTTACCAAGTGATTAGTGGCTATAAAAATTTATAATATTTTTACTATAGACTCCATAGCACGCTTAGTTCAAATTAATTAATTATTTAATTATTTAATACTACATGCAAAAAAATTCAACATAAAGAAATCACATGAAGAATATTAAAATCTAAATTTTTAATTTTAAAATCGTAGCTTCACGTTCATTATATCAAAAATTATACATGAATAATAACTAAATACCGGTATACATTTTTTTGTTTTATGGTTGGCTTTATTTTATAAACTATTTGATTTATTATAAAAATTAAAGAAAAAAACTCAAATAACAAGATTTGATCAATCTTTAATGCGATCCAATTATATAATTTTCTAAGTCCAACTATATTTTAGTCAAATAAAATATATTTGTATAAAAATTTGATTTATCAATAATAAAATCTTTTAATATATTTTTATATTATATTGGAAACTTTCATTTCTTGCGCATAGATTTTGGTGATATGATACCCTATTATAATTTGATATTATGTTTTTTGAATATATTATAGTAATAAAAAAATTTACAAGCAATAGAAATGTTTATGTTATCTATCACATCATAATCTCAATGAAGGTGTATAATCTAAGATCAACTGAGACTTTCCTATTTTTATTCTAACTACCACATAATTCATTAAATCATTGTGATAAAATTTCTTTTCCGTCAAATAAAAAATGCTTGTGAAAGAAATTGTAGGGCCCTCATTGAAATCACATTTGCTAGTTTGAATTGAAGATTCATTGAAGAAAATAATATATACCAAACTACACAAACATCAAAGATGTAATTTTTTGACCACATTACTATAAATTTGAGCAACTTTATATATTTGGAAAAATAATATAATCAAAACTTGTGACTAAATATTTTTTCTTGTTTTTGAAAGCATATTACAAAATTCTTGTAATGAATTAACACGAAACGCAATTAAATTGATTTCTCCATATAATTTTTTAAACAAATGAGTTGTCTTATATCCAATGATGCACATGTTGCCAAACATGCGTATTATGAGTACAATCCCTCATATCAAGTAAAATGCTATCATCAGTCAACTTCCATGCACAATCAATACATGGCGGGTCTTGTAAAATTGGTTGAACTTCGCCAGGAGGCGTCCAAATGTTCACACTATTGCGATGTTTCTTTGTTGCTACAACCAAGAAATCACAAGTCCAAGTATCAAACCAATTCATATTTTCTAAAATATCCAATCGTTTGTACCAAACTGGAGCTCCATTTCTACTAGAGCGAGCTCGAAGATTTATAGGTCTATTCATAAATTTTGGACATGTTATCCTCACCACACTGTCAATGTCATTTCTAATTTCTATTTGATACAAATGTTCATTTTCCGCAAGAATCTTCCGATCTGGATCAGCGTCTATCCAACTATGCTTTGGAAAATAGAAACTGGCACGTTGATTCGGATTATATTCTTTGAGGTACAATCCATCTTCCAAAATTGCCCAGAGACATGAGATTTCACCATGAGTATTTCTTTGATCACATTGTAGACAATTATCGTCAGTAGAAAGGCTACCGTGCATCACTATTGATTGAGGATTCTCCCACACACATTGTTCTATGATAAGTTCTTCTGCGCAGTTCCATTGACGTTTATTTTTTCTAAATTGGCAATAAAGTATCTCTTCAAACAAAGACTTTCCATATTCCACTGGTAAAACATCCCAAGCAGCTAAATCTTGATTCAAAATAGGCACAAAAATAGGATGTAGTGATAGGGCTCGGTTAATCGTTTTTTCATAGCAGAAGATTCTAACATTCTCATCATGAAAGTTAGAGAACTCAATCGGAGTGGCTAATGTTGTAATTCTAGCTTCAATATATTGATTACAAGGATCAAAGATAAATTTCAATGATAATATGCAAAAAATTATACGAAGCGGATTATACATAGATAAAAAAATCTTAAGTTTTCACATTCTTGAAAAACTTCGCAAAATAATTTAAGATTTTATAAGGTACTTTTGCAAAAGAAAGAATGTAGTGAATTCAATGATGTATATCCTTTGTGAAACTATTGGTTGTAACTTTTTGAGCCCTGTTGAAAATGTTTACATGTATCTTAAATTTTTTATTCCTTGAAAAAAATCAAATTATTTCATTTTTCACTTTGATGGTAAGAGGTGCAAGCTTTTGGTTTCAAAGGTTTTTTCATTTTTTAAATGGTTTTGAGCATAGTATCAAAGAGTCTATTGTCTTATAGACCCATGCCAACGCTCACAACCGCGCACCTCCATTCCAATCCCAAAACCATTATAGGAAACGTGCATGTGGGTGTGCGTTCAGTGCTATGCATTGTATAATAAACTAGGTTGTTCCGTGTTGAAGTGACTCCAACACAACCGTTCCATATGAGGAGCGTGTGAGTATGCATGCATCATTGTGCATTATATAATAAATAATTGAATTGTTTTGAATGCTAAGATATTTTGAAATATAAGTCCATATGAAATTTAGCTTTCAATTATATATTTTTTCTATTAAAATGATTATGAAAAAAATGTTTGAAAGGTTTATGCAATCTATTTTTGTCATCATATACTTAAAATGTTGACTTAGATTGTATATAATTAAAATAAGAATTAGTAATTTTTATTGAAATATTCTTAATTTTTAAATATTGATGTTTCAAATTTAGTCACTCTAAAAATATGAATTGTATCCTTCATCAATTTCAATTGAATAAAATGTGAGGTACACTTTAACCTCTTTTATATCACACCCTCGATTCCTTCTTAAAAATAACATCACATCAAATAAAATAATGCCAAAAATGAATTGAAAACTCCAATTGTACATATATAAGATAATAATATTAGTATATTACAAGTGTTGTAACCAATATCTTCATATGTTACTTTTGTAGGTAGCAAGCAATGTTAACACATCTATGTCAAAAAGTTTGTTTCTCAAAAACAAGCATTAGCATATGGAAAATTTGTGAATATTTTCAAACAATTTTTTTGTATTATAAAAATGAAATAATGAAATTCCAATTTTTTTGGCATTTATTCCAAGAAATAGTTTTTCTAACATTGCCCTCTTACAGTAATTAAAAATAAAGAGTTGTTAATGTTACAACAATTCCTACTATTTAAAGATTAAGTTAGTGATAAGCTAACAATAATACATCACTGATAAACAATCACATTTAAAATCTTACTAATAACTCTTTTGATTTCAATAGTAATTTTTTCATGAAATTGTAATAGTTATCAAAAAGGTTTGGAAGATGAGACAAGTTAGAAGATTTTTTTATTTTTTTTCCTTGATGAGTCATATCTAGCTTAAAACTACAAAGAATTCAAATTTCAAATCTTTGATGCAAAGAGGAAAAAATAATTTTGAACTACTTCATTTAGAAATTCCAACTTCTCTATTTACAATTATTAAAAACAAAAAAAAACGTGCAACTTAATTATAGAGTAGAGGAGAAATTGAAAATATCCCAAATCATTTTTAAATATATATTTTAAACATATTAATTCTTTAATATCACACTTGCGTTTCACTTTTATATTCAAATCTTACTATGACACTACAAGGTAATAAGGAACCAAATTTAAATGACATATTCAAGGTGTGATAGTAAAAAATGTGAAATTAGTGTGATCAAACAACCTAATGATAAAATTCTATTATTATTTTATTGTATTGTAAAATAATGAAAAATTAGTAAAGTCTTATTCATTAACCACTAATTATTGTTACTCCGTTATGGAACATTTGGAGTAACTACCACATCTATAAAATCATTTTTAGGGGTGCATTTTAAAAAACATATCGAAAGTGAGAATGCATGAGTTTTTAATTGATATAATTCTTTCCATTGATGCCCGAGAGCAAAAGGTATGCCATTCTTAGCACAAAATGTTAGACATATAGTATCTGATTGTTAAAAAACCAAAAATAAATTCCAAACTGTGAACTTTTTAATTTTTAATTTTTAATTTTATTCCTAGCTAGAATAAATTTATATCTCCATTTAAAGCTTTAATTCATTCTATTCAAATCAATGAGATGAAAATTATCAGAAGTATTGTTTTGCGATTTCTTTCTTCATAGATTGCACTTACCCAAAATAATGTCAGTAATCGTAAATAGCAATATTTTTGGGGGTATTTTTCTTTGCATTTCAACATTTTTTTTTTGGTCAATTTTTGGCAAAATTTTCCAACAATTTGACCCTACTAATAGACTAAAATATCAAGATTTTATAATTTAGTGATTCAAAAAAAGAGGATATACAACACAAAAAAAAACTATTGTGTTTGAAAAATATCTATCTGCACATTTTAGAATTTGAATTGCACTTTTAACGAAACTGGTGTTCTTTATCAACAATACATTCATAATATTGGAAAATTTTATTTGCTTAAAATAAATGTATGTTCTCTTGTGGTATTAGGAATCTGTGGTGTTATTGAACGTCTCAAGAATGAATTTAGGTACGCTTTTGGATTGAATTAACTTTTTTAAGATCATTTTTAACACCAAATGAGAATATACTTTAAGTCTTTATACTAAAAATTCTTGATAGCTCACCTTTCTCTACTAAAGATGGAAAAAAGAGAGAATATAAAGTTCGATATTCAATGTAGATAGTATGCGTGAAATTTGATGATTGGTTTGTGTTTGTTATTTTAACCCCTAAGTGACCGATCGACCATTTTCTGGTCGCAGCCCAAACAACAATGACTACCCATGGTCAGGACATGACATTTTTCGAGTTTTGATTTTTTGTCGAAACTCAGGGTAGAGATCATGTTCTAGTGTTGTTTGATGCATTTCATTTGCAATATTGAGGTTTATTAAGGAATTTCCAAAGACAAACACCTCAACATTGTCCTAGTGTTATAAAACTTTCTATTTTGGAAAAGTAATGGTGTTCTTTCATTTGATTTTTTTTCTTTTTTTAATTTTAGAATAGAATGTCTAGTTTTAACCAATCATACCAAATTTCAAATTCTAAAAGTAAAAATTGTAATTTTGGTGAATATTAAAAGGTAAATTCTTCTAAATTCATTAAATGAGTATCTAAAACTATTTTTGGAAGTTTGACCATACAAATATTTACTAAACATCATGCTTTTCATTTTCTCTTTTGGACCAAATTTCATCAAAGTTGTAGAAGTAACATTCCATAACACATCTAGGTTTTGTCTTGACCCCCTTTGTCATTTAGGGGTTAAGAGTCATACAAAGACTTTAGACACTTTCTCAAGATTTGCACTACTTACAAAGACTTTAGACTCTTTTTGCTAACACGCCAAAGTACAACCACTTGATAATGTAATAAATGAGGTTTTTACCCATTTGCTAAATTTTTCAAAACAACTTAATTATATTCTATTGCAATGAAGAATGCCACATAAAAAGAAGCCAATGTCGTCGTGTCCCCTTACCACCCTCTTTATCCTGGTGAAGCTTACTTGTGTGCATTAAAGGTGCTTCACTTTCTTAATGGCAAGGGATACGACTTGCTACATTGCACATGCCACACACCCACAATGCTAGTTCCCAATTTGTCATGTGACTTTGACACTAAATTAGCTCCCACAAAACAACATAGCTTGATATGGGGCGAAACTTCCACAAATGTCCAAACATTCAGTGATAATTAGTGCCGGTTATAGAGCAAAACTTTCACAAATGTCCAAGCAGTTCCTAATGATTAGTGCCAGTTATAAGATGAAATTCCCCACTATGTTCCGGTAGTTCTTACTTTGGGACTCACAATGCAAAATTCACAACTCGGGACATCACAATAGTGGTGTAGTGTGGACGGGGACATCTCCTAACCGACGTAGAGTGTACCCCAATTTCATTCAAATTTCATGAGAAAGATAATATGTTGTGTTATCTTGAGCTATAAATTTTTAATGTAATCAAATATGTAAAAATAAACATCCTCAAAATTCTCAGATTTTATTTTGTATTTTAAGTACTTGAACTAAATTATTGTGCATATTTCCCAGTATGTTTAGCCAATTTATTTATTAAAATTTTGATGTCTTTCTTTTTGGGTGTTTTTCAAATAATATTTTTTAAGTAGGACTTTTAAAGAATTTCCAAATTAAAATATTGAACATAAACCATTTTTACAATCAAAGTTTGGATAGAAATTAGTCAAACTTGTTATTCAAACAAAAAAATTGAATCAATCATATGGATTTTTTTCTATTTTCAAAAAACGTCAGTACAATATACAAAGTGTTAAAATGAGTCACTAAGAGATTATTCTTTTGAATTATTGCATAGAATTTAGTCCGAGTTTTTAAACTAATTTTGTAACATCCTTGTAGGCATTTTTTTGTTGGAAAGAATCTCAAAGGCCCACAATAGTTTGGAGATTTCTAGTTCAATGTTGGAAAACATCATAGAAGAAATTTCCAAACTATTGTTGGTCCTTGAGATTTTTTTCAACAACAGTCAGAATGTCCACACAAATGCTACAAAATCATCAAAAGATGGAATCAACTAGTTGCAAGTTGTAATACACTAACACATACAATTGAAGAAGCTTTCATAATATAGAAGTAACTTATTGATATCTAATGGCCTTTTGTCTGGTGGGCACTGGGTCATTGACATTACGAACAGACACTTTATTCACGTTGGCCCATAATGAGGACCGGAGTTTATATCTATCTATCCAACTTATTGATTTAAGTAAAAAATGTTTTCATTCTCTAGACTAAAAATCAAATAACATTTTGGATTTCTTCTTATGATAAGATTATCCTTAAATGTCTTAATGCATAAATGTTCATTTTCATTGTTTTTATAGCTGGAGCATTGCAACGCCATTCTTTAGCTCAAAATATTGAGTTGGAGAATTGATTTACTAAACAAATAGTATATAAAATATTTAGATCTAGTAAGTCTCCTTCAAGTGCTCTAATACTTTATGTAAAAAGGAAAGATGTACCATCAAGACTTTGTATAGCTAGACTACAAAAACATAAATATGTCAACAATCAAGAACAAATATGTATCCTCTAGCCCCTAAGCTCCCAAGAGTCATTGCCCATTTTCCCAGGCTGCCCATTTCAAAAAAAAAAAAAATTCAAAAAAATATGATGTCATATTAAAACAAGTCTTCTTTCTAATGCAATTGGAATTATATTCATCCAATCAAAACTTCACTTAGGGGAGTTTTTAAGGTGCAACACCTCATGTTGAAAGGCAACTTCAATACTTCATATAGGCTTGCCAAAAAATTTAAGCCAACGAGATTCATTGAGTACCTTAAAAGAACTTTTGTTTAGCTCACATGGATTGCATGTTATGAATTGTGGGCTCATCTAGTTGAAGGAGAGTTGAAGGAATAATCTAATTCAGCCAAAATATCTTGCTTCCCTGCATACTCCCATCTATTACAAGGTCTTTGGAAAAATGATGATGAATTAACATTTTGTCAAATTGAGTCATGCATCTTGTTGACTACCTCATTTTGAGAATGGTCAAAAACGGAACATCATTTCAACTTCTTCTTTTTTGGGTTTGAGAGCCCATCAAAGCAAGGCTGCCTGGGTTTTTTAGAGCCTGAAATTTCAAAATCTCAACTTCATTTGCTACAATCTCGACATTCGCACGGTCAAATGTTTTGAAATTTTGAGGGATGGTTTATAAGGCCTAGGATAACAAGATCCTATGGTTGGACTGTGAAAAAAAAGTTTTGAAAAGCATTCATAAATCAGCAACAAAAATGTCCAAAATGACGTAGTTTTGGGTGGGGGACCCCCCTTAGGCGTCTAGGGGTTAAAGAACAAAGGGTTCTACGATGAACTAAATGTGTTATAAAATGTGTCTTACATGTTTTTTTTGAAGTTTTATAGAACATGAAAGTTGTGATGCACAACCTAAAGATCCTATCTATACAACAATTTTGACCTATTTAAATGACAATTTTTTGGTGTGAAAAACTAGATTTGAGAATATTGTAGTTTACCCCACAATTCTAAAAATGCTATATGATCTAATTTGGGATGTACATTGCAAAATACTATATATATTAAAAATGATCACTACACATTCATATGTAGTACCAGAGTGTCCATCCTCACTCAAAAACACCCTTAACCCCTAAAGGTCCCTAGCTTTTTTGGGCTTAAAATCATCATCGCTTTTGATGTGTTATAGGTCTAAATGTAAGTGAGGTATAGAAATCTCAACCGTACAATCTTGTAACATACATGTTGTAGATCATGTGGATCAATTTTGGGGTCATTTGGCCATATAGATTGCAAGATCATAGTGTTTTAGTGCTAAAAAAGGATGCTGAAATTTTCCTAGCAACACAGTTAGAGGTGAAATTCGTTTTCAAAATTACTCAAATGAAAAAACGTTGAACTATAAAGTTGTTCAAAATCATCATATAAACACATTAGTACCAAAAAAGCCTCATGAAAAAAATTTAATGTGCCCTAAAATGGTCTTGCAATGTCAAAAAGTAGCCCGAAAACTGACCCATTTGAACCAAAAAGCAAAAAGTGTCCAAACTAGACCCGTGCACTAAAATGACTCCCAAACATTCATAACAACATGGATTGACCTGAAAATTTTACCATGATAACTAGACTTCAAGGGGAATTCAACCCAACAAGTTTTATTGAAAACGGACTTGGGATGAAGGAGATACAAGCCCCCAAAGTTACTGCCATCAAAATTCACAGAACTGTCCAAAAAAAAAACATACCTACTTTCACATGATCACCAAAAATTCAATTCATCTCGGATTGATCTGAAATTTTTACCACACATTCCATACATCATGCGGGGAGTTTTTTCAAAATTTCAGAAAAATCGGACACGTTTTGCAAAAGTTACAGCACTTTGAAGGTGACTGTACCCCCAAAAACGTCCATAATATGGACGCCGGGACGCTGAGGGGTTAAGGGTTAAAAAACAACCAATCGTTTCTAACGGTGAATGCCATCACCCTGATCATGAATAGGCTTTTGTTATCTTCAAGATCAAGTTCCTATATTCCCATTGGAAGTCTCACATTTCATTCACTAATAACAAACAACCCACTTTGACACTCACTAATATCAAATGGTGTAGATGTATTGAAAACATTTCTTAATAGAAACTGAGGTTAACCCTTTGACGTGCCTGCGTCCATATAACGGAAGACGACACATATTGCAACCTTTTTCTTTAGTACATCTTGTATAATTTTTCATCCATCCAAATTTATGTAGGTTCTTGTGCTAATTGACTATCATTTGTACAATATGGATCTTCAAAATAAGATATTTTGATTTTTGGAAAAACAACAAAATTAGTTTCTGTCAAGTTTCATTCTTAATTCAAAAAGTGAGACCTTAAACATGATTTTTCAAAATATGTAGAATCAAATAATGGAAACCATACCATCTTGTAGTGCATGTTATTCCAATTTCATTATAGTATTTTTAAATTATTTTATGTAAAATTGGGATTTTTAATTGAATTTCACGAGAAAACCTTGCAAAAATAAATAAACGTATATTAATTTAAAAACATGATGAATCCAACCATACAGATGTGATCTTCACATTAACATCTACAACTTAGCTTTGTACATCAACTCCATTTTTGTTTTCTATCAAACATTTTATAACGAATCTTTGATAACAATGTTGAATGAGAACGTAAAAGGGTTAAAAGAGTACTTTATATGTTCACCTTACCTGATCCGTCCGAATGTATACGGTATGATAGCGTACAATAACGTATTCCCCCAACTGACAATTCACATTCAGTTATCTTCATAATCACTCCAGTGAGAGAGAGAAAAGAAGAAAAGAAGAATAGAGAACAAAAGACCAGCCCCTTAACCCTTTAGTGCTCAAGCAACCACATTGTGGTCTCTGATGTGTCAAAAATGCAAATAACGGAAAATCCGTGAAGAATTGGACTTTGAATTGTGAAGTTCAGGTTATGAGCGTTATAATATACATCTTCTAGAAAAAAATAAAAATTCAATTTGGAATTGTGCAACTATCAATATACATATGAACAAAACGCGAAAATACTGCAAATACTTGAAAATACAGTAAATACTTACAAATACAACACATGTACTATGCGGTATTTCTTGTGTTTGAAAGTTTGTTATCTTGTTTTATTTTTTTGGATTGTGTTCTCTTGTTCATTTTCCATTAGTGTATGTATTCCGATCTTGATCCATGTACCAACTCCTTTGATATTTTAACGTATAAATTTTGTCCTAAACCGTACATGGATAAATCACTCTCACTTATAAAATTCACAATAATCATGTGTGAGTTTGTTCGTAACATGAAAGATTGCAACGGAGAGGTGTTGACATAGATCATTGCTGAACATCTTCAATTTCATTTTAGAAAATTGAACCCAAATTCTATTTAACTTTGAAGTCACACACCCTCTAAAATCTCATTTTCAAGTGTGCATTATACAGTTCAGAGACACACTATGATCTTCCAATCCCACCATTGGATGATTCTCTAATTCTGGTAGAATGTCTCCACTCCAATTGAGAATAGAATTGTACGGTTACTTTCTAATTTAATCCCTTTTATTTTTGGTAGTATCAATCATAGTGGAAAAACGCTGTGAAATCTAGTGAACCCTGCTACTGTAACCAAAGTGTTAAAGGGTTAACCCATAACTGCCCAATTGTCCATTTTTTTTTAACGGTGTACAGATTTCATCCACGTTTTCTCATCCGTCATGCACTTCTTGCAAGGAAAAACAATACTACAAAAAAATTATGGCAAAATCGTTCATGCATGTGTGAATGGATTAGAAAGGGGATGATTTGTGAAAATTGTATGCCTCATTTCATGTTGCAATGATTCACCAAAATTTTTGAAGATTTTTGTCTAAATGGGCTCTTGAAAAAGTCAACTCATGAAATTAAGCAACCTAAAAATCTCCAAAAATCACTACACTTATAGTGTTACATTTCAATCCATCACAACAAATTTCATCCACAAATTGTCAATATCTTATTTGTAATTGAATTACAAAATATTTTTGAATTTCAAGTTTTACAGATCGAACCAAATGGATAGAATCTCAAATCTATAATGTACAACTTTTATTCATACTTCAACTTCAAAATATCCCTCTTAATTGCATTTTGTAATGCATCTATACAAAACTGCATTTAGAGAGGGATGAGGACGTTTAGGAATTAACCCCTAAGTGACCAAATGACCATTTTGTGGTCGCTACCCTTTTTTATAGGCTGACCAAGATGAAAAATATATTCTCAAATAGGAAATCAAGTCTACTTTCCAACTCAATTTGAATCATGTCAAGCCAAGCTAAACTCCACCAATGAGAATTTTTCAAAGACAATCACCTCAACATTGTCCTAATGTTATAAAACTTATTATTTTGGGAAAGTAATGATGTTCTCTCCTTTGATTTTTTTTTCATTGACCATTTTAGAATAGAATGCCTAGTTTGAACCAATTATACCAAATTTCAAATTCTAAAAATAAATTTTGTAATTTTGGTGAATATTCAATGATAGATGCTTCTAAATTCATTAAATGAGTATCTAATTTTTTTTTGAAAGTTTGACCGTATGGATAATCACTAAACATCATGCTTCTCATTTTCTCTTTCGGACCAAAATTCATCAAAGTTGCAAAAGTAACATTTTATAACAAATCTAGGTTTTGTCTTTACTCCCTCTGTCATTTTGGAGTTAACTAGAGCTGACAAAGGATTTGGAAAGAATCAGCAATAAACTTAGCATTCCCTAAATCAGCTTCCCTAAAATCAGCTTGCTACACTAGTTCATGGCGTTGGTCCCGGGGAGGGGGGGGGGGTGGGGGGCGCATATTGTAGGCCTTGCTCTTACTAGCTACAGGTTACTTGATTTTGAAGTCTACTTTCGAAAAGAGGCATTAAAGGTAGCCTAGGTAGATCCAACAGACAACCTCACCATACAATTTATTGAATTCACATACACAAATGACAGATTCTCACAAGATACAATAAACAATAAAATTCAAAAATATCAACCATTAATTAATAGCATCATTCACCAAGGATGGAAAGTAGATCCACTTATAGTCATCTTGGTTGGTGCTAGAGGGACTACGCATGTCTCGTCAATGAAACAACTGGAAACAAAATTTAAATTATCTGAAACCTCTATTAAACACACATTCAAAGAAATAAACACTATTGCTATACAATATGCCGGATTAATCCTTCTACATAAAAGACGAATAGAAAACAACCAATCAATACCAATAGAATAAAAAGAGGGGGTAGTGGTGAAGACCACTATCTGTTTTAAACAATTAACACGGTGTCACCACTTGTCTTAGGAAGGTGGGTAGGGGCCGGTTGGTTGGTACAATTTTCCTGCCTATGATAAACTCACTAGCAGCACCAAGTCATGAATATTACATTAACGCTCAGACGGACCCAACGGGAATCGAACCCAGACCGTATAATTGTAACACAAACATCCTTCTCCAACCAACCTAGGAACCATGACTTGGCGACCATCAACATAATAAACCTCGTTTTATACCATTACAAATGATGTAAACACTTGATAATGGCTACTGTGGGTTACTTTTACTAGTTTCTGGTTACTAAAGTGTCTATTCCCGGAAGGGGAGAGTAGTCTTGTACCAATGTTCTTTTGCCCGGTGGGCATTGGCTCATTGTCAAGACGAACAGACACTATATTCACGCCGGCTTCGCAAGGGGACCGGAGTTTCTATCTATCTATCTAGCCTAGGTAGTAGCAATTCCTTCAACAAACTCTTCATTCACAATGTAGGACCATTTGATCATGGGCTTTAGATGAGATGATGACATTTGTCAATTTTCATAAGATTTTTTCAAATTTTTCCCTTGAGATTAAAAAATTCAGGTCGATTTGTAACTAGAGGTCGGTTCTCATCAATTGTAAACCCCTCCGGGGTCTGCGCTTCATGGAAAACAAGGATGCTTACATCGCGTAAGCCCACATGCATGGAAATCACTGTAAGGCTAGTCACTTGTTACTCCTCCCTCCATGGTTTACGTTGGATAAGCTTCTCTCACTCATTGACTTTTTAAATAAGGATGCACTTGGCCTATACCCTTAAGACATCATTATTTTCAAATAAACTTAAGAACAGAAGCATTGCCCTTCAATTATCCCTTAAGCGTCCATACTACAATTACCCGGTCAAACCTCATCAATTCCTCACATATTAAAATATATTACATTTTTTTGGTATTTTTCTTAGATATTGTATTGTTAAATCAATCAACCTTGATTTTTTTCATAATTGTTAATTTTTTTTTATAAGAGTTTTCAAAGTTATGATTTTCCTGTAAAAATCATAGTAATAACCAAAAATCTTAGAATAGTATGAAATTTTTAGGGAAAATGTAAATAATAGTGATGAATAACAAGGTGTAGGCAACATGCTTCTCGAGCTTACATAAAAAAAAATCGACAGAAAAACATTTTCTGCAACGTATATTGGAATTTTAGGGTTTTGAGCTTTAAAGTGCTATAAAAATTGCTGTTTTAACAATTTTGAAGAACGGAAAATTAAAATAGAAAGTACAAGGTAACCCCCACACTTTCTTCTCAGTGGGGACCATTTCAATTTGAAAATTAGCGTTTGACTGAAAACTGATCAAGCATGGCCCCACGGGGCTCCTTGGACGCTTAAGGGTTAAGCTTAGTAATTCAGTTGGGCACTGCCAACTTCTGTTGGGCTTCTGTCCAAATAATGACAATGCACATGCACTTGAGCCCCGTTCACACCGCCACCTGGCCCCCAAATTCAAATTTCCCCTTGACACACGCGCTGCCCGGGTCGGTCACCCCGCAGCCCGTCCCATCGTCCACCCGGCCCGCGCCAACCCCCTGTCCAAGCCCGGACCCCGCCGCGCACACCGTCGATCCACCCGCGATCCCCCTCCACGCGATTATTGAACCGGAATGCCGTGCAATTTGCAAATCGAGATTCAAATGCCAATCCTCCCCATAGATTATTGAAGAAAAACGGCGAAGAACGGTGCGTTTTAGCCTGTTTTCCTTTCTTTTTTTCAACGGTCACAAGCCTGGCAGCGGGTTTTTGCGATGATGATGCAACTTCTGTGAGCACAGATCACCATTAGGTTGGTGACAGAAGTGTCCCATTTGTTTTGTTTTCTTGGAGTGGTAGGCTGACAGATAGCGAGTTGTTGCAGGCTATGGCAGACGGAGCTTGAGAACCAATGCAGGTTTCTTCTTGTGAGTGGGGTTGCTTAATCTCGTTCCAGATCAAGCTGTAGCCGCTTGCTTTTGTTGTTCTTGAGGTTGGGATCGGCGTTCTTGACGATGGGGGCGACCACGATAGGAATGATGGACGCGGCCTACTTCGTGGGGCGCAACGAGATTCTGTCCTGGGTGAACAGCACGTTGGAGCTTTCTTTGAGCAAGGTGGAGGAGGCAGCCTCAGGAGCGGTCTACTGCCAGTTGATGGACGTGGTGCATCCCGGGATGGTTTCGATGCACAAGGTTTCTTTCGATGCGAAGTCCGAGTACGAGATGATCCAGAACTACAAGGTCTTACAAGATGTGTTCAACAAGCTGAAGATCGGGCGGCATATCGAAGTCAGCAAGCTTGTTAAGGGGCGGCCGCTGGATAACCTGGAGTTCCTGCAGTGGATGAAGCGCTACTGTGACTGTATAAACAATAACCACGTGAATCCGAGCTACAACGCCACTGAGAGACGGGAGGCTTGCAAGGGAGGGAAAGAGACTAACAGACGAGTGTTAGGGAGTACTCAGAGTAATCAGTGTAACAACAACAAGCCGAGTGCTAACACGAGTACTAATGGTGGCGGACAACCCAAGGCGAGTACCAACGCGACTGCTCGCCGTGTTACTGAGAATACTCACCCTAACAACGGTAGGGCTCCCACCATGGCCTCCGCGTCCCCTGGTATGAAGCAAATGCACGAGGGTGTGCAGGTAATAACATCCCTATGATCTCTTCTATCTTTCAAACAGACCTTAAGTTCATCTCCTTTAGGATCTTTTTGCGGATCTGATTCTTCGTTCCGGACCGCAGGCTTCTGGCTCGAACGAAGACCAGAAACAGATTACTGAATTGAAGCTTTCCGTGGAGAGTCTGGAGAAGGAACGTGATTTCTACTTCACCAAGCTTCGTGACATCGAGATTCTCTGTCAAGCCCCGGAGCTCAGCCACCTCGCGGTTTGTATCCTAAACTTGGAAATAAGGTTCTGATGTCAGAAATGCGGATTTTCTCACAATGTGGTTGACTGGAGTACTTTGACAATGTTGCTGTGGGATTGCCAGGTTTGTGTAATAAACTTGCTTGATGTTTGAAATAAGGTTTTGATATATGATTTTCTCACAATGTGGTTTGACAATGCCGGTGTGGGATTGACAGGTTGTGAAGGCCGTGCAGAAGATTTTGTATGCTGCCGAGGACAGTCCTTCAGTGATTGCAGAGGCTAAGGCTATGGTGGAGGATGATGTGCCGCACCATAGCCAGGACATTCTTTCACCAGGGTCGCAATATATGGACGACAATCAAGAGCTTGTAGGTCAGTGCTGGCAAATCTAACCGACACTCAAGTCTCTTCGACAGTTGTCCCTATTATTACTTGCCTCTATTATGACATGTTTGGGAAGCCCTAACTTCAAGGTGGCAAGCATGGATTAGTACTTGTCACATGTGTATTGCTGGAAACATATTATAGTCTCATATTTTAGTCTCATATTATGGAGTGTAGACTGTACTCTCTAATTTACAAAAACAGTAACTGACAGCATTACATTGCATTGCAGACGAAGCCTCCCAGATGTTCATCTCCTCTTCATCACGCCTAGTGTAGTGTAATGTGGTTTTTTTTATCATCAGGCGTATCATTCTCGATCTTCATCTGCTTTCCAGTAGTCTGCTGGGAACGAAACAACCTGTGTTAACATGATTACGGTGCGACCTGTATAGATAGCTGCAGTAGGTATGAATGAGTTGGGAAGGTTAGAGCAACAGGCTAGAAAGAAAACAAACTCTGTATAGGATCTGTGCACGCCACGGTAGAACTAGTAATTTTTTTCACATTTACGTCCTTGATTATAGTACTGATTATAGTCAAGGCTCGGGGTTCAAGAGCCGGCTTGAAGATCCTCCTCAAGTTCGTATACTCAGTTGAGAGACAGTTTACACTTATTTTCTTCTTCGACAACTGTGCACTTGTGATTCAGTCAGAATGATTCTCTGCTTGGCTGGATCGAAATAATTGTTGTTTTCACAGACTGTTGTGGGATTGTTGTACAAGCATCGTTTCTGGTTGCCGATTTGATATAATACGCTTATCAGTTTAACTCTCTTGCCCAGTGTGATTCATGGGCATGTGAAACTCTAATATTTTCTCTATTGATTGAATTGGGTTTCAAATCTTCAAAGCTGGTCATCTCTGGCTAAGGTATGTGTACCATTTTGCAATATCGTCACTATCTATTGGTGTTAGAATACCGTATCCCTTATTTTCTTAGTCAGAACAGATAATGTACTTTGTCAGTATATACCATTTCTTAATTTGCACATTTAATGTGATTCCAGTATGTCCGTTACATTAAACAGATGTGAATCTGATGCGTTCAAATGAACTCATCTTGTGCAGATCATGAATGATGCTTGATAATGAATGGTGAGACTCCGGACAATGTACGACAGAAAGCAAACGATTAAAGGAGCAAAGTGGTATTGAGTGTGAGAATGTCAACAGTTGTAATGGGAATGTGCATGTATGGTCGGAGTCTTGGTGACTGTTGAGAAGGAAAAGGACATTATCCTATTGAAGTAGATCAACTGCCAGCTTGGGATGGGACCACATGAACGCCTGACAGACATGAATGGATTTATTCTTTTATTTCTATTCAGTAATTGACTGGAGGAGAATCTGGTGTTTCCATCTGTAGAGTGGGAATCTCTTTTGGAATGTAGGCGTGGAATCTATGTCTGGTGGTTGGGTGTCTTGCTCTTTCATGTGCACCAATCCAACAGTCAATTTTGTTTTTGGCCAATTTTTTTTCCTTCTAGAAATTGATACATAACATTCAGTAGCCTCTGTGACTGCTGCTTTCCTCGGCAGAATGATGTGGTATATTCCATATCATTTCATCCCCAATGAAATGATATGGGATATTCCACATCACATTAGTAGCTATGGGGGCAAGTGGCATTAAGCAAGAGCAACTAACCATGGTGAATAATAATCGAAAGTACTCACTCAGTCACAATTCAACAATTTCCTATAATTGTTTATTTGATTCAATAGCCCATTCAATTATTGATCACTGATCTCTCCATTTTTAAAGGTGGATGAAACTAAAAGACCTTCTTGAAGGCTATTGAATGTTATGTATGCATTTGGGAGTGGCTACCTTTACATTATTGTAAATGGGTTAAAAAGTGAATGAAATCGCTAAAACTCTTTCAATAAAATGCTAAGGTTGTCAATATATTTGGATGGAAGTTCTTTAGAATTGATAATTTTATAAATGTATGTATATGAATGATACTATTTAGTTTTTCCTTACTCAACTACATTCCAAGGTCCTTTTAAAGAATAAATTTGAATGGAAGTTCTTTTAAATGATTCTATTTGATTTTTCCTTACCCAACTACATTTTTAGGTTGCTTTCAATTCTATTAACGGAAGAACAAAAAAATTTGTATTGTATCCATCCATGTTCATAAGATGAGTTGTTGAAATTATACTTATCTAGCGAGCAAGATTTGGTCGTTAGCTAGAGCACGCTTTGGACTCTTTGGATTGCTAGGAACGATTGGGTATTTAGTCAATACAATAAGATCAAGGGTACTATATGGAGAGGGCTTAGTGACTACTGCCTCAGTGTGTGGGAAAAGGTTAAATACAAGATCAAAGCTAATATCTGGTCTAGAACTCAGGAGTATAGCAAGTTTGACTACCTTTGGAGCAAGCAACAACTCCTTTGCACCATGCAGGGTGATAGCATTATTTGGGGTGCTTTCAACCCTAACAATTCACTAGTTAGTCCGGTCTTCCATGCCCCATGGCGGCTCTACCGTGGTGGCTTTGTGTTTTATTTTCCTTGCAATTGACTCATTTCAATGTCACAAAAAAAACATTTTTTTTTTTTTTATACTTATCTACAAGTCATCAAATATAGATTCTTATTTAGAATGACGATGTAATTTTGAGGATGTATATCATTTGAACAATGAAGCCCTAAGGTTGATTTATGCTTCACCTATGTTTAGCATTTTAAGAGTTCACAACTTATTCATATAGTGTTCAAATGATGCTAATTGAACGATATAGGATTAGACTTTGTTTAGAGACATAATCATTAATGGTTAAATTAGACTATATATAATCATTTTTTATGCTATGGCCGTTGAACTTTTTTTTCTATAGGACTTCAATTTGTAGCTCGCTGTTGATGTGGAAACTCAAATTTTAGAATTCATTAGGATTGGGTTCGGGTGTAAAGTGGCCCTTAAATTTGGTGGGGCAAGTGCTTTAATAATAATCGGACCAATGGAACTTAGATAAGTTATTAAACATGGGCCTATCACCTTGTTCATTAAGCACCAATATAAACTAATGAATAATATTATAGTGAAAAAAAATCATCTTATAGTAAGAAAACGAACATCTTAAGGCCATCTTTTGGCCTAGCATCTTAACAAAGTCAATTATGAAAGGGAATTGATTTTAAACCATATATTGGATTGTTAAAAGATTTGAGGGAATTGATTTAAAAGTGTATTTGAATTATTTATGAATTATATAATGGAAATCACAACTTTAACCCCTAAAGGCCCTTAAAAACCAAAATGGCTTTTTGCTGTTTCGGGCAGCCTAGAAGACCGGCTTAACTTTAGTATTTCGGGCTAAAATTTGGTGTGGGTGTGGTAATACATACATACTATATGTGGTAAAATTTGGGCAGCCAAATTCAAGTTTTAGAATTTTATTATGCAAAATTTTGTTTTCAAGCCCAACTGGGGCAGCAAAAAAAAAAAAAAAAAAAAGGGTTTTTTTGAATTTTTTTTTTGGAAATATGTTTATAATAATACTACACACATTTAAAAAAAATCCAAGTTGAAAGTTTTAACAATTTTACATGGGCAGCCTTCAAAATTTACAAGAGCAAGCTTCACAGTTTTTTGTAATTTTACAGTTTTTTCTTTCAAAAATTGTCAAAATTTGAGATGTAGGAATTTTTCGATTTTTTTTTTTTCTAAAATTCACAAACTCATAGATGTAACTTTTCACCGTTCACTTTTTTACTAAACCAAAAACCTTTAACGTTATTCAAGTTTAACTATATTGTGGTTTTTGAACCTTCTTCTGGAAAATAATTTGCATGAAGGCCAAAAAAGCATAATGAGTCTCTAAAATTTTGCATGGAGGTGCCTAACTTAGTTACCTACATGGAAAAAAATATGAGCAAAATGTTTGGACTAACAATCTTCAAGTCCCCCTTTGCACTATGGAGACAATGCCTCCCAAACAATGCCCACAAAAACTTTTGCACAAACTTTGGATGTTATGATCTTGCAAATGATAAACATCCAACGGTCAATTTTTGAAACAGTAGCTATGAATAGGCTTAGGTACAAGATCTTACGGTTGGAATTCTAAAAGAAGTAAAAAAACTTGGTTCACATCCCTGGGAGTACATAGAGGTAGAAAATCGCAGTTTTGAGGTTTCAAGCTCCCAAAAACACAAGGAAATTTAGGGGTTAATATAAAAAAATGATTTCACTTGGATTTGTCTCTTTTAAATGTTATCAACAAATGAAACTTTTTGTGGCAATTAGAATTTTCTCCAAAGTATTCACATTGGTTTAATAAAAATTTAATAGTGAAGTTCACTTTAGATGTGATGAGTCATGGCAAGATGTATTAAAAAAATAAAAAAATAAAAAATCCACAAGTATCACATTCCTTCCAAATAAATGCTCAAACACAGTGGTGAGCAAGGGATACCCCAAGGTGATGGCCAGTGCCTTGCAAGAGACAAAGTCGAATACCATAGTGAGCAAAGGGGGTGATAATTTGATCTTAGAGGTGGGGAAACTAAGAGATGTTCACACTTAGGTGGTTACCCCATTCCCAACTGAATAAGAAATACGGATATGAGACATTGATATTATTTAGTATTATTATTTTTTAGAGTTAGGCAAGAAGAAATAGATTTCAATACAAGTTGAAACATAATTTTTGGATGAAGAATGAATTACTTATAAATTTTCAAAGTTGAAGCATGACACATCCCATTCACGTCACATAGGTAGAGTTGTTTCTGTCTAAAGAAGATTTGTATTGCACACACTAATGATGCTTAACCCCTAACTGCCCAAGCAGGCGTTTTTGGCCTGATGTACAGATTTCATCCGTATTTTCTCATCCGTCATGCACTTTTTGTGGTGTGATTTTTTTACTGAATTTTTTATGGGAAGTTAACTTCATGTATGTGTGATCCGATTGAAAAGGAAATAATTTTTGAAAAAATTATGCCTCATTTTGTGTTGTAGTGTTTCACCGAAAATCTTGAAGATTTTGGTCTAAAAGTGTTCATGAAAAAAAAAACTATTAAAATCAAGCATCCAAAAAATCTCCAAAAATCACTACACCTAAAGTACTACATTATTACCCATCACAACAAATTTCATCCACATATTGTCAATATCTTATTCGTAATTGAATTACAAAGTAATTTTTTATTTTATGTCTCAAAATTTATAAAAGAAGATTAGTGATGGTAGTCATAGATCTAACTGTATAGATAGAATCTAAAATTAAAAATGTATAACTTTTATTCATACATCAAGTTCTAAATATTCATATTAATTGCATTTTATAATGCATCTTTGCAAAACTGCCTAAACTAGACATAGGTGAGGACGTTTAGGGGTTAAACCAACAACAACAAATCCATAACCACACTTACATATACTAAAACCAACAAGAGAGAACTCATTTTCACATGTAACTCATGCTAAAACCAACATCATTGCAACATTGATTGTGGAAAATGCCCCTAGCTGTTGGTTTAAGGCACCAGTTGGTAATGGGGCAAGCACCTTAGAACCCGGTGGCCAAGGAAGGGAGCTCTATATTTATCTAGACTTTTATACAAATTTCCAGTGATAAAAACTAAAATTTGAAATAAAATTAAAAACCTCCACGTCTAAATACAAAAAGAATCAAATTATAAAATTGTAAAAGTAAAAATAAAAATAAACTGCAATGTAAAAAACAAGGTGTACAAATGAATAAATAAAACTTATTAATTTTCACTTTACTAATTAATTAATTTTTTTGTAATCTAATATATCGCAAAAAATATTCACAAATAAATAAAACTTGTAAAGCTTGTAAAATAAATAAATAAAATTGTGGAAAAACAGAAAATGTAAATTTTTTACAAATACCGGTAAATATAACTTGTAAACTTGTAATACTAAAAACGTAGTGAAAAACCAATGTTTAAAATCAATACAACATTGTTGTGTTTACCGTACCTTCCAAGCAGCTTTGTCATGCTTTTGACGAATATTTAATATTTTTCAAAAAGTCATGTTCGTTGGCCACTTATATAGTTTTGTTAAATTTGTTTTTTTGAAAAAGCATAATATTGTATGTTCAACACTCATTCAAAAGGGCCTTGCAAGTTGGTATCAATATATGGATAACTCACTTGCTAAACCCAATTGATCAATTGTTGTAAAGTCTTGTGCTTTATACAAAATTCATGCCAACAGTGAATGTGGGATATGTAGAACTCTCACTTGTTCTCTCTTAATCACCGGTTAAACTCCTTCACAAAAATGTGAATTTCTCAAGCACAAATACTTCAAATCACAGAATTCTTTTTAGAAGTGAAAGGTTACTTGAAAATGCAAGTATTCTTAGTTGAACAATTCTCAAAATAAGTTAGTCCACTATGCACAATTGAGCCTCAAAAGTCTGATCACAACACATTTTCTTCTTATTCAACTCATGCACATTCTTCACAGCCTTATTGAATTTTGTTCATATCTCATGCATAAAAACTTCAAATCATGAAATTCTTTTTGGAGGTGATAGACGACTTGGCCTTCTAAATTTTCTTAGTTGAAAACACTTCAAAATAAGATCATTTGGAATGCTCAATTGGGCATCAAAATCTACTGAAAATATGGTGTGGTGAGAATTCAAATGGGCTTGCAAGTTCCTATCCCATATCATTTGGGAGTGACTTGGAATGAATTTGACTACAAAGTCAGCCCAATCTTCTCTTACAACTCACATGTGTTTACACAAAAAAGATTAAGAAACGTGAGAAAATAGTAATATTTCAACATTTCGACTGTAATATATATATATATATATATATATATATATATATATATATATATATATATATATATATATATATATGAAATTCATCAAAAACTACTTGTAATTTCCAAAAAAATTTGTCTTTGTTTTTTTGAATTATTTAACGACAAAGTTGCTTGGAAGGTACGGGTAATATTCCTTTTTTATAAAAATTTGGAAACAAAAAAGAACTTACCAATTGTCATTTTGTAAAAATTAAATTAGATTTTTTTTAAAATTAAAAATATCACAAATAAATAGTTCACAAATAAATAAAATCTGTACAAATAATAAAAATATTCTTCATAATATGAAATAAGAGAAAGAAAATAAAAATAAATTAACCGAAATTTGTTTTTAAGAATTTCGAATACAAAATACATTAAATTCTAAGCAGTACAAAATAAAAATGAATATTCAATTTTTTTTTCAAATGTCATAATAATAAGATTATTTTCATACCTTTCATAAAATTGTTTATAGATTAATGAACATATATAGAAGATAAAATAAAATTAGGATTTCGCTTCTTTTCGCACCACCATGACAAAGTGAAAGGCTATGCAATTGATTAAGACGTGGAAGGCTAGATACTTCACATAAAGGTTTTTGAGGGCGTAATGGTACAGTCATGGGAAGACCATTCAAGGATATGAAAGGCTAGGTTACATCATAGAAAGGTTACATCATAAAAAACCCTGCCTTAGAATTGTTTACCTTGGGTTCTCCACTCGTCGGCTCACTTACAAACCCTACAGCCGTCGGAAAGCCACAAGTAGAACCTATAGTCATCAATACCATTTTTTTAAACCATCTCTGATTTATGGCCGTCAGTGGAATTAGTTGGAAATTAGGAGAAAATTAAATAAAATTAAAATATAATAGTTTTCATAACCTATTTTTTTTGTAATTGATAGTTTATATATATATATATATATATATATATATATATATATATATATATATATATATATATATATATATATATATATATATATATATATATATGGGTTTTCATCATTTAAAATATCAAAATTAAAATTTACAAATGAAATAAAAGTAAAAGTAAAATTTAGAAATTGTCAATATGTAAAAGTTTAAAATATCAAAACTAAAATTTACAAAAATAAGTAAAATTTAACAATCGTCCATATCTAAAATCCTAGTCGGTCGGAGTTGGTTTGGAAAATGGTATTGACGACTATAGGTTCCACTTGTGGCTTTCCAACGGTTGTGGGGTTTGTAAGTGAGCCGACGAGCTGGCAATGGACAATCCTAAGGTAGGGTTTTATACGATGTAACTTTTCTATGATGTAACCTAGCCTTTCACATCCTTGGATGATCTTCCCATGACAGTTCCATTTAGCCCTCAAGAACCATTATGTGAAGTAACCTAGCCTTTCACGTCTTATTCAATTTCATGGCCTTTTATTTCATCACTAGTGGTGCGGAGAGAAGATGACTCTAGTATTAGTTAGAAATCAATATAAATGTCCTTTGATATAAAAATATAGTTTTAATCAAATAAGTAAAAACATATGTATAACCTTTCATAACCCTTTATATAAAAATATACAATGAACATAAATACATATGGTGAAAAGGTAATCATTAAAGATGCATGAGGTGGTGAAGAGGAATTATGATGAATTCTAAATGGAACTGGCCGGTTCACCCATTGTATATAGACATACGTACATACATAGAGAGAATTCTTTTATGACAACATTCTATATACATATAGAGAACAAACAACTTGCAATATCGTTTTGTGAGAGGCCGAGTTGGCGGCGCATCATACATTGTTGTAAACCTTGTGAGAGCACGTATCCATGGGCCTAAAAAATGCGTGAATTGAAACTGTGAATTGATACACCCTCAATAGAATGGAACATCTTATATGATGATTAGACTTAAGTCTTGATTTAAACGAATGAAACAACGTTGTGGTATGTGGAACCATGTATCAAGACAAAAAGGGATGAAAAATGTTGTGACTCTTGGAACCATAAAGGATTTTGGTACTTAGAGTTGAAAGGATATTATAATGTAAGAAGTGACTCAAGCTTTAGAAAGGTGAAGAGAAGAAACTCATGTCACTCTAATGATATCCATAAGTATATACATGTACATCTCCTCTATGGTTGGAAAAAAGCTCTTAGCTCATGTCCTTTGGGGGTCTTTCTATATGTTTGTCTCTTGTATTATCCTATGTACTATGAAGAGGGTGGTCTCCTTTGTCATTTCCAAATGGTGCCAATGTGAACCGTCATTGCTCTTAAGGGGTGAAGGTAGTGTAGGGGCCTTACTCCCGCACCTTTGGCATTGTAAGGTGCTTGGTTGCTACCCTCGGGGGATCATTGCATTACCTAATTTTCTAATTATGCCTAATTTTTTACACCGTTAAATTAGTTATATATATTATTTGCAATTTTTAGTACACTATCTTCATTATAATAATAAATAAAATCAAGTTAAATGTCTCCTACTGAGGCATGCAATAGTAAGGGTTTAAAAACAAATTGAAAATGAGAACAATAAAACTTTGAAAAGAGAGAATTTTTGGGGAAATCACTTAGTGTAAATTTTGGGATACATGAGGGAACAAAGGGTATTTAATGGGGGGCTATGAAATAATTGGAATATTATATTATTTATAGTATATTTAGGGTATATTTGTGGTATATTATAAGAATATCCATAAAATATTCCCAATTTGGTTTTAAAACATCCTATATTACTTCTAAAAATTTATAATTTTTATCTCAAATGAATAAAAGATACCCTATATTTGTTCTCTCTCATAGTTTCTAAACTTTTGACAGTGACTTCTCCAGGAGAGAATCAGAAACATTCAATGATATAAAACAACATGTATCAACAGTTTTGTATAAATGATACATAGCAACAAGTATAAAGAAGTATCAAGAAGGATTCAACAACAATTTGATATTCTAAACATTGGTGAGAGGTCACTACACTTTAACAAATGCAACCAATCGGTTTAAGACATTTATACAAATGAATTCTCACTAAAGGTCCTTACAAATGAATTAATTAGACTCTATGGTTTAACTCATATCATTTTCTACTTGAGGGTGATTGCGAGCTATGGTACATTACTTTTTCTTTTGTTGCAATGCACTAATTACAATATTTGAAAATCCACCAAAAATTTAAGGAGATGGAATTTTGTGATGAAACAAATTGCACTTTTTCTAAAATTCCAAAGTTAAGATGTATACCACAATAAAGTTAGCGACATTTTAATCTTTCTATCCAAATTAACTCCTAAAATTTTTGGGTTTAAAAGCATCATTGCATTTGAAGTGTTATAGGTCTAAATGTAAGTGAGGTATAGAAATCTCAACTGTACAATCTTGTAGTGTACGTGTTGCAGATGACGTGAATCAATTTGAAGTCATTGTGACTAACTAGATTGCAAGATCATAATGCTTTATTGTTGGAAAAGGATGCTGAAATTTCCTAGCAACACATTACAGTTGAAACTCAATTTCTAAACCTACTCAAATGAAAAATTCTAAGCTATAAAGTGGTTCAAAATCATTATATATTCAAATTGGAATAATTTTTTTTTTAATAAATATCTTTGATGTGTTTAAAAATGTCAATAGTTAGCTTAGAAAGTGACCCATTTAACCTCTAAATGGCCTACCATGCATTTTTTGCATGATGTACAAAATCAATATTTGTTTTCTTATTCGTCATGCACTTGTGCGGTGTGTATTTTTATTGAATTTTTTATGGGAAGTTAGCTTAATGCTTGTGTGATCCGATGATTTGTGAAAATTTTATGCCTCATTTCATGTTGCTGCGATTTACCAATTTTTTTGAAGATTTTAGTCTAAAAGTGCTCTTGAAAAAGTAAATTCATAAAATCAAGTACCCAAAAGTCTCCAAAAATCACTACACTTAGAGTATTGTATTTCAATCTATCTCAACATATTTCATCCACATATTGTTAATACCTTTTTCGTAATCAAATTAATAAATAATTTTGAATTTTAAGTGTTCAAATTATATAGAAAAATATTGGTGTTATTAGTCGCAGATCAAACCATATGGATAGAATCTAAAATCATTATGTACAACTTTTATCATAATCAAGCTATTGAATGTTATGTTTTCTAGAATATTTTCCTCACATAAAGCATCATT
The DNA here is from genome assembly GCA_022496805.1 of Pohlia nutans. Classification (NCBI taxonomy): domain Eukaryota; kingdom Viridiplantae; phylum Streptophyta; class Bryopsida; order Bryales; family Mniaceae; genus Pohlia; species Pohlia nutans. The sequence continues at coordinate 10,226,158 of CM040105.1, forward strand.
TTCCAAATTCTTGTCACTTTTGCATAAGGTTCTTTAGCTCTTCTCTGCAACACCTTAGAATTTGACAACTATGCCTAAATCATTGTAGCAGATCCCCGAATCATGACAAGTCCACATCACATTTAGCTAAAGAAGTTGGGTGGTGAGTCACTGTTGAAGCGTCTACAATGCTATTGTTGAAAAGGGTGAACTCCACTAACTGGTAAAGAGCCTTGTGTCTCTCGTATGCACTTGTCTATTGTACCATAACTTTTGTACGTTGTTTTCAAGCGAGAGTGCTGACTTTAGTTGAGACTCAGGTCCTGCCCGCACTAGTGTAGCTGTTGTGTATTCATGAGTACCGTAGTACCCATAGCTTGGTCGCCAAAAAATAATTCAAAAAAAAAAAAAAAAAAAAAACATAAAAAAATCGGAAATTATGAGGACAAAAAACAAAACTAAATTAAATTATTTTATAGCCATATTTTACTATTTAAAAATTATTTTGGGCCATTTTGGGCCATTTTAAATCATCTTTTTCTCAAAAACAAAAACCAAGAAATTCATTTTTTTGAGGAACGAACCTTATTTTTCAAAAAATATTAAATATTCATTCGTGGGGTGGCGACCCAGCTATGGTACTACAGTATAGTGGATGGCCCATAAACCAACGCTTTAAGCTTTTCACGCAAATCTGATATTGGTATAGAATTAGAAGCTTTTGTTAGAAGTACATTTACTGTGTTAATAATTCCTATTAGAACATGTGTTAGTTATTTACTTTGACAAAGTTGTTAGTTAACAACTTGTAGGCGGCGTAGCCGTAGTTGCCGTAGTAGTATAATCGTCATAGCCGTTTTGGCGGTAACAGCCGTTATGGCGGTAATAGCCATAGTCTTGTAGGTAATCGACTACGTGTGTTCACACTTGGTGTGAATGGTCTAAGTCACCTAGACCATTGTATAAGAGCTCGGGGGTGAGGCTCTTGATCACATCTTGATCATACCTCTACGGTTGGGTGGAGAGTTCCAATTTCATTTGCATTAGTAAAACTCCTATCTTCATAAACACCTCTTGTTTTTCTACAGCTTTCAATGAACACCTGTTGTTGGAGATATTGTTGGTTTATAGTACACGTCGGTTATTGGGTCATCCACCTTATCACTTTTTATTCGTGTTTCTCTTTTCCTTACACTTATATGGTTCTCTTATTATTTAGGAGGTAGAGTTCTTTTTTAAATACTAAACTTCCCTGTCAGTTTGGTGTTACAATGGCATGGTTGTCGTACACATCAAAACCATCCTTCATATTATGATACTGTTGCCTTTCAAGTACTTGAGGTTGCATTATTCCACAGAGCAAATTGCTCAGACGAAATGCGCAGCAACGATAGAGACAAGATTCGCTTTTGTATTGTCGCCATGCTATTGATTTTCTGTGCAATAGGTCGATCAAGTGCACCCCGGGGGTGCACTCTATATTATGTTTGAGAATCACGTGCGTTCATGACCCCTTCTAAAACCCCCTTGTATACGAGAGGTTATATGTCTAAATACCTTTGTATACAAATATATTCCGTTTTAAATATATGTTTAATGTAAGTATACGTGAATATTTTCAGTTCTAAATGTGTTTATTGTATGTATATGTAATACGGCAGTGTTCAAATTAATACCCATTTTGTGCACTCACATATACTCATACATGTTTAGTACAGTGCACGTGCACAAGCTTGTAGAAGAAAGGAAGTTAACCCCAAAGGGCCAAGAACCCAAATTGGGCCTCATGTTTTCTTAGCATTTTTTAGCAAGTCCTGCGTGGACTTCCTTTAGTTCAAATTTATTTGTGTTTTTGACCGACAAGTACAATTTTCTTCACTGATTCCGGTGATATTAAATTTGACTCCATCTGAATTATATTTTTCACAATATGATCGATTGAATGTGTCATTTTAAAACCATGAATCTTTGGTCCTTTAGGGGTTCAGGGGGGAAGAATTAAGATAGGAGCACCCAATTCCAACATAGTACCCAATGCCGATAATTTCTATACATGGCTTTCATTTTAGAACGCAAATCTAGGTAGACCATAGATGACTTATCGTTTTAATCAACAAATAATTAAGGCTCTATATGACGTGCTTAAATTTGTGTTCTAAAATGAAAGCCATGTGTAGAAATTATCGGCATTGGGTACTATGTTGGAATTGGGTGCTCTTACCTTAGAGGAAGCACCAAACTAATTAATAATTTGGTTGCTCTAATCATTTTTGACACTATTTTTTTCTTGTAGGCGTTGACTACTACCTGCTTGGTTAATAAGAGTATGCAAGGTGTACATAACATTCTTTAGCAACCCCACTGTTCATCCTTGGGAATCAACATCGTAGGCCAAAATCGTTGCAAGAATCGTAATCTTCTAGAGAATCAAAGCCATCTTTAGCTAAAAATGGCTTGGCAGCTCAACAAACTTTTGTTTTTAATAGCTTCTATATGCTCCATATCATCAATTCCTTGTTCAGATGTTGATTTCTCAACACAAACAAAAGGATGTGCTACAGTACTAGCTAAAGAATGCTATGTATGTAGAAAGGAATGGTCGCAAATAATTAATATTGTTGATAACGTGGAGGATTTTATCAACTCGGAATAGTGTTAGGATGGAGCGACCCTAGAAGATAACGAGACAGTTCATCCATCCTCCTAGACTCCCGGGTTTACATCTAGTTGACTTATAGTAATGATTAGGTGGGCGATCTCATCCACCCGGGATTAGGTAGTTAGGACTGTAGTTAAGGCTCCGTTGTATTAACTGCGCCTCCCTTCCTTAACTGTATTCCACCCACCCCGGAGGGTATTTAAGCAATGGCCGCAAGGGCCCCTCACTTCTTTTTGCATTCTCATTTCTCTCTAGCTTAACACGTTATCAGCACGACCGCTCTCCACTGCTTGCTTTTTACTGCCTGCTCCCGCCGCTCTTTGTTTTTGCAGATTTTGTTGTTCTTTTCCCTCCGGTTCTTGACTCCATAGCACGGCAGATTTTTGCTTTTCCTTTGCTTTTCGATCTTTTTAGGGATCTCTCTCTCTACTGATTTCTTTTCCAAACTGTAGAAGCATAGTTGCTCCCGATTTCTGGATTTCTTCTGGTTGCTTTTAGCTCGATCAATTAGCTTAATACTGGTTTATAGTTAGTTCGCTACTGATTTCTCTACGCCAGCGATTGGCTTTCTCCGCTACTGCTTTTTACTGCTTTTTACTGCTTTTTACTAGTTTTCCGTTGCTTTATAGTCTCCTCGCGACTAGTTTGCTTCATCTTCCTCAACTCGATCCTCATCGTTTTCTTTTCCATGTTTTTCCATGCTGTCCCTACCGATACTAGAAGTAGATAGAGATAAAAAGACAACATAGTAGATAGACATAAAAACAGTCTCTTGACGCCATCACAGTAGCCACAGATGACATCAACTCCGGTGATCATGGCCACTACCGTAAAGGAAACCCGGACGCAAACTCTTATGTTTGATGTTTTAGAAGCCGACGGCCACAACTTTCTGGAATGGCATGACGACATCTCCACCTACCTGTGCGCGGAAGAGCTCGATGGCGCATTGACCCACGAAACCGCGGAAGCACTGGCGAAACCCAAGAAATGGCAGGCCCTACTCGTTATACGACGCCACATGGACGCATCATTACGCCAACAGTACATCCAAGTGCGTGAGCCCGCGGAACTTTGGTTTCAACTGAAAGCGCGCTTCAAGCATGAAGAAACGCTCTTCCTCCCCCAAGCTCGCAACGACTGGTATAATCTTCGCGTCCTTGATTTTCCAAACTTCTAAGCTTTCAACCCGGAGCTACATCGCGTTTCAGCACAGTTGCGACTCTGCGGCGACAAGATCACGGACGCGGAACTCATTGATAAGACTCTCTCTACCTTTCCTCCCGCTACTGCCATTCTTTCTCAACAATATCGCAACATGAAGTTCAAACACCATTCGGAACTAATGTCATATCTCCTCTTAGCCGAAAAGCAGCAGCAGATATTGTTGAAAAACGCAGAGGCAAGACCAGCACGGGAGATCCATGTGATTGAAGCGCCCACACCACCAGCCCCGCCACCCGCACCCGCACCCGCATCACCAGTGCGCGAAGCCCACAGCACTGAGGCAGCGAAACGCAGTCCGAGAGGCGGACGGGGACGTGGCCGAGGACGCGACAACCGATACTATCACAGCCACGACGACCAGCGTTACACCTCGACCCGGCCAGACCAGCGTTACAACAATGACCGCCGCGACTACTCCAGGTATAACCACGATCGCCATGAACCTTATGATAGGTCCCGGTCGCGGGGGTCCTAGTCACACAGTCAATCTAGCAATCCCGATAGGCCCGAACCAACTAGGGGTGCGTGCCACAAATGTGGCAGGCAAGGTCATTACGCACTCGAATGCCGCACCCCCGAGTATTTCGTAGAGATGTATAGAGAACTCCAAAAACTGAAAGAGGAGAAGAGAGAAGTGCACACTCTCGATGCTCCCTCTTTCAATGACATTGACCCCGAAAACTATATGGTCCAGTTGTCCCAGCATAGTACCCCGTCTGATACGGCACTCTTAGACAGCGCGTCTACACACTCGATTTTTCGGGACCCCCAGTATTTCGAGTCTGATTGCATGCGCGGACCCTGGCAAGAGTGCAATATACTCACAATAGCCGGAAGCCGGACATTTAAGTTCCGGGAGGGCCGGGCAACGATAGTATTGCCCGGGGGATTCCCCCTCAGGTGTGAAAGAGCCATATATGCTCCAGCCGCACCCCGTAGTCTGATCAGCTACCGGGATTTCGTGCTAATGGGATCCACGCTTCCACCTGTGATGGGGAAGTTGATGATGATGAGGCACTAGAACTGCGCAAAGGAACGCATGTGTTTACTACGGTGAAAGCGGGCACTACTGGTTTGTATGCGTTGGAAATTACCGCCGCCGCGACCAACGGCCGCTCGTGTAACCTCACGGTGCTCCCCAAGGCGCAGCTTTGGCACCGGCGTCTTGGACACCCTGGCACTACTATATTTCGCCGCATGCTGCCCGTTCTCACCGGCCATACATTGAGCACAAGCGACGCGGACAAGGTTGCTGATTGTACGGCATGCATTCAAGGGAAGTATGCAAAGCACCCGTCCCGGTGGCGACTCCCGACGAAGCTCCCTCAGCCACTGCAACGCCTCCAAAGTGGTTGGTGCGGCCCGATCACTCCTGAATCAGGTCCTATCTTTCCTTGCATCCTCGTTTTGAAAGAAAAGCAATTTGTGATTCTTTTTGTTTACATCGATGATTTGAACTCCATCGGGACACCAGCCTTGAGCAAGCGTGTCGAACTCATACTAACTAAACAATTTGAGATGAAGCTACTTGGCCGGACTAGTTTTTGCTTGGGATTGCAAGTCCAACATCTTCCAGACGGAAGCATTCTACTTCACCAAGAGTCTTACGTCAAGAAGCTACTCAAGAACTTCAATATGGCCGATGCGAACCCCATTTCCGCACCCATGATTGGCCGCAGCAAGACTGGCGAGGATCCGTACCGTCCTTGCGAGGAGGAGGAGGAAGAAATAGATAAGCAACGTTACCTCGCAGCGGTCGGAGCTCTTGTTTACCTCGCAACACATACGCGGCCTGATATCGCGTTTGCAACTAGCGTACTCGCTCGCCACAGCCGCAAACCAGCACATCGACATTGGGCAGGAATCAAGCACTTGTTGCGTTACCTCCAAGGAACAGAAGACCTCGGACTTTACTTCACCAAAGACGCAGAATCGAACATCGTGGGATACGCGGACTCCGGTTATTGAACTGACGAAGTGAACGGCAAATCCCAAACTGGATACATCTTTATCAAGAACGGGGCGCCCAAATCATGGAAATCTGTCAAGCAAACAATCACGGCTACTTCGACTAATCACGCCGAGCTGCTAGCATTACACGAAGGTGCGAGAGAAGTTGTTTGGCTTCGAACCATAGTCCAAGCCATCTCTGAACAGTGCAAGACCAGTCATAACAACCAAGCTACTATCATCTACGAAGACAATGCGGCCGCCATTGCTCAAGTTGCTACGGGATTCATCAAGGCGGACTGCGTAAAGCACATCAGTCCAACCTTGTTCGGTTTTATGCAGGACCTTGTGGAGACTGGCCAGGTTACCATCACTAAGATCAAATCCGCCAACAATATCTCGGATATGTTGACCAAGGCACTACCAGCTTACAAACACCGCGAGTTGGCACGAGCAGCAGGCATGAGAACTCTCCAAGAACTCGACCAGTCTTAGACAGAACATACTCTTTTCTCCACCCGGGATTTCCCATTGGGTTTTACCCGAGGAGGAGTTTTTAATGAGGTGCTTCTATGGTCGAGGAGGAGTGTTAGGATGGAGCGACCCTAGAAGATAACGAGACAGTTCATCCATCCTCCTAGACTCCCGGGTTTACATCTAGTTGACTTATAGTAATGATTAGGTGGGCGATCTCATCCACCCGGGATTAGGTAGTTAGGACTGTAGTTAAGGCTCCGTTGTATTAACTGCGCCTCCCTTCCTTAACTGTATTCCACCCACCCCGGAGGGTATTTAAGCAATGGCCGCAAGGGCCCCTCACTTCTTTTTGCATTCTCATTTCTCTCTAGCTTAACAAATAGGTTTGTATTCTACCATGAACGTGCAACCAACATGTATCTAACCCTTTGAGGACAATTATCCATATAGTTGATGTTGGCTAGTCAAACTCAATTTTAACCTAAGGAAATGAACATATCAAGTCTAATTTCTATATTACTTCTTTAATTTTGAAAATTTCCGAATATCATACATTTTATAGCATTTGCAAACTGAAGAGGTTAAGGTCCTCATTACACTACATTGCATATCCACTAATCAAATCTTCAAATTTTAAATCAGGTTTTAAATAGTTTTTTTTGTTTTGTGTACACTAAATAGTTTCTGTGTACGCCTAAAATGCCCAACCAAGAATTGAGATCATTTGGAGTGTTTATCTACTTATGATGATTTGTTTTGCATAATAGATCTCAAAAATCATATTAAATTCATTTTAGTTTCAAGAATGTTGAAAAAAAAATAGGATGAAAAGAAGACATATAGTCTCATTTATTAAAATTATTTCAAAAATAAATTTACAACATTTTAATTGGAGAATTGCTCATAACAGGGAAGTTTGACCATTCTGACCATTCTGCAACGGATCTGGTCCTCAAAGGGTTAAGGACTTCCTCAAAGAGAAGATTTCTTAAATGTATTTCTTGGGGATAATACATAGGGGATGTCAGATTTCAGTTTTACTTTCTAAATCAGATTCAATGCGATTCAGAAACCTGCATCAATAGCAACCTGAAACCTCACTTCCAAAGCCACGAGCCATGAGCGCCACTTCCACAATCCCAAGTCAGGTCACAGCAATAGAATGTCATGAAGTGTTTCAATAGCAGTTCAAGTAAAAATGAAGGTAAGAATATGGACATTCAATATTGTTATTAGATTTCAACTCCTTATTTACATCCAGCCACTGCTGCTTTATCCACCTCTACGTAGTGAACAACTCCATGACTTGTGATTAACGTCCCTCTTCCATACATCAACAGGAACCACAAATGAAGTATGCAAACTAACCAAAGGAATAAAATCATGTAATCAGTCACGGGCATGGGGAACAACCTCGGTGTCTGCAACGTTCCACCCTCTCAAAAGTACTTTGGGGCGGACGTTGTGGTTGCGCACCATGAAGGAGATCTTTACGTTGAGAGCTTCATTGGGGACCAAGGAAAACCAGTTGTCTGAGTAGGTGACCGGCAAGATGCGTTTCTCCAGAGCTCCAGAATCAGCAGCATCAATCACTGTGAAGGAGAGCCCAAAGGCAACCGTTGCAGTGTTCATGTTTGCAACTCGGACGCTGAAGTTGTAGGAGTCATTATTCACAGTACAAGTTGCCGAGGTAGTAATGGGAACCTTGAGGTCTCGGAACTCCCCTGCCAGTTGGGTGTAGCTACCACCCACAGGATGCAACCAGTAGAAGTTTCTGGAAATTAATTTTCCAGACGAGCTGAGGCATTTCAGTAGTAGGAAGTACATTGGGTGATCGTTGATGGACTTGAATAGAGGGATATTACCAACCGTGCTGGTTGCTTTGGCAGCAACAGCAAGTCCTTTAAATAAGTCGGAATATGGATTCTCACCATTTACGTCAAACACTGAAGCCTCCACAACACAATCAGACAATGTTTCTCTCCTTGTGTTCACGATCTGCAAGCAACGGGATGGAGAAGATATCAACATAAACTCAATGGAACCCATTTTTGTAAAGGTGGCACGCATTCAATATGAAGAGCATGGTTATATCTCATAATCTTGTCCTTTTTTAGTGTTATGATGCACTTATTTTGACACCCTTGATTGAGCATGATGGAACAAGATCCAACCATCGAAGTTATGTCTGGTAATGTGAAAGGAGAGTCTCGTTTTGTTATTATGTGCCAAGCCACGGAGGTGGCGAAACGAGACTCTCCTTTCACGTTAACTAGTCCATCAGACTTGATGCAAAGTAGCATTGGTAATGTTTGAGTATTTGACCTCAAATGAGTTATATTCTGATAATTGAAAAGTACCATCTGTACCTCAATATTGTAGGTGAGAAGATTCAATTGGACGTGCACACTTTCGCAAGCACTCCGCAAGCCAAAAAAGGCTCCTGTCTGGTCAAGCAGGAAATCATACATCTGGCCTCGCAGACCTGGCCAAGGGTTTTGTGTTTTCCATATTATCACTCCCGTGTACTTTGTCCACATCTGAGAGTTCCAGCCCTCAATTAGTGCTCGATATTGAACATAATTTACAAGCTGTGCCTGCAAGTCAATTCCACGATTAGGGGATGAAAAAGATGGACACAATTTTCATTCAGTGCATTTAAATACTACAGGAATTCATTGAGAAGTCTAGAAATAACCAGCAGACCTTCTCACAAAAGTCATCAAGGCCATCGTATGCACCAAATGCTTCAATTTGCCCAGGTACAAGTTTCTGGGCATCTGCATAAGGGATGTATTTGTGGTAGTCCCACGTCGCATTTGGGTACTCTCCATTCAAGCAAATGGGAGGATCCCAAGCTTCAGGAGGCATAGTGGCACGAATAGTCTCAGCCTTTGGAACCCCAACGTTGCCAATCTCTGGGTTAAATGCGTATTCATAATAATCTTTTTCAAAAAACTTTTCTGGCACTTGAATCCCATAAGGACCATCCTGGAATAAGCCATTCCCAGCCGCAATACCCTCCCACAACGAACCTTCAAAGAACGACATCATGATATTAAACCCCATTACTGATGTTCCATGGTATTTCTTCAGACCAGAATAGAGATAATTCACAAACAAACCATGAATTGATAATTGTTCGACAGGGGGTAGCCTGAAACAACTAAGAGGAATTAGATATAGGTAAATTTGACAATAGTTATGTGCAATATCTAGTTCCTTTTCAAATTGACAACCAGCACATACTGTGCAATATGTGCTGGCTGTGCAATCTATGTACTAAACTTGCAGAAGATGTAAGAACAGGTTCCTTGTTAACAGTAAATCCACTGCATTTGGGAATATCCACTTATCAAAAGGCTCGTGTGAAGATTTCTAACAAATGTGATTTTGTGTAGAAACCTACCTTGGATATAAAGTCGTGTGCCATCTAAATAAATGCTTGGATTTTCATTGTCAGGCACAATTTTCAGATTCTTCCCGAGTGCTTCATTGATGTCTTCAGCTGGATGTGCTTCATTCCCTCCACACCAAAGGGCCAGACTTGCATGGTTGCGTAAAAGCTTGACTGTGTCATAAGCGCAAGTGAGAAAGAGGTCATGATCAAGTGGCCAATCTGGGTCCGATGGTTCTACCCCTCGTCCATTGCAGTCACCTGTTATCCAGAATTCCTGCCACACCTGAAAGTATAAAACGCAATTAAACCACTTAACTTCGAAAACGCTATTGGATTCCAAAATCGTCCGACAGAAAAACAACCAACTTTCACAAAAAAAAAGGAATCCGATAGTACCAAGACTCCACGCTTGTCGCAAGCACTGTAGAATTCTGGCCGCTCAGCTAAGGCACCACCCCATACACGTATCATATTCAAGTTCATGTCTGCATGGAAATTCACTTCTGTCTCGTACCGGTCCTTTGAAAGGCGTAGTAAACCATCTGAGACTATCCAATTGCCTCCTCTGATATATACAGGCTCTCCATTGACGACGAACTTCCTGTATTTGGGACCACCGATCTCGGTAACTTCAAATAATCAATAAAGATACAGTATTTGCCAACAGGAAAAAAAATGTGCAATTTAAAATAAAAACTACAGAAACATAGTGCAAACCCATATCTTACTCGAGAAAATTGCATTTCTGTGCATTTACACTGCATTCTCTTCAGATTACATGTTCATATGCCTTAATTGTTGAGTCAAGCACATAATTTCAAGCAAAAGCTTGATCCTAATATATGTGTCTTACACTTCACCTGTGATATAGGACCCCATTTCTGTACAAACTCCTCTGATAAGAAAAAGATTTAGTAAAGGGTTTAGGCCTTGTGCAAAATCTGTGCAGACACAGGGTTGGCAGCCTGCTATACTAAGATGCACATGCCATAGACTAAAAAGTTACTTTCAGGGGAGCTGAGACGTGAATAGAAATTGTACCGTCCGTTGGTTGCTGGGTCAATGTATGACTCTATATGACGGAAACCAAATAAGTGACTCCAAGAGTCAGATTCTCCATATCCTTGCACGTCTAGTGTAATATCCACTTTGTACAATGGCTGGCCGCCCAAGCCATTAGGCCACCATAATGCTGGATTCTTGAATAGAAGCTGTCATGATGCACAGATGAATCAGACTAACCACGAAAACAAATTAAAAATAAAAATAAAGTAAACCTCAAGTTGCTAGCGTCACTAGTGCTATTGAGAATAGAAGACACAATCATTCGATTAAGAAGATTACCGGAGGCAAAGAGTACGGCATGGTTGAGTTACCCTCGATTACAATGTCCTGACTTGTATGCACATGATCTATTATACAAAATTCATCCGCATCATCAAGTGAAACGTTCAGCTTGACAGTCACAGTCAATTGTGCCGAGCTCGTGTTGACAAGCTCCGTGGTGACCCATAGATCAGCTTGTGCGTAAGAGTTGTGAAATGTGGTCACCAAGTGGGGGTCCACAAACCGCACTGGCTGCGATGTCCACCAGAAAGAGATTACACGATGTACCCTTTCAATCACGGCAACTTCTAAGCCCGCACATTTGCAGGATATCTGGAATTTGCACTTGTTTATGACGATGTAGGACGACCATTGTGGTATATTAGATGAAGTTCGGCAATATTCAAGAGTCGGCATGTGAGATTTTCAGGCGATTTTATAATTTTCACAATACAAAAAGCTAGAATAAATTACCCCTGTTTGATGAATAGATACAGCATCCCAAATGCCAGTGTTCCGATCTCTGCAATGAGATGAAACACCAAACCCAATATCAAGCTATGATCAATGTGTTGACTCCTACAGAATATTACTAAATTGGTCGAGGTTCATCACAAAAACTTTTGCATTACATGCATCAGATAAGCTTCGTATTTCATAGTAAAGAATCTTCAATTAGCATGAGGAAAGGACAAAAGCAAGTATACCTGATGGGGCAGATCCAATCCCAGCCTTCGACATATTGAGCAGCTACATCCTTTGCAATCTATCAAGCAACAAATTGTGACTGTTATTGATTCGCCAAGTTGTCCTTGAACCACCCGCAACTAGAGATGTTTGTTAGATTCTCAATTAGAACTCAGAAATCGATAATTAAGCGGAACAGAATATGTGGCGGACTAGCCAAGTAAATCAGCCCAGGTTGACAGTAGATGCTGATTTCTACCTCATGTTCAACAGATAATAGATGTCATGATAAAAATATCCTACTCATAAAGCTCGCTAAAGGTTCAGAATGAGTATGGAGCAGAGTGATCCAATTGGAATCCAGTACAACTTTTTTGGCCTGCAGATGATCAAGCTTACATCGTGATCTCCACCTTGACCACCTTCGAGAGGAATACGCCCGGGATGGTCAGGAGGGTGTACCAAAACAGCCAAGAAGTTCTCTCCATCAGTGTCAAGCCAATCAGTAATATCGATTGTGTGCCTCAAGAACATGCCTTTAGATAACAATTTGCTGAAGCCATTAAGGAAAACCTCAGCTTGGTAATTGATGGCACGAAAGTTCAACCACACTTTCCCACCTTGAGGCTGCAATCATGATAAAAACTATTAGCCGAGCTATTAGCCTGGTTGAAAACAAAACAAATATCTTTGCAATGTACAGTTTCACAAATTCCCGATGCAGATGATTTAAAATGTTTTAATCAGTATTACGGCCAGCATTGTGAAGCAGATAACACAACGATACACATAGATCTAAGATCACAGAGAATTACATCAAGACTCACCACGCTGGGCAGCTCGAACCGCTTGCAGAACCAGAAAGTGTAGTACTCACGACCAACATCGGCTATGTCAGGCACTTCCAAATTGTTGAGACCATAAAATGGATCCGGTATAAGCTCATTCTCGAGTAGTGTGGTCAAAACTCTGCAACCACTTATACCGTTGGCTCAAGAGCGATTTCACAGTAATAGGATACCAGAATCCAAAAACCAGACAAACAGCACATTATCCAAGAAATAAACCCTTATTTAGAAGTGAAATGGCACCTGGACTAAAACAAATCTCAGACCTTACACCCAAAACCCGCCACAAAAAGCCGGTCAATTTGCAGACTCTTAAAAAAGCATCCCAGACAAGATTCAAAACAGAATTTGTGAAGGTAACATACGTCCCAGGCACCACTGCTTTCATCCACAAGCCAGTTTTCAAGGAAGGAAACTGTGAAGTTGTAAGGTCTTGTCCACTCAGTTGGACATCTGAAGCCCGCGCCGCTATCCATCCTTCGTTCAGGTTTATCAGCTGCATTTCTGTCGCCAACCTTCACGTTGCAGTGCTTCAATATGAATCGCTATCTACTATGAAGGAACAGATGTCGTAAACAAAAGATGCGCATCCACTGAATGAAAATCGACTTCACATTTTTCTAAAGGAGTAATCCGAGTCCGTCTGTACCAGGCAAGGACTGCTGGAAAACTACGTCTTCACTGCATTCCCCTGTTTTAGCAACAAAACAACCTCTGGCGTTCAGTCCAAACAATTGGCAATCAGAAAGAGTGCAGCTCGAATACGCAACATCTCCGCTAGTTCCTCTAAATTAAAATCGACACACAACGAGATCGAGTTGCAGGTACACAATTTACAAAAGACAAGAAAAACAATTACGAAGACACTCGTTACGAGATTGTCATCCAAAGCAAGAAGCGAGGAATGTGCGAAACCTGCGAATCTTACTCACGCATAGTGCACGGTGACGATCCTAACGCCCTGTACCGTCGACAGCAAACTTCAATGCAGCTCAATCAGTGGAGCTTCCGATCCAATACCCTAGGAAGTCAAATTTGGATCCTGGATGTCGAAGTATGACGATTGATGTGAAAATTACGCGAGAGCCTGCTGGCCATTCATTGCGAGCTGCCTGCTCAGTTGCAAATTGCGCAAGCTCAGGGCCGGTTTACTCAGAGCCGGTCAAAATTGAAATCGTCATACACTGAGATATACAATTTCCACAAAACAAACAAAAACTTATGAAGATACTAGTTCAAGCAAACGAGATCAGCATCCGCACCAGGAAACGTGCGAAACCCGAGAATCCTACTCACGGTGATGATCTTGAAGAGCTATAACGTCGGCAGCAAACTTCGGAGCTTCCGATTCGAAACCTCAGGAATCCTTGCGTAGAATTAGATGTCGAAGATTGATGTGTAGATTGTGCGAGAGCCTGCTAGCGAGCTGCCTGCGAAATTAAAAATTGCGCAAGCTCAGGGCCGGTCAAAATTGAAATTGACATAGGGACATACAATGTACGCAAAAAAAGAAAAAATTATGAAAATACTCCTTACGAGCGTTCAAGCAAAAGAGATAGCCATCCGAAGCAGGAAACGAGGAATGTACGAAACCTCAGAATCCTCATGCAGAATTGGAGGTTCCGATCCAGAACCCTAGGGAGTGGAATTATTGGAGTCCTTGCGTAGAATGGATGTCGAAGTTTGACGATTGACGTGTAGATTACGCGAGAGCTTGCTGGCTATCCATCGCGAGATCCTTGCTGAATTGAAAATTGCGCAAACTCAAGCTATCATCGACATAGCTCCTGCCAATGCTTCAGAACGACTGCAGGCTCTGCAGCTCGCCCGTATGATTCCACCGACAAGATAAAGACGAAACCATGATACCCGCGCCTGTTACCCGGATTGATGGACTGTTCATCATATACCCTGGTTGGAAAGGGTATCAAGCGGGAATGAAGGCAAATGCACTTCCATCGAAGTTGTTGCACATAGCATAATAGAGCAATAATAGAGCAATGGGAGCCAACACCTTTTGTAATGGGACCACAATCTAGTTACAATTAGAAATTAAGCTTACATGGCAACGACACGGTAGTCTCAAAATTCATGGAATACAAATGGCATTTCTTCAGTACTTAGAAAAGTGGATCTAAGTTATTCTCTTTCGATCTAGTTTTCAAAAGCTTTAGGATGCTCCATTGCTGCTTTATTATGCTATGCACAGGGAATATTAGTATTTAATCTAATATAATATAATAAATGTATAACTATGAGTAACACTCTTATCTGTCAAAGTAGAAAGGACTATAGATGAAACGCATTAATAAATTTTCATTATAAATATGCTAATCATTATTAATTCTTAGCACTTGTAATGATGATATTTTGAAGGATCAAGTGATTCTATATGGAAATGACTAAATGACAAGGGATTGAATGCATTCCCATGGAGTTAGGAAAGTAACTTGTTGCATTAGTAGTCCCTATGAGCATGGGAATGAGGTGACAATCTCTTGTTGCACGCAAGCTTCAAGGTCTCTCATCAAGGTCTCCCAACACCACATTACCACAATTCACGTAAGTTTTGAAAATCACTCATTGTGTGCACAACTTTGAGAATTAAAAGTTGAATGCAATCTCGTTTCAAAAATAATCGCGAGAGCCTTGATTTAATACCAAACTTTAAATAGGAGATTTCTTATTGTGTCCACAGTCAAGCACCAAAAACAAGAAATACCAATGAAAGATTTTCGAATGTTCATAGCGCTCAAACCGCTTGGAGGTATTAGATGAACTTAGGCTCTTTGAAATTCACTTCCGAGCTACTAGCCGTTGTTTACTTCATTTGGTAAAGAAATGCTTAACATATATGCTCAAAAAAATCTCCTTCCCTGCATGCTTGAGTGAAAAAGCAATTACTGATAGAGTCTACCCTCTATACAATGACACTCTATATTATGACGATATTATTGTTTCAAGCAATGGACAAGTGACAAGTCATTTCTATGACTAATTCATGCTTGCCATCTTGAAGGTAGGGCTTCCCAAATATCTCATGGCCCATTCACACCAAGCCCATGCCGTACTTGCATCTGCGTTCCTGAAATGGAGGAAGGTAAAACCGAGAAACAAAACGATATTAAAAGCCTTGTCTTTTCTTGCTACAATTACTGTTCAGGCACTGTGCAACTGCATTACAGTGCCGCAAGTAAAGCCATGCTCCTTTTTTTTGTGTTGTGTTCTTTTTTGTCACATAACATTCAGTAGCCTTCAAGAAGGGTGCCTTTTTGTTTCATCCACCTTTATTTATGAAGTGACCAATGATTTGTAATTGAATGTGCTATTGAATCAAATAAATAATTATAGAACACTGTTGAATTGTGATTGAGGAGTGCTTTCGATTACTGTTCACCATGGTTGATTGCTCTTGCTTAATGCCACATGCCCCTATAGCTACTGATGTGATGTGGAATATCCCACATCATTTCATTGGGGGATGAAATGATGTGGGATATTCCACATCATTCTGTGAGGGGAAGGCATTAGTCACAGAGGCTACTGAATGTTCTGCATGCGTTAGAGTAATTTCTAATTACGTATTTTAAATTTCTTGGTTGACAACAGATTCCCTCAAAGTTACCTGACGCATGCATGCATGGGCCATCATAATAGAGTGGGACAACTGTACAGGAATATATAGGATGTGCCTTGAAGTCGCGCTCAGTCTCCCAGTCACACCATTTCAAGGTCATACTATTCACTAGGTGCTCTGTTTTTCCAAGCTCACGTTGCGTCGTGCATTTTCACTTTTGTTGAAACAAATGCGAGGCGGAAGTTCAGATCGTGCTCTTGCTTCCATTGCTGCAGGTCTTTTCACGACGATCGCCGGGCAGAGCTGGCTGTGATCGTAAGGTTTTGCAAGGCAATTTGTGGAGTTGCCGGCAAAAATTTGGAGTAGCAAGATGTCGGCCACTTCAATTGTCGAGAAGGCGACGAGTGGTACATTGATCGGGCCCGACTGGGCGCTGAATCTGGACCTCTGCGATTCCATCAACAACAACCCCTCGTTAGTCGCTACAACACCAAAATTTGAATTCTGCTCTAAATCCCTAATTGTTCGGTTATTTTAACCGGAATTATGTGACCTTGCTCTTGCGTTTTCTTCATTGCCGGTGTAAGAATTTTGGAGTTTAGGTCGATCGTATCGTCGCCGAATCAATTTTTTTGATATCTGTTTTTGAGATTTTGAAGCTAGACTGAGTTGATGTTTTGGTGCATGAGCAACTGAAACGTAGAATTCTGTAGTCATTAGTTGTGTGAAATTTTAGAAATGATGCACCATAATGTTGTGTTTGGAGTTGCATTTTAGAAACAATGCATCATACTGTTGTGATTGATTGAGCTCAATGTTTGTATTTGATTCTCCAGACAAGCCAAAGAAGTAGTGAAGGCTGTCAAGAAACGGATCACGAATCGAAGTCCGAAAGTCCAGCTTCTGGCACTCACGGTTTGCATCTTCCTGGCATTTGTTGTTGTAGAAGCATCAACCGGTTTTGTAAACTACTCTTGTTTGTTTTGTCATTTCAAGATATAGCGCAGTGTGCTGATTAGAGCTACTATTGAATGAGGGAAGCTGGAGCTTATATGGATTTAGCCGTATTCTTTTAGCCCTATATGGTTGAAAGAAGTTGCTAAGGTGCTGGATATAATTCCTTTGTAGGTCTTGGAGACATTGATCAAGAATTGTGGAGATCATGTGCATCAGCAAGTGGCCGAGAAAGACGTGCTGCATGAATTGGTGAAGCTTGTAAAGAAAAAAGTAAGTTTTTTCTTGAAGCTGACTTGTTTCGGACTGCCTTGAGGATTGGTTTCATACTTCGTGGATTGTTAGCAGGAGGAGTTTGTGCAGAGGATTTTTAATTTCAGGTGAAAACACTTGCAGAACCCTTCCTGAGGTATTCTAGAAAACCTAGCCCTGTTAACCCTGCCAATTGTAATGCGGCTACCTTTTCTAGCGGGGATGGGTTTTCTACTACAATGGTTATGCAATATTGCAGGTTACAAAGTGAGTTGCTTAACAACATTGACATGAAAAATTGTAATCTCTAGAGCCAACATTGCATTCGACCAGGGACTTCCTATCCACACTATTTATGTGTAAAAAGAATCAATACAGTCCACACTATTTCTGAACTACATGAAACAATGTGAGTTGGAAATTGAAGTGGACCATTGTAGTGTACATTGTGTTTACAGGAATTAGTGTAGGTTTTCATGAATAGTCTGGTCCACACTATATAAAGTGAACGGTGTAGGGAAAAGAGAGTTCAGAGGCTCAAGTTGATTTGTTGACGTTGGATTGAAATGCTATATTTTTGATGTATTGGTTGGGGTTGCTTGATGGTTTTGTCAGGCAGATAAGCAGGTGAGGGATAAAACGCTAGTCTTGTTAGACTCGTGGCAAGAAGCTTTCGGGGGTTCGAGTGGTCGATATCCACAGTATTACATAGCATACAATGAATTGCTGGTAGGACCGAGACCCTACCTTTCCTCTTTCTGTTTCATGTTTTTCTGTTAGCTTGAGTGTCCGTCGTTTTTTACTTGGTTGGTTGGTTAGGCGTTCCCTCTCTTTGATTTCCTTTTTCTTATTAGAAAACATCCTCCATTCATGTGGATGCTAACAATTTTTCATTAGAGATTGTCTCCAGCTTCTAATGTCGATGCATCTGACTATAATTATTGGCCAAAAGTGTGGTTGTCAGTACTAAAACATTTTTTCGATATGTATGATAGAAAGCAGGTGTAGAATTTCCAAGGCGTGCAGGAGAGCCCTCAGTGCCCATCTTCACCCCTCCTCTATCGCAGCCCATTTCCAGTCCTCATCCACCGCCACATGGTCCATGGTCCTCAGGACCACCTCCTATGAGACCCGAGGACACAACGAACGTTTCAGGAATGAGGTATTGTCTAGATTGTATTTATGTATCCTAGCATCAATCCTGTATTTATGTCAGTCTTGCAGTTTTTTAGTGTATCCTAGCATCAAAACCCTTTACGTTTTCTAGTTCCTCGTGGGCCCGGCTTTTGTTTACGAAGCTGCTTTGTCATGCTTGGGTCCTGCTTTATATGTTTTCGACGGTTTTGAATTTTGAAAGTGTTGTAGACCCTAATTTTACTTATTTTCTCATGCTTTTGTCCCAGCTTGGCAGATATCAAGAATGCACAAAACCTGGCAGAGCTTTGCAACGATATGGTTTCTGCATTGAATCCACAAGATCGAATGGTCTGCATCTCTATCTGAGGATGACTGTATAGTTTATTTGTATTATAAGATATTTCAAATTTCTGATTGATAACATCCTTGAATATTACCACTTGCAAGAGCTTTGTGGCAAATGCCTACTTGTGTAGCCAATGCATTAGATTTGTCTTCTCTGAAGCATCATACGACATCTTTCTCTTAAGCGTTTGTCAAGTTTCGATTATGATTTTTTTCCTTGTTTAGCTAGTCTTGGTACTTTCATGTTTTACTGCATGTACTTCTGAGTTTTAAGGTAGGCCTCCGTACTTTTTGAAAGTTCGGATTTTGAATATGGTGCTGAAGTGTTCATTTTCACAAGTCATATTATCAATGCCCAATGTGCAGTCTGCAAAGGAGGAAGTTATCGTGGAGATTGTAGATCAATGTCGGATACTCCAGCGTCGTGTTATCCAGCTCATTAATGATATTTCGTATGATCTCCTCGCTCTTTGATTTCTGTTTGTCGCTTCTAATTGAGTTTTGGAGTGCATTTGTAACAGGTGGATCTTAGCTTTTCATATTTTCGTCTCCCACTTATGCTGTTCATGGTGCTGTTACCTGAGTATCAAAACGCCTTCGATACTTGGTTGACACTATATTGACTTCACGTGCAGAGATGAGGAACTACTTTGGCATGGATTATCATTGCATGACGACTTGCAGCGAGCTCTTGCTAGATATGATGCTTTCTTGTCAGGAGCTTCCTTGCCGGAAATGCCTGCTGAGAGCAAGCAAAAGGCTTTGGTGGAGGATCCTAGCGTTCTCTCTCCCAAGTAAGATGCAATTTCTGGTTTCGTTGAGTATTTTCAAAAGCTCATACAAAGCCGTGGCTTGTACCAAATTCAGTCAAATATACTTGCTTTGGAGCTCTTAGAGCTCAACTGCATTGGAAGCTGCCAGTCATGTTTACTTAAGACACAGTGCTGTTTACTTGCTGGTCTTTATGTTCTGCGTTCTCAGAAGTGATATGCTGTTCTTCTGGCAGGGTGCAGACTCAACCAGCAGCTCAAAACTCACCCCAAGGAGCACGGAGTAGTACAAGACCAAAGGGTAGTGCTCGCACCATTTTTCCAGCTCTCCCGCCACCTCCTTCAAGCACATGGCCTGTCACACAAAGTTCAAGTGTTGTAAGTGCAAGGTCCGGTGATACAACACTTGACCTTCTTAGTGGTGATCTACTACCCAGTAGCCGGTTGGAAGCGAGTTTTTCTTCATCTTTAACGGTAGTGGATCAACCTCAACAAAAGCAGCAGGTGGGTTTCCAGGCTCTGCCTCCACCTGAGGATTTGCAGAACCCTTTTGACTCTTCGCCTTTTCAGGTTACTCCTCGTACAGAAGCTGTGAGTCCAGTTTACCCTCCACATAGTTTCCATCAGCAGGCATAAACACCAGCGTTGCGTTCAGAGAATTCATGGTCGCCTACAACTCCTGTGGCCTGCAATCAGAATTCGTTTGTGCAATCTCAATCAATGGAGTCAGTTTCAGGGTAGCCTGTGCAGCAGAGTCAACCGCAGTATATTCATCCCCAATCGTAGCCAGTGACTGTCACCCCATCCCCATGGCAAGAGGACACGCAGGGGACACGACAGGCAAGGCTCTCCTCAGGCTTCCTACCCCTGGACTGGTGGTAACACAACGCAAAGGTTTGGGCGGTATGCAATAGTGCCCAGGAACAGGGTACACAGAATCACTCTAGTCTAGGTCAACAATCTCGATTAGGATCTGGGGGTACACGGGCCATCTTCCACTTTGGGATCATTATTACAGCAGCAGACTGTAGCTTCCAAGCCTTTAAATCACTCGATATCTGTTTAACGACTTGATGGAGCGTGAATGCGAAATTCAAAAGCGCCAGCCTTGCAAATTAAACACCAAATACCAGCAAGGCCGGCCCTTGGTGGCCTTTCCTAAATGGTAGAAGTGCAGTGATCTTAGTGTTGCTGGAGGAGCAGAGGGCTCGCTCGTTTCGTTTCCCCAGCACCTCCACCTGTATTTAGATCTCGTTTGTGTCCTCGAGATTTTTCTGCAGCACCGAGTAAGACTTGTTCAGCATAGTGTTTCTCTATGTGATTCTCAACATCCAAGTTGTGATCAGGAAACTGTACAGATGTCAATATATGGTGTGTTACTACGCTTTTCTGAATACTGTCCTCTAGTTTCTCTTTGGTGTAGAGGACCGACGTTGCAATAACTCTGTGTCTGGTTTTGTAATCGACTTCCACACCGTGCCAATTGGGTTGTGGTTTTGCAAGCTTCTTGGCAGCTTTTTCTTCTGCAGTGTGAAGAGGGAGTCTTGGTTTTCCTGGATTGCAGGGACATTCCGAACAGAGCTTACTTCAGATCCGATGAGAGATGAGATCGGATTGATCACCTTGTGACTGTTCAGGGAATGCCACCTTTCCTCTTTGCCTGGGACGGAAACTTGCCGGTTGGTGTCTCCAAACAGGCAAAGGCAAATTGCGAATGAAGGGAAATTTGGCTGCGTGGGAAGAGGTGGGGCTGAAAGGCTGGTATTGCATTGAAAGCCCTAGAGCAAGGCATGTATGCAATCGCCTCGTTCACCGATGCATCCCTCAGTGGGTGAATCACTCCACTGCATCCGGGTTGTTGTGTTTTTTCCCATAGTTTTTCATGCATGATGCGAAATGACCAGTGGAAATGAGGGATAGAGAGTATTGATCCATCTCAGTTGGGTCCGTGCAAGGACCATTGATTGAATGGCTGCTGCAGGTGCTGTTCAAGTCTTGTTGGAGTGGGATGATATGGGTGCCAAGAGTGGATGGTGAACTTATCCCTGGGACGAGATGAAGACGACGCACTTGTGTTTAGGGTTTAGATTCTCGCTTTATGCGAGGTGGGATTCTGAAGCTTGATGAGATCCACTTGTATGTGACCTGCTGCTGGTGTGCAAAGATTCTTGTCTTATTTCTGGTTTGAGAGCAATTTCGAAGTTTGGTTTGCTTCTAAAGTCGAGCAACATGGGAAGGGGCCGCACTCCGACTCGGAAGAACTACATTGAGAGTTCGCAATATCAGAAAGATCAAGGTGCCAGTGCTCATTCTAAGAGGGTCAGCTACGTAGCAATGGCTGCTGTGATTTGGTTGGCCCCCGTCGTCGTCGTATGCCTGTAAGTTCATCATACACCAATTAGGACCTTGTTGTTGTTCCAATTTTCAACATTCTCAACCCCTAAAGGACTAATAGCCCCAAATTGGGCTTCATGGTTTTTCTCAGCAGTTTTGAGTAGGTCATACGAAGACTTTCTTTTGTTCCATTTTTATTTATTTATTGACCAACACATGCAATGATATAAAATTTGGCCTTAGTTCTCGAATGCTACAAGAAGAGTAGGTTTCAATAAGCTTAGATATCAGAGACCTGAAGACTTATGTGGCAAGCAGGTGGCATACAATAGTGAACCTGGACGGATCTGGTATGAACATGTGGAAGTTTTGGAAAGCGACCAGCTTTGATGGAGTGCGTAAAATTTGGCCCATGCCTAGTTTTTATGCCTGCAAGCTTATCCTTTTTTTTGCAACTTTTGAGGCCCTGCTGCAATTATATGTCCCAGGGGAGAGACACATTGGCATTGTGTCTCCTACAGGAAATCGTCCAGTTTACAAGGTGCGCACCAACATTTTTTAATCTTCATGTCTGGGTCAGCAATTATGCTATTCTAATCTTTTTGCTGCTGAGCACTCAGACTCACTTTACTGTTGTCTGGCTTGCAGAAAAATGGGTTTTCATGCTGTTTAATAACTCTTTTTGTATTCTACTTTGCGTACAAGTAAGTCTCAACACTTACTGTCTAGACATCTTTCTTTTGGATCTCGGTAAAGTCCTTCAGGAAGTATATAGCAAAACAGGGTTTTTGATTGACAGGGTTTTCAGTAGAATTAGGCCTTTTCAGGAATTTTTAGACAACATCATACGGAGGCCTCCCTATGTATCATGGGGAGGCCTCTATATGATCACTGACCATAGGGAGACCTCCCCATGAATTATGTAGAAGATTCTCTGTATGCTGTTGTCTAAAAGTTCCTGAAACAATCTTTGGCAAGTTCCTGGTCCACCATTAGAGGTACCTCTGCTATTGCTTGAACTGTGAAATAAGTATTGTATGATTAACAGGGAAAATTATTTCGCTCCTGCGGGAGTGTATGATCACGTCGGTGAGATATATTCAGCGCTAATTATCATCGCCCTTATCACCTGCAACTTGGTCTTTCTTAAAGTAAGTTTTTTTTTTTTTTTTTTTTTTTTGATCTGGTGCCATTGTGCTGTTGGGTTAACCCTTAAATGAACCTACTGGTGAAATGGCCTGGTGCACATTTTGTTGCAGCTTGACATATATTTGTTCCTGGCTTCATTCTTTTATTAACACATAATAATAGTAAGTTGTATCTTTTCTATATATGATGCCTGCTTCTACGAGAGCTCTTTTATGTATTTATACGGATGAATCTTCGATGAAAAGTATCTTCACAATATTGTGGTATACTTCATGTGTAGTGGTCTGATCATCACGTTTTTGTTTTCCTTACAGGGTTACACATATCCCTCATCAACGGACTGGGGTTCAACTGGAAATGTTCTTGTTGACTTCTACTGGGTATGAAAGTGATCTACTTTATAATTTATGTGATCATCTTATTATCCTGCTCTACATTCATAGCATTCTTAATGACATGCCTGAATACCCTTGGAATCAATGAACGGTGAGCCAAGAAAAGAATCCAGATTTCCTTTATGCACATTCTTGTGCTCATGTTATGTTTGCAAGGGCGGGTGTGACTCACGTTAGAATTATCTATTTCCTTTCATTCATTCCTTTGTTGACATGTTTGCATGTGGGCTCATCTGATAGTGATTGCGATGCCTGACATATAATGGTTCTTCAATATTTTAGTGCTTCAAATTCTTACTGTGCTACAGTCGAAAGGGTGCAAGCTGTACACTACTCTACAATGTTATGTTTTGCAAGCTGCACCTTGAACTTTATCGTTTATTTTTAGCTGATTGTATTAATTGTTAATGAACCTTATTGCGATGTGATTTAACTATGATAGGGACTGGAGTTGTATCCTAGATTGGGTAAAGACTTCGATTTGAAACTCTTCATCAACAGTCGATTTGGCATGATGGGGTGGTGTTGTTTGGTTATCTGCTTCGTTATCAAACAGGTCATCTCCACACTAGATCATTTGAAGCGTCAAGAAATGGTCAAATCCGGATTGCTTTCATATGTCTTGCATCAAATCTGTCATTAGTGGGGTGAACTCGTTGAAAGTTGTGAGGTGGCATGTGAAGAGTGAAAGTAGTAACATTGAGTTTCATTCTTCACATGCCCCCCTATTATTTTATTTTATTTTTCCGATACTGCTAACATTTTTCGAACCCGAAGCATTTGTACTAGGTGTGTTTATGCAAAATATTGAGATTGTAGAAAGACCTCAATACAGCCGTCTGTTTTATCTATCAAAACTTAATAAAAGGTTTTCATTTTGGAATTATGCACATCTGTCACGTTCCATCATGACGATACGTCAAATGCCTTGTGTACAGTGGGAATCAAAGGGAAAAGTTGCAGACTCGATGTTTGTTACTGCTGTGTTGCAGTTGGTGTACATTCTCAAATTTTACTGGTGGGAGGGTGGTTATTTGAATACCCTGAATATGATGCATGACCGAGGTAAACGTTTCTTCTGTGGTGACATATTCAATGGCAAGAAATGGGTGATGAATTGAGCCGTTAGACCGAATAAAGACTTCACATGTAGGTTTGTTACAAGTTTGAAACTCTGGCTCAGTGAAGGTCTTTAAATGCCGTTTCAAGTAGATAAAGTATTAGACCTTGTTATGGCCATGTTGGCCATGCATTTGGTGTAAGATCGTCACTCTTAAATATATGAGATTATGGGCCACAATGTGGTGTGAATGAGAGCACAATTCAAAGTTTCAAGCATAGTCACAAGGTACGCTGAAGTACCCCAAGCTCAGATCTACCATAAAGCTAGATAATAGCCTTGTGTACATTGGAGTATCAACGTACCTTGTGAATATGGTTTCAAGTAACGGGTAATGGAGTGAACTAATGGCTACATAAAGATCCTCTACCTTTTGAGTAGCGCCGTAGTAGAAATTTTTGCAAAGAATGTGGTCACAGTTATTGTGTTGGTTTTAAGGAAATAATGTGATTACCATAGATGAGTGAGATGACCATTATGAAAACACTTTTAGGGGTGATCTAATTGTACTTATGGACTATTAGTGCAGCACATTTCAAAAATTCATAAAAAAAACTCATACTTCCACTTTTATTCCTTCTCAATTTCATTTGCCTTTGTTAGAAAAATGATTCATGGCTTCTCTATGTACCACTATGAAATTAGAACAGTCATTGTGGAACAAATTCTTTAATATGATAATCTCTGAACAATTCATGATAAATTAGAGCAAGGTTGGTTTGTGCTCACCCCATTGGTTTGGCTTGTCCTGTGCAGCTGGGTTCTACACCGTTTGGGGCTCTATGGTTTGGATACCGGCTGTATATTCGTCACCTGCTCTCTATCTCGTCAGTCATCCAGTACAACTTGGCAAATTTGTACACACTCCTGGCCTTCTCTTTCTCGTTTTCCTTGCTCTGGTAGATAGTATTAGATATTGGTCATTGGGTGAACCTGGCTGAGAGATAGGTGCGAGTAATGGCATTTAACAACCATAATTTTCATCATGGAGAGATTATGAACATCATTCAGGAACTTTGTACACAATCTGTTGGACCATATGAAATTTGAATGTGTGGAAACTTTGGATGAAGGGCATAATCTTTCCCCAATGAAAATTACGGTCTGTAAACCCCCCAGTTTCTGGAGTTCCAATCAGTTTACGTTTGTTAGAGCATGCTCACCCTCTACGCCTGTATCCACCCTTTTACAGAATATTTTGGATGAAAAGTTTCTGACAACACCTGTACATGTTCTCTGGGACGGCAAATTTGCAAGATATACTGATGTCACAATAAACCCCTGCCACTATGATTAGCAAGTCTAACAATGATTAATAGCTTGGGGACTTGCTTTGGAACACATGGCAATCTGACATTTGTTTAGGATTGTGCAACAAGGTGAGATACAATTTTGTGGGTGGGGGAGGGATACATTAGCGGGATGAAAATTTCGAGTAAATTCCGGAGAAGGGTGAGCATGCTCTTAGATTGGGTCTATGATATACTACTCTTGCATGATGATGTTGGATCTCTTGCCGGAGTAGTGAATGCCCCCTCAAATGAAATTGAAAATTAGCACTTCTTTTTTGTCATACTTGGATTGAACTTTTATGACATGTAGCCTTTCATTGATGGTTTTGATTGTCTTTCTCTACAGGTGGCTCCATACATCTTTTTTGGTGGCTTAATATGCATATACGCGCAATATAACATTGACCACCAGCGTCAAGAGTTCCGTGACACGCATGGAAAGGCAAAGGTGTGGGGCATCTTTGCCACCAAGGTATGAGTCATCAACCTGCACCTTGAAGTAGTTGAAAATCATAGTGCCAGAATTAGAGGAAAACATACATTTATAGATGCACTGACAGTCAAGATTAGTGATATTTTTCCCTCTAAGAACTACTATTCATATTAAAGTTGTATGACTAATGCTCAAAATTTGTGAAACTGGTATTCTGTTGCTGTAAAGTGTCGATTAACAATAGACATGCGGTGCAGATTCCAGCGCACTACGTAACTGAGAAGGGAGAGCACAAACAGACTATATTACTTGCTTCTGGCTGGTATATGTTCACCATTTCCTCTGCCCTTCTTTTAGAGCTGACTCGTCTTTCACAAGTAGAAAATCTACCCTCTAGAGGTGTTCTACAAAACTTAGCCGTGCTACAATTGGCATGTTTTACATTAAAAATTGTCTTAAATTGGCAAAGTGTACTAGAATACCTCAGGGCACCCCACGAGCGTACCTAGTTGAAGAACGATGAAGTCAAATGAAAAAGAATTGTCCATTATTTAAGTGCATGTATGGGTACTAGGGGAGGTATTCCTAGAAGAATTTGGGTTCTACAAAACCAAATATGGATTCAGATTATCTACAATGAAAACTCCATGAACTTTATTATGTCACCACCTACTTTCATGCATGGTACAAACGTGGGGGTGTTCTATCCTACCCCTGGGGGTTGTTTTTCTAATAGTGTTTGTTTTCAAATGACAGAATTTTACAATTCAACACTACTGTGGAGAGGTTTATGTGGAAGCATGTCATAGTTTACATGACATAGTTTACATGACGCCTTGCAAATGTTGAACCATGTAGCAACCAACAACTGTCTGATAGAAGTGGATTGGTTTTGAAACCAGCAAATTCTTGTAGTAGTGTTGTTGGTTACCATAGACATGTAGTATAGGATTCTTACAGATTCCTTGGTAACACTGTAAGCAGTTGGATTTTGGAAACCCTCACTTGAGTGTCCATTTCCCTTCCACATCATCTTTTTCTTGAGTGACGAAACAATTGTATTAAAGCGTACATGAAAGTCGGCTGCAGAAGAAGCAATGTGCCCAAGTTTCTCCTTTCAAGCCTTGCATTTTGAGCACAGGGAGACTGCCTGAGGCACTTGATGCTTGTAACATATGATGTTCCTTTGCAGGTGGGGCCTCGCACGACACATCCACTATGCCTTCGAGATTGGGGCATACTTCTTTTGGAGCGTGCCTGCACTTTTTACCCATGTACTTCACCTTCATTTCTTAGCAGCCTTGTCATTTTCTCTATGGCTCATCTCGTGTGCTTAGTTTTTAATATCTTCTTTTCATCCATATGGGTCACATGCTTGCCAAGTTATATGTAATGTTTTTGATGTGAAAACTGTGAGGCTTGCTTTCAAAGGATGATGGTTCATTACTGCTCATTAGGTCTTATTATTTATTGGTGCTTTTTCTGTGTGTAGTTACTAACCTTGTCTTGTGTGCTTAGTTTTTAATAAGTTTTATTCAGTAGCATGCATTGCACGCATGTTAACTACAGTGTATGTAACATCTGGATGTGAAAGCTACTACACAAGCAGTGAGGATTTAATCCTACACTTGCTTTCAGGGAACGGATGATGATTCATTATTGCTTTACGAGGTTATTTATTATTTAGGTGCTTTTGTGTAAGTAGTTCGACATATTGTTTCGAAAAAGCTTTGTTGCATTGGAATTTAAAAGAATGTTTCCTTTTGTGTAAGTAGTTCGACATATTGTTTCGAAAAAGCTTTGTTGCATTGGAAATTAAAAGAATGTTTCCTTTTGTGTCCAAAGAAAAAAAAAAGGCTGCTTCTGTGAGTTATGGATTTCGTGGCACGTCAATGGGATTTTTTTGATTTGCGCTAATAAACACAAATCATCTTTGATGCAGGCCACACCTTACTTTTCCTTGGTCTTTCTGATCCTTCTCCTGATTGACCGGGTTGAGCGGGATGATAAGAGATGCAAAGCAAAGTAAGTGATACCATTCCACAATTGCAGATGATAAGCTTATAACATTCTTTTAAATTGGTAGCACAAAGAATGCACCTCCTTGATCTGCGCATTCTAGGGTATCTTTCAAGCATCAAGTGGGTTCCTCATGCAATTGTTGTGTAAACTTTTACTGTTTGAATGCGTCCCATTCTATCTCTTTACCGAATTTCCAAGTGAAAATGAAGATGCCTAAAGGATCTGATAAAGTTCTCAAACTTGTTTAGACCGTGAAGGACCAAGGATTCATGGTTTTAAAATGACAAATTCAATTGATCATATTGTGAAAAATGTAATTCAGATGAGACCAAATTTTATATCACTGGAATCAGTGAAGAACATTGCATGTGTTGGTCAACAACAAATCAATTTGAACAAAAAGAAGTTCACATAGGACCTACTCAAAACTGCTAAAAAACACATGAGGCCCAATTTGGGCTTCTTGGTCCTTGAGGGGTTAGAAGAGGTGCTGAATAGTGTTCATGATGCCACAATTCCTGCTTCATCACATTATTGCAAAGGTAGATTTGCCTTAAATCAGTCATTTTAAGATTTGCATATACAGAGTTATAATTAGAGGTTATTATTCCTTTGTTGGAAACACTTGATCATTTTTAATATTATATTTTTTGGGAGTATTTTTGTAAATTTTCTAAGTCGAAAATGGGATTGCCTAATTTGAGTCATATAAGGTAGTTTCTCTAATTTTTGTAGCTTTAGATGCTAAGTGTGTTTTTTATTATTAAAAAACATTTATGAATTTTGTATGGATTTCTAAGAGGATTTCAACACACTAAAACATTTGTTATTCATGAATTACTGAAATATTGCTTACAACTTCTCCATAAGCATGGGCAGACTTTTACTCTTCAGCTACTAGTTACTTGTAGCCTGCTCACGTTTTTGGGACGTCACGGGAATGAAAAGAACTACCTCATGAAATAGTCTTCAAAAAGGCTCCAAAAACCATCAACTAAAGGCTCAATTACCTCACACCAATATCGTAAAGATTAAAACCATTCACCATAATGGTTTTAGGTTAAATTGACAAGATTTCAAACAAACTTTTGGAGATAGCAATGAAATCAGAACACCTCCACCATCACCTATGTTTTTTTCTTTTCTTTTTGGCAAAATACAACTAGATTCTTCCTATGATCCTCCTTATAAAAAAACCAAAAATAAAGAATTAGAAACTAAACTATCTTTAGAAAATAAGAACAAAAAAACTAACTTTAATAGTCACCCTTCTCCATTGTAAATGGCAACCAAAAAACACATGGGGGTTATTTTTAGCCTACTCTATGTAATTTTTTAAGTACCACCTGAAATAATAGGATATTTAAAAGTACCCTGATTAAATAAAAGTAATTCTTACTAGAATTAGTAATATTCTCATTTTTAATCGATTTTAAGCACCCTGTATTAATTTAAATTACTAAAAAAGTTACCTTCGAAGATTTGGACCCTGTTATTTGTTCGCACATCATTATGGAATATTTGGAAGTGACCCCATAGGAAAAAAAGGAAAGACTCGAAATCGTGCATGCATGATGTTGAGTGAGTGGCTAGCTAGGCTTGTTGTTTTGTTGTCCATCTTTTGTCAGAAGCTGAATGAATCATGATTTGTGCGCAGGTACATGAAATTCTGGGACACGTACAAGAAAAAGGTGCCAAATAAGATTGTTCCTTTGATTTATTGATGGTATATATTTTTTTTTTAACATGTTTTAAAAAATTTGCTGTTTCCCCTTTCGTGGCCGGGAGGGTCAATTGATTGTAGATCAATCACAATTGTACATAAGGATGGACTGGGTCTTGAGATTAGTCTTTGAATTAGTCACCAAAAGGCAACCCAGAATGTTTCCAGTACACTACTGTACTGTGGAGTTTTTTAATGCCTACCCACGTCATCCATCCAACACTATTAAATTAATGTTTGGGTCACCAAAACCAATTTTGGTGCAAATTCATTTTTTTGTGCTGCGAGAGGATAAGTGCAATTTCTAACGTCCCTGAATGTATTTTTGATTTGTGAGTCATCACTTAATGTCAATGTGTTTTTTTTAAGGGTAGTTGAGCTCCTAGCACTTTTTTTTTTTTTTTGGGGGGGGGGGGATTTTGCAGTGGCATTATGACATTCGCTAAAATCTTAAGTTTTAACTCTTTTGAAGCATCTAGGGGACTGAGGAAAATTTATTCCGTAGTGTATTGGTTGGAAGTACCTTTTTCTAGTCTTCAAGAATGTTTTGTGTATGTACATCCACAACCCAGTTGCATGTGTATCATTTCTGCAATGATTGAATTTTGGCTTGTAGATCTAACTTGAGTATTTAAGAGGAGTATAAGCTCCTAAAATATCCTTTGTAACGTGTTGATGGTAGAGTTTCAGTAAATGATAAGTTTTTGTAATTGTTGTAAAGATTGCATTTTGTATATGGAACTTAGGAACTTTTAAATGATTTACATACAACATTATGTACTTATATGAAACATATAATAAAGTTTTTGTTGTGACTTTAATGTTGCTTTACAAAGTAATTATTTCTATGACCACAATCTTTTTTTTAAGTCTTTTGAGGTTAAAATGAGATTCTTGATATGTCGGGCTGAGGCTATAGGAAATTCACGAGATGTGAAATTTGGACATTATCAAGCTCTAGCGAGTATTCTAAGTCGTGATTTACATGTCAAGCTTTGTTTTGTGTGATTTTGATAAGTAGTGTATAAATTATGAAGGTTTAAAGTTTTTGACAATATGTAGTTAGATAATCAAACTCAATAAAATTCTTAAGAAATTGTGACATTATAATCTTGCAAATGGTAGGATTTTGTACTCTAAAGTTTTAGGGTACTTTCAATAAATGTTGATCTCATAGTTAAAGTTAAGATAAAAACAGAAAAATTATAAAAAATTAGTTGGATTTGAAATGCACTATTTTTTAGGAAGCTTTGGGCTATAGAACACCAAGGAACTTTGGGGATTGATGTTTCATTTGCTTTAGTGCATATTATACTATCCCTTATAGTACTTTGTTTCTATTTATATAATTTTGATTCAAAGATCCAAGATACACCTTTTGTTCTATTTGGTGTCATTCATGATTTAATAAAATACCAAAACAATGAAATACAGGGATTCAACTTTCAAGTTGTTTTAAAAAAATTACCTTCCTAAAAAAACACATACTACAATATAACTCATGAACTAAAAATCGGAATCTTGTGATACTTAGTACATTTCAAAGCTAGTACTAAACTAAATGTTTACAAAAAAATTGAACTAAAATTGCCTTTTCACTGGCTTGTTCAAATTTTTAAAATAGGTCCAAATTTGTTAACCCTTTAATTATTCAAACTCATTCATCAGGGGATTAAAAAACTTCTAATTTAGAACTCTTAAGTTTCATAGTCGAATATACTTTGAACTCATTGCAAGTAAAGCCATAGATTAAAACTTATGCGTGGAAAATTGAACATATACTCAACATAAAAAAAAATCGGTGTACAACTCTCGGATACAATTGAAATGTATAATTGTTTCATAAAATCTTTCATAATAAATAACTTCATTTTGTGAAAGCTCCAAATGAATCATACAAACCAAGCGTGCCTTAATCATTTATTAATTATTTATAAATTTTTAATATGGATTAAGAAATTATACCCTTTTAAAAAGAAAAAAACTTAGTATTGATATGCATATTATTTTGAGTACAATTTTTTTATAAAAAGTAGAAAATGTCTTTATACCAAAATGGTCAAGGCAAATATTTTAGAACATTCCAAAGATTGAATCCATAGCAAATTAACTCACATTCATGCCCCATTCAACTAACTCGTCAATGTAAATAGGCTCCACAAAATGCCTATAATGTGAACATGTCCCTTGCCTATATTACATTGTTGTGCTTCAAGGTTTGGTTGGTGAGTGATGTTTTTGAGTACAAAACATTATTTTTCAACCTTTTTTAATACAAAATGTAAGGTGATATCATTTATTTTAACCTTTTCTACTACCTTTATTTCATAACTTAGTAAAAATGTTCAAAATATGAATGCTATATAGTTTAAATTCAACTAGCCATAAATTTTCATCAAAGTTCAAATTAGTTGATTTGAAATTTAAATGAAAACTTTTTATAATAAGTTTATTTTTGCATATTTAAACATCCAAAATTCCAAAATTCCAAAAATTGAATAAGTTGTTATTGTATAAACTTTGCTTATATAAAAGCCAAGGTTGTTTTGGGTGAAATTTGACTTGAAATTTACAATAAAGGGTGTTTAAGAAGCTTTAAATTAACATTCATATTGTTTGCTAATATTCTAGAATTTTTAACTAATTTTTCTTTTTAAATCTATCAGTCAATTTTATTTCATCATTGATGATGAAGATTAGAACAATTACAATTTTTGACGTATTCATTTGAGAGTTTTTATATTCATAGAAAATATGATCTTCTATTGTAAATCACTATTTTTTTTTTTTAAATATACAATTCAAGAAACTAAATTTAAATTTAAAAGAACATTTGAAAACAAAATTTTAAAGACCTCCCTTTATAAGGTACATGAAATGATTATCTCTTCTATCATACATTTTACAATTAGTGCTACAAAAAATAAATTAAAATAATTATTTATTTCACAAATCATCTTTTTTAAATACTTAAACACAAAATTTCACAATTCCAAATTTTCAACTACTTATCTAAAGAAGCTCAAATATATTAATATTAAAATATTGAATTGACTTCATACAATTACTACTTGTTGACAAAAAAACCTTATCAATTGACCTAATTTACTTTCTAGCTCCTGAAAAAAAAATTGTCAAAGAAAGTTCTTTTGTAAAGTGGTTTTAAGTTGTGTTGTAGACTTTGAACTCAACCTCCGACAATGACCGCTCACCAAAAGATAGTCTACTCATGCGACTTATGTCATTTAAGGTTAGTATAATATGATTCAAATATGCTAGCTTGTCCGTCCTTTGATGTTGCAAACTCTATAACCCTATCTTCTACAGTGATTCTATCTCCCACAGAATTGACCATATTTCCAAAAGTGACCGCTCACTAAGAGATAGTCTACCCTTGCAACTCATGTCCTTTGAGGTTAGTATAATATGATTCGAATATGCTAGCTTGTCAGTCCTTTGATGTTGCGAACTTTGTGACTCTATTTTCTACAATGACTCTATCTCCCACAAAATTGATTATATCTCCAAAACTGACCGTTCACCAAGAGATAGTTTACCCATGCGACTCATGTCCTTTGAAGTTAGTATAATATAATTCGGATATGCTAGCTTGTCAGTCTTTTGATGTTGCACACTCTGTGTGACTCTAAGTGACTCTATCTCCCACACAATTAACCATAGATCTAGAAGTGACCGCTCATCAAGAGATGGTCTACCCATGCAACCCTTGCAATCCGTGTTCTTTAAGGTTTCATATGATATAATCTGAATATGTAAACTTGTCTTTTGAGGTTCTGTAGGCCTTTACCCATTCTTTTAAATATCTTCTAACCACATAGATTTACGAAAAGTATACAATAAAACTACCATATTCATACATTACTTTCACTGTTCTTTGTCTAAATGAGACCTTGAACAAATGTTAAACTCTCAACAAGGCACACTAGTTTAAGTTTTTTCGTCCATTCAAACAATGTTAATCTATTTTGAGTTACAAACTAATCTCAGTTTGGGGATCTCCACTGGGGGTCATCATTTGACATCAATTTTATGGCATTATAGGGACTGAATATTGTACTGAAATAAACACCCTCGGTTACAAGTCTCAAAGACCATTCTTTACCACATGCAAAGGCTCGTTGTTTCAAGATTAACCCCTTGAAGTGTTTAAAATTTAATTACAAGGTCGTTCATTAAAGATTAATCTATGAACCAACCTTCATCAATCTTCTTCCCTCACTTCAAACAAAAGAACTTGTCTATTACATTAGATACAGAGGCATGAGAGCACCGTGAAAAAAAAAATGGTATCTATTGCATGTGGTGTATATGCAAAAGGTGTGTATTAGCTAGGACCACTACTTGCATTTAGGAACAACTAGCGTGCTTAACCCCTAAGCATCCCTAGCTTTTTTGGGCTTAAAAACATCATTGCTTTTGAAGTGTTATAGATTTAAATGTAAGTGAGGTATAGATATCTCAACCGTACAATCTTGTAGTATACATGTTGTAGATGATGTGGATCTAATTTGGAGTCATTTAGCCACATATATTGCAAGATCATAATGTTTTAGTGCAGAAAAAGGATGCTGAAATTTTCCTAGCAACAAGTTTGAGGTGAAATTCAATTTCTAAACCTACTCAAATGAAAAAACTTTAAACTATAAAGTGGTTCAAAATCATCATATAAACACATTAGTACAATTCTTTTCAATAAATATCTTTGATATGTCCAAAAATGGCTTTGAAATGTCAAAAAGTAGCCCAAAAGTGACCCATTAGACCCAAAAAGCAAAAAGTGTATAAAATAGACCATGAACTAAAATATTCCCAAAACATTCTGAACAATTTGGATTGACATGAAAATATTACCATGATAACTAGATTTCAAGGGAAATCCTTACAACAATTTTGAGTGAAAACGGACATTGGTTAAAGGAGAATAAAGCCTCAAAAGTTGCAGCCATCAAAATTCACTTTGGTGAACCAAAATTAAGACTCATGCACTAAGATGATTCCCCAAATTTCATTACATGTTGGATTGACTTTTAATTTTTACCACATAAGTAGACATTAAGACACAGGTTTTTGGGAAATTTTCATTGAAATCAGACACTGTGTGCAAAAGTTACAGCTCTTTGAAAGTGAAAGCAACCCAAAAAATGTCCAAAATATGGACGTCTGGACGGTTAGGGGCTAAATAAGTTCACCCCACAAGCTATCCTAAAATGATAAAAATAAAAATCTAATTGTTGTCACGTACTGAGAGCTTCAAATAGTTATGATCAATGTAGCAAACAACTTTGTTACTAAAGTGAAACTCACATTCCTCTCATACCCTTAAGGTATATTCTAAACTTGACGTAAATTTAAGCTACTTGGCCATACTATTTTCAAGTGATCCTTTAACCCTTAAATGTCCACAATCCTCTCCGTATTTGGAGAATTGAAAAGATGCATTATAAAATGCAATTAAGAGGGATATTTTGAACTTGATGTATGAATAAAAGTTGCACATTATGAATTTTAGATTCTATCTATACGTTAGATCTATGATTGTTATCACCAATATTTTTTTTGTAAAATTTGAAATTCAAAATTCTTTAGTGATTCGATTACAAATAAGATATTGACAATCTATGGATGAAATTTGTTGTGATGGGTCAAAATGTAACACTCTAAGTGTATTGATTTTTGAAGATTTTTTGGTTGCTTAATTTTATGAGTTGACTTTTTCAAGAGCACATTTGATTTATTTCAAATTTAAGATCGAGAATTTTTTGTTGAATCACCGCAACATGAGATGAGGCATAAAAAATCACAAACCATCTCCTTTCTAATTGGTTCACATATGCATGAAGCTAACTTCTTATAAAATCCATAGTAATAAATCCACACTGCAAAAAGTGAGTCTACTAATGAAAGTGAGGGTCTACTATTAAATACGTCTCCATTGCATTCAATTCACAAGGTTCACATAAACGCGCAATGCATACTGGTGGTTTTGAACCATGTTGCAGTACTCTATGACTATACCTCCAACAATGATTTGTGTTATGACTATACCTCCAACAATGATATGTGTTATGACTATTCCTTCAACAATGATCTGTGTTTGCAAACTCTATGACTCTACCTCCAACAATTATCTATCTATGTTGCATACTCTCTACACTACTTCCAAACACTACTACCAATAGTGGCCAACAGTTTATGACTCTACACTCTACCTCCAACACTATTCTCTACTCTGCCTCCAACCATTATTGATTATCTACTCTTCCTCCAACAATGCATCAATACCAACAGTGACTCGTGAACATTGCAGATTCTCTGATTCTACCTCTCTTGAACAATGACATGTGTTGCAACTAACTCTACCTCCAACATGAAAAAAGATTGAAATACCACTTGGAATACATAACTTCAAAGGACAAACATATTCCTTAAATGAACACTTAAATTAGAAGCAAATAGAATGTTGGGTGCAAATTCCCTTTTATATATTGGTTAAAAAGGACAATAATACATTAGTGGATGCAAAATTTGATGTGAAATGACACAATACATTAAAAAAAACTTCTTATTCATTTTTTGGGTTGGCATGAATTTGGAGTTGGTCTACAAGTTCAAGACCTCGTTAGGTAATTAATTACATAAGTACACTTAATTCAAATAAAGTCTTCAAACAAATAGCACCGCAATCTTCAACAATGAGTATATATTGAATTTGAGAATATAGATAGAGATTCCAATCCTCTTTCGGGGCCAACATGAATAAAGTGTATGTTTGTAATATCGTTGACCCAATGCCCACCAAACAAAGGGCCATTGGAACAAAACTACTCTCCCCTGTCAGGAATAAACACTTTAGAGACAAGCAACTAGTGAAAAAAGTAACTATAAACTAATGATTGGATATATGTTGAGTATAAATTTAATTTTGGGGTAGTGTAAGATCACCAAGTCATGAGTTCCGTAGTTGGTTTTGAGAATATACACAATATTAACATCGGAATTTATGTTCATCATAGGTTTCTTTTACCAAACCCTTTAAATCCCTATAGCAATTGTATACAATGTTCAAATTTGGCATAGTCAATTGTATAAGAATTTCCTTGTATTTTTTAAAATTGCAAATTTATAGTAAAAATTATACTCAATTCTTAAATTGACCAAACTAGGTGTAGTTATTTTATAAAAAACCTAGATCTCTACACAAGACAGACATTGTCTTATAACAAAATTAATGAATGTATCAATGAGGCATCAAGATTTAAATAATTTGTAAAGCTTTTCATTAAAACTTGTTTTTGACATTTTTTTTCAAGTAATAGACAATAGATGGAGTCACTTGATAGATTTTTGTCAACATGTATAGTAATTGTACAAAATCCGTTTGATATTTGTATTAATTTATTTGAACTTCTTTGGATATATAGTTCAAAATTTGGAATTGTGAAATTTTGTGAAAAAAAATGAAAATAAAAATAAAATATTATTTTAATTTATATAATTATTGTAGCGCTAATTCTATATTATATAATAGAAGAGACAATCATTTCATATAACTTATAAAGGATGGGCTCATGGGTGGGCTTCCAATGTTGTATTTAAACGACGTTTGAAAGATTAATTTGGTTTATTAAATTGTATATCAAATTTAACAAATTTATTTGATAATATTTTACGATAGAAGATCCTATTTTCTATGAATATGAAAAATCTTGAATGAATATGTCAAAAATTGTAATTTTTCTAATCTTCATCATTGATGATGAAATTGATTGAATATATATATATATATATTTAAAGTTCATGATTCTAAAATATTAGTAAATATTATAAATTATCAACGTCAAGCTTCCAAAACGCCGTTTACTATAAACTTTAAGTCAAATTGTTGTTTTAATAAATGAAAATATGAATTTGAGGTGATCCCTCAAATCGCGTGTGAAAAATCTTATATAAATAAAAGAAGAGGATAAAACATGGTTCTTCAAGAATGTGAAGATGTTTTATGACAAGATCAAAGGATGTGATCTTTTCTACATGTACACTTTTTACATGTATTAGTGTAAATGGCTTGGTCATTGGGAATAGGGGGTCTACCATTTTTCATCTTTCAATCAGTGAAACAAACATCATACTAGCACTTTCATCTAGATTTTAGATGAAGTCATCATAATTGAATGAGAATTTGTACAAATGGATGAAAACATGTCAACATGGATGAATATATTGGTGATAAAGGAATGGATTTTTATTATTGGTTTTTGGACGTGTTAGAATGAAATTGAACATGTTGCCAAAATATGATCAAAATTCATTTTATTTGAGAAATAAAAAATACAACATCCACTTGAACATGTGACATGTGAGTGAAAAGCAAAATAAATTCAAATGAAAAATCTATAGTCCAAATAGTTGTCTTCAAGTACTTGAGTCTCATGCATATAATACCCACAAACCACACAAATTAGATTTTTTTTAATATGATTATATGACATCAAAGACACTAATGTGCACCGATCATGTCACCTTGCTTGTCATGTAAAGAATCACAAATCCCTCAAATTTGGTACAAACATATTGAAAATAGAAATCAAAGTTTTGATTTACCATTCAATGAAGAAGATGGATTCTTTTGCCCTTCATGTTTCTCCAAACAATCATCACAACATTCCAATTAATGTTTTGGAACCACTAGAATGTTTGCACACATAATGCACATTAGACAAGTGCTACACTGAATGGCGTATTTAGTGTCCGAAGAGAATTGATGTCTTTTATCACAATTCGTTCAAAGGTGAAGAGAAATAGTGTCCCTTGACACTACATAGGAGTTCGCCACTTGTCATCCTCACATTCATTGAGAGTGCCATGCTCTTTCCAAGTAATGCTCGGGGAGGTCACTTCCAAATATTACTTAAAAACGTGCGAACAAGTGATTTTCAACCCCCTATATACTTTCTTATAAGGTTTGATTTAGCTCCAAATTTTTGAGTGTGGTCACATAATCATTGTATCTTTTATTTTAGAAAACTCTTATTTCAATTAAATTCAAAACCAATTCTAAAAACACAATTGAAACTAGCTCTAAAATACAAAAATTAGTTGCATAGTGTATTTATTTACTTCAAAAAAATTTAAGAAATTAATTTGAACAAAGAAAATTCCTAAAAATTCACAATATAAACCCGGGGAGTGCACTTAAAGTTAAGATTAGGAATACACGTGAGTGCATTTTAATAGCATACCCCCTACAATACTTGGCCTTAAAATAGTTTTTAAATTCAAATTTTTTAGGTGGTAAATCATTATGTATATATCTATCATTTGGTATAAATTTCAGGACCAAAAGTTTTTAAAATCCTATTAAAAGAAATGATAGAAGTTTGAACTAAAATGTGTTGTTTTTCGCTTCAAAAATCAGTTTAAAAATATTTACAAGTGATTATTTTTTGAAATTTATACAACAAGAACTTTAGATTGTGTTCAAAAACTTCATATTTTTTTTACAATTTTTAGATGATTTTTTAGTACATACATAGGGGGGTCAAAAGTACGCACTCACGTGATTCCTAGTCTTAACTTTAAGTGCACTCCCCGAGAATATAAACTTTCAACATAAAGAAACATCCTATAATTTTTTCAAGTTGTTTAATTGATTATTTATAATGTAATATAGGGGGTCAAAGATTTGTTCGCACGTGATACACATAAAATACATTGAGTGAACTCCCCGAGAAGTAATGAGAGTGCATGAGGTGTCATGCCATATTTATTATAAAGTTGCGATATGTCATTGGTACACTACATTCATTTTTTCCTTACGAGGACACTATATCTCTCTAAAATTAAATAGTGTCCAAGTGTAAAAATAGTGTCCCGGGACACTAAATACGCCATTTAGTGTAGTAGAAATCTTGTCCAATGGGACATGTCCTTAACAACTAAATGTCCGTTGTAACATATAGTCTTTAGTGACGAGTCAAAATTGATTTTTAAGTCACCAACGATTGTATGTCACAACGGACATTTAGTTGTTAATGACATGTCCCATTGGACAAGATTTTTATTAGTGAGAGCATCCAAAGTCATCGCCTTCAACCTCATTCTCATATAACTCTTGATCAAATTTGATTTACAAAACATCCTCTTATATATAGCAGTACTAACTGGAATCACCATAATCCTCCTCAAACAATGACTTGGCAGGAATCGTTCTTCATAGTCTTTACCATCTCAAAACACTCATCCGGACATTAGTATTGGTCTTCATTAGTAACCTGGAACTTCACAAAAAGCTTTTCTAACTACTCCTTTGTAATACGAGTCCTCTCATCAAGACGGGTCAATTTATTTTAAACCGGATTTGGGACTTGTTCTTTTTTCACCAATCTGTCCACGGACATGTTGATTTTTCAAATGATTGGTTTTGAAATGGGTTCAATTTTTTTTTCATATCAATGGAGGCTTTTGGATATGGAACGGGTTAAAAATTTGTGAAAAAACAAGTTATCATCCAATTATCCTCCAAACAATTATCATCAGTATTAGACCCTACGTCCAATAGTTATATATATCCTCTCCTATACATTAGGAATTTAGGACCTCACTGAATTTTAACAATTTCCGTGCGACATCCAATATTTTATGGGTTTGTACATTTTTTGCACGGATTCCGCAAGGATTTCGGGCTAATTTTGCACTGAATCCGCACGGCTTCTACATTCACTCTTTTCATTATCTAACAAAGTGCATAATTTGTGCGGAATTAGCGTGAAATCCGTGCAGAATCTATGCGAAAAATGTACAGGCCTATGAAATATCGGATGTCGCATGGAAATGGTTTAAAATCCATGGAATCCTAAATTCCTGATGTATCCTCCCGTGTTGCAGATTCTTTATTCTACCTCCAACATTTATCAGTGGTGCAGATTCTTTACTTCCAACAATCATCCTTGTTTCAGACTCTCTGACTCTGCCTCCAACAACCTCCAATAGTGAAGATATTTGAAAGAACGGCTGGAATATAGAACCTCATAGAACAAGCATATTCCTCTTAAGACAACATTTTGGATTCGACAAACAACATCAAAAATAACATTTGCCACCTACATTTATGAAACATATACAATAAAACTAACATATTGATGCATTATTTTCACCATCCTTTGTAGTGGGACACTGAACAAATGTTCAACTCTCATCAAAGCACACCGGTTTAAATTTTTTCGTTCATCGGAATAGTGTTAAACTGCTTTTGATCTTCTCAAGTATGCAAACAAAATAAAAATGAAATCTATAAAGGTTTAGGCTTTCAAATCTTACTTGAAGTGTTCAAAATTGAATTACAAGGCCATCCATTAAGGACTAATCCATGAACCAATCTTCATCACTCTTCTTCCTTCATTCAAAAAACAAAAAGAGCTTGTCTATAATTACATTAGATACAACATGAGAGGACTATGAAAACATTGTATTCTTTATATATCTATTGCATATGGCTTGTGTGTATTAATTGACACCACTATTTACATAAATTAGGAACAACTACTGTGCTTAAATAAGTTCACCCTATAAACTTTCTTAAAATGATAACAAAAATCCAAATGTTATCACCTATTGAGAGCATTAAAAAATTATGATCAATGTAGCAAACAACTTCATTATCTATGCATACCCCATTACTAAAGCGAAACTCACAATCCTCTTGTGCCTCGAAGGTATGTTTACATTTGGTGTCAAAGAAGTTCAAAACTTGAGGTAAATTTAAGATGATTTAAACCTCTTATCTTTGAGTGATCCATTCTAAAAGTGTACCAAAATCTATTCTAAGAAGCTCTCTAACATCACTTTTAACACCAAGTGAGAACACATCTTCATGAAAATGTTTTTTTTGTTTTTTTTCCCCATATGAGGTACTCATGTTACACCAATTTATTATTGCTATTATTGCGAGTCACAGAATTAGTGTTAGATTTTCCACCAATCCTCAATTAATATCAGACTTTACACACAATCTTCAATACACCGATTATTGCCATTAGAGCATCTCCACTCCTACACGCTAGAAATGATTTGCTGGAAATATTCATTTACATTTGAAGAGCCCTTGCACTTACACTCCCCCACCCTTGAACGCCCCTCACACATCAAAAGTGCACATCAAATAGTCAATGGACCAATCACAAGTAGAATGTGGAGATATAGTCAATTAAATAGTGATTTGAAGGGACATTTCTTAACACGCTAGGATTGAGAGTCAAGAGGCATTTTTGAAGGGCCCTTGGCACTTTTCATCTAGTTCTGGAGTGTGAGAGACTCTAGGAGGGCAGTGGTGAAGCTGCTCTTACTCTAAGTCACAATAATTCAATATTCTCACAATAATTGTCGTATTAGAACAAAGTGTGACTCACAATAATTGAGAATTATCATAGTGAGTAGTGAGGATTGTGTATAAAGTCTCACACTAATTGAGGATTGGTGGGAAATCTTATACTAATTCCGTGACTCACAATAATGCCAATAATCAGAGTACTCACTATGAGAATTCTCAATTACTGTGAGTCACACTTTGTTCTAATACCACAATTACTGTGAGAATACTGAATTACTATGACTCACAGTAAGGGCAATAATCGGTGTAGTGTTAAAAAACAAAATAAAGCAGCTCCGCTACGAGGTGCTCTGACCATAATAGAACGGGAGAAGGACGAGAATACATTTCAGTGGAATCATGGACGGAATATATTTGCTACAGTGTTATTTAGCCCAAAAAATGAGTGTCCCCGCAATGCTCTTCCCTACGGTCAGAGCCAACAAACAAACAAACGTAAGAAGGAAATCAAAAACTCTTACCAATCACGGGACTCCTCAGAACGAAAGACTTTCGTCTGACGTGGCGCTCATTGAATCCGATCGAGGGGTATGCACCAATCACGAGAATCGTGACGTGGGACCAAGTGACCTCCTGCGGCACGCATTCAGTTACCATTCATCCACAAACATTCATCCAACTCCCATGATCATCATCCCATGCCCATATCCATGAATGACGCCACGCATCATGGGGGGCATCATGCCCGCATCATCCGCCCGACTACGTCTTGCTTGCTCGCCTCTCTTGGCCCTTCATTCTCGCAGCCATCTCTCGCGCATTCAAGCTTTTTCCGCTCGCCTTTGCTGTTCTCGCCCTCTCGCCGTTCTTCGTACATTCTCCGCCTCTTCCGGAGCTTTCCAAGGAGCCCTGATTTGCATTCTGTGGTGTCCTAGAGCCTCTTTTCTGAAGGCGGAACTAAACCCTAGCGGGCTTGGTTTTGGAGCCTCTTTTCTACTTCTTCTTCTGTTGTTTTCGGACGAGGAATTTTGTGTGAGAGTGTTGTGATGCGGTGAAGGAGGTGACGAGGATTTTTGTGTGAGATTGTTATGATGTGGTGAAGGAGGTGATTTAGTGATTGTGTGTTGGTGGTGGATTTACAAGGGCATGTACGGTGGAGCTGCATAGACGAGCTGCACATATGCTTACGAGTTTTTCTAGTCTGTTGTCGTCCCTGACGTGGTGCCTCAAGTTAGGATGTCGGGAGGGGTCGATGTGTTGTGGGATGTTCCGGTCCTTGAGATTTGAGTGACACTTCGGTTCCTTAGTAGTGCCAGTGAGGCCCCCTTGTGAAGGTTTGTTTTGAACAAACAAGGTTGGTTCGTCAGGGACGCAACAGCAACAATCAATTGTAGTGGTCTGTTTCTCGCTCACTCATCTATTAGATTATTTTCTCTCTTCTGTGCTCTCTCTCTTCAGGTTACGTACTCTGGGTTGGTCGTAAGCATGAACAAGCAAGGCCCCACGATGTGCTGACCCGTTGTCATTTGAATTCCACCCGGTTAGTCGAGGGAAGTCTCTTCTTTTTTTTTTTTTTTAAACGCCGTGTGAAGAGAGCTAGAGCCATTTTATGGAGAGATTTTGAATTCGGAGACTCTTCTTCTTCTTGGAGAGAGCTAGCGTTGTTTTACGGAGAGATTTTGAATTCGGTTCGCAAGAAATTCGATAAAACAAAACAGTGTCAGAATTCGTCAGGATTTTGAGTCACGTACAGGCAGTTTCTGTATTTGATCCATGAAGGATTCGCTCGTTGTTAGCGATTGTGAGGCTTGAATCTTGAGTGATCTTTGTTTTCTCTCCTCGTTGGGTGAATTGAATAATGGAGTGTGGAGGTGCATGCGACATTCACGTCTCTGAATGCGAGTTGGGAATTCAGCAGCTCCTGGACTTTCCTAATAGCCTGCGATTGGTGCGGTCTCCGCCTTACGGTTGAGTTTCGAATTTCGACTGAGTTTCTTGGGCTGGCTTCCTTGCCC
The DNA here is from genome assembly GCA_022496805.1 of Pohlia nutans. Lineage (NCBI taxonomy): Eukaryota > Viridiplantae > Streptophyta > Bryopsida > Bryales > Mniaceae > Pohlia > Pohlia nutans. Next base: position 10,270,575 of record CM040105.1, read on the forward strand.
AAGGCTGCTGCTGCTGGTTTGGCGATCAAATTCTTCAAGAAATTTACGTGGGCGACGGGGAACAATCGATGTTGTGCGTACGATTTTGACGATTGCTCTCTTGGACTTCTTCCCTGCCATCCCGTCCCCCCGTTCCACTGAAGAAAGGCTGTTGTAATTGCTGCTGCAGAGGAGAAGAGAAAGGAATTACGCGCGGATAGTAACAATGCAAGAGTCATCCATGAGTTTGTCAAGCTCTACCAATGGCCCTGACTTGTCACTTCACATCAGCCCACCGAACAGCAGCAGCCCAAAGTCCGTCCCACAGTATGATTTGCCCGAGCATGTTCACGGATTCGATCTCTGGAAGAAACAGTCTGCGAAATCAGTGACAAGCTGCTGCACTGACAACAGTGGGAGCAACGTCTCGAGTCCGGCAGCAATTGAGAGGTCCTCTGCTACTTATGACAATGTGGGCGCATCGACTGTTCTGTGTCTGGCAAATCCACTTCCATTTGCTACACCACGAATCCTCGCGGGCGGCAGGGAAGAAGTCCAAGAGAGCATACATGAAAATGGCCGAGAGTACGGTCATGCACATCCCTACTTATACAGGTCGGAGGCGATGAAGACCCCATCCATCCACGCTATGTATAATGGAGATGGTTTCTACCCCCGGAGTTTCGAGCAGCAGAGGGTGTTTCCACAGCCTCCTCACATCAGTACTACTGGTATTCCTGAGCTTTCTCTCGGTCCTGTACACCCGGAGAGCTTGCCCAGATCTGACCCTCCCAAAATTCATAATTACCATATGGTGGGGAGGGATTCTGGGCTCAGGTTTTCTACCGGTAATCTCTACAGTATCCAAGACGATATTGCACGCCAGAAAGGTATGTCTGGCTTATCCAACCTACTTGGAGACTACGGGAATTCAAAGCCTGAAAGTATCTACGACCCATTTCGTTCGTGTTATCCTCTGAAGTCACCTTCCAAGCGTTCGGTACGAGCTCCGCGGATGAGGTGGACTCCTGTATTACATGAGCACTTTGTCCAGGCTGTGGAGCTTCTTGGCGGGCATGAAAGTAAGTATCGATATCTGTGTTTTTTTGTGTTCACAACATTCAGTATTGAACAGAGTTTCTTGCCCCCAAATGAAATGATGTGGAATATCATTTCATCCCTCATGAGTTATCCCTCATAGCCATCTGTAGCTATTTAGACATCCGTAGCTAAGTATAGATGTTCCTCGTTCATATCTGTTCATTTATCCATCTTGCTTTAGTTTGTTTGTGTTTGAGGATTACGTCTTGGTCTCATGCCCTCTTTGAATTTTTTAATTCTCTGATTAAGCAATTTTCTAGGACTGAATTTTTTAGTAGGATTTTGAATGCCCGAAGCTTATCGTGAGTCGGTTGGGTGATGATTTGCACAGGGGCAACACCGAAGTCTGTTCTGGAACTGATGAATGTGAAGGATCTTACGTTAGCTCATGTGAAGAGTCACTTGCAGGTGCGAAGATTGCTCTCGGATGTCGCCCGTCATTTACTTGAATTTTGATGATGCATTGAATCTTGGGCACCTATCTGAGTTACCGCCTTGAGAGTTCTGAGCACCCGCTCTTGTCTTTGCCGGTCAATGCAGATGTATCGGACTGTGAAGACCTCTGACAAATCGGGTCCTCCTCCAGGTTGGATATCCAGTTCTGCATTTCATGTATTGAAACTAAATATCTTAATTTCACATCCTACTGAATAGACGTTTCCGGAATGTTCTTACCCATGTATCTAGAAATTGTTCTTTGCGTAGCTCTCATTGCAGCCAGTAATTTTATATATATATATATATATATATATATATATATATCTGTGTGTGTGTGTGTGTGTGTGTGTGTGTGTGTGTGTGTGTGTGTGTGTGTGTATTTGGAAAATTATTCATTTACGACTTTCTGCTGATGAGGCATTACTGTTATTTGTAGAGAGTAGGACCATGTATCTCCATGAATTGTCGCAGGGAGCCATCACATTCAGTGTCTTTTGATGCAAGATCACCAACAGAATCACAACTGATGAGTGGCATTGTTTGTAAAACAGGGAAAAACATGCACATGTCTAACTCTGGCGTACACAACCTGGAGTTGAGCGATTTCCATCGTATGGGTGACACTCAAGATGCAATTATGCCATTGCAGAACAACAAACCCTGGCTTCCAGACGTTCCTCCAAACTACAACAAGACCGAGAGAGGTAATCAATCTGGATATGAGGATCAACTTCTATGTTGTCTGCTTAATTCTTCTCATCATTGCAACATATCATAGGGCTTGTGTTTTTACATTTCTATAACTTGCTATACATAATGATATTTGTAGACCATGCTGCTTATAGTTAATAGTATATCACTGGTCCTTGAGATATTTTCTTTGGATGAACGAGTAAACTTTAAATTCTACGTCTCTCTGAACTCAGTGTTCTCATTTCTACTATCGTTCTCGTGGACACATTTTGATCATACTTTCCGTTGGATGATACTCAGCAGGTTGCTGGAAGTTGGGGACCCTCAGCTGTTGATGGGGTCATAACCTGTTCAGATGCATGTAATGGACACGATCAGCTAGGAAGTATACGAACTACGTTTTGTAAGAGGTAGCTGTATAGTGCTGTTTCTTGTGTATATCTTAAGATATCAGATACATGTGTGCACTTGTCCTTGCGTTGGGAGGTCTGGCAGGATTGAACCAACAATATGTAGTACCTGCTTAGACTATTTGGTCGTAGTGAGCCAATAGCGAGTTTGTTTTTAAGTTTATAGTGATCGGTGTTACCACAGGTTTAGCGCTAAAGTTAGTGTAATAACAAAGGGATGTGAAAACCACTAGCCAGTAATCATAGCTCCAAGCTGCACATGCTGGCTAGATCCTTTGTGGTGTTTTCTAGTTGTACCTACATAAGTATGTGCACCTTATGAATGGGGTCAAATGTCTGCTGTTGTGACTCTTGGGATTTACGTGAAGTAAAGGTAGCTGTGCTTTATTCTATGTTGTACACAACCATGTCCATTATATGCATTGTCACAGGAGTGTACGTGAAAGGGATGATACTTGTGCATGTAATGCAATGATTATCTAATTCTCTTAGCCTGTGATGAGTGGTATCCTTACTGACTAGAATCCTAAAGAATGAAACGTCATTCCTTCCGACTTCATGATTACAGATTCAGACTGGTAAGCCATAAAATCAATTTCCTTTTAAATCTTCAATGAAAATTGAGTGGCAATGAATGAATGCCTTTTACTTATCAGGTAGGACAAAAGGACCTGTGAATCCTCAACCATTTATGAGGGTGCTTACAGTACCATTGATGGCTTTTACTGACAAAGACATACCCCATGGATATGTAGCAGGCCATCATGGTGCGGAAGCTAGAAGTTGCCTTCCCATACTATTGGCTCGTTAACTTGTTCATTCCTGGTGTACATTACTTACTTTATGACAAATTCTCCCGGTCTGCTGCAGGCTCATCATCATCATCATGTTGCATGTACTACATCAACTGGACAAACTGGACCATACACTTTAGTACAGTGAAAGTAGGCAGGTGTTGGGGTTCTTGATCAAGAATGGGACCCTCCTCAATCTGTGATGCAAAGAAACGGAAGCAAAATTCTGTGGGGAAAGGAAAGCACGGGGAAAGCCTGGTGAGTTGCCCGTCCACTTGGTTTCACGCCATGATCGAATGGTGTCGGATTTGATGGGATTGTGGAACAGTGGCAAGGCCTGCGCCATTGGCTCCGAAAATAGTCTTTCTGACAAGCCCACCTGATCGCGGGGTATGGATGATAACCATTTGGAAGGAGCCATTGGCTTAGGTCGATTGATTTCAGCAGACTTTTGGGTGCCTGCACATGTGGTGAGCCTTTGTTGAATGAAAACGCTTTGGCAAGTAAAACACTCCATGGTTTGCATAAAATCTGACCAGACCGACATGCTTTCAAGGACTATTGCGTGATTCGCTGAAAAATCCTGCTTTCTGGGCATGTATTTGAGTGTCACAAGGAATTTGTTCTCTGCAGCATATTTCTTTTATAATGGACTGTAACTTAGCCAGCCAAAGCTGTTACCAATAATTTATGATTTTGTACTCCAAAGTGGCCGGAAGGGGACACGGATGATGAAAAACTATCAAATGAATGGAATTTTGGTGGTAGTAAGGAAGTGAGTTCTTTCTTCATGTGTACACTTTTCTGTGCAATTACTGTGTACAATGACTATGGGCCAAGGTAATTTTAATAACACTAGTGTGGCCAGGTGTTCCTTGTGATTTAGCCATGCTTTTACTTTTATTTGATTTTTAGAATAACTTATTCATAATTTATTCATAATTTATTTCATATTAAGGTGAAAAAATTCAATTAAAACTGCCTCGTAACTTTTACACCGTATGTCCAAAAGCGACAAAACAACTTTGGTGCACCCCTTCTTGTTGAGAGCTTTCCGACAATACTAAGAACGTGGCCGAAGAATGGACGGTCTGGGAGATCTCAACATAACATACAAAACAAATCAAAACAAAACAATCAAACTACCTTCATTAATGTATATATTTATTTATGTCTAGCTATAAGTTCAAATCAAGGGCATAATTTTTAACTTCTCTAAAACAAAATGTTTTTTTTATAAAGTCGTTTATAATCTAATCCTTGATACATTGAAAATTGTGTTATAAATAAAAAGCTATAGCAACATGCAAAACACAATCATGTAAATTCTAGTGTAGTCCGTGGTAATTGTAGTAAAAAGTGTAGCAATTTTAGAAAGATAGGAAAGAATTTTTGGATGTATTCTCTTTGGATTTATGTTCCTTGTTTATGAAAAGTGACATGTGTTCCAAACAAATTCAGTCTCAAAATAACTATGTGATTAAACACAGTTTTAGTATAAAGTCCAAAATATGAATTTGCACAATTTGGAGTGGCTCATATCCAAGTTTTTTTTTTCTTAATTACCAGCAATTATTTTCACCTTTGAAAATTTTCCTCAATTCTTGTAGTGTTTGGTTAAATTTAGTAAAAGAAATATTTTCTTGTGTGAATGCCATATATGAAGGTCTAATTTAGTACCTTAGTGTCAATATCCTTTTTTTTCAATAGAAAGGGTATTTGGCAATCTACAAATAAATCTTCAATGTTTTGATACATCAAGATTGGACTTTGTTATAAGTGAGGTTTTCTATACAATATTGAGCAAAAACTTTTGTGAACAATTTTGACAATTCTTTTAAAAACTTCTTATGAATTATAGCAATTTTAAAATGCTAAATTATTGAATGCTAATGGCAATTTAAAAATTGAAATTGCATGAAGATTTGTTATAAAATATAACTTAGAAGATTAATTAGCTGATGATTTTTGAACAAAAAAAAATGTAGATTGTGCATTATATTATATCTATATGGTTGGATGTACCTTTGCTATCACTGTCATTTGTTGATAAATTTTGAGACAAGAATTTCAAATTTCTTTTTCAGTTTGATTGCAAATAAGTTATTGAAAATTTTGAGTGAAAAATGTTGCGATGACTTTCAAATGTAACAATGTCGTGAATTTATAAAAAAAACAAATCACTAAAATTATCAATCCCATTTTAGAGGAGTTAAATTTGATTTGAAAAATCATATTTTTGCTTTGATTAGCCAAATTCAACCCAAAATAAACTCAATCCAACCCCATGTGGGGCAACCTCCAATCCAATTAGTGACTGAAAATCAATATGGGCAAAGTTAACAACACTCACAACAACGTGCTTTTCCATCACGGCAAATGGACCTTGTCTTTTGTCTTTTCCACGGAGGCCAAAAAATAACCCCATTATGATAGCATGGCACCTCATAGTGACACGAATTGACAGTGGAACAAGAGAGCTGAATTGCAAGCACGCCATCTATAATATCACGCCACCTGCAATATCACGTATTTACAATATCACGTCATCTACAATATCGTGCCTTTCCATCACGGCAAACGGACCTTATCGTTTACCCTTTCCACGGAGGCCAAAAGATAACTCCATCAGCTTGGTACCTTATAGTGACATAGATTGACAATGGAATAAGAGAGCTGGACTACAAGTCTGCCATCTACAATATCATGCCATCTAAAATATCGCGCCTTTTTTTCATGGCAAACAGATCTTATCGTTTCCTCTTTCCGCTGAGGCCAAAAGATAACCCCATTAGCATGGCACCTTACAATAACATGGGTTGACAATGGAACAAGATAGCCGGATTGCAAGCATGCCATCTACAATATTACGCCATCTATAATATCACGTTACTTACAATATCATGTCATCTGCAATATTGTGTCGTCTGCAATATCATGTCATTTACAATATCACGCCATTTACGATATCGTTGGCGACTGTGGTATATTTCCATGGCACTAGTTAAAGAGTTGTTTTGACAATCGAGATTGAGTCCTGAACGGGCAACTTGAATGTCATAACCATATGTACAAAGCACTTTGGTGATTTGTCAAACCCTTCCGTCATATGCTGAACCCTTCAATATATGGCATTGGAAGTATAGGTCGTTTGATCCCTCAATTATCCATTGGCGTTGGTATAGTTGGCCCTGAGAGACTAAGACTTTATTTTCATTTGATCAATTGAAGTAAAAACCATTAATATTTTAATTTTAATATTAAATATTCTATATACCATTATTTATAGAATATTAGTACAAAGTAAATTGGACATTCATATTATTCAAGTATTGATTAAATATCACAATAATTGTAAAAAAGTGGATGGATTAAAAAGCAAATTTGAGATGGATTAAGATAATTTTTGAATTTGTTTGTTATTCACCAAGTAGATGGTTGAACACTTAGAGGTTAATTTATGTCTGCATCCAACCTTTGTATAAGGTATATCATTAAAGATTTTGCATTGTATGACTATTTTACTATTTGAGCCTAATGGAAAAAATTGCATAGTAGAATATAATATCATATAATGTTAATATAGATTGATAGCTCAATTGGCAATAAAAATGTTAAGAATGGTTATAAAAGCCATTTTGTTAAAATTTCACATGGGGTATGTGTTATAAACTTCCAAGTTCATGCTAATCATACTAATCATGAACATTGATATGATTAGTATTTATTTATCCATCCATTCAGTCATTGAACATTCATCTAGGATATTAGAGCGATACATAAATGTGCGATAATTTCAGGATTTTTCAAAATCCTTGTTGAATTTGAATTGTGAATTTTAAACTACTGGTGATTGCTAATTCTTTTATGATGTGGTTTTTGAAACTCATGTGATTATAAATATATGATATAAAGTTCAACTTATATAACTTTATTTTAACAAAATTTCTAAATCTATCTTTTGGTATGCATTGTATAATGCATTTAATTTTTTTGGGTCTTGGCTACTCGGTATTTATAGGTATTGAATAAAATTCAAATTTCTCAATTTTTTTGCTTCCTAACTTCTTTTTTGGTTTCAATATGAGCGTATGATTGAAATACATGATGAACAAATAACATTTACACAAGAAAACAAAATATAGATAGATTATTCAATAAATGATCTAGGTGGCATTTGATGAAGCTAGCTCATTGGTTTCTAAATAAAAGATTGTTGTTGAAGAACTTGTGGTAAATTAATAGTTTAAGATATTTTGAGCATGAAAATGTTAAATCCAATTATCCACTACTACAAGTGGTCTCTTAGCCAGTTTTTGACCTTTAAAAGGACCAACCAAGCCCCACACGCTTGGTTTTCTAAGTTTTCAAACCACTTTGGCCATGAATTGTTAATAATGGAGAATATTTTTTTATGATTTTTATTTTTTATGCATCATCAATGACAAGAATAGTATGTGTCTAGATTTTTAGAGTATAAATTATTTCTATATTTTGAAATCAAAATTCAAAAATACTCCTTTCTTTCTAACTTTGGGAAGGACTTTTAAAGGTTAACCTCGTTATGACTGTTTACCTTAGGTCATTGTTTACCTTAGGTCATTGTTTACCTTTGGGCAACATTTTTGAGCAACAATGATTTATTTTTTCAAATTTCATTTTATTTTACGCTTGGTGAAATGAATTGTCTCTGTATGTTATAAATTGAATTGTTGTTGTTTTTTTTCTCCATATGAAGAGAAGAACACAATGTGTGCAACATTATTGTAATGTTAAAACTCTACTATTGAGAGAAAGTAATGATGTTAATGTCCACAATCAAGTCTTTGACCTTTTTTTTGCTAATCAATGTAAAATGAATTACCAGCCTATCACTAAAAAAACCCACATGCTCAAATTATAAATTTAATTTTTGGTGAAATGATGTAAAATACTTTGAAATCAATTATCCAAATTTGAATATATAGATCAATTCTATTTTACAATGCACAACGCAATTTCTTTCAATGAGAACTTCTAAAAGGTTACAAAACACATATTTTATAACATATCTTTAAAAAAAAATCCACTACCCCTTGAATCATTTGAAGTCATGTGTGGCTAGGTTCACCTATGTTTTTTTCCTTGAGCATGAATTGTTTCTTTGATTTAAAGATAACAATTCAACGTATGTCTTTTCCAAGTGCTCGTAGGCTCTACAATGTAAACTTGCTTCTATTTTGTGCTTGAGTAGACCCCAACTTCCTTTTAGCTAGCGAGACATAGCCAGAATGAACAAAATATTTTTAGAAATAGCTAAATTTAGACTGAAATTTATTCCTTTATTGCCAAAATATTCATCCATGTTGATATATTTTCAAGTTTCCCATTCAATAAATTATGATGACTTCATCTAAAATCTAGACAAAAGTGCTACAATGTTTGTTTCACTGGTGCCATCTATTCAAAAAATTGAAAATTGAAAAATATATCCTACTCCTGAAGCCATTTACACTACACCGAAATCACTATATATTGTAGCCCACAGTAATTACGAGAAGCTTTACTAATAATTATTTATTCAAAATATTGTGGTAAAAATTCATCCAAATTGGATGAATTGTTATTCAAATGGATGAAATTTTGTTCAAATCAATGAATGTACCCATGCCATTCACGCACCCACAGTATATGGTGATTTCAACATAACACATGTAAAAAGTGCACATGTAGAAAAGATCACATGCTTTTATCTTGTCATGAAACATCTTCACATTCTTGAAGAACCATGTTTTGTCCTATTCCTTTTTATTTATGTAAAGATTGTTGACGCGCGATTTGAGGGATCGCCTCGAATTTTTATTTTTATTTTTTTCATTAAAATAAAAGTCCCCCAAATCTCTCACTCATGCAAAAGGCATCTCAAAGACTCTTCAAGAAGAATGTCATGAACTGGATTGATGGGCGAAATTCCATTGATGTTCCCATGCCATCATCAATTTTGGCACAGGATAGCATATGCTGGATCCTGTTAAAGCTCTAATATAAAAATTTATTAAAACAAATATAATTATAATTATTTTTAAAAAAATATTAAAAAAAAAAGAAGAAAAAGAAAAAACATTCTTCACTCAACCCTCCGCAAGTTGGGCCACTTGCTCACACGAAAAGAATAAAACCCTCCTTGTTTTTTAAAAATTGGTAATCATGGAATATAAAAATATCATGACAATGTGACATTGTCAATGCCGGCATACGGTTGACAAATTAACCGGATTCAACACTGTTTTCAAAGATTCCTTTGATGAAAAAGTTGAAGTACAAAGGTAAGTTGTAAATGTCAATGTGAAGATCACATTATATGGTTGGATTCATCATATTTTTTTATTAATATTTTTAAATTAATTTTGCAAGATTTTCTCTTGAAATTCAATTAAAAATCCCAAATTAACACAAAAGAATTTTTAAAATATTGTAATGAAATTGGAATGACATGCACCACGAGATGGTATGGTTTCCATTATTTGATTCTACTTATTTTGGAACATTGTGTTTAAGGTCTCACTTTTTGAACTAAGAATGAAACTTGACATAAACCAATTGTGTTGTTTTAAAAAAAAAATCACAATATCTTATTTTGAAAATCTATACTATACAAATGATAGTCAACTAGCACAAGAACCAAGAGAAACTTGAATGGATGAAAAACTGTACATAATGTAGTCAAGAAAAAGGTTGTAGTATGTTCATCGACTTGTTTATATGGACGCAGGTCACGACGCAAGTGCGTCAAAGGGTTAAGTTAACATGTTAGGAATAACTTATGATGATAATTGACACCCTCTCCGCCATTTTTATTTTATTTTATTTTATTTTATTTTATTTATTTTATTTATTTAATTAAAAATTAAAATTCCTGAGGTAGAGAATGTAATAAGGTTCTGTAGCCCTTGTAAGTTGTACCTAGAAATAAGAATTGTTGCACGAGAATCTCTATAGCGGATTCTAGAATATTGGACATATCATGTAATTCTTTATCTAAAGAATGATGGTGGACAGTTGGAAGTCCATATGAGCCCTGCATCAAGAATCACGTGTTTTGAATCTTTTTATCTTTCACGCAATGAGAGCAAAAAGGTGAACCCTTGCATGGGCTTAAGAACCTTATGGTGCTGTGACTCCAACTCATGACGGGTGTTTTCAAACTACCGGATTCATAGTTTTGAACCAAAAAAGTGTGTAATGTTGTAAATCCATTGATTTAATGTTGTAATATAATAAATAGGGAAAACATCAAAATATTTTCATAGTAACAATGGAATATTTTGGGAATCTTTTATAATATCTTCAAAATAGTTTATAATATCTTGGAATCTTTGGGAATATTATTATTATATTTTGGAATATTTTTGCTCATGACATTTAATCCGCTTGTAAACCACATTGAATGCATATTCCAACTACACCACAAGCTATGTTTTAATTAGCCAACGAAGCTTGTAAGGAAATTTCTGGGAACTCGATATTTTAAAAGGCGTTTAATATAAAGGAACAAAAATTGCCGCCATAAACTCTAATATCTACCTTGCTCACAAAATCTTTTGGGAATCTTTTTTGAATACAATACCTTTATGTTATAGGAATTGAGGAAAAATATTGTCATCACTATATTTTCAATGAATTGTATCAATTAGGCAATAACGTATTTATTCAACAGCATCACTCAACGCAATGTATTACATTTTGGTCCAAATACTATTGTATATTATTTTTGAATATATATATATATATCTATATATATAGATATATATATATATATACAATTCTAGAATTCCTTTTCAATGTTGTTAACATTTATGCCAAAAAACCAATTTCAATGACCAATAGAAATTGTTAATGCCAAAATTTTGTTTGTTATGCGTTGTCATACTACACATTTTGGACACCCTACCGTGAAAACACCCTGACAACCTGTAGTTAAATCAGTCAAATTTTATTTTGGCTAAAATCTTACTTGGTTTTGGGAGTGGCTACTACACTAATTATCCCATTTAGTGGGGGAGGGACTATAGTGTGAGTGGGAAATATCAATATGATATAAAAATATCATTATGATGTAAAATTAGCGTAAGATGAAGATTTCAGCCACGCTGTAAAAATTTCAGCCCTTATTTATCTTGAGATTTCTCAAATTAGTGCGTGCTTTAGGAATTAGTACCACACGCAATAAATGAGACAATCAATGTACTCCAATAAAAATAATGGGCAAAAAGTGGATGAAAATTGTCAAATTCTTCTAAAAAAAATACTAAATTTTTCACTATTTAAATGAAAGTTCCTTAAAATGTACCCAGCCATTAGGTTTGGCCAATCATGTCGATTTTTTTTTTGTCCTAATACTTTTCATGAAATGCCAAATTATTTGGATATTATCTAAGATTCTTTTTTTCACCATAGAAAATAGAATTCTTTTTGGAAAAATAATTTCCTAAATATTTGAGCTTCTCTTTTTATATTAATTTTTTTACTGATCTTAACGGCCTAATACAATAATAGATAATTTTATGGATGAGCACATATATTAATATGTATTTTGATGATTCTATCCATTTTCCTCCTTACCTTAGAGCTACATTTCAACGTGCATGTTGCTCTACCAATGGAAAATCAAAATAAATTGGTGGAACCAAATTAATTTGCATTCAAAAATATGCATATGTGCACATTGTTTGCCTTAGAGGTTTGTTTCATTCAACTTCTCACCATGTCAAGTAACTTATATAAAAATGTTGAATCCAATAAGTGTTGAACCCACCTATGTTTCTAATTCCGCCCTTATGTTTTGGTTGGTTACATTCCAAACCAAAAATGTCTATAGTTGGTACATGATGGCGGATTTGGAAACATGGTGGTAATAGGTTGATGTACCTTTTGCTAAAATTTATTAATGTTGACCAATAAAATTTGAATAGATTGGTGGCCACTTCCTTGTTGTTGCAATGAAATAATCATTTTTTTCATAAAAGAAAAATGAAAAGTGAAAAATATTGATACATGAAAAAGAAAAAGGAAAAAAAGATATGGATGAAAACAACAGTTACACTTAGTAGTAATTGTAATGCTAGTCCAAAGACCATCATTGTCTCAAGTAGTTCAATTATCCATGCTTCAAGAACATAGGTAGCAAGATTTATCTTTGGTGCTTTATTTCAAAGGTAGACTTTATGACATTGACTATTAACCCCTAAGTGCCGAAGGGTTTTCTTAACAAACTAGATATGTTATAATGTTCATCTTACACAACTTTTATGAGTTACGATCTTTAAACATATATGTAGAGCACAACTATAAGACAACATCCATATGGTTAAATTTTGAAAAAAATTATGAATTTTTTAATAATCAATTTATAAGAATTATCTTTGAAAATTCATAATGAATACGTGTTTAGTCAGTTTGACTTGGAATCAATCATGATAGGTCAAAAACATTGATTTTACATGGTGGTTACCTTGTTCATGTTGGAGGTAATCTTATTTGATAACAAACCTAATGATTCCATTCTAGGCAGATTTTCAAAATTGTGACAATTTGAGATACTGTCACTTCGAGGGCTTTAGAGAAAAATCAATTAAAAAAAAACTTCAAAATTTCTTTTAAAAAAAGTTGACCAGTTTCAATATCTACAAGTGAAAAAAAATCACATTCAAAAATTGTATTTTTGCAAAAGTTATGGACATTTAAAGTTTGCTGAATTTTTGGCAATTCTAAAATTTTGGATCAACCAAATATAGTTGGTTAGGTAGTTAGGGATAACCCTGTGACACACCTACATCCATATAATGGACGGCAAACAAATTGCAACCTTTCTTTTGACTACATCTTGTACAGTTTTCATACATCCAAATTTCTCTTGGTTTTTGTGCTAGTTGACTATCATTTGTACATTATGGATCTTCAAAATAAGATATTGTGATTTTTTGAAAAACAACACAATTGGCTTATGTCAAGTTTCATTCTTAGTTCAAAAAGTGAGACCTTAAACATGATTTTCCAAAATAAGTAGAATCAAATAATGGAAAGCATACCATGTTGTAGTGCATGTTATTCCAATTTCATTACAATATTTTTTAATTTTTTTGTGTTAATTTGGAAATTTTAATTGAGTTTCAAGAGAGAACCTTGCAAAATTAGTTAAAAAATATTAATAAAAGATATGATGAATTCAACCGTATGTATGTGATCTTCACATTGACATCTACAACTTAGCTTTGAACATCAACTCCATTTTTGTTTTTCATCAAACATTTTATAACAAATCTTTAAAAACAATGTTGAATCGGGACGTTAAAGGGTTAATAAGTAAGAAGAAACTAATATATGCTTTTGCGGTACATAATTTTTTTTGCATATTTTATTGTAGTGTTTTGGGTTGGAGTATAGTTACAAAGAATCAATGAGTCTATAATTGAAGGTTTGAGTTTGAATAATGTATGGTTGATATTTATGTTGTTGGGCGCTTTCTCTATTTTGAGCTGTGTGGATTGTGGATATTATTCTTATTATTATTTTTAGTTCTTTTTTAGTTGTTGATTTTTGATTTTTTAAAAATCATCCTTTGGTGAGCATCATGTATACCGGTGTGAGGTGTTTTATTAGATTTTGATATGTTTTTTTATTAGAATCTTTATATAAGATTCTTTGAGTTGTATGTGGTTTATTTGGAATAACAATTTGGTTTGGGGATGCCGTGATGCAGTCATACCAAGGCTACTGCATCAGATCCCATCAAAATTCTGAAATTAAGTCCCTTAACCCTTTAGTGCCCAGCGAACCACATTATGGTCACTACAACGTCCGAAATGCAAATAGCAGAGAATCCGTGAAGAATTGGAACTTCAGTTTTGAAGTTCAGATTTGCGCACATACATTACGCACCTTCCAGAAAAAGAAATTTTCAATTTGGAATTGTACAACTATCAAAATACCTATCAACAGAACGCAAAAATACTGCAAATACTTGAAAATACAGTAAATACTTACAAATACAACATATGTATTGTGTAGTATTTCTTGTGTTTGGAAGTTTGTTATCTTGTTTTATTTTGTGGATTGTGTTCTCTTCTTCATCTTCCATTAGTGTGTGTAATCCGATCTTGACTAATGTACCCACTCCTGTCAATTTTCAACGTATAAAATTTTGTCCTAAACCATACATGGAGAAGTCACTTTCACTTATAAATCTCACAATAATTATGTGTGAGTCTATTTTTGATATGAAAGATTGCAACGGAGAGGTGTTGACATAGGGCATAGCTGAACTTCTTTGCTTTTATTTTTGAAAATTTACCTCAAATTCTATTTAACTTTGAAGTCACACACCCCCCAAAATCTTGTTTTTGAGCATGCATTATACAGTTCAAATACATACTATAATCTTCCGATCCCACCATCGGATGATTCTCGAATTTTAATAAAATGTGTGCTCTCGAGTTGAGAATAGAATTGTACAGTTACTTTCTAATTTAACCCATTATATTTTTGGTAGTCTCAACCACAGTGGAAAAACCCACTGAAATCCAGAGCTGTCTGCTACAATACCCTGGGCACTAAAGGGTTAAGGTAGGAGCACCCAATTCCGACAGTGTACCCAATGCCGATAATTTGTTCATATGGTAGTCATTCTAGAACATAAATCTAGGTAGACCATAGATAGCTTATCATTTTGGTCAACAAACAATAAGGGTTCGAGACATTTATGTGCTTAGATTTGCGTTTCGAACATCAATGTGCTTAGATTTGCGTTTCGAAATGACTACCTTGTGTAGAAATTATTGGCATGGGGTACACTATCAGAATTGGGTGCTCCTACCTTAGTTTGGGCCGTAATAGTACTTAGATAGATGACCTCTTGAGAATCCCAATGATGCATCCATTTTAAAGTGTCTACCTTCGAAAGGCGGGGAGTAGACTTTCACCTATGGCTCTTTGTGCGGTGGACAGTGAACTCATGGGCGGGTCGAATAGACACTTTATTCACGCCAAACTTGAAAAAGGACCGGAGTTCTTATCTATATGCTTTGGCAACTATGAAGTTTGGTCTCTTCTTCGACTATGATAGTTAGTGATTGGTAGTGAGCGGTTAAACTCATTTATGTTGGTCACCGATTCGAAGCCTAGCATGTATCACTCAAAGAAAGGGGAGATGCTGCCGGAATGAGATGCTGCTAGTTCTGCTTATGGGCGGATCTGATTATTGAAGATGTTGTTGTAAGCTTTGAGATCGGAAACTGTGAAAGTGAAGCTGAGTTTCGTTGCATCCTATAGACAGTAGTTTGATTGTCCTAGCGGAGGCTTTGTAAGACCCGGATCTGAGAAGTGGAGTGCAGAAATTTTATAGATCTGAGTTAGAAAAGCGAGCTTGGGGAGCAAAGTGCCGCACTTTGTTTTGTTGGAATCAGATCTCTAGCATTGTGTATGCTATGAGACTGTGCACATTCACAGTCACAGATCAGGTCCTTACGCACCCTTCCGCCTCAGACATCATTACTGCCAGACCCAGGATCAGATCTGCTCATTCAACTCCTCCAGGATGTCACTAATCCGCCCATAGCTGACACTACCTTGTTCTCCTATTTCCCAGTAGGTTTCGTTGTCGATCAATCTTACAACAGATTGCACACCTCGATCTTTATGTTTAGTTAGTAGCGCTTCTTAGTTCACAGCTAGGACCACTGCATCAACCAGCAAGCAAACAACAGCACTTCACCGATTCTGCAGTGTCGTAGGAGAGATCGGGAGCGTGACCGAGACTCCAAGACCTTGCCAACCTCAGAAGTGGGGCTAATCAGACGCACCAGGCACATCACAGGTAAGCTCACTAAATCCTTGCATCATTGTCGTTTTTTGTTTTGTAAGCATAGATCCTATTACCTCAAACCCTGCAACACTTGTGGGTGTAATTCCCACAACGAGTCCGCACCATCGAACACAACAGGTACTCACCCCTGCAACTCCAAACCTTCGTATCTCTTTACTAGTTGCCTCAACCCTATTACCCTTAGAAGGAGCATTTCAATCTTTCCTTATGATTCTTACTCCGATCTCAGATCTATTAGCGTCTCCCAAGTGCAAAATAATCTCCCGTTGCTTGCCAGTAATGTGGTAGACACTCCAGATCTACAACAGCAACATCATAATACTTGCAGCGGCAGCTTAGTGCATCTTAGCCACAAGACGCTGTAGTATTACCAGTACCAACGCCCCAGGCACACCTCAACGCCCAAGCTGCAACAACGTAGCACCCATAATTGCACAGGCAAGGGCTCACATTCAGAACCAAGAAGACAGTACAGCAGGATTGAGATGCATCAAGCTTCCAAGTGCAACAACACCCAAAGCTCCAAAAAATCCAACATGGAAACAAGGCTATCTGCCTGGATCCGCCCCAACGAAGAGAGGCAAGAAACTAGTATGGAGATTGACTTGCCATCGACCAACCTAATTAAGTTGCTCGAGGCTAAAGCGGCCAAAGACGCTAAGAAGGATAGTATGAAGAAAAACAACATCGACGCAGAGAAAGACGTTGAAGACACAGACATGATAACAAGCGACAACGAAGAGGGAGACAACACAACCTCCCGAACCCAAGACAAAGAAGACAAGAGAAAAGAGAGGAGCCGTAAGGAGCTCGCTGACAACATCTCAGTCCAGCAAACGAGCAACACCCGCGCCCACAGTAATTCGCAAGAAAAGAACCACACTAACGGCGAACGAGGCAGGAGCAGCAACAAACAGCAATTGACAAGCAAAGAAGATAGGAGCAGGAGCGTCAGTAAGAAGGACACTCACAACACCATGGAGCGCAGCAAAAGCGTAATTCGTAGAGACAGGAGCAACACCGGAGCTCGCAATGGCAAAACGAACAGGCACGGTACGGGCGGCAACGATGACCATGGCGGGAGTGCAAACACCGACACCAACACAGGCAGCCGTAACACAATCACGAGCAGTCAGGGCAAGGGCGGCAACGACGACTAGAGCGGGAGTGATACGAACAGAAGACAAGGAGCGAGCACGGGAGCGAGTGACAACAAAGACCAAGGCGGGAGCAATGCAGGCAGAAGACAGGGAGCGGGAGGCAAAGACGACCAAGACGAGAACATCGCGAGCAAAGCCAGAGCCAAAGGCAGAGTCGACGACAGCGGCTCCCGAGAAGACCAGCGCAAAAAGCAAGAAAATGAAGTCACGGCGATCGGCGAAGGCTCGACAGCAAAAGGCAACAAGGGAAAATCGACGGGAGTGCAAGAAGCAGACACAGCAAGGAAGAATCGCGAGGCAGAAGACGAAGGCAGAGACCATAACGAAGGCGAAGCCGACGGAAGGTGTAGCAGAGACAGCGGAGAAAGGAGCAAGGGACAAGGAACAAGCGCTGCGAGAGGCAAAGGCAAAGGAGCTGCAGACGGAAGGAGCGACAGCGACATGCAAGAAGACTCAGATGACAACGACTCTGACTCAGTAACCCATGCAAAGGTAAACCCTCCTAACACAAAATTTACAAACATGGAGCTTGGGCCACGTAACCCTAATTTCTGGCTTGGGTTTAGCCATATGGAAAGGCTAGGCAAAGAGAATAACGATGACATAATTTTTATGGACGAGACCCTAGAAGACATGGTAACGAGGGGTATGATTAGGGAAGAAGCCATAGAAGCTTGTGAGGCAATCGTGGCATACCTACGCACCCCACAAATCCTCTACCCGAAAGAAAGGGATGATGGAATTGTGGGGCAGCATTTTAACCTCACCCAAATACCGTTTAACATACCGGTTAACCCTGATACCGGTCTAGCCCTTGACTTTCACATTGAAATTCATTTTGAAATGAATTTAGAAACCCCAATCCTTCATGACGAAGCCAAAACCATGATTACTAATAGGCTTAATGATATGAACATTCTTCTTGGCCATGGGATCATAGATCCCATGGCGGTGCTTTGTTATAGCATTAAGAGAGGGGGGCAAAGGGGGGTTTGGAGTGGAGTAGTCAAACTCCACCTCCAAAACCTTGAAATTGACGGTATTAAGATGCTACAAGGGCTGCGCCCTTTTGTCCTCTATTATGACATTATTGACGAAAACTCTAACCATCCTTGCACAAAAAAAATTTGGGCAAGGTTTGTAAGAGTTTTCATAACATTGCTAGGAATGATAGTCTAACGGTTAAGATTAAGAGCGATAACCTCTTAGATACTACCGCTAGCTCCCTCTTCCATGACATCTTGAGGAATAGCTTCCTCAAGAAACACGATTTTGAAATCGTGGATGTCTAAAAGCGCACTCAAGAATGTCATGCGTTCATTCTTGCATCCACACCTAACCAAGCTGATAAGATTAGATTGCATCATGTGGCCGCTAATCACGAGGTGATTATGCCACAAAAAAGGTGTTTAACACACCACATATCTCTTACGAGGCCAAGGCTAAGAAAGATGCCTTGTCCCTCACACTTTCTTACCTCCCCATTTTGATGTTGGTGGTTGACACTACCGAAGCGATCATCAAAACCATGGAAGGCAAGAATGTTGCCTCCGTGTGGTTTCATAGGGAAGTGGGTACTTTGCACAACGGTAGTGCAAACGTACAATGCACTAACCCTATAGTTTATAGATCCTTTGTGAACAAAACCTTTGTCATTGGCGATCATTATGTTTTGTTTGCACCGCATCGTAGGAGTCTTGATGGCATTGAACCTCCTACTAGAGAGTATGTGGAGAAATGGGGTTTCAATGATATTAATGCGGCATTGGTAAATACCGTTACCACATTGGTAACGACAACCCCTTCTATCACCAAAGAAGATGTGAAGAAAATATTGAAAGAAGACATGAAAACTATATTGGAAGATAACAACAAGACCATGAGGGAGGAGAACAAGAAGATGAGGATTGATTTGGAAGTGTCCATGGAAAAGAAGTTGAATGAAGAAGGAATCTTCAACGACGCCAAGCATGATGAATTACAAGCAAAGATTGATGCCGTTCATATGAATATAATGCTAGCAATCAAAGGCCTTGGAGACATCAAGGGTAGTACTTCCCGCCCCACCATAGAATACTCAAAAAATGTAGATTGAAAAAAGTCCAAAGAGTAGATTACATAGTATTTTTTATACTTTATAGTATTAGAAACTCCCTACTGTATACTATATACTATTCAGTATTTATACAAAATTTATATAGCATACTATCTAGTATTTTACAGTATAGAAATACCAAATACATATAATACCTATTTGGTATACATATACTGTAATACTATATACCATAAATAAAAAGGTATATACTAATACCAAAAAATACATATACGTTTATACATTACTTTTTGTACTAATATCAATACAAATACCAATACAAATATCCATACAAATACCGATACAAATACCAATACAAAAACCAACTCCAAAATCAATACCAACAACAAAAACAAAACAAACAACCATGACAAAATAAATAAAAATAATCAACATACAAAATACATAATACACAAAACAAAAAGTAGAAATATAAAACCCAACAAAAATAAAACCAACAAACAAAATAAATGGACTCGGCCTAACGGCCTCGTCCAAAAAAAACACCATCAACAAAAATACTATGTTAGGATTTACCAAAATATACAAATCACACAACAACTAATACTATGTTGGGATATTGACAAGTTCAAACTTGGGCTACTTGGGCTACTTGGGAACCCCAAGTTCATATTTGGGCTACCTAGGAACCCCAAGTTCAAACTTGGAATACTTGAGAACCCCAAGTTCAAACTTGGGCTACTTGGGAACCCCAAGAACCCCAAGTTCAAACTTGAGTTACTTAGGAACCCCAAGAACCCCAAGTTCGAAACAAACAAACATCAACAAACATACACAAAAAAGAACACAAAACAAACAAACCACCAAATTAATACAAACTATAATATAAAAATAAAACCCAACATTAATAGCACAAAATACAAAGCAAAAACCCATCTTTTCAAAAAGAGAATATTTCCCCTACACCTTTTACTTTTACATAATGGAGATAGTGAAACTAACCCGGGATCCATGCCCAATAACCTACAAATATTCTACTATACCTACATTCTACAAATATTCTACACTACCTATACCAACAAAAGTACCTATATACAAATACTATATTATATTAATATATTCCAAAAATACAATAAAATAAACTTAAAACACACACAAAAGTTCCTCAAAATAAAAAACATACCACCCAACATCAATAACAAAAATTATCATACAACTACACCTCAAAAGAAAACTAAACAAAACACCTCAAAGAAACTAAAACATAAAAAGCTATCCAAAAACAATCTTAGGAGAAAAAAACACCAACAATGGACTCGGCCTACCGGCCTCGTCCAAAAGAAACAAACAAAAAAAGTAAAAGAAAAAATTTCCCAAAAAACTCCCCTAAAAAGAACCTTCTTACATCAAATATTACTATTATGCGGGGACATTGAAACCAACCTCGGACCCATGCATGACCTACTAAAAACACACCCACCCACACATAAAAGAAGATGCAAAACATACTTTATACCAAGCACGATTAAATTACAACCAGAATACCAACATTTAGCAAAACAATTCTCACCTATCCTAAACATAACACACCCAAATCATACGGAAGCTAGTAATGACTATCCGCATATATCAAAATATACATACCAAAACCAACATCACCCATCACCAAGAATACTATACGCGCTTATCATCACTATCAGTCCATCAAAAGAAACATGTGACCAACTCCTAATACAAATCCCAAACCCCGACTGGACAACAATACTACTAGACAAAATAGCCATACTACAAAACCCACCTGAAAGACATATCCCAATTACACATCCATACATAGAATTCACAAACAATAATCAAAACTTAATAAACCCACCGAATACCATTCACAAAGAAATTTATATTTTTATTCATCAACACAATGGATCAATAACTCTTCAAACTATGATTGATAAATTCCCATTCCTTCCTACTAACCTGTTAGAAGAAACCTTAAAAATACATGAACCATTACATGAGTATACTCATCCCCCACCACTTCCAAACATACCCACAACACAACCACAAGAAATACACACAACAAACCATAATACGAGATTTATTACATGGAATGCCTCATCACTTAATACAGCCCTTCCAAACTTACATGAACTAATTTCCAACACACCGGATGAACCCGCTATCATCACAATACAAGAAACTAAATTAACCGCTACAAAATCCACCAAATATATACAAAACCTATTCCCAAAATACAAATTAATTTTTAATAACACACATGCCCTAACAAGATGCATGCAACAAAGAATGCCATACATACCCGCAAGAGGAGGTCTTCTCACACTTATAAATCAAAAGTATGCATACCCCGGCAATATCACTAAAATCCCAACTCCCAAAGAAATATCACCCTATCTACAAATAATAAAAATTGACAATAAACCACTACAAACTTGGCTAATTATCCACATGTACATGCCGTCTCATGCAGAAGACATACAATATATACCAATGATCCAACAAAACATTACACAACAAATCAATGCACACCCAAATATCACACATATATTATGCGGTGACTTTAACAGAGACATAGCACTTATAGGGCGACAAAATGAAACTGACACAACCCCACCACAAACAGAAGACATAGAATGGAGAACATTTACAAATAATCTCCAATTAGAATACATCCAAACATATTGCTCATACTCCAGACAAGGGGGACAAAACTATAACCAAACCAGCCTAATAGATGGATACTACATTAAAACACCAAATAATATTTTATACACATCAACTACAGACAATGATCACAACCTTAATTCTGACCACTCACCAATAATACTATACATACCACCAAACACCTTAGTAGCAAGACCCATTCCAATAACAAATAAAACAACGAAAATTCTAAACCCCATACCACAAGAAAATATTGAAAAATTCAAAATAGAATACTTTGAAGAAAATGCGCTGCAAATAAATGAACTCATCACAATATTATCAAATGATCAATTAACAGACGACCAATGGCAAGCATCATGTTCAAAACTAGATCACATGATACAAAAAATATCAGACAAAGTTCAAGAAACTTGTAGTGCACCACCGCTCCCGACATTAACAAATCGTACTTCCCAACAAGGAGGCTTCTTACCAAGAAAACTACAAAAAGCATGGAAAAAACACCTGTCTACCTACCATTTAATTAGAAAAACAATTTATATAACAAAAAATACACAAAATTGGCAAACACATCCAATAATCGAAGAATTAAAATCCCATACAGATGTAACCATCCCACCACTCCCAAACCAAGAACATAATCAACAAGAATGGATCCAATCACTAGTAGAAATAGCCAAGACGGCAAAAATACAAGCTCGTAAAATCACCACAAAATATACCCAAAGTTGTATTAAAAAAGCAATACTAAAATAAAGACAATTATATGACAAAAGCCCAAAGAAAATAAACAAAAAAGTTTTCAAAAATCAAGAGACACCACCATTAGATTGCATATTAGATAGAAACAACAACATACTAACCAATCCAGAAGACATAGCAAACGAAATCCACATATAACAATCAATTAGCAACAGACCTACAGTACCTACATGCTACTACCAACCCGAACACCCACCACAGTGTACTTGTGGAGTTAGACAATACCCATGACACGACCTCGATGGATTTGTAATAGAAAAAAGAGGAAACCCACAAATCCCACTACATAAACACTTCGACAAAGAAATATACGAAATGTGTCTCAAACATCTATCCAACAACAAACACCAGGCCCAGACAAAATCTCCAACTCAATATTAAAAAATATGCCTGAAAGCTTTCACAAACTACTCTTTTTATTTTTTACTCACTGCTACAAACAAAAACAAATCCCAGCCTCATGGAAAATAAGTCTAACTATACTACTTTATAAAAAAGGAAGCTCCGCACAACTGCCAAATCACAGACCAATAGCACTTGCAAACACAATTTACAAATTCTTCACTAGTACACAAACATACATATTGTCAGCATACGGTGAAGAATACCAAATCCTACATGATAGTCAAGAAGGATTCAGAGCAGAAAGAAGTACAGCAAGACAACTACAACTCCTCATAGCAGCACTAGAAGATGCAAAATTTACAAATCAAGACATATATCTACTATATATAGACTTCAAAAACACATTTGGCTCATTAGATCACGCAAGACTCCTAGCTATAATGAAAGACCTTGGATACCCGACAGATGCAATAATGCTAGTCGGTAACATCTACTCCCACTCAAACACTATATTTACTGGAGAACACTTTGGAAAAACAAAACCAATACCGATTCAAAAAAGAACCATACAAGGAGACACACTTAGTCCATATCTCTTTTTAATTTTTCTAGAACCACTCTTGAGGTGGTTACAAAGAGGAGAAAATGGATATACATTTGGTACATCAAAAATTAAAATCAGCTCCGCAGCATACGCAGACGATCTAGCAGCTATATCAAATAACACAAAATCACTGCAAATACAACTAAACAAAATTGACAAATTTTGTGAATGGGCAGGCATAGATTTGGGAGTCACAAAATGTGCCGTCACCGGTTGCCCAAATAAATCCAAAATTCAACCAAACAAATTCAAAATCCACATGACAAACCAAAAAATCAGTTACAGAGACCAAACACTACCAGTACTCCATCAAAATGAACCTTATGTCTACTTGGGCATACAATTAGTTCCATCACTAAAATGGAAACTCCTAACACATATCACCACTACTAAAATAATAGACCAATGTAAACAACTATCAAAATGCCCTGCCACCATCAAACAAAGAATCAGTATAGTAGACACAGTAATCAGAGCAGGTATAGCCTACAGCTTCTTTGCAGTCCCATACTCACTACCAACCATTAAAAAACTTGACAAGAAAATTATTGCAATACAAAAAACAATATGCGGACTACCTAAAAGCACCGCAAACATAATAGCTCAACTTCCTCATGATTTATTTGGACTAGAAGCCTTCTCTCTAAAAAATGCCTACCTTAGATGCATTGGGAACAACTTCGAAATGCACTTAATGACAAAGGGAGACTAGGAATAATATATAAAGGACTTATACAACACATACTTGCTAAAGCCGGCGATGCCGAAGACATCCCAAGAATTAAACGTCATGATTGCATTACGTCACCTACAACACGAACATTATTCCTCCTGAAAACAGCAGGTGGTATACACCTTAAAAATACAGAAGAAAATTTCCAACTCCACATGATCGAACTAGAACGTGAATGGCGATCTACAGTCATGAACGAACTACCACACTTAGATCCAAAACTCTCCATCAAACTATTATACAAATTAATGGCACACAAAATTTACAATATAAATCAAATCATTCTTCCCAACGGCACAAAACTAATGTCACCAGAAGAATTTAAAATATATTATAAAAATCCAACTAAACTAGACAAAAGTGCACTAAACATAGCAGAACAACTCTTTTGTGAACCAAAATGTACCCTAGATTGCCCAAATCCATGTCAAATACACTTACCACCCCGTACATTAAAAGAAAAATATAAAATATATAACCACAGAATAATACCAAGAACAATAATAAACCCCGTACAATTCCTTCAACCTCCACAACCACAACAACCAGCCCCACCACAAAACATAAAAAATGATCCTATAAGATTCCCCATTCGCACAATATTAAACCACAAAACAATTACAGCAAAAGATAAATATAAAATATCTAAAAAATACAACACCTATCTATGTCAATGGATAGACTCAAACTACATAATATACAATAAGTGGTTAGAACAACGAGAACTATTTCCACTAAATCTACCAACAATAATACACCATAATACAAACCTACTTACAAAATACTACACAGATTATAAAAACAAACAATACCAAAATATCATAAATACACAATTCACACCCGAACAAAATAGAGACACAAGATACATCCCACCCCCAACAATAATCCCCTACATTAAAACATCCACAATTGAATGTAACCCAGAAAGAGACATAGACACAAACAAATGCACCATTCAAACACAAAATGATAAAACCCACATATATAATGACACCAGTAAATATATCACCACCATTCCGACTACAAGAATAAAATGGTTACGGCAACAATACAACAACAACAAATACAACATACACAGACTAATACCTACTACACAAACATTCGAAACGGAAGTAGTCTGGTTATACCAAAAATACGAACACAAAAACCACAAAAAGAATACAATAAAAACACCACACCATACCATTCCATCCAACATTCTAGACACACTAATAACAACATTTAATATAACACACTCATACTTCTCCTCACCAATTACATGTTCCATGAAATCTACCCAATTCTACTCAACATTCGCCAGAGACAAGGTGTTTGGCTCACTAGGGACAGCCTTTCAATACAAATGGAAAGGCACCGGATATGCACACCCAAATGACGCCGAAACAGCACAACAAGCAATACATTGGGCAAGACTAGCAGCAAAACAAGACCTTGAAACTGTCACCATCTTAGCAATCCCAGACACCAACTGGTACCAAAATCTATCACCATACAATGGACCCTTTCTGGATACGCACGCCATCATACATTTTGCCGCGGACACCATTTCATATGACGAACCAACAATACCAATAGAACCCAACAAAACCCGAAACGAACCACTTGCAATGCACATATGGTGTATACACCATCAAAACAATAACATTGGCACAATAAACCAAATAGACACCATAAACACAACAATTGAAAATCTACAAATTTCGCAGTACCATATACAAACAGCACCACCCACACCACCAAACACAAAAGTTAACAAAAGCACAAAATGGAACAAACTCATATACCCACACTATGACAATCTACAAAACATGTGGGTAAATCCCCTCCCAAATTTCAAAATAAACACCACACTAAAATTTCTACCACAATAAAGCTATTACACAGATGGATCCTTCTTACCACCTAAAGAAGCTGATGATGGCCATTGGAAAAAAGAAAAAGCTGGATATGGAATCTACAATTCATCTAAACCAGATGTACAAATATCAAAAAGACTGCATGGACTACAAACATGCTTCAGAGCAGAATTAATGGCAATACATGAAACACTTTCACTAATCACCACTAAGTACATAAACGAACCTGCACATATTTTTACTGATTGTCTCAATTGTATACATGTTCTAAACACACAACTAAAACACCCAACCCAACAAAACAACCACGCCGATAAAACCATATTAGAAGAGATGGTAAAAATGCTAAAAAAGCGAACACAACCAACCACAATATATAAAGTTAAAGCACACGCTAAAATTAACGGGAATGAACACGCAGATCAACTCGCAAAAGAAGGAACCACGAATAGAGGTTATCAATTTGCAGCAAATCCACACGAATTTGCACATACCACACCTTACTACTTCCAAAAAGACACATGGCCCGGTCGTATCAAACGACCAGACAAAGGACCAGTTAGATGTTTGGAAGAATACATAAAGAAACATGACCGAGAAAATAACCTAGAAATACTGGCAGAAGACTTTCCCAACATTAACAAATGGACAACAAACTCCATCATAGATAACGAAATGTCCAATGACTTTTGGAATAATCCAGAAATAATAGACTCACAAAAAACAAGCATACTAAAATTTAGAACCGGTCAATACATGGGTAATGCAAGAAAACAATTAATTTTCGGCATACAAAGATTCCCCTCAAAAACTTGTCCCATCTGTAATTCACAAGATGCCGATACATGGCTACATGTACTTTTACTATGCAAACAACACCATATACACGCACTAAGAACCAAAAGACACAATAAAGCGGTATGGGAATTAAGAAAATTAATACTATCCTCAAATAAATCAAGATGCTACACTCTCATGAATGCGGGCACATTCAACAATAACCCACAAGAAAACACAGTTCCTCCATGGTTATTACCATGCATTTGTAATCAACAAAGATGTCAATGTAATGCCAGATTCAAACCAGATATATTATGCATTAAAGGCCTCCCATACCAAAGCCCACCTCCTCTAAACCCTGATGATAACCTAACTATACAATTCATAGAATTCACATACACAAACGACAGATTTTCACCAGAAACAATTGGCAGAAATTTCTTAAAATACCAACCTCTAATTAATAACATCATACAACAAGGTTGGAAAGTAGATCCTATCATAGTCATTACAGCTGGAGCTAGAGGAACCACACACGTCCCCTCAATGAAACAACTAGAAACAAAATTCAACATTTGCGAAACCTCCATAAAACACACATTCAAAGCAATAAATACCATTGCCATACAATATGCCGGATCTATCCTCTTACATAAAAGACGTATAGAAAATAATAAAAAAATACCAACAAATGTAGTAAATTAAAAGAGGGAGGGTAGTGGTAAAAACCACTGCTAGCCACTCTTTTCAAACAACTAGCTCAACTTGTCTCAGGGATAGGAAGGGCAGATTAGTTGGTACAAACTTTCCTGCCATGATAACTCACTAGTAGCACCAAGCCATGTGTATCACACCACTGCTCAACGAGCCCAACTGGTTTCGAACCCGGACCACATAATCGTGGTACAACACCCCTCACCAAACAACCGAAGAACTCATGACTTGGCAATAAAACGTTACACTAAGCATACCTTTATGCAAACTAGCATTCACCCAGCATTATTTCGCTTTTTTCCTTTGTTACTGTCAATGTTACTTTGTTTTGGTTACTATAGTGTCCATCCTCGAAAGGGGAGAGTAGTTTTGTTCCAATGCCCCTTTGTCCGGTGGGCATCGGGTCATTGACATTACGAACGGACACTTTATTCACGCCGGCCCTTTTATTAGGGTTGGTGTTTCTATCTATCTATCTGATTGGTAGTGATGTAACACCTTGATTTTTCATGTTGTTGATTAGTGTGCAATATCTAGTTTCTTTGTGTGTTATGACTTTTGATGTACAGTACCCACCAACAAGTTTACGTTCAAATTTTCGAACTCCAAGTGCCAGGGAAAAACAAGTGCAACTTTGAAAAATCATATCTCCCAATTTACAACTCCAAACTTCACGAAACTGCCACATGTTTGTTTAGAAACAAGTTAACTACATTCTAGATGTCATTTGTATGAAAATTTGAGCCATGTGTCTAAGAAAAATCTGATTGCATTAATTGCACTCCAAGTTGTGTTTGTAGCTCCTACACCATGAAGACAACATCCATTCTTCTTGAGCCAACACACTTCAAATTTTTGTAAGTTTGAGCTTCATATATGGATCTCCAACAACCTTTCAACAAAAAACATAATTTGTTCAAGCAATGTGGTAGCTTGTGGATACATTGTGTGAGTGTTATTGGTGAGTAGTTGCAATGCTAGTGGTTTTGTTTCTTGAGCTTGCAACTTTGCACAAATAGTAGAATTGGAAGGATTCATTGCTTCTTTAGGATTTTGGTGGGCATAACATCAACTAGGAAAAAAGAATTCACTCAAATTTGTAAGTGTTGATGCTCTAATTCTCAATTCAAATGGTAGATAGTTTGTCAAAAAGGAAGAGTTTGAAAGATATTATCTAAAAGGAAGAGCTACCGCAAAACAAAGAAGAATTAGTCAACACCATTCAAATGGCATGGGAAGAGGTGTCTTTAGAGATGATTGAAGTTCTCCTTGCTAGCATGTCTCACCGTATGAAGGCTATAATAAAAGGTAATGGTGGTAGCAGTAGATGGTAGATAGTTTGTCAAAAAATGCTATATTTACATATAAATGTATAAGTTTTTTTGCAAATGCCCAATATATTAGTAAAGTAGATTTCATTATCTCTCCAACGCACTTTGCGGTTTGTGATTTGAATCATTTTTGAGCAAATGGTGGCAATTTGAAATTGGAGATATGTGCCTTGTTTCTGAAGAATAACTGCTGTGAACATAAACTTGTTGGTGGGTATTGTACATTTCTCATGACAATATGTGAATTCTACCAATAGAATTATAATGTAGTGATTTGGTTGTATCAGTGGTAAGCTATCGTGGCGTGAGTGGTTTATTACAAAAAGTATGTTGTGGTTTGAGTTTAACGTTGCAACAACGTGATGTAGAAGTGCTCGTAGAGTAGCAAGTTAGTATTCATGGTGGTATTGTGTGATTGGACATCTTCTTACATTGAAATATAGAAAATATAACCAAAGAAAAAGGGGAAAAATAAAAACAAACAAACAAACAATAGCTCACTACAATGGCTCACTGTGTGGGAGACCATGAGAAAAATGACTATAATACCACAATCCTTTATCCATTTTCATTCACAAACTCAACAATAGACAATTTATCATATGACCATTTGGATTTTAAAAAAGTTCTAAGTCCACTTCCTTTAAAATTAAAAAATTCTTATGCAATATTATTTCTAAAAAAATCATATACATTAAAATTACACCCCTTTAATGTTAGTTATATATATTTTTACCCCAATCTATATTTTAGATCCCAATCTATGTTCACCTTTAATATTCTTATATATTTTGCAAATATTATTTAAATTTAGAATTGAATACCAATTTAATTGTAAACATCAAACTCAATTGCTCTTCATCAAAGATGTCAATAAATTTTTAACAAGGCCTAAGAGCATCCCCGTTCATCCATTGAATAAGCTCTATAACATAAAATCACTAGATCCATGTATGTCAGGCCAATTTTTGGCTCCAACAATCTTTCAAAAAACTTATTAAAAAATACATATGTCCTACAACATTTTAAAAACATCTTATGGTAAGGAAATATGTTGAAAATACGTGGGAAATGAATTTAAAATAAATATTGGTTATTCATTCTTAAAAAATAATAGAAGGATAGGAGGTACTTGAAGGAAACACTAACTTCCTAATAGTTCAAACATAAAATTGAAAATTGTCAATGTCAACAGTAACAAAAAAATAGTATGCAATGTGCAATCTAGATTTTTTTTTCTTCAAAACATATTGAAAATTGTGTTGAAAAAAGAACTTCAAAGAACTTCAAAAATATTTTTGTGAAGAGATGCTATAATTGCCTACAAAAAAGAACACTCTTTACAACTTTCATCTCATAAATCACATAGAAACGGTTCAAATCTTCTATGAAAATACGGATTTGTTCAAATAATTTTATTTTTTTTCCATTTACAAAAAATAAAAAATAAAAACAAAATTTGTAGTTATCCAAAGTACTCGCATTCTTAAAAATAAGACTTATATTCTTGCAAAACTTAATTATATGTTACTATTGGTTTTTTAAGAGGGGTGATAGCAAAACAATTTGTGCCTAAACTTAACTTAATTGTTGGGAGCAATGTTGATTTTCACATGGCCCCTGATTAATGGTAGGACATAATCTTTTAAAAAAATCTTGTGGATGGATTCTCCAAAAAATTATCAGTTTTTGGGCATGTTAGAATGAATTTGGACATGTTGCCAAAATATAATCAAAATTCATATTATTTAAGAAAAATATAGTAAAAAATCCATTTGAACAAATGACATGTTAATTGGAGAATTATCATAGAAATAGGCTAGTAAATAGGAGAGGACAATTATTGCTCTGGACTTACTATACCAAAACAATTATTGTTAGGACCAGGATGGACACGACCGTGATGGATGACATCCATTGACGGTGGAGGAGTCTAGGGTTTTGGGGGGAGGGGTAGCGAGGGCTTTGAGCTCTCACTCCCATCATCGTTGCTAGTGGTTAGAGGTAAAGATTTTGATGTTGGAATTAGGAGTATAGATGGCGGAGGCCAAGACAAGGCCAATATACATTGCAATTGAGGCTTTACAATCAGTATTTAAGTCCCCTAGTACCAAAGGGGCGAAATAATACAAGTTGTGTTTTTAGATCTAGTCTCGTATGTGTTGTTGGAGACTAGTTGTGTGTGTGGGTGTTGTAGATCGGGTATTTGGGGATGTGGGTTTTGTAAATCGGGACAATTTGCTTGTGGGAATGTATTAGATCTAAGGAAATAGGGTGTAGATCTAAAGGGTCCAGTTCCAGGGTCTAGGAGTAATCACTAGGGCAATATAGGAGCAATTTTTGGTGGATTGCAGCAATAGTTATTGAAGGCAATCATCAAAAAGAAGACCTAAAAATCTCCCTTTCACACATGTTAGTGACAAGAAAAATAAATTCAAAAGAAGAATCTCCAATCCAAATTATAGTCTTCAAATACTTGAGTCTCTTGAATATAAACCCCACAAATCACTCGAATTAGAGTTTTTTTTGTATATGATACCAAAGACACTAATATACATCGTATATATTGCGTAAAGAATCACAAATTCTCCAAATTTGGTACAAACATATTGAAAAAAGACATCAAAGTTTTGAGTTGCCATTCAATTATGAGGATGGATTCTTTTGACCTTCATGTTTCTCCAAACAATCATCACAACATTTCAATTGATGTTTTCCATTAGAATACTTGTACACAAAATGCACATTAGAGCATCCAAAGTCACTAGCTTTAACTTCGTTCGCATATGATTCTTGATTAAGTTTTGTTTAGAGAATCCCCTCTTGACAATACTTACTAGAATCACCATAGTCTTCCTCCACAACTTATTTAGGAAAGACCAATTGATTGACCACTCTACAGTTTGGGTGGACGGACAACCAGTAGTGGCAATCACTACTTTGTCAGGCGCCTTGCTTTATCCTACTGCGTCCAACATAATGCCTTTAAGTGTCTTTCATAATTTTTAATTTTTTAATTTTTTGTTTGCCCTGAACTCATTTTATTTTTTTAATCGAGAGAAGTCATTTTTTTCAAACCAATTTTGGGACTTGTTTTACTTTTTACCAATCGGTCTATGGACATTTTGGTTTTTCAAATGATTGGTTTTGGGACGGGTTCAAATTTCTTTTCATGTCAATGGAGGCTTTTGGACATAGGATGAGTTAAAACTTTGTGAAAAAACATGTTTGGTTGGGAGGATAACTATTGGAGGTAGAGTGCAACAGAGATAACTCTTTGGTATTTGAAGGATAACTCTAGAGATAGAGTGCAACATGGACAATTGTTTAAAGGATAACTGTTGGACATAGAATGTAATACAGATAACTATTGGAGGTAGAGTGCAACACAAATAATTGTTTGGAGGTAGAGTGCAACACAAATAATTGTTTGGGGGTAGAGTAACAAATCTGCACGAGTGTTTGAAGCATAATTGTTGGAGATAGAGTAATAAAGCTGCAACACTGATAATTTGCAAAAAGTATCGTAAAGAATCTACAACTCAAATAACTACACAGATATAGATAATTGTTGGAGATAGAGTGCTACGTGCATAGATAATTGTTGAATGTAGAGTGAAGAATCTCCAACACGACTAACTTTTGAAGGTGGAGTAGAGAATTTGCAACACAAATAACTACAACCCATAACTATTGGAGGTAGAGTCATAGAGTCTGTAACACGACTCAAAACCACTTGTCTAGTATGCATAGCCCTATTTATATGAAACTTGTTTGTAGACCACGGAAAGGTTGTTTGGAATCATAAAACATTTCTATTGGTTTTCGAAAAGGAGTAGTAGCAAAACAATATGTGCCAACAAATTATTGGGGAAAACCCAAACGGTTCATCTTTGGCCTTGGTTGCTTTTTGCATGGCTCTTATTGATCCTCATCATCTAAATATAGATGAAAAAATTATATTTGTGCAATCCCTTACAATGAAAGATTATTTTGTTAGAATAAAAATAATAAATAAATAAAACAACTAATTAAAATTTGAAATAAAGGCAAATAGAATGTTAGGTGCAAATTCTTTTGATATATTGGTAAAAGGAAAATAATACATTAGTGGATGCAACATTTGATGTGAAATGACACAGTACATTAAGGAAAAAAAATTGATTCATTTTTGGAGCCTGCATGAATTAAGAGTTGCTTTGTTCAAGACCTCATTAGGTAATTAATTACATAATTCAAACAAGGTCTTCAAATAAACATCACCACAATCTTCAATGATGAGTATATATTGAATTTGGAAATATACATAGTATTAGCACAAAACTCATGTTCATCATTGGTTTTTTACCAAAAACGTTAATTCCCTGCAGTGATAAACCTCTTTAATTTTGGACATTTTTATGATATGGTGTCCTAATTAGATGTTTAAAATATGAAATTAGAAATTGTGAACATATACAACCTAGAAGAGAAAATTTTACAATATTATTAAAATGGTGGTTTTGAATGATTATTAGAGTGAAACATTCTTACTTTAACCCCTAAGCTCCTAAGAGACCATTTTTGGTAGATGCACGCTTTAATGGGCTGCTTGGAACAAAAAAAAAAGTTTTTGTAAAAATAAGAATTATTTTAAAATACTAAATTAAGTATGCTTTCCAGTGCAATTTGAATTATTTCAATCCAAGTTAAACTCCACCAGGGAGAATTTTTCTAAGTGGATCACCTCAACATTGTCTTAGTGTTATAAAATTTGCTATTTGGAGAAAGTAATGATGTCCCCTCCATCATTTCTCTTGCTATTTTGAAGTTTACAATAGATAAACCAATTTTAATAGATCATGCTAAAGTTTAAACTCTAAAACTAAAAATTATAATTTATACAAATTTTCAAAGGTTAATGCTTTTAAATTCATTAAGTAAATACCTAAAGTTTTTTTTGGAAGTTTGACTTTATGAATAATTTTTAGAGATGATGCCCTACATTTTTTCTATTGAACCAAACTTCATCAAACATATGGAAGGCAAATATTATAACACATCTATGTTTTATTCATTACCCCCCGGGCTTTTAGGGGTTAAGAGAAAAATAAATGACCAAAAAAATCATTTTGTATATGTGAGCTACAACTCCATAAAAATATATTAAAAATTTCTAGTGATGACCATAGGGCGGAGCTGGTTTAAAAAAATGATATTGACGACTATAGGTTCCACTTGTGACTTTCCAACAGTTGTAGGGTTTGTAAGTGAGCCAGCGAGCCAGCAAATTGCGAGCCAAGAGTTGACAGTTCTAGGGCAAGGTTTTCTATGATGTAACCTAACCTTTCACATCCTTGGATGGTCTTCCCATGACTGGTCCATTCCGCCATCAAAGACCATTATGTGAAGTAACCTAGCCTTTCACGTCTTATTCAATTTCATGGCCTTTCACTTTGTCACTAGTGGTGCGGAGAGAAGCAGAGCCCTACTATGTTTTATAAAATATATTTTGAATTTCAAAACAAACATGCTTTTTTATTTTGACTACCGGTATAAAATAATCAAAATGCATAAATTTCACCACGGTGTACTAAATAATATAAAAATATTTCAAGATTTCATATTTGATGATACTAAAAACAATTATAATATGTTGTGAGTCTTTTTTTAGCTTTTTGTGTCAGTGTTAAAAATTATTAGAATTTGAAAACATCATGTAATACTAAAATTGGTTTTAATTATGTTCTTTATATGTAGAAATGTTTCAAGACTCAATTCTTATTCAAAGTTCATCTTAATTATGAATAGCTACAACATTACAGATTAAAAAGTTCATTATATAATTTTTACTTGTCGTGTGGTAATTTCAAATTTTACACACTTGTAGTAATCAATGTAAAACTTGTAAATCTAAAAAGTTTCATTATTTTGTTTTATGGAAGAAGAGTCATTAACTTTTAAAATTTCAAGAACTAGAAAAGTTCAAAATGTAGCTAATTTTAAGCATACATCTTACTACCATTTGGAGGCTCTACTTTTTCACTACAATATAGTTTGAATGCGTGATAAGCTTGTTATTGTCAATGATTTTGTGGCAAATTGTATTCTAGATTATCGTTTTAGAGAGTCAAAAGACTGAAACAAATTTTTATCCTTGATGAATTGAATCTTCAACCCCTCAAATCTGTTTTTTGACCTCCATATTTGATTTAAAAAAATAACAAGCACAATTAAAGGTGAGTACTTTTGTTGAAAAATAACCATGAGATCTTGAAAAATGTACATGTGGGTTAATATTTGAGATTTTCAAATCCTTTGGTATTGCGAATCATGAGATTATAGCAATTGAAGTTGCTAAAAATGACGGATACCATAAAGTTTTGATGTGGGTCATTTGGAGTTTAAAAAAAAAATCAAACCCTAAAATCTTGCACTAAAAATGTAATAGAAAAAGTGCCATTAGAAAGTAGAGTTTTATGGGAAAGAATGAAAAAATATATAAATTTAAAATTCAAAGAATTAATATTAAAACCAGTTCCCACAAGTCTATATGGTTTACTTAGAAGAAAAAACTAAATACACAATTTGAAAATTGCAAGTAAAGATTTTCCTAATGGTCTTGTTGCTTGCTACTGGTATTGATTCATTGGCCAAATTGGGGCTATAATTCTTTTTTGAAATTAAACCTCCTATTTAAAATCTCCTTGAAGTAGGAGCAATCTCCCATTGATCACAAAAATGTAGGAAATTGCAAAATGTTACATTTTCAAAACATTTTCAAAACGCTACAAGTTATGATTTGTTTATTTGTTATAAAAAATACTTAAAATTTTAAAAACAAACCAAAAATCCATCCAAAATTTGGAGTTGAAAATAAATTGCATTCACATGCAAAATAATTATCCTTTAAAGAGCATTTCTTAATTTAGAAGAAAAGGAGTATTTTTTGAGTTTTAACGTCAAAATATAGGAGTAATTTACATTAAATGTAAGTACATACTATTCTTGTCATAGATGATGCCTGGAAAAAAAACCAAAAAAAATATTTCTCCGTTATTAGCAATTCATAGTCCAAATGGTTTGAAAACTGAGATAGTCCTAATATGTGTTGATTCTAACAAAAGAAATTGAAATCATTCTCTCTTTGTGGCTAGACCTTCAATTGATTGGTTCTTTCAACCTTGGAATCACCCAAAAAGGGGCACCAAAGGCCATAAACCTTGCTACCATTGCCCGGAAGGCATAAGGTAACAATTTCTTAAATGGATATCAATTAAAAAAAAAAAAGGGTAACTAGAAAGATGATGCAAATAGTCCATGCAAGAATCCATGCCAGACTCTAGTGTCAAAATTGTGAATACAAAAACAAAACAATATAAAAAATCGTCAATATTCCATTAGATGAGAAGTTTCAATCTCATTTGCTTATATTATGTGATTTATTGGCCAATTTGGGTATTTTCTTTAGCTAATATAGATTGTTTTGGATGTAGAAAAGGTTGCTTTACGCAAAATTCATTTTGTTTCAACTTAACATTTGTTGTATTAAATTCCACAACTTAATCTTCAATAATTAAAAAATTACAATCGCTTCACTAAACTTCTTCAAAAACCTTTTCTTATACTTTTTCTTTATCCCTTTTCCATTGTATTTCTTTATTCTTGTTCCATTGTATTTCTTTTTACTTGGTCATTTTGTAATATTCTCCACTTTATGGTGTTACAATAAATTTTAGTTGAACTACCCTCAACAAATTCTTTGCCAAAGATGGTCTTTGGGCAAACAATATGATTATTATTATAGGATCAATGAAAGTTTCTATTGCAAGATGCATGAATTGGTGTAATTTGAGAACATTGATCACTCAACCAAACTCATGACATTCTTGAATTGCCTTGGCTTTGTTTACAATGCTACTATAAACATAGCATTCTTGTCCTAGTCTAAAAACATCTTGTAGATATCCTAACTAGTAGTTTATTATCTAACAAGGTTATTTTATTAGAAAAATATGTGAAAGTTTAAAGAAAAACAAGACAAAGGAGTTCCAAAAAAGTTAACAACAAAATATTTAAAGAAGAAAACAACAAAAGATTAAAAAGAAAGAAAGAGACAAAACAAACAAGAAAAGTAGTACAAATAATCTTGTTTGTCTCCTAATTTGTCTCTTATATAAAGATTCCTTCCGCATATTTCTATGATACAATTAGCGTTTGAGATAAAATTGTCCAAGGTTAGACAATAATTTGGAAACAAATTAATATCTTCGTGTGCAAAAATGTATATTTGTGGTGACAGTCTAGAAGGATGAACATTTGAATGTTACCATACGTGATGGTCAGATTCAAACACCATTTTGTCAAAATTGAATTTCCACTTCAAATTTTGAGAGATCTACGTCACCCTAAACCAATCACAAGGTGATATGTGGTACTTTGTGATAGAAATTAATTAATATTTTTCAAAACTGACCATGTCGTAGGATCGAGACCAACTAAAATTTCATAGCAAATTTTTGCCAAATTCTTACCTACTTTGGATCCAAACACTAGAAATTTTGAGAAACAAATGGATGAAATCGCCAAAACCATCTCTGAAAAATACAATAGTCACCAATTTTGGATGATAATTTTTCTATTTATAGATAATATAATGAATGGATGTGCAAAATAATTAATGAAAACACAATTCTATTCATTTTTTCTAACATGTCTATCTTCTAAGATGCCACTCATTCAACCAATAAATAAACATGATTTATTTGCTAGTTTGGTCCTGGTGACTAAGTTAGTAGCATTTATTCCAACATATACTTCATTCACAGTGGACCTATTGGGTCAGGGTTACTTTGTCTTTATTTGAAAGTATGAAGACATCATTTTTAGAGCATCTCGACTTGTCCTTCAAAACAAATGAGGACAACATTTTTTGAATGAAAGGTAGGTAATTAATGCTTGGACTTGCCAAAAATTTCTCTTTACCCTGATAAATAGCCAATTTTTTTCGATGGTTGTGTAGCCCTAGAAAATATATTTTTCTTTTATATTTAATAAATTGGATAATAAATGATGAAATAATATTCTTTTTGCTTTTGCACTCAGAGACAAGCCATTGGTTGGTAGTTAACCGTTAAACAACTTTTCAAGCCCCATGGGCTTGATAGTATTTTGGGAGAATCTTACTCATAACTTCTACTTTGTTGTACCAAATGGGGCTTTTAAAATGTCAAACTGAGCACTTTTGAGGGATCTATATTTCTTTAGAATAGAACCAAAATAAATTAGAAAAAAAGTCATGCTTAAAATGGAGTTTAAAAGAGATTTTGGGTGTGGAATCGGGAAAATATATGTCCTCAAAGGGTTAATACAACGAGTTGCACAAGTGGGGTCAGTGATATTATTTTAGGAATTTTTTGCCAACATCTTATTTAATTATGGGACTGGTGACTAATACATTAGTAAAAACGAAAAATATAGTGGATGAAATTGCCAAAGCCTTGTCAAAAAAATACATACTTCGCCCAATTTTTGAACGAAAATTCCAATAATAGATGGTATTTTGGATGAAACTATAAAATGAATTATTCTATCCATTTTTTTGAGACCTGCCCTACATCCCAGATCGCAAGACGTTCTACTTAGTAAAAACAAAATAGTTTCACTCGTCAAAGCAATCAAGTGACCCATCCTCTAAATAAGTGGCCCCCACTAGTGATAAAGTTTTAATGTGATGAAATTTCCTTGTATGAATTGGAGATGCTCTTAGAGCATCACCACTTGTTCTTCAAAATAAATGAGAACAACATTTATAGATGAAAAGAACAATTAATGCTTGTACCCACCAAAATATTCTCTTTGCCCCAACAAATAGCCCAATTTTTGCCGTAGTTGTGCAACCTCGACAAATACTACTTTTCTTTTATCATTCGTAGGTTGGATAATGAATGATGAAGATTCTTGTTGCTTTTGCACACTAGGAAACAAGTGATTGGTTGGAAGTCAGTATAGTGAGTTGCGTAGGTAGGGTAATAAAGTGACCTACTCTCTAAATAAGTGGTCCCTATTAAAGTAGAGGTAATCATATCTAGTAAGTACCTCCATAACGAATATGTCGACCTCCTAGAAACTTCATTTTATGAACCCAAAAACCAACACAATACTGACCAACACAAAGCAGCCTTGTGTTTGGGAATTGATCTCATTATTGTCGGATATATGTGAACCTATGTTTTAGTCATCGGTCTCAGAGAACTTTTCACTATTTTTTATTTTGATAAATTTAATTTTGAAAAAAAAGAAACAAAAAAATAAAAAAATAATCATTCTAAAGTATCTCTGTTCCTCTATGAAAAAAAAAATCTCATCAATAAAACTTCAACATTTTCTATGCTAAAAACCTTATTATATTGCCATTATGGTACTTCTATTTTAGTGGTGAAACTTCCCCGTACAAGTGGAGATGCACTTACTGTCGAGGAGTTGAAGAATGTTACAGAGGAAAAAAGAAAAGAAAAGAATAAAACAAGCAGCTAGTCGCGTAGTCTCTACTCTAGTATTTACCCCAAATTTACTTTTACAACTTGATTTTACTGTCCAACACTGTAATTCCTAAAAATGAAGCGTTTTAGTAGTCTCTTCCATTGGAAGAAAAATGGGGGCTTTAGAAGGCCCTCTAAGCCTCATGGAGTGTCCATGAACATATTCAACCACATGCTACCTAGGTGGAATTTATAGACTGTGCCACCATGGCTTTTCCACCACGAAAAAACAAAAAAACACACAAAGAAGAACACAATTGTTTTTTTAACCCACTGTATTAGAGCATCTTCAATCGGCACACGGTAAAGCTCACTGCAAACCAAAACCTATCTTTTGACTGACCTAAAATTAGAGAGTAAAATTACCATCATTAGAAGCGCATCTAAATAAACGTGAGATATTTCTCAAGAAAAAAAAATTGTAGAAATTTGACGTAGGTGAAATCCCTCATTGAAAACACCACATTTTCAAAATTTAGAGGGAGTGTGGTTAATTTTGCTTAAAAATGGAAAGATCCTCCCTTACTCCCTCTATATTTCTGAAATTTAGAAGGAGTGTGGGAGGATCTTTCCATTTTTAAGCAAGATTTGGTGCACTCCCTCTAAATTTTGAAAATGTGGTGTTTTCAATGGGACATTTCACCTACGTCCCAATTTCACAATTTTTTTTTCTTGAAGTGTAATTTCTGTAATATTAACTGCGCTTTTAATGATGGTAATTTCAGTTTCTAATTTTAGGTCAGTCAAAAGATAGGTTTTGGTTTGCAGCGAGCTTTACCGTGTGCCGATTGAAGATGCTCTTAGGCGGCGAGGTCTATACTTGGGGCCCATTTTTCCTTTAATGGCCTTGGGGGGCGGCAGAGACAATAAATATGATTCTATAGAGCAAGCCAGCTGGGTATAGAAAAGAAATGAATCTTGGATAGACACAAAGCCCACCTGGAATGGAAAATTGATAATAATAACAATCACCCACAACGCAGTCCATCTCCGATGCTCTCGCCACCACTCACCGATTCCATCGCAACAATTCATTAACTTAGTTCCCTTACGGATCACACTAACTTGCATTGTATCATGAATTCTTCGCATTTATTTTTTCACGAACGTCTCCGGTGTCCAGCATTGCATTGTTTAGGAATTAGGGTTTCCATCGAGATCAGCATTGGTGATTTGACATCAAAATCGCCAGCTTTGAACTTTCATTGCAACGCATTTTGAGTCACAGCAAGTTGATTGCAAGCAATTTGAATGAGCTAGCATTGCAAGATTGGACATCAAAATCGCCAGTTTTGAACTTTTATTGCAACGCATTTGAAGTTGATTGCAAGCATTTGAATGAGCTAGCATTGCAAGATTTGAGTAAGTTGATTGCAAGCATTTGAGTGAGCAAGCTTCGCAAGATTTGACTGAACAAGTTGGTTGCAAGCATTTGAGTGCAAGTATTGCAACATTTGAGTGAGTAAGTCATTGCAAAATTTGTAAGCATTTGAGTGAGCAAGTACTGCAAGGATTTGAGTGAGTTAGCATTCCAAGATTTGAGGAAGTTGATTGCAAGCATTTGCGTGAGCAAGTTATTGCGAGTATTGCAAGTACTGCGTGGATTTGAGTGAGCTAGCATTCCAAGAATTGAGTAAGCTGATTGCAAGCATTTCAGTGAGTAAGTTGATGGCAAGCATTTGAGTGAGCCAGCTTCGCAAGATTTGAGTGAACAAGTTGATTGCAAGCATTTGAGTGAGCAAGTACTGTAAGGATTTGAGTGAGCAATTTTAATTGCAAGCATTTGAGTAAGTTGATTGCAAGGCATTGGAGATCGCTCCGGGCGGCATTTGAGCTGAGCTCACCATGGAAGATGATCGGGAGTCGTCGTATGAATCGTATGGAGACTCTCCATCGCCTCCGACTCCCGATCTGGAAGCGCCATTGCTGATTCGTAAGGGAGTTTCCTTCGGCAGCGTAGTACGAGGAGTGCAGTTCAGCAACGCCGTCCCTGACCTCGTGGAAGAAGACTTCGACCCGGAGAAGGAAGAACAGAAAGCGGCTCTTCGCAAAAACCTTCTCCGTCGAACCCTCTCAAACCCTAAAGACGAGCTCCGGCAGTTCCGAACAGGCCTCGCATGGCTAGGGTTAGATCAATCCACAGCCCCTCAAGGTCGTCTGGTCACGCATCCTGTTCGTTTTGCTCACCTTCGTAGTTCCCGTTTTCAACTACACGTACGTTTCCTGTGGAACATGTGATTTAGGTCACCGACATCCGTTCGAGAGGCTGGTGCAGGTAATGGAATGTTTTCTCATCAAACCCTAAGTGTATTTTATGAAAATTGGACAAATCATCTGTTTGTGTGAAAATGACTTTAGTTTGACACGATCGACACTGTTGATCTTGTAGTGCACAACACGAGCTTTAAAATGATGTATTGCAATCAGAAAACCGTGGTAAAATGAGAAAATGACACGATCGACACTGTTGATTTTGTAGTATAGAACATGAGCTTGAAAATGATGTTATTGCAATCAGAGAATCGAGGTAAAATGAGAAAATGCCACCGTGTGATGCAGATGGCCATATTAGAAGCTCAAAGGATGCAAGGATTTTCTGGCATTAAAACGATTGATAGATTATGAAAAACATAATTCAAGTAGGGCCATTTTGAAATGTGTTGCAGACATCAGAGAGCGTGCTCGCGACCGTCTCGTTCCTTTCACTATCACACATCCTGCATTCATACGGCCTGCGTAGGACGCTTCTGCTGGACAAGATCGTGCGCGAGTCTGCCGAGGTACAAACGGGGTTTCAAGCCAAGCTGCAAAGTGCGTTTCACATCCTTGCATGGATGCTCTTGCCAACTCTTATGGTGGAAATCGGCCACCGAGCATGGTGGTATTCCTATGTCACAGTTGATGTGATCGATGTGCCTCACATTAATGTCGTACTCTGTATCGCATCGGTTCTATCGTGGCTTTACCGAACGTCCGTATTTCTGTTCATGTGCATACTCTTCCGGCTCATGTGCTCGCTGCAAGTGCTTCGTCTCCGAGGCTACTACAAGCTTCTAGAAGAGACTTCGGAGGTTTCCACAATTCTTAAGGAGCATATGAAGATACGCAACCAGCTGACGACAATCAGTCACCGCTTTCGCATTTTCTTAACGTTAGCTCTGTTTTCCATTATTCTCAGCCAGCTCTCGTCGTTGTTTGAGATTCTTTTGGAAGCGCGAACGATTACTTTTTTCCGCGCGGGGGACTTGGTACTGTGCTCGGTGGTGCACTTGACAGGCTTGGGGCTGTGTTTGCAAGGCGCAGCAAAAATTACGCACAAAGCGCAGCACATCGTGGCCAGCGTTAGTAAGTGGCATGCTTTGGCTACATGCAGCCCGGGCTCGATTGTCGAGAATCGGCAAGGCAAAGTGTATGGCCCTGCGCACCCTCTCTTGCATAGTACGAGCCAGTCTGACTTGGAAGGCTCGGGGAGTAAGGACGACTTGAGCAGTTTCCAGGAGGAGCTTGCACATGACTTGGAGGCTTTTCAGAAGCGCCAGGCTTTGGTCACGTACTTGCAGCATACTCGCGCAGGCATTTCCATGTATGGGTTTGTGTTGGACCGAGGCTTTCTGTACATGATCTTCGGCGTCACGTTCTCGTCCACTCTTTTTATACTCGGGAAGACCATCTTGGCTTGATCGGAAAAATGGATTCATTCGTTTTGGTGCAGGGATGTCATCGAGCTGGTATGTCACTCAATCCTCACTGCTTTGATATGGTACACTCACATACATGGGATGTGCAATTACAGAGTATAAAGTGGAGCCTCACTGCTTTGATATGGTGCACTCACATACATGGGATGTGCAATTACAGAGTATAAAGTGGAGCCTCACTGCTTTGATATGGTGCACTCACATACATGGGATGTGCAATTACAGAGTATAAAGTGGAGCCTCACTGCTTTGATATGGTGCACTCACATACATGGGATGTGCAATTACAGAGTATAAAGTGGAGCCTCACTGCTTTGATATGGTGCACTCACATACATGGGATGTGCAATTACAGAGTACGTGA
Source organism: Pohlia nutans (assembly GCA_022496805.1). Classification (NCBI taxonomy): domain Eukaryota; kingdom Viridiplantae; phylum Streptophyta; class Bryopsida; order Bryales; family Mniaceae; genus Pohlia; species Pohlia nutans. The sequence goes on from CM040105.1 coordinate 10,314,451, forward strand.
TTAGAGAAAGTGGAGTTTAATGCGTTGGGCTCATATCCAAGATGCCTCGATCCGCTGATTTCTTTCGTTGAGTTCAAGAATGAACTAATGAAGAGATTAGTACTATTGCAGTCAGGGTGGTTGCGTAGAATGTTTTGGCAGCGCATTTGCTGTCTGGCGACTTTATGTCTAATTGTTTGAGTGAGATTTGATTTGTGGCAAGTAATTCCAGAAAAGGAAAATTTGCCACGTGCGGTAGTATTTTAGTGCTTGGCTCACTTCAAATTTCTGAGCCAGGCAGCAGGTATATATTCACCAGATTGGTGTAAGGTTTGTCGTGATCCTGTCCATATGTGGGCGAGGTTATGACATTGGGGATGAGGGACGAAAGTTTTGGATTTCATATTTTATCAGCGCGGGCTCGGGATTGTTGCACACTGCATCATGTTGGTGTTTCATTGAAGTTTGTGTTTGTCATCTCACACCTTTGATGAGTTATTTAGTACCTGTTAGCAGTATCATCCATTTAACCCTTAACCCCTAAAGGACCGTAAGGCCCTCACGCGGCTTCTAGAACTAGAAAGTGAGGAAATTCGGGTTCTTGGGCTTTGAATTGTAGGATGAGCAACAAAGAGACCCTGGCTCTTTTCGAGAGCCGAATCTGTAGGTACTTCTCGATCGGAAATGCCACTGTTGAGAAGATTGTGCGATTTTGTTGATCTTTTTTTCATAAAAAAACTACGTAAGTCTTCTTTAGTTTCAACGGTGCCGATCATCAAAATTACCCCACATCAATGAGGAATTGAGCTTGCTACAAGAGCTAGTCAAGAAAACAAGAGCTAAGTTCAACACCCCCCCGGGTCCTTTAGGGGTAAACATCCAAGGATTTTCCTCATTTTTGAGGGTCATTTTCATCTTCGTATCTTCACTTATTTGAGAATTTTTCTATTGCTTTTCATAAGTAATACCTGAAGGAAGCCAAAGAAGTTAAAATTTTACCCCAATTGACCATTTTAGCTATTTTTTCAATTGCTCCAAAGTAGGTCATCACAATATGCTCTTCCTATTACTATTTTGGTTTTCTCATATTTGGATGACGGGATGAGTCTAAAATTAGAAATTTTTGAAGAAAATGGATTGAAAAAAAAACTTGATCAGCCTCAAATTCAAGGACTTATGGATGGTCAAAGTTGACTTTGGATAAAGCTCCAAATTTTAATGTCTAATTTTTACTCAGTATTGACTATTTTCACTAACAAACAATTCCATTAGATAAATAATGCAATTTGAATAGGGGTTCTAGTTCAACATATTGGCTAAAAATGGAATATTGATGATTTTGGTCCCAAATGATCTCTTGGGTTATAGTGGACGTTTAAGGGTTAAGCAATCTGAACACCTTGGAGGACAGACCATGTGTGTCATAAATTTTTGAATAAATCTAGGTGGAGATGAATCAAAGTGAAATCGTATTTTTCCAAAAAAATTTGTAATTTGTAATTTTTTTTAAGTGGTCTTCCTTGAAAATACAAAACTGTCCCTAGATGGGGGCCATGAGCATCCCAAAATGCTCTTTAGCCATTCAAAATCAGCCTATAGTTGATAGAAAAGTTACCTTAACCCCTAAATTTTTGAGCGACCATATTCTGGTCGTTCCACTTTTTGGGCAGCCTTCGGGGACCTCATATTTTTAAAAATTTCAATGAAAATTTCAGTGTAGCTTCCAAAAACTACACTCTACATGTCGCACTTCGTTTCATGTCATTCCGATAAGTATTGCAAAAGTTATAAGCATTTGAAGTTTTTGAAGCGAGATCGGGCAGCAAGAATTTTTTTATTTTTTACTCTTTTTCAAAATTTCTTTTCTGATTCATAATTGGTTGATCTTTATCTACAAATGAAGCTTTAAATCTACCCATTTTGAGCGATGGGATAAAAGTTATGAGGAGATCTGTTTTTTGGGCAGTTTGGACAAAAAAGCTTTGAAGCTCATTTCTAAACTCAATTTTCAATATTTTTTAATGAAATAAAAGGCACTAGGTGAAGATTTCCAAGTACAACATTCTCACCGTTAAGATTGATATTTTACAATTCCATGTCAAACTTATTAATGATTTTCTTTTTCCTTTCACTTTGTACCCACTTCTAGTAATTGTTTTATAAAAAAATTAATATGAGCTTTTTTCTTACAAGATTTTATATTTGAAGACTTAATTCAATTGTTAACATGGCCTTGCCATTCATTGAATTTCTAACCCATTCAAAAAAAAGATATTAATTTCTAAAGTTCAAATTTGTCACCGGATTGAACCCCAAAATATCTTCTTTTGCAACTTTGATCTTTATAATCTAAGAATCTAATGGTCATTTTGCTCTCAAATTTTGTGCTCGCATGAAAATTCAAGTTGGGTATTAGATCTTACGGTTAAATGATGAAAAAACTAAAAAACATATGATTTCTTCTGCAACTTCCAAATGCTGCGTTTTTCATGGTTTTTTGTGAGAATACGGTCCTGGTCCTTTAGGGGTTAAACTGCCCCAATTTACACCCAAAAAATCTACTTGATTGGGGTGCTAAATTGTTTTCTTCATTAGAGTTTTCCGCAAACTGGATGCCACTTACAGCCTTAGTTTTATTGAAATCTTGGGAAACGTAAATTGAATGAGGTTCATTAATTAGAAAAAACTAGAGCATGCGCCGGATGAGCCGGTGGTGGAGATGGAAGCATTGATTTGGATTTGGCACAAGCATAAAGCTAATTTGGGGACATCATGGGCGGAGTCAAAGCTTGGGGCTCCTTGAAATAACTAAAATTGGTTGGATCAAGAAAAGTGAGGGTCTAAAGTTTTTGGGCACTGTTTTTGGAGCCTTGAAACTTGACACCTCCAGTTTTTTAAAAGCAATTGACATGTCTAATTTTATTGGGTTCTCAACCATAGTTTTCACAAACTTTAGTCCAGTCACCACTCTTTTACAGACTTTGCGGATAACTATATTGTCTTAATTGCTTAATCATCAGTTTGTGATCTCAGTGTCATTGAAGTACCTAAAACCCCTCTATTTACACCCAATTTCACCTCATTTTTTGCATTTAGTGATTACTTGAAGTGAGGTGAAATTGGATCAATTCCAAGGTGGAATTGGGGGTCAATGATAGGGTGCGGAATTGAATCTTGAGTGGTTTTAGGTATATTCACCTTTTGCCTTACACCCATGGTGAGGAGTGAGTTGTGATGCGGACAGTTCTATTAATTAGTTGCCAAGGTAGCACACTCAAGTACTTGTGTCTTAACCCTTTAGTGCTTAGGGTTGGTTATGGAGAAACCACAGTTTTCTAATGATTTTTTTTAAACCTCTCTCAGTTGAAATTAGGGATACTATTAATAATATCCAACCATATAAATGTAAGCATAGCTTAATCAAACAAGTGTCGGTTAAACTTTGGTAAGATCGGACTGTTGGATTGGAGGATTATAGTATGTCTTTGAACCGTATAATGGACACTCAAAAATGAGATTTTAGAGGATTTGTGACTTCAAAGTTAAATAGAATTTTGACTGAATTTTTAAAAATAGAAGTGAAGATGTTTAGCAATGACCTATGTCAACACCTCTCTATAGCAATCTTTCATGTCAAGAACGGACTCACACAAAATTATTGTGAATTTTATAAGTGAAAATCACTTATCCATGTACAATTTAGAACAAAAATTTATACGTTAAAATATGAAAGGAGTTGGTACATTGATCAAGATCAGAATATATATACTAGAGAACACAATTCAAAAAAAATTAAAATAACAAGATAACAAACTTCCAAACACAAGTAATACCGCATAGTACACGTGTTGTATTTATAAGTGTTTGCTGTATTTTAAGGTATTTACAGTATTTTGGTGTTTTGAACATCAGAATTTATACAGCAGATCATTTCATAATGATTTTTTTTCCCAACAGGTGTAGTATACAAGGGGGCACATCTGAATCTCGCAACTGAACTTCAAATACCTCACCGATTAAGAGATATGCCAATTGCAAGAGAAAAAATGACCCGTTTTAGGTTAGTTGGGCACTAAAGGGTTAATACTTAATTTTGTTCTTGAGCAGCCTTGGCTTAGTCCCTTTTCTACAACGCTACTGTATTGTAGAGGCATCATTCTTCAACATTAGAAATGATACCACTAGAATAGCACTGCAAACCTTTTAAACCATGTACAAAAGGGACTATAGAAAAGGGCCAAGCCAAAACTACCGTACTCGGCTATCAGGATCGGCAGCTCCTGCCGAATATTTAATTAAATTGCTAAATTGATACAAATAGTCTTCGGGATTTTGTGAATATTCTCGAAGATTCTCTTTTTCAACATACAAAGATAGAATAATTTTGAAAAAAATAATTTCCTAAAAATTTGGGCATCTCTTTTTATAATTATTTTTTGTCGACCCTGACGGTCGAGTACGGTATTCACCGCTTTTCATGGTGAAAGTTCAGTACTATACCCTGAGCAGCTGACATGGAATTAAATCATTCTATCAAAGTCAGGTGCTGCCATTTGGTGTAGTGCCCAGACTGAGCTGTTCTAAATTATTGCAGCAACTTGAGTAACCCTCAACACGTGCTCCATGTGAAGGATCACTAATTTTTTATTATGATTATTATGATTATTATGATTATGATTATTATTATTATTATTAAATTTTCGGAATATCGTACGTTGTGGTCAGTTTCAACATAATTTAATTGATTTGTCCAAAAGTGCCATCTGTCATCTTGTGATTGGTTACCGGTGACGTGGACCTTTCAAAATTTGAAGTTGAAATTCAATTTCGACACTAGGTTGTTTGAATTCAACCCTCATTTAGGGTACACTAAATGGCATATTTAGAAGAGAATTGAAGTTTTTTAACACAATTTGTTCAAAGGTGAAGAGAAATAGTGTCCCTACACTACATAGGAGTTTGCTACTTTCATTGAGTGCCATGTTGTTTACAAGTAATGAGAATGAGATGAGGTGACATGTCATGTTTATTATACAATTGCCATATGTCATTGGAACACTACATCCATTTTTTCTTACAAGGACACTATATCTCCCTAAAATTAAATAGTGTTCGGGTTGAGAAATAGTGTCCCAAACACTAAATACGCCATTTAGTGTAGTGATGAGGCTATTAACATCTATGAATTAGGATGAAGTAAGTAGGTAGCCAATGTGGATGAAATCACTTTGTTCGTCCAAAATATAATGATTTAGCTAACCCTCGATAAGTGTTACCCCGAGAAGTGTTAACTAAAATCATATATGTGTTGTAAAAATTTGCACTCTTGCAAAATATACTCAAATAGATAGATAAATAGAAACTTTGGTCCTCTTTCAAGGCCGGCATGAATAAAGTGTCCGTAATGTCAATGACCCAGTGCCCACCGGACAAAGGGCCATTGGAACAAAACTACTCTCCCTTGCTGGGAATGGACACTTTAGTAACCAAAATGTACTCACTACTAAGTGTTAACCCTTTAAGGACAAAGGATATATGGTTTTAAAATGAATATTTTAATGGAACTCTTTTTGAAAAGTATTCCCTCTGTCTCACTAAAAAGTCGTGATTTGGACTTAAAATCTGTTCCAAATAAAGTCATGATTTCTAAAACAGAGGAATATATGAGTATTGTTCACCATCTAAATGAGCACTGCATACACACATATACATATATAATCACAAATTCACATATTGATTTTAGCATGCATGATCGTATACTCTCGATCATGCATCACGAATTTGTGAGAAAGTATTAAAGCCAAGTCTTTCATCCCAAACCCAAATACGATTGTGTTATTTTTTTGAATGCTACTTGTAGCAATCTGAGATGACTGTGAAATGACAATTTTCTGCGCCACGTGTTTCAGGGTTGCAGGCAATCGTAACCCTAGAAATTTCAAGGGTGATTTTGCAGTACAAAGAGCTATGATTTTGGTGTGTCAATTAATTGCCCTCTCATACGACGTAGGAGCTTAATCCCAAAGTTTTAGTGGGGCTTTTTAGTGGAATAGAGGAGTATAATTGAAGTGGATATTCTTTTTATATTGTTAGATTGAGTGAAGAATAGTGCACGTGTTGGTTCAAAAACATGTTTCTCTAGAAGAAATTAAAACTCCATATGAACTTTTGAAAAATGCTTAAAAAATATGAGATTCAAAATGGGCTTCTTCATCATTAACCCTTCAAGGTCCAACCATGCATTTTTTGCATAATGAACAAATTTCATCCACGTTCTCTCATCCATCATGCACTTTTTGTAGCGTGAAAATTTTATGGTAGATTTTATGGGAAGTAGCTTTATACATGTGTAATCCGATTAGAAAGAGGATGATTTGTGAAAATTTTATGCCTCATTTCATGTTGCAGTGATTCACCCAAAATTTCAAGGATCTTAGTTTAAAAGTGCTCTTGAAAAAACCAACTCATAAAATTAAACAACCAACAAATCTCCAAAAATCACTACACTTAGAATATTACATTTCAACCCATCACAACAAATTTCATCAACAGATTGTCAATATCTTATTTGTAATCGAATAACAAAATAATTTTGAATTTTGTGTTTCAAATTTTACACAAAATATTGGTGATAACAATGGTAGATTTAACCATATGGATAGAATCTAAAATTCATAACGTACAGCTTTTATTCATACAAGTTCAAAATATCCCTCTTAGTTGCATATTATAATGCATTTTTGCAAAATTGCTGAATTTGGAGAGAGATGAGGATGTTTAGGAGTTAAGGGGTTAAATATAAATTCGTTAAAAGTGGATGTGCAATGTGCACACCAATATTGTACTTTAAAAAATAGTAAAATTGCATGATAAGGAGGTTGATGATTGCTAATCCTTTCCAGTTTAGTGCAAGAGCTTCAAAAATTGTTTAAATAGAAAGTTGGCGATGACTAGCTCAATGAAATTCACAGCCCAAATTTATAATCATTATTTTGTACCACATGCATTTTCACATTACATATGCATTTTTAACAGAAGCGGTGTATTAAATAATAAGTGTTAAAGTTGGCAAACAATGCATTATTGCATAAATATAGATCAGAATTACATTTTTTTTTAAATATCACGTAAATAATAACAAGTTGCTGAAAGATTATGATGTTTATACACCTCATGTGGTGAGAAGGTTCTCACTAAAATTAGTAACCATTTACAAAATATGTTCAAACACTTTGAAAGCAAACAAATACTTGGAGTGTAGAAGAACTACTATAAATTCTTATAGATGTAAAATAAGATTCACACTTTTTATATTTTAATCTTTCATTTTATAAATATTATATTTTGGCATTTGATGCCTTGTAAGTATTATTTTTTCAATTGTTATATATGTTATAATTTTTCATTCACTTGACCCTTAACCCTAAGGACAAAGAATCTCAAAGTAGACCTCATTTTTAACTTTTTTTTTGTAATTTTGAGTAGGTCCTATGCGAACTTCCTTTTGTTTAAATTCGTTTGTCTTTTGACCAACATGTTCAATGTTCTTTGTTACTTCGAGTGATATAAAATGTGCGCCAACATAGGCATACCTAGTTTATTGGCTCTAACCATAGAGAAGAGGCATTGCGGGGACACATTTTTTTGGCTAAATACCACTGTAGCAAATATATTCCGTCCATGATTCCACTGAAATGCATTCTCGTCCTTCTCCTGTTCTATTCTGGTCAGTGCACCTTGTAGCAGAGCTACTTGTTGTCTATGCCCCACCAAGGCAGAGACTATGGAAAAGCATGGTTTTCAAGGAGTTACATGGTTGAATAGTATAATCAAGCCATAAAAGTAAATCTAGGGTAAGTACTAAGGCAGAGACTACGCGACTAGTTGCTTGTTATATAACGCAAAGTGGTATACTCTACGACGGTACAACCGTGTTGTGTTGTACTATAGAGACCTTGGTGCTAAGACTGTCATAATAAAGGGACAACTGTAGAAAGGTGGTCTTTGAGCACCAAGGAATACTGCCATAGCAAGTTGTATTGTATCAATTGTGCTTCAAAGGGAGCTGTTTCAAATTCCAAAATCAGATGGTTTCTTGCTCATACTCCTGAGTTGCATACTGTGAAAATCATGTATACGGATTTCCAATTGATGTGTGAATGTCAAGGTTGTTATCTCACACAATTATATATGAAGCTATTATTACGTAAGTAATTGTTAGAAATGTCCTACAAATGTATGCCTTTGAAGTAATTAATTATTTCCGACCTGATGAGGAACAGCCCTGCAGCTGGTCATTACAAGAATGTAGCACTGCAGAAGACCAAATTATTATTTCATTAACCCCTAAAGAACCAAGAATTCATGGTTTTAAAATGACAAATTCAATCAATCATATTATGAAATATATGATTCAAATGGGACCAAATTTACATCACCGGAATCAATGAAGAACATTGCATATATTGGTCAAAAACTGAATAAATTGAAAAAAAGAAAGACCACATAGAATCTACTAAAGGGGTTAATCAGTCAACACTTGGATTCCACTCAAATACATTTCACATCGCTAGCTGTTGTGTGTCAAAACTTGCCCCCCCCCACTTGCTTCATAGAGGAAGGTCAATGTATGGCTGGCTCATCTTCATTTCCCAGAAACGAGAAGGATCTCAATGCCACATACAAATATCTGCCGAAACTAGACTAGATAGTTCCAAGGAAAACTTAAAAAGCTAAAGCCATCCATTAAATTTTGATCTACATGCTGATTCACCAGGCTAAGAAAAAGATACAGTTATGTTCACCTGAGGGCAAGCTTGTGGCGCAGGACGTCCATGATGGAGCCAAAATCGTCCGCCACGGAGATGGGAGGATTCGCGAACCGGCTGGTGATATCCGTGAGCTCACTGGAATGGTACTCGACTTTCGATTGCGTGAACTTGAGCCCATGAGCTGTGCTCACCACCACAGTCCTGTCGTTGGGCCCGATCACGCCACGTTCGCGCAGTTTCTGTAGAGCAACCAAAGCAACGCCCGTGTGCGGGCACGTGAACATGCCGGACATGTCTGCTTGAGCACAGATGTCCATGATCTCTTGCTCCGTCGCCTCCTCCACAATCCCATCGCACTGCGTCAAGGCGTAAATGGCCCTGTCAATCGACACCGGGTCGCCGATCTGAATGGCAGACGCAAACGTCGGCTGCGCTTTGATCGCCTTGAACGTCTCCCAGCCATCCCTGTATGCCCTGTACAGCGGGTTGGCGTTGGCGGCCTGCGCGCACACCAACCGCGGCATCCGGTCCACCAAGCCGAGCTCCTTGCACATGTAGAAGCCCTTGTAGAACGCGTAAATGTTACCCAGGTTGCCCCCGGGGACAATCACCCAGTCCGGAACCTCCCAGTCAAATTGCTGCAAGATCTCGATAGCCGCGGTTTTCTGGCCCTCCAGACGAAGGCTGTTGAGCGAGTTCGCAAGGTATATGGGAAGCTCGGAAGTCACCTCGCGGATGAGACGCATACAGCCGTCGAAATCGGTGTCCATGCTGAGCACCAACGCCCCGTTCGCAATGGGCTGCACTAACTGGGCTATGGAAATCTTGTTGGCAGGCAGGAAAACAATGGCCGGGATCCCCGCCGCCGCACAGTAGGCAGACAGAGCCGCCGATGTGTCCCCTGTTGACGCGCATCCCACTCCCAACAGCGGCTTGCCTCGCTTCCTCAGCCTGTTTACTTGCGACACCAGTACCGTCATTCCCAGGTCCTTGAAGGAGCCCGTGTGGCTGATGCCACAATGCTTCACCCATAAGTCTGTCATGTCCATGACCTGCAACCCAACCCCAATGTCAAACACATCATAAATGGAAAAACCTAAAACTACAATTATAAACATGAAACTCGTTTGATATTATCCTTAACATGAAAACATCTTGACGTCACCTGAAATGCGTCATGCAAAACATGGGTTTCTTATAGTGGTGGAAACTGCATTTGATGGGACAAGTGACACCAACCCCTGAAATGTACACCTCCAGTACATGTTCTCTCCTTAGAAAGCTTTATTAAATTCATATAAAGAGTACCAAACATTGAGAACTATCCCAACAAAAGTAACGAAGAAGAAAAAACCACTTAAGTAAAAGAATTTGTTGTATTTTTTTCTTTGTTCTTCATAACAACTAGGAATGGAAAAACACCAGATTTGATAACTTAAAAAAGGGAATACAAAATAATAAGTTAACATGGCACTGGGTGTATCCTGAGCAGCACTCCATCCCAGAGACTACCCAGTGGAGAGAATGTACAATTCAGGGGGTGGTCATGTCCCCTGAGCATCAGCACTTCAATTTCTGATCCTTTGATGGAAACTGTGTTTTATTTTTCATGTGTAAGAGACTAAGAGAGACCATGAACTACTCATGAACGAAACGACTACAATAAGTTAAAAGAATGTGAAAAATAAACGGCTATTAAACCCAAAACTAGAGTACCGAGATGATTATCATGGAACCATGAACATGCTAAAGAGCTCAATTTCTGATGGAAACTGCGTTGATGGGACGAGTGCTGGCTCATGGGACATGACAACCCCTGAAATGTACACCTCTGGTAAATTCTCTCCATAGAACACACACTAGGGCAGAGCAGCACTCCCAATGTGCAAGTCCCTCTCTAGACTTTTCTTTCTCCATTCTCTACCTCTCTGTAGAATTGTTGAACACCCCGTGAAATGTACACCTCGGGAACATGTTCTCACGCGTTCACAGGGTGTCTCCTGAGCAGCACTCCCAATCTGCAAGTCTCTCTATGCAAGTCTCTCTCTAAACTATTTTCTCCATTCTCTTCCTCTCTGAGCAGTGATTTTTTGTTGCTAATTTTAGCTAAATTGCTACACAATACAAAGGATTTTTGTAAAAATGAGGGAATAATAGCCAGATTTCCTACATGGAGTCAAGATGTGTAGCCTCTTTAAACCTAGGTATTGCCTAAGTAGCATCTAGGCAACACATGTGTATTACCCTGATATTACCTACAAATTAATATGAAAAGAGCATCCGGATTTCTCTTCAAGCCATGGAAAAGTAGCAAAAATGCTTGACTGTCTCCTGACAGAAAAATTTATTGTCTCTGAGTGAAAAATTGGTGGACACGGAATGTACGCATGTACACAGGGAGTCAAACTTAACTATCCAAGCATTTACAGGGAAGGGTTAGGATTTTTCTCACCTCTCTGCCAAAGCGCTCGGCCCAGAACAAGTTGGAATTCCCTTCAAAAACACTAACAATATCATCATCGTCAATCTCCGGCAACACCCACTCCTTCTTGCTCCAAACTCCCGAGCCATAGGGCCAAGTGGTCTTCCCCACACGCGAATCAAACAGCTTGCGCCAATACTCCCCATCACCGGCTTTCTTCAACGCCTCCATGTCGTGCTTGACGTCCAACAACGCGCCCGTCTGGCTGCGGTAGATCACCTCGTCCAGCGAGTACTCCTCATCAGTGTCCACCCCGGGGGAAAACGGCACGTACTTGGCGGAGAACGGCGTGGGCTCACTCCCCGCGCACTGCCGCCGCGCCTCCTCGCGGATGTCCCCATTTCTCCCCTGTTTCTTTACGGGCCCATTGGAGGGCGAATTCGGCTTGGCCGAATCCGTCGCGACCTCCTCCAGCGTCACAGCGACAGCCCCGGGCACCACCGAATCCTCTCCTGCCGCTGCTCTCACGAATCCTCTCCTGGTCGCTGCGACGAGGGGTTGCTGCGCCATTTTCGTCTTTGAATGGGTCGTGAGAGAATGCGAATGAAGGCCTTCGAAGCGTGTGTGGGTTGCTCCTGGGGCGATGATTCCGAGCGCGCCAGATGCTGCGAGTGCACCCACCATCGCTGCGATTGAATTGCTGCGAGAGGAAAACTTAAAGGATCGATTTCCGGCACCGATTGATGCCAGAGGTGGCAGAGCTGCGGGGAGCGAAGGAGCTCCTGCTGCTGGCTGAGAGTGGGACCTCATCGCTGAGGTTCGGATGGATGAGGATTTTGGATGACTCCCGCCCTTGTTGGATGAACATCCTCATTCGTCGTCACTCTCCAAGTTGTGGGATCTAGTACACCGAAATCACCATAAACTGTGGCCCACGGTATTTACGAGAGGCTTTAACCCCTAAACGTCTGAAAGTGCCTTTGCGGCCAGTAGAATATGGTGTATTTTTTTAGTATTTGGAATGGATTCAGACCTTTTATAGGTTTGAGTTCAACACAAAAGCTGAAATTTACATCAATGCGGTTCTAGTGAGCTATTGAGATCCCAATTTAGAGCTTCTTGTTGGTAGCAAATGCCAATTATACAGCCACGTATCTACTATCCCCGTGGGACTTTTAGGGGTTAAGGTAAGGGTACAATTGTCGTCAGTTTAAGCGTTTCGATGTACATGGAGCGCTGATTTTCAATGATAAAAAATTGCAGCACATAAAACTTTGGGTTTTAATAACCAAGCTCAATTTTTAATTGATTTTTTCACAATGTATGATTTTATTATAAATTTTCAAACTTAATATGCATAGACCACTATTGATGTTAGTAGGTGTACCAATAACTGTCTTTCATTTCTAATTCAATGATATTGCTAACTTGGTATTCATAATTAATGCTTGTGATAACTAGATTGGGAACTGCTGAAGTTGAAACATGTGCTTTTATAGGTGACCACAATTGGTACCAAACAATTTCTAGTGCTTCTACCTTACTAATAATTATTTCTTCAAAATATTGCTGTAAAATTCATCCAAATGGGATGAAAAAAATTCAAGTTGGATGAAATTTTGTTAAATGGATGATAACATGCCCAAATGGATGAATGTACCCACGCCATTTATCCACCCACAGTATATGGTGATTTCATTGTAGCCAGGGACTTTTTTTTGCAATTTCCCATTTTTCGAACATGTGGCACTATTGAAACAAACATTGTAGCACTTTCATCTTGTGTAGATTTCAGATGAAGTCATCACAATTGAATCATAATTTGTTCAAATGGATGAAAATATGTCAACATGGATGAATATTATGACGATAAAGGAATGAATTTTCGGTCCCAATTTAGCTCTTTCTAAAAATAATTTTGCTTTTTGTGTTATATTTGCTAGCTAAAAATGGTTGAATTGAACCAAAGTTTTTTTATTTTTGGACATACATTTTGAAATGAAGCCAAGTAAGGAAAAAAATGAATAGAATAATATATTTATATTTATGTTTATATTTATGTTTATATTTATATATTTATATATTTATATATTTATATATTTATATATTTATATATTTATATATTTATATATTTATATATTTATATATTTATATATTTATATATTTATACACATTTATAACATTATTTATTACAAGGGAATTGTATTCAAATATAAGTGAGTTTAGTAAATTTTTGAAAGGATTTTAGCAATTTCATTCACCTTTGCAACCAACTTTTTAATGTAAAGGTAATGACTTCTAAAATCAAACAAGAATCTAGCAAAAATTCACTCAAAAAAATTAGTTGATTGGCACTACACAACAAAAGAGATATTTAGGAGTACAAATATCCCAAGTCTCCATCATACAGAAATTTTAAATGAAATATTTGCAATAAATGCTAGGATCCACATAACATTGTATAACTACATGTATAACCAATGGAAAGCTTTCTTCTAAAGAAGTTTGGGGATGGCATAACATCCTTGACTCTACAAAGTCCCATCCCTATAAAAAAATTATCCACTGCATTTTAAATATACCTTTTTCTGCAAGCTTGTAAATGATACCAAATTGATTCTAAATTTATATCTCACCTTAGTAATTGTATTAGAGAGGAATGTGGAAAAAATCTTTCCTTTGAATTAGGCTTTGTTGCCTTTGGCTTTAAAAAATTTGTTGTCTCCTTCTGCAAATCTTATTTGTTTCCTTCTTTGCTTCTAAACTTCTACATTTATCTTAATTTGGTAAAATATTTCTATTAGATTAAAATTAAATTAAAAAATTAAAAATTAAAAAAACTATTGGATATTACATAGGCTCTAGAAAGAGTAGGTTGTCCTATACTAGAGTTTGGTACAACAATTTCAACGGCATAACCGTCCTCACCTACATGCATGCATAATCTACAATATATAATAGATGCTTCTTATACTAGGACAAGAGTGTTATAGCAATGTCATTCATAAAATATTACTCATGGGATGTTTATAAAGAATGATTTAGAATTTAGTGTACTTCATTGGTTATTGGGGTTATGTCACACCCTAGATTTAAGGTAAGGACCTATATTTTTAACAGTAAAAAGAACCACTACCCCACTAGTAAATAATGTTATGTACATCCAAATTTTCTTTAGGCCTCTCCAAATAAGCAATTTTGATGATGTCAACATCTCCTCCAAGTGCTGTTTTTACATGGAATTCTATTGGATCTTTACCGATGTGTTAGTGCCACATGATACATTTAAAATAAAGTGTGTATTCATTTCAAATAAATGCATATACCATATCTTAGTATGGTAATTAAATTATGGGTTCATCGTTAAAGTCCAAATGGATGAATTTTGGATGGTGCCAAATTGATTAGCAACTTAATTTGTCGTTGTTCTCCAAGTTGAAGGAGCTCTCAACACTATAGTATGTCCTCCACCAAATATGGGGAGTATTGTATTAAGGTTTAGCATTACCATAGTGTGATCGTATTCGTCACAAAAAAAAAAAAACAAAAATATGAATTCTCATGTAGGATTGCAATGGAGTAACATCACATGGCACATTTTAAACAAGAAGTAATTTGTTTTTGACAAATATTGCATCATACTACACTAATTAAAATTATTGGATTTAAATGGAAGTGGAAGAGGCTTTGCATAATTGACAATGAGACAAACTTAACGTTCTTTAGAGGCCCACTATTGCACCTCTGAATTTCAAGCATTTATCAAGGGGATCAAAGGATTGATAGAGAATTTTCTTTAGCTTAAGTTGGTTCAAGCAACAAATATTGGAGAGTTGGACTATTTTATTAGTAGTTTTCTACAATGTTGCTATAGTGAAAAGGGGTGTGGTCCAGCAAGGGCTTAAGAATGTTATGAAGTTTGAATAGGTTCATATTCAATAAACAAGCATGTTTTATAATGTACTTGATATAAGGAGAGAACTAGAATCTTTCGTAGTCTACATGCTTGTTTGCAAAATTGTTGAAAATTTTGAAATTGATTTAATAATAAAAACTTGATTTTTGTATAGAAATTGTTGGGATAATTTAACATAATAATGTGTATGTTGAAATAGGATCTTAAAAACAAACCGATTGTTTAACAAATTCATTGCTCCCTCACATCAACTCTTTCTTTCATTGGTGATGAAGATTTTAGGATATTGGAAAGCATTGTATAGATTTGGTAGGAATTACTAATAATATTCATCATGGTTTCTAATTGGAAACCATTTTTAATACGATATACAAGATGTAGAGTTATGCATGTAAGTATTGATTTAAAAAAATAATGAAATTGAATTTACCCCATTATAGAGTGCTATTTATACTTGACAAGTAATAATGTAAACTCTAAAATAAAATAGAATCTCAAAAGAAATCACATGAAAGCATGTTCTATAGATATCATATATATATATATATATATATATATATATATATATATATATATATATATATATATATATATATATATATATATATATATATATATATATATATATATATATATATAGAATATTTATTTCTTTTAAACATATTCTCTATAACCTTTTAAAAAATCTAAATATATATAGTTTAGAAAAACTCATTCAACGCCTCTAAGAAAACATTCAGGTATATAGTTGCAAAAACAATTATATTAATGAAAAAGATTTGAATATATAAAAGAGTCCTAGAATTATTTGTAACAAAGACTACACTACAAAATTTGAGCACTATTTTTCTGATTTTTTACTTTAAGAATATTTGAAAATATTATGTTATACATTTTAAAAAAATTATTTCAACTACATATGTTTAATTATTATATATACACTTATTATGCATGATAACTTAATGTTATATATTTCATATTTTATATTGCTTCAATTTTTAATATTCACTTTCTGGAATGAAAACAAGTAAGTAAATACACACACAATATAAATATAAATATATAAATATATAACGATATAAAAATAAAAATGAAATAAAAATAATAAATAATAATAAATAATATATATATTCATTCACCAATTTTCAACTTGTATATGCAAAACTCAAATTATCTATTGCAAATTTTAAATATAACATACATAGAGCCAAAACTTGCATCTTTTCCAAAATAAAAAATATAGCCAATACATTTTACAAAAACCATTAATCTCTTTTATTTCTTCCAGAAATCCTAATAACCACATAAAATGCACAACGAAAAAAAATTCCAAATGCTATTGTAATTACTAAACATTTCCATTTATTTAGTTCCTCAATTTCTTTTGTTACTAGAATATCATGTCCAGTTAAAATACATGATGTCGGAGCTAATTGTGCATATGGTGTATTTTGTAATTGAGGTAATGTTCTCATATAATGCAACATTCCATCTACAATGTTTTCATCTAAACTGGCCAATGGAGTACCTTGTAATAGTCGTCGTCCAAATTCAAAACATGACTTTGTCTCACCAAATTCGTTAAGCAAAACAGCTTCATACGGATATTTGATAATTGAAATATAATGGAACCATCTCCAATACCAAGGGATTCGTAACCTTGAAATAAAAAATCCGCTCAACAGTAGAAAATATGCAAGCATTGCCACAGTTACTGTATACCCAACCATTACGTTGGGCATAATAGCTGATAACAATGTCACAAAAGAATTACCAGCCCAGAATGATGCCCACACAATAAGGAAAAAGAAAAAGAAACCAGAACCTCCACCTGCTAATCCCACTGCCCACCACATGATGATGCAGAAAGCCATAGATAACACAGCAAGAAATGGTACATATATAATTGCATGTGCAATAACATACGACGACTTGCGATATGCATTTGTTGACGTTTCTCTCATAAATATGTATCGTTCTTCAAGGAAAACTGGTAATACATCTGCGCATGTGTAATACGTTGTTGACATTGCAAAAGCAAAAAATCCTAATCGTTCCTGCAATATATCCATCAATTCACATATATTACTTTATTTTTACTATTCAATCCATGTATAATTTATTTATTTAAAAATAAATAAAATTAGACAAATGTATGGAATATAAACTAATCAGGTACTAAATTTTTTAATTCTTTTTATACAAATCCAAACGAGACAAGGTAACTCTATTGTAACACTATATACAAGTATACAAGTTGACAACTATAAAATAGTTATTTAGGAATTTGACTAGTTTGGATGAAGATTTGATGATGAACCTCTAAATGGTAGTCTTATGTTAGGATACAATTAAATTTTCTAAAGACTAGGGTTTAATTCTCATAGAAGTATTTCCTTGAATTTCGACCATGGCTTGATATAATTACTTTTTATTTTTATTTTTTTAAATAATGTAAATTGTATTGAAGCAACCCTAGTACAATATAGTGCTCTACAATCAACTCTAATATATGAATTTCATATCAGATATTTTCTTGAATAAATAAAACTATAAATAAAACCCATAAAATCTCTCAAAATTTTAAACTCTCAACAAATTCAAAATGTGCAATTATGGTATACTAGATGACATTATTCAAAACCTATATTTGCAATGTACAAAACCTATATTTACAAGTTCAATCCAATGCATGTGTTTATTGTCAACTCAATTGGAAAAAAATTGAATTAATTTTTCTTTTCCTACACTAAATGGCGTATTTAGTGTCCAGGACACTATTTCTCAACTTGGACACTATTTAATTTTAGGGAGATATAGTGTACTTGTAAGGAAAAAAATGGATGTAGTGTTCCAATGATATATGGCAACTTTATAATAAACATAGCATGCCACCTCATGTCACGCTGATTACTTGGAAAGAGCTTGGCACGTTCGATGAAAGTAGGAATGACAAGTGACAAACTCCTACGTAGTGTAGGGACACTATTTTTCTTCAACTTGAATGAATCATGGTAAAAGACATCAATTCTCCCCGGGCACTAAATACGCCATCAAGTGTACTGAAAATCCCAAAGACACCTTTGATGAAGAATGCTACGTCATTTCTACAAAGACAACCTCACAAATTGGTGCGAAAGACAAACACTGTATTTAGTCCCCTAAAAGACCAAGAAGCCCAAATTGAGTCTCATGTTTTTTTTGAGTAGATTCTATGTGGACTTCTTTCTGTTCATGTTTATTTGTTGCTTGACCAACACATATAATATTCTTAATTATAAAAATTAGTCTCATCTTAATTATGATTTTTCACAATATGATCAATTGCATTTGTCATTTTAAAACCATAAATCTTGGGTCCTTCAAGGATTACTCCTCTGTCCTATATTAAGCTTCCACAACGCCTTGTGAATTTGTCTCACATTACCCCCTAAACGTCCTCACCCCTCTCCAAATTCGGTAGTTTTGCAAAGATGCATCATAAAATGCAACGCAGAGGGATATTATGAACTTGATGTATCAATAAAAGTTGTACATTATCAATTTTAGATACTATCCATACGGTTAGATCTGCGATTGCTATCACCAATAGTTTTGTATAAACTTTGAAGCTTGAAATTGAAAATTCTTTTGTAATTTGATTACAAATAAGATATTGACAATCTATGGTGAAATTTGTTGTCATTGGTTTGAAATGTAATACTCTAAGTGTAGTGATTTTTGGAGATTTTTTGGTCGCTTAATTATATGAGTTGACTTTTTTTAAGAGCACTTTTACGTTGAAATCTTCAAAATTTTGGGTGAATCACTACAACATGAAATGAGGCATAGAAATTTCATAAATCATCCCCTTTCTAATTGGATCACACATGTATGAAGCTAACTTTCTATAAAATCTATAGTAAAAAATCCACACTGCAAAAAATCAATGACGGATGAAAAATCTGACTATTGTTCACATTTTGGACGGTTGGACGTTTAGGGGTTAAGCTTCATGTTTGCTCAAACTACTACTCCTACTGGCTTAGGGTCCACACCATTGGATTAGTTAAGTTGTCTATGTTCAACGTAGGGTTAGAGTGTAGTGGACAAACCTGGACACCTTGGTAAGTGGTATCAATGTGCCAGAAGATGGTGGCAAGAATGAAGCTAGTGATCATCACCGTTGCCAAACGCATCCCGAACAATTCCGGTGTGCGCTTGGTGTTCCGCCACGACCGCTGCACAAGCACCGGGATCTCCGCCCACGCCGGATTTGCAAACAAGCACACCATGGCATCATTGGTGTCCGAGTCGGTTTTACAAAACCTCCGGAACGCATTCGCCACTTTACACTTAGCTGGCTTCGTGGCTTGCAATTTCTCGCTCAACAACACGCTAGATGTGGGGGCCCTTGAGTCCTTTTGTACCAAGCTTGGGGACTTTGATTTTGCCTCCCACTCTTTGCAAAACTTCACCAAAGGCTTGATTCCTTCCTGTCAATGTGAACATCCCCATCATAAACTCTAAGTAGAAAAGTTTGTTTTTTGGGTTCAAATTTGGTTGACATTGTTACACTAGTAGAAAAGGTGGCATTGCCGAGGGAGTCGTTCAGGCATGTAGTGCTCAATTCCACGCATGCATAGTGATTTTCCCTGGGGAGCGCCACCTTTTCTACTAGTGGTATTGTTAAGTCCTAGATTTTTTACCCCTACTAAAGTTTCCAAAATTCTTTCCGATACTTTTGAATATTCTTGAATGCTCTTTTCTTCATATCTTAAGTAAGTTTTTCTTGTTTGATTCTTACTAAATTCTCTTATACAATGCCAAATGTCCTCTGGTTCCAAGAAAGTTACTGTATCTGTAAAATTTGATCCAAAATAATAGGGGGCTTTGGATGAGTGAGTGATGTGTTTGGGTTTAAATTAGGCCAATACTCTTTTTTTGGGTTTAACCCATTAATGGTAAAAAAAGTGGCCACTTCCATCTCTTCTGAAGTTCAAATAAATCATTTAGGAAGCTTAACACCATGCACCAATAGAAGAGAATATCTTACATTTTTTAACCCCTAGAGGACCAACGACTTGTGGTTTTAAAATGACAAATTTAATTGATCATATTGTGATTGATACTATTCAAATAGGACCAAATTTTATATCAACAGAATCAACAAAGAGCATTGCATGTGTCGGTTAAAAAAGAAATGAATTTCAACAAAAGAAACTCCACATAGAATCTACTAAAAAATGCTCAGAAAGAACATGAGACCCAATCTAGACTTCTTAGTCCTTTAGGGGTTAACAATAGAAACATATTTTGAAAGTTGATGTATTTGACTATTATCTTCTAAAGCGGAATAGTGATTTCTTAGTTTGGAGATCAACTTAGTGGTTACATTAGGTTGATGAATTTTCTTTTGGTTTGATGGACAAAAGTTTTTTTTAAAATTTTTAATTATGGATTATTTGGTTGTATTGAGGAAATAAAAAATTGGTGTAAGGGTTTGGAAACAATGAGAAATGGAAAGATTACTTGTGATGCGTAGAGTTCTTGGATGAGATCGAGGGCGTGTTCGGTGGGATTCTCGTGTTTTGGAATGGGATGTCCGTACTCCTCAAAAAAACGGTTGAGATCGGTAGCCGTTCCTCCGTAAATTTTCTCTCCGAAGGCGAGGATGATCAAGTGGTTGAACAAGCCCATGATGCGGTAGCTTGGCTGATGGATTGATAACACCACTAAGCTTCCTGTTTGTGCAATTTTTTTGAGTGTGCACACCTGCTCGGGCGATTGAAATTGTAATAAGAAGAATTAGGGTTTTGTAGCTGGAATGTATGAATGCATAGAAGGAATTTAATAAATTGAAAGGACAAGGGTGTTCATCTTACCACTAAATATACACTAGTGGAGTAATTAGAATTAAAATTTTCTTAGTTGTAGGGAAAAAATTGATGAAATGGAAGGAAAAGGGATATTCAACTCACCCCAATATATGCTCATAGAAGGAATACAATTGAAAAACCAATCTATGTGAAATGATTGTAGAAAACACCTTTGATGAATTGGAAAGGATAAGAATGTTCTACATACCACAAGTAGAAAGGTATTCACAGCTGTAAATCATAATTAAGATTTCATAGTTGGAATGATTGAATTTGATGAATTAGAAGGGGAATGGATGTTTAAATTACCACTACGTATGCAAGGGCAGAGTAATTAAAACTATAAATCAAAATTAGAGTTTCATGGCTATAATGATTGCTGAGGAAGAAGGGATGTTCAACTTATCACTACATATGCATTGGAGTGATCATAATTGTCAATAAGAATTAGAGTTTTGGAGCTAGAATGATTGTAGAGATGAATTGGTAGGAGAAGAGATGTTCAACTTACCACTAGATATGCACTAGCAGAGTAATCAAAATTAGGGTTTTGTAGTTGAAATAGTGCAATTTGATGAATTGCCCAAGGAGAGGGATGTTCAACTTACTATTAGTTATGCACTTCTAAAGTGATCACAATTGTAAATCAAAATCAGGGTTATAGTTAGAAAGAAAGACTTTTGATAACTTTTTATTCATTAGTAGAGAGATTAGAGTTCTAAGTCAATATTAGGATTTTGTAGTTGGAATGATTGAACTTGATGAATATAAAGGGGGAAAGGGTTCAACTTACTACTAGATGCTAGTGATCAGAATTGAATTAGGGTTTTGTGCAAGGAAGAAATGTTGAAGAATTGGACGGGGAAGGGATGTTCCCCGTACCATCAGAATGCACAAGTAGAGTGATGAGCGTTCGAAACCAGAATTAGGGTTTCACGGTTGCAGGAAAGGAATTTGATGAAGGGTGCTCAGCTTAGCACTAGATATGCACTGATAATAGAGTGATGAGAGTTCTAAACCAGAATTAGGGTTTGGCGATTGCAGGGAAGAAGTTTGATGAAGGGAAATGCACTAGTAGAAGAGTGATGAGAGTTCTAAACCAGAATTAGGGTTTGGCGATTGCAGGGAAGAAGTTCGATGAAGGGAAATGCACTAGTAGAAGAGTGATGAGAGTTCTAAACCAGAATTAGGGTTTGGCGATTGCAAGGAAGGAGTTTGATGAAGGGAAATGCACTAGTAGAAGAGTGATGAGAGTTCTAAACCAGAATTAGGGTTTGACGATTGCAAGGAAGGAGTTTGTAGAAGGGAAGTTCAACGTACCACGAGATACGCACTGGTAGAGTCCAATCCAGACGTCGGCTCGTCCAGGAACAAGATGAGCGGGTCATGGACAATGTCGATGCCAATGGACACACGGCGTCTCTCACCTCCCGACACGCCGCGGTGACCTTCATTGCCGATGATAGTATTGGCAACTCGCAGCAGGCCGAGCTGATCCAGCAAGTTGTTCACCCTGGCCACTTTGGCCGCCTTCGATTGCGATGGCGGCAGCCGGAAGAAGGCGGAAAACATTAGGGTTTCTCTCACCGTCAGCATCGGGTACAGCAAATCGTCCTGTCAGATCAATTGCAACTTATTAGAACAACGCAGGTCGGGATTCGCAACATGACATTGCAAAGAGCTCATGCCTACTAATCGGTCGCTGAACTGATCCTGTTTTTTTCCGTTCAAATTAGGTTGTGCTGAGGTTTTAAGTTCAAATTTGATTGATGATGTGTTTTTGTTCAAATTAGGTTTATCATTCTACTATCAGTGTATATCTAGCTAAGCTGAACTTCCCTTCATCAAACTCCTTCCCTGCAATCGAGAAACTCTAGTTCTGGTTTAGAACGCTGATCATTCTACTATCAGTGCATATCTAGTGCTAAGCTGAACATCCTTCATCAAATTGATAAACTGGAGAGTTGTTTTGGCTCAAATGAACTTATTAGAAACTACAGGCAGCGATTACAAGTTTTTCTGCATCCTCGTTTTCACGAACCAATGCAAAGAGTGCAATGGTCATGTCCTCACAAAGTAAGCGAACAGATTGGTGCTAAGCTAAACACCCTTCACCAAATTCCTTCCCTGTAATCATGAAACCCTAATTTATCACTCTCATCACTCTTCTATCAGTGCATATATCTCGTGGTACTACATTGAACTTTTCTTCACCAAATTCCTTCCCAGCAATTGATCGTGAAACCCTAATTATGGCTTATCATCACTCTTCTATCACTGCATATCTCGAACTTTTCTTCACCAAATTCCCTAATTCTGGTTTGAGTCATTGTAAAGTAGTGATGAGGATTCATGCCTGCATAACGTAAGCGGAGATGTTGCGGAGCAATCGTTCGCTGAACGCGTTCCCATTCAACGTCATACTCCCCTTCACAGAATCGATCCGCCGAGCGAGAGCATCAATCAGAGTAGATTTACCGGACCCGCTCGGTCCCATGACGGCCAGAAGCTCCCCATCGCGAGCCTCACCGGAGATTCCGCCTAACAACCTTAACGCCTTCGGTAACGGATGCGTGGATCTCCCCGGCAACACCGCCCGCTTAAACCGCTGCCACCGGGAAAGCTTCTTACATACAACGTAAGTAAGTCCACTGAATTGCAAACACAGTTTCTGCGCAGGCCTCTTCTCATCATATGCAGAGGAATGTTCAACTAGAATAACTTTATGCGCTTCTTCATGCGCCTCTTCTTGTGTCTGTGTTGGAGGACTAATAAAGAGGTCCTTTGGCTGTGTCAGTGGACCAAACAGTCCCGGTGGTGGTGCTGCAGAGAGCTCTGGATTCATAATATTAGGGTTTTCCTCGACGTCCTCAACGAGCGAACGCCGTGATGGAGGTTCACTGGAGCTTGGTTGGAAGTCGGTAATAACGCCAGAGCTTAAGCCATTAATGCCGACTGTGTTTTGTGACGGTGATTCCTCCATATTGAAATCAAGAGGGTTATCGGCAGGATGCAGAATTGGCCCCTGATTGTCCTCAGATTGTGCTGTAGTAGCTTTGTGTCGACCGGCCGCTGCGTCTTCCAAAGATCGGTAACTTGCTTCCAACTCTCTCCTGCGCGGCACTTTTGGCTTTCGAGGCGGTTGTTCTTCTGCCATGTTTGATATGCACTTCAAGATAAAATTTCACACAGCTAAAGATGGAGAATGTTTGCAATCGCTGATGTGCACTTCAAGGTAAAATTTCATACAGATCTGATGCCCTAAAGATGCAGAATGGCTGATATACACTTCGGTACAATTTCATCAACTCTCCACTTTCAATTTATCTCAAGTTTCTCAACCCTATCTTGTGTTTGTAAATAACTTGTTGAATTTTTGTTCTTTCATACAGATCAAAGGACTTGCGTTTCTACTTAACCCCTAAAGGACCAAGGGTTCGTGGTTTTAAAATGGAAAATTTCACTGATCAAATCGTGAAAAACATAATTCTGATGGGACCAAAGTGTATATCACTAGAATCAGTGAAGAACATTGTGAGCGTTGATTAAAACACAAATAAATTTGAACAAAAAGAAGTCCACATAGGACCTACATCAAACTGCTTAAAAAACATCATGAGGCCCAATTTGGGCTTCTTGGTCCTTTAGGGCTTAAGAGTTTTAAATTGGCTGGTGTTGTATTTGGTGAGGTTTTTTCTCTGTTGCCCTAAAGATGTCAGGATTGAATTTCACTGTCTGAGAAATGCATCTTTAACATCATCTGAATCATCGCAAAGATTACATTGACAATTACCCTGTTCGTTCTCGTCTGACATTCCTCTCATGTGGTTATTATTATACACAGGCACGTTATACAGAGCAGCCTTCGCGAAACGAGGATCACATCAATCTGCTCACTGTTGTTTTGCAGGCAGAGAGAGAGAGCGGCAAGTTTGTCCCGAGACTTTGCTCTCAAGAGAACAGACTTCTTCTTAGATTTGGTTTTGTTTTCAGTCCTTTGAAAACTTGGATGATTTCATACAGATCTGATACCCTAGAGATGCAGAATGTTTGCAATGGCTGATATTATACACTTAGGGTAAATTTCATACAGCTCTCACTCCAGATCTGTTGCCCTAAAAATGTCAGGATTGAATGAGAGATGCCCTAATCATTATCATCGTCTTTTCTTCTGACATTACTCTCATGTGGTCATTATACACAGGCTCTTTATACAGAGTAGACGAGGATTAGATCAATCTGCCCACTGTTGTTTTGCAGGCACAGAGAGAGTTACATATCCTGAGACTTTGTTACATATCTTAAGAGAACAGACTTGTTAGAATTGGTTTTGTTTTGAAAACTTGGATGTCTGTCTGTCTGTCTGTTTGCAAATGGTGCCAACTTATGAGTGTTGCTGAATGCAGAGCTGCGAGCCTGATGGTGGGCTATTGCCGTTTACAAAAACTCTCTCTGCAGGGTCATGTCAAGATATATGAAGACCTAATGGATGAATGCCTGTAACTGGCTTCTTGATACCACACAGGTGTGTCCCATACCGAATGACAATCTTCTTGGTGTGATACTGAACTGGAAGGTAAGTACTCCTAATTGCAACCCTTGCCCTTTTTGCCTAAGGGCCGCTTCACACTATGACCGAAGGTCGAGAGGCTATCGATTTCCACCAATCACATTGCAAGAAACCAAGAATTCGGCCTCTCGACCCTTCACACTAGAAGCCAAAGTCCAAAGGCCGTCGCCCTTCAAAATGTCTACATGGCAACACTTTTTGACCAAGGTTGACGGACTCTCGAAGGAAGTTTGGGTCGAACGGGAATAGAAACCCAAACTATGGTCGAGAGGCTGTCGATTTTTTTCCATAAAAAATCAAAACTATATTTTATTGCCTATTTTCAGCCCATTTCTTTGGACTCTCAACAAAGTTTGGCCACTCAACCCCACGGCCTCTCGACTTGGACGGCCATAGTGTGAAGCGGCCCTAAGATGTACACATAGGGTTGATTTTGGGTAGCACTTTGAAAAATCACAGTTTATTCATACCATGTGCAAAAAATACTTGCATTTGAATTCTCTTTTCAATGGTCAACAAAAATAAAAATAAGGAACTATGGTCAGATGCTTTTAAGTGTACATGCCTTACGTGATATGAATTTGTAATTTAACACATGTACGGTACACTACTTTTTGCTAATAGTGCTACTCACACTAACTATTTACTTGAGACTATTATTTTTTACACAACATGAATATTTTTAGAGAGAGAAAATATATTGAAACTATACATGTAGGAGGAACTCTGGAAACATAGTTGGTAAAAAATATTCATGTTGTGTAAGATGTTATAGCCTTTTTAATCAATTAGTGTAGGCGACACTATTAGTAAAAGTAGTGTTGTAACAAGCATAACAACCAAGGTGATGTGTAACCAATTCGGTTGAAGCTGATCCAAGGTGGAAGGGGAGAAGATTTTCTAAATCCGGTTTTTGGTAACCGTAAATACCCTAGTTTCAATGGTCAGTGGTAACAAGAATAGTAAATCCTACCCTCTAATTCTTAGGATCTCCACCAGCACTCTGGATAGCTCTCTGGCTCTGGAAAAATGGATGTGGATGGGTCGGTCAACAATTTATTTGGAGGGAGACACTAAATACAATAACCTAGTTCAAGGCCCTCAAAACCACTCAAGCTAGTGTATTTCTCTTCTCAATTTCATATCCTGATTGGGATACAATGAACCCAACACTGAATTAGGAATTTTTGCACTTGGCCAAGTGCATTGTTCGATGGCCACGACGGAGCAAAATTTGCACATTTCTGAAATCTTACCCCTAAAAAAATTTATATTCTCATTTTCTAAATAGCAACAACACATTCACTCATATTGAATTTGCCATGAATTAAAAGAAAATTAAACATAATGTGCAATATTTTTTTTAATACTATCTGATAGAAAATCAAAACAAAACGCTTCTTTTCATATAAAAATGAAGGCACACATTATGAAGTAAATAATATTTGTACTATCCTACTACATCAAAGGGTTCTCCCTTGAATACATTCTTGATCTATACTACTGTTCCACTACGATCTGCTCATATGTATAATTATCTTCTTCTCCCAAATGATGATACTTCACTCGCGCGAGGTCATGGTATAATCCATCAACTCCAAGAGTCCAAGTGTCATAGAATGATCTGCCAATGTCAATTGAACAAATATAAGTCAAATTTGGACTTCTTTAACCCTTAAACGTCAGAGCGTTCAGAAAGTGGACGACTAACAGATTCAAACCCTTCTCACGTTTTCATCAATGCTTGGATGAAAGTCATCCAATTCTTTGGAGATTCTTCACCAAGTTGTTGTCTTATCTAACGGTTGGATTTAGTCATACTTGATTACATATTTTTCTAAAATTACAAGTGTAGAAGTATGTCAAATCGTTGACCAAACCAAAATTGCATTGACTGTAGTTCAAAAGTGGCCTTGCAAAAATGAGGTCATAGATTTAAGAAACACAAAAATTTCAAGAAATCACCACGTTTAAGAGTATCTCATTTCAAATTCATTCCAACAAATTTTACTCAAAAAATATTAAAATTTTGTTTGTAATCAAATTTAGAAGGTATTTTTAATTTTAACTTTCAAATTTTATAAATAAATATTGGTGATAGTATTAGTGAATCGAACCGTACGGATGGAATCTAAAATTAAAAATCTAGTACTTTCATTTGTATATCAATTCCAAAATATTCTTCTAAACAGTAGTTTATGATGATTTTTCTCAGATTGTTGATTCCAGGGACACCCTGGTACGTTTAGGGGTTAACTAAACAACTACATTTACCAAATCGTTTTGTATAATTTAAAAAACTCCAAGATGAAATTTCAAGGCCAGTAATCCCTAGAAACCGTAATGTTTTGTATTGCTTTCAAATCCTAGAAATTGACAGCAAATTCGTGTGTGCATTGAAAAATTTGCTAAATTTAGTAGCTTAAGACTATGAATCTTGGAACCCAACATGAAATTTGGGCGCCCCTAACTTCTAGAGGTCCTATCGTGGTGAATGTCTTCCGAATTGCGGAAATCTACATCAAATTTGAACATGTATAACAAAATTTGCTAAATTTAGCATCTTTTAACTATGAACCTCGGAACCCAATATGAAATTTAGGTGCCCCTAACCTCTAGAGGTCCTATCGTGGTGAATGTCTTCCAAATTGTGGAAATCTACATCAAATTTGAACATGTATGTCAAAATTTGCTAAAATTTAACAGCTTTTGACTGTGAATCTCCAAACCCAACATGAAAATTGAGTGCCCCTAACCTCTAGGAGTCTTATAGTGGTATTTATTTTTCGAATTGCGGAAATCTACATCAAATTTGAACATGTATGACAAATCTGCTAAATTTAGCATCTTTTGACTATAAATCTCGCAACCCAACATGAAATTTGGGTACCCCTAATCTCTAAGGGCCCTTACCTGGTGTTTGTCTTTTGAATTTTAGAAATTTATGTGAAATTTGAGTTCCTAAAACTACACGTGCTAAATTTATTAGCTGATATCTATATGTTTGATCCAAATTCGATGTTCAAAGTGCAATTGTACATAACTACGTGTAATTAAAAGTAAGATCAAATGATTCGAGGTGAAAACAACATATGAATGAGACGATTTTGAAAATAAACGGATTTCAGAAAATAATGCTCACCTCGACTTATTATTCGTCTTGATGTTCGCTCCAATCAAGCATGCCTACGAAGAATTATAGAAAACAAGGTTAGAATCATCATAGATATTCATTTTAAATTTTTTTGGTGAAAAAAGGATCACTTATACATCCTAAAATGCTTATATATTGAGCTTACAACCCTAACTAGTGTCATTTGCAAAAAAAAGTAGTGAGAGCATTACTTTTGAGAGGTAAAATGTGAAATGTAGACTATGAGGTCGGTTGGGCCTTAAATACTTGGAGCACTTTGAATGGGCTTTTAGAAAAGCCATTTCATACTTGGGCGCACCCTCCCAAAGGACGCGCTTGCCAACCCCGCGGAGCTCCGCGGGGTTGACAAGGGCCAGCCCGGCTGGGGCCTGGCTGGCTCTGCAGCCTGCCCTGTCCTGCCGCAGCCACTGCAGCAGCAGCTGGGGTTGTTGCTCCTTTTTTTTCTTTTCTTTTTGAATTTTTTTGAAATTTAAATAAAATCAAAATTGAAATGTTTTTTTTGAAGTTATTTTTATTTTTATTTATTATGTTATTATTTTTATTGTTTTTAAGCTTTTTTATTTTTATTTTGTTTTCTTAGTGCTTCTTTTGCTTTTAGGTTTTTATTTAGTGTTTTTTTTGTTCCTTGTCCTTCTTGAGGTTTTTTTGTTTTTTTTTTTTTTTGTTGGTGATTTTTTCTAAGTAAAATAATTTGTGTATGCTAAGTTTTTTTTGGAATTTCAAGTTCTATCAAGTAAATAATTCAAATTCAAACTTAAATTTATCACTTCTCTTCTAAAAAATATTTCTTCCTTTTTTCGAACATTTGTTTATTCTCTAATTTATTTTAGCATCCTCTAATTTTATTATTTTGATTTATCAACAAGGAAATAAATATAGTATTAGAATGTACATAGCATAATACTGCATTGTAGAGGAGCACACTTTTGAAAATTGGACTCAAAGATTATCTTCATTTGGATCCTTATTTCTAAGTACCGAGGGAATGCCATTTGTATTTCATGAATGTTGGGACCTGGGGGGTGCACTCTACATTATGTTTGAGAATCACATTCGTTCATGACTCCTTCTAAAAAACCCCCTTGTATACGAGAGGTTATATGTCTAAATGCCTTTGTATACAAATATATTTTGTTTTAAATATCTGTTTAATGTAAGTATACGTGAATATTTTGAGTTCTATATGTGTTTATTGTATGTATACGTAATACGGCAGTGTTCAAATTAATACCCCTTTTGTGCACTCACGTATACTCGTACATGTTTAGTACAGTGCAGCCCCGGGTTTTGGGACTACCGTGTCGGTACCATGAATACTGAATTTATCATTCTATGTGGGGTGTTGGGAGTTTGGACAAGACAAATGGGTTGCAAAGATGAAGGTTGTGTAGGATTGGCCCATGAGAAGACAGAGAAGGTATGACAAGCGGTGATCTAGTAAAGTAAGGTATACAAATTGTATGGAAGCATTTTGGGAGCCATCTGGTGAGGGACATAGATGGTTTGTCTAAGATGCAGCTATATTCTCAAGGGAAAACGTGTCGATAAGAACAAAGGGTGGGCTTGTACAAGAGAACAATGTGCAAGTGCATGGTGGGCTAACGGACGCAAAGATCAAACTTCTAATAGAAGCAAAACCGCATTTGATGCAATATATTGCACTACTGGAAGAAATGGACAATGAATGTTTGCAGAATGATTTAGATGTATATTAATATGTTTAGTACATCGTATGAGGCACATGGTACTATAAGTTGCATTACGTAGCAGCAATAGTCATATAGTATAACGCAGCATGTAGTTTTTAGTTGATTGTACATGAATGCTTTAAATGACTTGATGTTTTAGTAGAAAATGCAGATAACTTTGTATCCATTTTTGACTACCCCCTTAATACATTGTTTTGTGGTAAATTAAATACTAGTGTAACATTTAATGCATATGTGACCAAGTTTGCATGATTGAAGTAAGTTGAAACCTCCATAATTCCCACTTTAACAGTTTGTCAATTCCTAATTCTAAAACCCATAAGTACCAAAATTATACCACCCCCCCCCTCCCTCCCCCCCTCCCCCCCTCGCAATTTCTAAAAGGTCCATTTCTATTCGACAGGCGACAAGAGCATTGTCATATGGCCAAGTGCAAAAATTCCTAATTCAGTGTTACCCTCTGACGCACATGTGTCCATATAATGGACGACTAACATACAGTACCTCACAAAACTGTTCCAATGATTGGAACTTCTAGATTCAAAAGTATGTGTAAGATAAATGGATGTCCAAACTTTCAAGTAGTAGTTTGAGGCATATATTACATCCAATCTAGTACACATTTGTAAAAAAAATCTAACTAAATCAAATATCATTGAAGGAAAAATGAAAGTTAAAAACTAGTATATACATTGGTACAGTTTTGTGAGTGCTCTAAGTAAACTAGCTAATACTTTGTCCATCTTCCTTTTGAAGCTATTACAGCTTCAATCCTTTTGGGCATACTTTCTATAAGTCTTCTACAATCATGTGCAGTAATAGAAGAGAAGACTTGTACTACACGTTCCCATAATTTTATCATTCCTTTTGGAGGTGAATCATATTGATTCAATCTCCTTTTGAGGATGGCCCATAGATGTTCTATTGGATTTAAATCAGGGGATTGGGCAGGCCACGTTAGAAGACTAAAACTTTGCCTTGAAAACCATTCTTGCATCATTTTTGTGGTGTGAACGGAAGCATTATCTTGCTGAAAAATGACTTGTGTAGCATCTAATCCATATTTTCTAATTGTACCATCTATTGTCTGCTCTAAAATCTGACGATATCCATGTTGATTGAGGCGGCCTTCAACTTTGTACACTAGTCCTAGCCCATAAATGGTCATACTACCCCAAATCATGATTCCACCACCACCATGCTTTACTGTCTCTGTAACAGTGCGTGTTGACAACTCATGTGGATCACGACTCCAACACCAAGAGATTCCATCAGAGCAGAATAAGTTGATTTTAGACTCATCAGAGAAAATGACACGACTCCAATCATCTATAGTCCAATCTAGATGGGCTCTTGCAAAGTCTAAACGTGCTTTGATATTCTTGACTGAAAGACGTGGTTTTTTCTGCTTCACTTGTGATTGTAAACCACCTCTACGTAAAACACGTCTCACTGTTTCAACACACACTTGCATCCCAAATGCCTCTTGCACATTTTTTGTAGCCTCTACTGCAGTACTAAGCTTACCTCTAGTCATATTCAATACACAAGACCGTTCCATCGCAGGAGTCATCTTTCTTGGTCTACCTCCATGTGATGATTCTACATTGAAAACACACTTTTGTCGGAGCCTCTGCACAGTTCCAACACCCACATGCAAACTCCTTGACACTTCTCTTATAGTGCACCCTCTTTGCAACATAGAAAGAACGTCTGACTTTTTTTGAGAAGATAATGCAGACACCATCTTTTCTACTTGGAAGCAAGAACAACAAAGTACAAAAAACTGTAGGAAAATGGTCTATACACACACTGGAACAAAGTTCTACAACAAAGAGTTGAAGGTCCATCAAGATTGACAAGCTTTTGTAAACATTTAGTTTTGGAAGAGTGCACTCACAAAACTGTTCCAGTGAATCAGATGGCTTTGAACCCTACAATTGTCACGTATAGATAGTCATGCATGTCATTGGTTTTTACATGTGGCTTCCTAACGTAGATTAGAAGCTTATTGCAATGCCACATGGGCATTTGCAATTGCCATGTAGCATCCACAGTCAACCAAAAGAAGATATTTACAGCATTGGAACAGTTTTGTGAGGTACTGTATTGTAACCTTTCTCCTGACTACATCATGTACAGTTTTTCATCCATCCAAATTTCTCTTGGTTCTTG
Source organism: Pohlia nutans (assembly GCA_022496805.1). Classification (NCBI taxonomy): domain Eukaryota; kingdom Viridiplantae; phylum Streptophyta; class Bryopsida; order Bryales; family Mniaceae; genus Pohlia; species Pohlia nutans. The sequence goes on from CM040105.1 coordinate 10,347,005, forward strand.
TGCTAGTTGACTATCATTTGTACAGTATGGATCTATAAAATAAGATATTGTGATTCTTTTTTTAAATAACATAATTGGTTTATGTCGAATTTCATTCTTAGTTCAAAATGTGAGACCTTAAACATGATTTTCCAAAATAAATAGAATCAAATAATGGAAACCATACCCATCTCGTAGTGCATGTTATTCCAAATTCATTACAACAATTTTTATTTTATTTTTGTTAATTTGGGATTTTTAATTGAATTCCAAAAGAAAAGCTTGAAATTTTAATTACAATTTATTAATAAAAAAAGTATGATAAATCCAACCGTACAAATGTGATCTTCACATTGACATTTACAACTAAGCTTTGTACATCAACTCCATTTTTGTTATTCATCAAACATTTCATAATGCATCTTCAAAATTAGTGTTGAATTAGGATGTTAAAGGGAAACAATCAAGAGCTTACTTACTATTTTCAGAGTCTAATTAAATGATGTTGGTGGGGAACTACATGATGAGGTTTAGGGTGAGAGTTGCAACAATAACAATTCGCAACTGTTTGAACATGGTGTCAAAAACGTGTGCACTGAAAATCCCAAAATGCTCATGTACACAAGGTTGTAAAATGGTTGAACAATTTAAAACAAACTTCTGGGATTTTTCTATACAAAATTTGTAAGATTCATTTTAAAATAAAAAACTAGAAACCTAAAATCGTTTGCACCATAGAGCACCAGAAAAACAATTTGTTCTAAGCGTACATCATCAAAGCTTTTGGCACATGAGTATTGAAAACGTTGACTAAACAAAGAGACTTCAAATAAAAAGACCTGGATAACCAACTCACAAAACCATCATACCCAAGTCTTTTGCTTGTAATCATCTTACAAATAGCACACCTGTCTAATGAATCATTCATAAAAAAATCTTGACAATAAGCAATATTGATATTATTCATATAGTTGAAGCAAGAACCAAGTACACTTTGCGGCGTCATCAAACAGAAGGTGCTCTAAACATGACATGAGAGCTAATCGTACTCAGGAACTGGACCTTTCCATTTGAAATTGTCCGCATATGCCCTTGGCTGCAAAGCATGGCACAACCTTTGTTAGCTCCGTATTTGAGAAAGATTCAGATTAATAGCACAAGTGGCAAATAGATATGATTAAATTAATGCCATGACACGCATCAGTGAATAGTCTTTCAGAGGCTAAGATTACACGTCAAGTTACAAACCTTTAATGTTGCTTGGTGAGGCTCCCGGACCTGCAACACAAGCCACGTCAAATGTAAATAAAGAGACTGAACAAAACTTAAAATCCCGAAATTCTTCTATTTCCGTTGTCATATACTACTGATATGGAAACACCTCGGAAGTACTGGATCAAATACGGAGGATCTGAACTACAGAGGATGATAAAAACATCTCTTGCTTGTTTTGAAGCTTCTGACTGAAGCTCTAATGATGATCCTTAACCCCTAAAGGACCAAGGATATAAAATTTGGCCTCATCTAAATTATATTTTTCACAATATGATCAGTTGAATTTGACATTTTAAAAACCATATATCACTGGAATCAATGACAGGTGACAAAGGTATAGTAGTAGCTCACCGAAAATTGCCAGCCGTACTTCTCAGCAAACTCAACTGCCCTGTCCTTGGAATCGAAACTGAGGGATGCCTCACCCACATTCTGGTAAGGATCTCCCGTTGACGTCCAGCCCATCAGAGGATTCTCCCACCTATCCATACAGTGAAATATTAGTGCATCTACTAAGTGAAAAACGTCTGTACTCATTTGTGAGAAACTTTTGAGCTTTCTAAAAACAATACAGTTGTCTCTCTCTATTATGACATGTTTGGGAAGCCCTAACTTCAGCGTGGCAAGCATGGATTAGTCACAGAAATGACTTGTCACATGTGCGTTGCTTGAAACAATATATCGTCATATTATAGAGTGTCATATTATGGAGGGTAGACTGTAAGCGTGTAGGATTGCAAAAAGCCACCTCTAAAGGATCAAGACACATGCCCTGGTTAAAGAGATGGACTTACTTGTTAACAGATTCAAAGCTAATCTTCCATTGATCCGTTGCCGGCCCTGATTGCGTAGTACAACGGGAAGGAGAATAGATCACCACCTGTAATAAATAATACTCCAAGAATGTCATATCCACTTACGTTCAGTACGAATGGCGCAACTTTGTACCTCGTTTAGGCCAAAATAACCTAAAACCAAATCACTAAAGTTTGAAATGTGAAAAATTACAGCCAAAATGAGCAATAGCAGCAAAATGCTCATCCACTCACTCACTTCGCTTGAAACCAAGGCCAAAACAACCTAAAATGAAACCCTAAAGAAACCGACACAGATTACGAAATCCAGTATAGAAATGGAGAAGATACATAAATTCAAATTGTATCCACCATTAGGGTTTTGCAATGTGGGAAATTACAGCCGAAGTGAGCTAACGCAGAGAAATACTCGTCCGTGAGTAGAAGACCCTAAATGAACCGATACAGAAACAAACAAAAAATTCAGCCACTTCGAATCATTAGGGTTTCGCAATGTGTGAAATTCAGAAAACTCCTCATGATCTCTCACTCACCTTGCGCTTGAGATGCTCTTCGGGGATGCCGGAGACTTCGCCGATCTCGCCATGGGTGGAGACAGAGACGGACTTCCGAAGCTCCTGGACGCCCGACAATTGAGCAGGGCCCGTCGAAGAGCTACTAAAGCTTCGACCGCCGCGGAACAACGACGAGGAGGCAAGCAACCTGCGCATGGCCATGGCGAGAAAAACAGAGCTTCAATTGCAACTGCGACGAACAACAAGGCTCTGAAAACACCTCGATGAGGAAGATGGTAGCTCAGTACTGCACTAACGATGCGCGGTTTTGGGGGAAACACTCTCTAATTGCACTGCCTCGCGGACAGGTGATAATATGGCGGGCCGGGACAGGTGGAGGCACCCTGTCAGTTTAAGGATTTCAACCTATTTAGAGCGATGGTTTTCAATGATAAAAAATTGCAGCACATAAAATTTTGGGTTTAATAACCAAGCCCAATTTTTAATTAACTTTGTCACAATGTATGATTTTGTTCTGAATTTTCAAACTTAACCTGCATAGACCACTATTGATGTTAGTAGGGGAACCAATATTCGTCTTTCATTTTTAATCCAATCAGTTTGCTAACTTGGCATTCATAATTGACACCAAACTCCTAAAAATTAATGATTGTGATAATTTTATTGGGAACTCGCGATGTTGAAACATATGCATGCATAGGTGACTAGAATTTGTCCCTAACAAGTTCTGGTGCTTCTACCTTACTAACTACTTGGATCGGATTTTACAGATACAATAACTTTTCTTGGAATTATGGAGTGAGAGGACATTTGGCATTAAAGTTAATAGAAAACAAAGCATGTGTTTTCCAACTTCTAAGGTGAGTCTTCATCCCAATATTAACAAATTTTAACAAGCATTGTTCATGAATAGTGCGTTAGTTAGCTCTCTTAGGCTTGTGGGAACTCTATTTTAGCATCGGGGAGGTCACAAGTTCCATATCCCTAGCGGTGTAAGGCCTTACTTTAGATTATCCTCCGACACACCATAGACTAGTTTTGCAGTTTTTTTGAATCCAAAACGAGTTTAAGGTGAGTCTAAGGTGAGACACTCTTTGAGACACTCTTTTCTGTTAACCCTATTGTATGAGGGAATTTAGCACGAATCAAACAAGGAAATCTTACTTAAGATGTGAAGAAAAGAGCATCCAAGAGTATCTAAGAGCATTAGAGAAAACATTGGAAACTTTAGTAGGGGTAGAAAGTCTAGGGTTAATCCCTAAAGGTCCTCATTCCTCTCCAAATTTGAAGAATTGCAAAGATGCATTATAAAATGCAACTGAGAGAGATATTTTGAACTTGGTGCATGAATAAAAGCTGTTCATTATGAATTTTAGATTCAATTCATATGGTTAGATCTATTATTTATATCACAAATA